>CM065642.1:54782604-55982604 GCA_033220585.1 Dipteronia sinensis | reverse complement strand
TGAATTTAGGAGCTTTTAAATGTTTTCCTCCGAGGATTTAAACGCCACCGTTTTAGCTTAAGTAAAACGCAGCCGTTTTACTCATTTCAATTGTTTTGTTGTATTTTTCATTTCCCTTAAATAATAAAAATCTTTGACATGGGTCCATTTGAATGAAGCAGTGAATTTTTTTTATAAATTTAAGAAATTTTACTAACATACACATAAATGTACATGTCCATTTGAATAATAAAAATCTTAGAAATTTTTACTAACATACACGTAAATTTTAAAATAATAAAAATCGTTCACATGAGTCCATTTGAATTACTATTATGTTCATCAAAAGAATAACATTACTAAGGTTTTCGACTGATATATTATGCTAGCTGATAAAGTGATAAAGTGACAAGAATATTCGGTCTTTCTATTGTCAGTTCGTCCTGACATAAAATTTATCAGGACATTGAATGTAAGCCACTCATCTATGAAAGAGTTTTGACAAGTGCATACACACTAAGTCAAAGTATGTAAAATGAGTGGCTCACATATAAGGAACTGATAAATCTTTTGTCAGTTCGAACTGACAATAGAAAAATTGCATGAATAATACCCGTATATTATGTTCAGTGATAGGAACCTAACAATTTTTTTTTTGAAAGATTATTTCTTTTATATATATATATACTGAGTGACTGAGATGTTAAATTTTAGATGACTGATTTTTAGAGTTTGAATAATTATTAAGATTGTAGAACCAAAGGACAATAATTGAAATGAGAAAAACTGCCCTCCCTCCATTAATATTTAATAATCACTCTTTTTTGTTGGCTGTAAATCCTTCATTGATATATATATATATATATATATATATATATATATTCATCTTGCTTTTCAAAAAGTGCAAGAACAAGAAATGGTGCATTATTTATGGGGTCAACTGCTATAAATCCGTATATGTGCAGGTAAAAATTTGCATGTGAAGATTAAAACATTTGAGGAATAATGAATGGACAGAAATCTATTAACATTTCCGTTGATAATTGCAAATACTACTAAGTTATTAAATACTGCATGTGGGCACGTCCCATTTCTTTGCTACATCACTTGAAATAATTGTGATATACACCCAAGTCACATTCTTCAACCACCATAGTTTCTATCAACTGGAATCTTTAATAGGCTGCCGGGTTAAGTTTAACAACACATCCCTAATTCCATATTTGAAAAAATTGACATTGTCAAAGTTTAATTGCTTACCAAGTTTGAACTCACCCGCTTTATCTATCCAACTGTTCCAACTCTAAACACAAACATAAATTAAATTATTATTATTTTCATGGATTTAGTTGAGGATCATAACTACATAATAAATATGGAATCCCTGTCAAATTAGGAGAGTTATCGAATCTCACATTACTAACAAGATGAGATCGTAATTGATTATATACATATAAATACTATGCATATACACTCTTTAAAGTATTAAGAGGAAATATGTGACAAATTAAGAAATTTGGACCATCAGTCGATTTACACGATAAAAGTTCTTCTAACCTAGAAAGAATTTGAACTTTTATACGTGCCTTTGACAATCCGAAATCACTACAATAAATAAAGTTCTTTTTTGCCTGTTATTCACACCACTATTAGGCTCAACTTGTTATAAACTCCACTATTCGATGAAAGACCAATCACACTCCCCTACAAAAAAATAATCGTGAGCCGGAAAACAGAAAAATTGGATGTATAGTAGCTAGCTTCAACATTCTACTGTACATAATAATGCACATGTTTCACTGTATTTAATGTTTTATCAGAAAGGAAACATAAATGCTTTTTACAACCTTGTGATGAAGATAAGATAAGGAGAATGATAAAGTAATTGAGATGAATTTTTTTTAAATTGTATAAATTATAAATTATAAATGTAATTTAACTGTATAAAATGTACATTTAAATTATATATATATATATAATAAGGATAATTTTAGAACAAATGAAGCGTATTTAGAAATTTTTTAAATTTAAGTTTTTATAATGAAGTGTATTTAGAAAAAAAAATATGAAAACAAAAAATTTGGATTGTAAAAAGAAAATCTCATTGATTTTGTTTATGTTTATAAATATTGTTTTGCCCTTAATTTATCAAAATAATTCAATAAAACCAAAAAATATTGTTATATTTAAGAATAATGTTAGACGTCCTAAATTTTTTCTCCAAAGTATGTCTCAAATGATGTGGCACGTGAGGTGTCAGTATCATATCAATTACTACATAATCTTATAATTTATAATATACCGACATCTCATATATCATATCATTTGGGACAAAATTTGAAAAAAAAATTTAGAACGTCTAGAATTACTCTATATTTAAATGCTAATTTTGTTCCTTATAATGGAAAAGTTACCACAAAAATCTAAAAAGATTTTAATAAGAAACGTCAATTTTAGCTTTCGTTGTATAAACAATTACAAAACAACCTCAAAAAATTAAATCTATAGTAAACAATTTGTGCTTTGGAAACCACTAAAATCTGTAAGTATTCCATTTGGAACACTTTTTTTTTTCATTTCCTATTAATCTTTTACCATCTCTATATAAAATAAGCTTTCAAAAAAAAATCTCTACATAAATAATAATTTTAAACTATTAAAGTAATAATTATAATAATAATTGTTTAAAAAAATATGAGATCAGTTAAAAGGTAATAATTATAATTTATACAATTAAAATGTTATAATTGTATAAATTATACATTTGGTTTTGTGTGAAGATATTATCAAGTTTGTACTTATATATATATATATATATATTTGAAACTGTAATTATAATATTTATTTGACAATGAATTAACTGATGGTTTGCAATGGTTAATTATAGAAATTGGATATTATTTTTCTTTTTTATTTTTGGTAATAAAGGCCTACTTAATTATGGGCAGCTTAGTTACAGGCCTGCGCACAAGAGGACATGCAAGCCTCCTTTTTCCACCAATATATATTAATATATAGACTCTTGTTTTTCAGGCCAACCTCCCAAAACAAAAATAAATTTAGGAAAACAAACAAAAATGAAATAATGTGTGTGAGAGGGAGAGAGACTTGCATTACAGCTCCAATTGCCAAAACAGCTAATATTAATTCAATTGTTGTTAAGTTAATAAAAAACAATTAGTAGAACATGAATGAAGCTATAGCTTGATGTGATAATTTGGTGTTTCGTTGGCTCAGCTGTCATGAGATCGACCCCATCTGAGGAATTGAAAGAGGTTCATTTCTGTATACAAAAATAGGTACGCACTCTCTTCTTCTTTCCAGATAATTGACAAATTAAAACAGGCAAAAAGGAAGATAGAGTAAAATAAGAGAAGAGAACCATTTCTTTTGATCCCCCTTCAATAATTATTATGTCTTCCGGTGCCTCTCATAACGAAGTCACTTTCATAGTTTCATGCATTTCCACATCCATATAGATTCACAAGAATGGATATATGATTATATATATATGGTTGAGAATGAAGTGTCTTGTAGAGTTACAAACTTACAATGAAAACACCGGTCAATAATATTCCAAGACTTTTCTATAGATAGATTCCAGATAGATATCAGTATTTACCAATAAAGTGGTGCAAAAGCAATTGCAAGTTCATGAGATCCACCTAACCAAGAGAATTAATATGACAAATATATTGTTACATCCAACTCATAGGATTCTACTTGTTGTGGTCCTTACTCATTGGAGCAATATGAACCTAGAAATATGATCATTGATCTACGATGGAAGTTGCAAGGAAATTTCCTTGGTCATCAATTACATTCCTGAAGACATTTGACAGTGTGATTTTGGTAGCCTATAGGTCACATTGTGTACTTGGATTAAATGGAAATAATTATAGCTTTTTATTTTTTTTTAACCAAATGTAAATGTAGACACATCCATAGCCACAGCCTCACATGTTCTTGAATTACATTGTGGAAGATGCATGAATTTGATTGATAATCAATTATTTAATTAGGGTCGGTGATGATCATGATTCGTGAATTCTCTACAGCCTCACGTTTTTCAAGTCGCCTTGGATCGTGATTTATTGTTACATCCAACTCATAGCTATATAATTAGTAATTAGAATTTAAAGTCATTTTGTTGCTATTAGAGAAGACTTGGCTCCATGGAATTAATGTGACAGACTGAAGATATATTGTTACATTAAAGTCATAAGATTCTATTTGTTACAGTTAGTAGTTTTTTTAGCTTTTACTATTCTTGTATTGTCTTTCATATTATTGTAAAAAATTTCCTTGTTTAAAGAAAAAATAAAAATTGAGAGGGTGGGTGCCGGGTGTTGGCTGATAGTGGGAATATAGGTTCTAAAGATTGAAAGCACACACTCTTGCACGTCTCACAATTGCGCAGTTGATGTGTTAAAAACAAACTCTTTAATTTGAATTTCAAACAAAAAATAACATACATACTCAAGATAATTAGAGAATCTTTTCTTTTTCTATATTGTAAAGAAAAGCAAGTAATGATCCAAAGTAGTATTCACACATATGAATTTGGATTTCTTGACTGACTCTTTACCTTCCGGCTCTCTCTAAGATATCACTTAATTAGTGGATTGTGTACTATACAAAAGTTGTGATCCATACTGTGTCCTTCAATGGTTGTTATGCCTGGAAATTTTCTAGAAATAACAAACCATTGAAGATAATTGTGAGATCTAGAGAGAATAGAAGATTAGAGAGAGAGAGAGAGAGGAAGTGTTCATTACAATTTCTGAATAATTCTCATTTCTCAACAAATTCCTACACGGTGTCGTTTTAGGAAATTGAAAAGTACAACAAAACAATTGAAATGAGTAAACATTTAAAAGCCTTAGAGGAAAACATTTAAAAGGTCCTAAATTCATTTCCAGCTCCAATCACGACAATTTCTTCTCCAGATTTTTCCTCTTGACAAAATTCTTCTCTATGGGCAATTCGTCATTAACTCCTTCCACCATCACTTACGTCAGAGAAAAAAAAAATTTCATGTATGTACACTCCTTAAATGGGAACATTAAGCATATCCCTCTGTAGCACAAGTGATAATATAATTAATTAATTACACAATCTATTATAAATGGGAATTGAATTGTAGTATAATATATATATATATATAATATATATATAAATGGTTGTACAATTATTGTCTTGTATACATTTATTTTTATGATGTGAACCGATTACTGATAACTGGACAAGAGTTGCACAGAGCCACAGACCAAACTTTATTGACAATTGGCTGGAGTGGAGTCCACACTAAAAAGTAAAGTTACTGAATGATCGTTGAGGGTGCGTTTGGTACGCGGGATGGGACGGGACAAGGTGGGACAACTTGTTCTTGTCCCACGTTTGGCGCGACCTTAGCATAGGACAGGACGGGACAAGGTGGGACAAAAATCACAAAAAATTGTCCCACCCAAGACCCTAGGACAACTTGTCCCATGGCATAGGACAAGTGTCAAAAAGACCAATTTACCCTTTAAATGTTCAAATAATTACAAACATATCAAATATATTATATTATATATATATATATTATTTAATATATATATATATATAATATAATTACATATAATATATATTATAAAATTATATATAATAATATATAATATATTATATATATATATATATTTAATAATATATAAAAATTATAATTACATATATAATATAATATAATATATATTATAAAATTATATATAACATATTAAATATATTATTATATATATAATAATATTTAATAATATATACTAAATCATATATATATTATATATATAATATAATAATATATATTATATATATTATATAATAATATATATTAATATATATATAATACATTATATATGATATATGTATATATATATATCATATATATATTATTATATATATAATATGTATAATTACATATATAATATTATATATATTAAATATTATTATATATAATAATAATATATTTAATATATTAAATATTATTATATATAATTTTATAATATATATATTTTAAATATTATTATATTATTATATATATAGGATACATATATATAATATACAATATATATTATTAATATATATACATATATTATAATATATATAATATTATATTTTTTATATGTACAAATATTTAATATTATATATATATATATATCTTATATATTATTATATATAATGATATAATATATCATATTATTATATAATATTATTAAATAATTATAGTATATTTCAATTACAATATTACTATTTATGTAAAATATAATAATGTTGTAATTGAAAACAAGAGGTCATTTGAACCCTTTTGTTTTTGTTAAATATTATAATATATTTCAATTACAATATTTATTTAATATTGTTAAATACGATATATAAAAATTATTTAATATATTGTTTAATATTAGACAAAACAAGGAGGACACTCTGGTCATTTGAATCTCTTGTCCCGTCCTGTCCCAGCTATACTAAACGTATAGCAGTACAGTCCACAGTCCTGTCCTATACATTCCAAACACGTCATGGAACAACTGTCCTGTCCTATCATATCCAGTCCAATCCAATCCCGTCTAGTCCTGTCTCCGTAACAAACGCACCCCGAGAGCTGCATAATTCTATAGAAATTTACAAGAAGCAGTTGTCATGTCAGAGATCAAATGATAGTGACTATACATTTTAGTGGTGGAGTCCACACTCCACACCAATAATCGTGCAAAATTTAATCTGAGTTTAACCATGGTAATGCACGGTTTTAAAAAGATCAATCAGAGAAGAGAAGCACTCCGATTGATAAATGGTTGTATAAATAATTACACAATCTATTATAGAAATGGTTGTACAATTATTTTCTTGTACAGACCAAACTTTATTGATAAATGTGGGGAGTGGAGGAGTACACACTAAAGTAAAGCTGTTGAAACATCGATTTTTATATGTTTATTTTTTTTTCAGTACATGCATTCTTTTGACCCGATTAAATTTGAACAACAAAAAGTAATTATTAATTGATTAGATTAGATTCGATCAGAACTGCATAATCTAAAATTACATAAGCTAATGCAGTATCAATGTAATAAAAAAATATCTTATAAATTTATAATCATGTATTGGTTTATTTAATTAAGGACTTTTCTCAATATATTATTTGTAGGATATTGACCTCGTAATGCACAATTTTTTTTGTAATGTGAACCGATTGACTGTTGTGAACCAAGAAATTTCCGCAGAGATATTCCATAGAAATTTACAAGAACCAGTTGTCGTGTTATAGAGAAAATGATAGTGACGATTCACATTAGTGGTGGAGTCCACTTAAAGTAGCATAATATATACTATTGATAATTGAATTGATAATTATACAGACAAAACTTTATTGATAATTGGGTGGAGTCCACAGTCCACACCAATAATTGTGCAATCACAAGTTTAACCAGAGAAGAGAAGCACTACTCTTGTTTACCTGAAAAACCAAACCAGACTGAATTCTTGCTTTCTTTCATTGTTTTTCTTTTCATTTCTCTGTTTCGACAACCAAAACCATTCCAATGGCAGAGCTCATTGTTTCCGCGGTCCTTCCTGTGTTGTTCGAAAAATTGACATCTCGTGAACTGCTCAACTTTGCAACTCAAGAGGGTGTACGTTCAAAGCTCAAAAAATGGGAAAAAACATTGAAGATGATTAAGGCATTGCTCAACGATGCAGAGCGGAAGCAGCTGGATGATGAAGCTGTTAAGATGTGGCTGGACGAGCTCCAAGATTTGGCTTACGATGCAGAGGACATCTTGGATGAGTACGCAACTGAGGCTTTGAGAAGAAAGTTGAAGATAGAAGAGCATCAGGCTAGCACTAGCAGGGCTCGCAAGCTCATTCCTGCTTGCTGCATTGGTTGCACTCCAAGTGATTTATGGTCGGATTTCAGTATCCGCTCCAAGATAGATGATGTTACCAAGCGGCTGGAAGAACTTCGACAAGAAACAGATCTACTTGGGTTGGAGAAGATTGAGGGACGGAGATCGACTGCTTTAGGGGAAACACGGGACACTACATGTTTGCCCACCGAAGATGTTGTTTATGGGAGAGATCAAGACAAAGCCACTATACTTGAAATGGTGTTGAGGGATGAACCAGGTGATGCCAACTTTGGTGTAATACCCATCGTGGGGATGGGGGGAATCGGTAAAACAACTCTCGTTCAGGAGGTTTACAATGATGACGCGGTAAAGGATTTCGACCCCAAAGCATGGGTCTGTGTCTCCGACGATTTTGATGTTTTACGAATCTCAAATGCAATTCTCCGATCAATCACTCTCCTCTCTAGTGATTACAAGGATTTAAATTCAGTGCATACTAAATTGAAAGAGGTACTAAATGGAAAGAAATTCCTGCTAGTTTTGGATGATGTTTGGAGTAATGATGATAAATCGTGGCAAACCCTCAAATCTCCGTTTATGTTTGGAGCACTAGGAAGTAAGGTTATCGTGACAACCCGACTTCAAGAGGTAGCATTAACTGTGAGGCCAAGAGGGTATTACAAGTTAGATCATTTATCAGATGACAATTGTTGGTCCTTATTCAAGAAGTATGCTTTTGCGGGTAAGGATGATGTTGCAGATTGGAATGAGGAAGTAATTCGTCCAAAAGTTGTTCAAAACTGCAAAGGATTACCCTTGGCAGCAAGGACCCTTGGTGGACTTTTGCGCCGCAAAGATACCGATGAATGGATAGATATTTTGAACAGCAAAATATGGGATCAGCCTGGAGCAGACAATGTTCTTCCTGTGTTGAAGTTAAGTTACGATCATCTTCCTTCATATTTAAAGAGATGTTTCGCATATTGCGCAATTTTTCCAAAGGACTACGAATTTGAAATGGAGAAGCTTGTTTTTTTATGGATGGCTGAAGGTCTTGTTCAACAATCAGGAGATAACAAGCAGTTGGAAAAGTTAGGTGGTGAGTACTTTCGTAATCTACTATCGAGATCAATCTTTCAAATATCAAGTAGCGATAATTCTAAATATATAATGCATGATCTTGTTAATGATTTGGCTCAAAAGGTTTTTGAAAAAGTAAGTTTTAGGTCAGAGGATGAATTGTACTCCAATAGTCAATCAAGAACATCCGACAAGACGCGTTATGCTTCTTACATATGTCGTCCTCGTAATCGCAAAAGTAATTTTGAAGTCTTCAGTGATGCTAAGCACTTAAGGACACACTTGTCATTGCCCCCAATAAACAGCTATGATGATTCCTATTACATTAGTAATACAGTTGTTCCTGATTTGTTGTTCAGGTTCAAAAAGTTGAGGGTTTTATCGTTGCAAAAATACTATATTGTTGAACTGCCTGATTCAATCGGAGGCTTGAGACTTCTTAGGTACCTCAACCTATCTGGTAGTAAAATCAGAAGTTTACCCGAGTCGGTAAACTCAATATGCAATTTGCAAACTTTGATACTAAGAAATTGTCTTGAACTCTTGAAATGGCCTTGTAGTATGGGGAATTTAATTAATTTACGCCATCTTGATATCTTTGGTGTATCTTCAATAAAAGAGATGCCTGTGGGAATAAGAAAATGGGAATGCCTCCGAACTTTATCTAACTTTATTGTGGGTAAAGATTCTAAATCTAGTTTAAATGATTTGAAGAACTTAAAGTTTCTTTGGGGAGAACTTCACATTTCCGAATTAGAAAATGCGATTGATCTTGAAGACATATTAAGTGATAAGAATGACTTAAAAGTGCTTTTACTAGAATGGGGATCTAGTTTTGAAGAATCAAGGGATGAGGAAGTAGATAAAAAAGTACTTGATATGCTTCGACCTCATCAAAATCTAGAAAAGCTCACAATAAAATGCTACGGGGGTACAAAATTTTCTTCTTGGGTTGGAAGTAGTTCATTATCTAAGTGTACAGTCTTGGAGTTGGTGAATTGTAGGAAATGCACATCCTTGCCTTCACTTGGGCTGTTAGGCTCTCTTAAGAGTCTCACTGTCGTGGGTATGAATAGAGTTAAAAGCATCGGTTCAGAATTTTATGGAGAGCATTGCTCAAATCCTTTCAAATCTTTGGAGACTCTCTATTTTGAGAATTTAGAAGAATGGGAGTGTTGGGATCCCGTCAAAGAAAATGAGAACTTTCCTAAGCTGCAAGAGCTTTCCATTGTAAACTGTCCAAGACTCTCTGAAAGATTACCCAGCAATCTTTGTTCGTTGAAGAAGCTTGTGATTTGCAGATGTGAGCAGTTGGTGGTTTCATTACCAAACATTCCAACGCTATGTGAACTGAAGCTTGATGAATGCAAGAAGATTTTGTGCAGTAATTCAGCTGATTTTGAGTCATTAGAATCTATGACTCTCTCTAATCTTTCATATTTCGGTGATTGGTCAAGGCAGGAATTTACGAAAGTTAAAAGCCTAGAGATTGAGGGTTGTGAAGAGCTGATAGAATTGTGGCAGAATGAGATTTTCCTTGAGAAGCCACCTCAAGGGTGGCATAGTCTAATCTCTCTAAGAAAGCTTTGTTTTACAAATTGCAACACCCTCACAACTTTACTGGAGGGAATTAAACAGACGAATGTACAAGTGGAAGAATTGACAATTGAGAATTGTAATTCTCTAAATTCCACTTTTAGAGGAAAACTACCACACTCTCTGAAGAAGCTTCATATCCTAGATTGTGAGAAATTGCAATGTTTGTTGGATGATAATGAGGATACTTGCAGTTCATCATCTTCCAAGTTTCAGATCCCAGCGTTTTTACTTCCCGAGGAGAATGCTGTCAACACCTACACATCTCATCTTGAAGACTTGTTTGTATTTAGATGTCCAGCTCTCACGTGTTTGCTATCAACAGACCAATTATCCATCACACTCACACGTCTTCAAATTTCATATTGTTCGAAGCTCACAACCTTGTCGTCGACAGGTCAGTTACCTGTGTTACTCAAACATCTTGATATTGAAGGATGCTCAGAGCTCACAGCCTTATTACCAAAAGGCCAATTGCCGGAGACTCTTGAAACCTTAAGAATTTGGAACTGTGGAAAGCTAGAGTGGATAGTTGAGAAATTTCATAATAACAAGGCTCTTTGCGAGATCGAAATTGACAGATGTGATAATCTCAAATCCTTTCCAGAGGGCCTACACACTCTTAGCGGTCTTCGTTCAATCATAATAACGGACTGCAATGATTTTGCTTCCTTTCCAAAAGGAGGGTTCCCCAACAGTAATTTCACACTTTTAATCCAAGAATGTGACAAGCTAGAGGCCCTACCGAACGAAATAAACACTCTCTCTTTGGAAATATTCGATTGTCCAAATATGTCCTTGTCAGAGGAAGGTCTGTTCACCAAACTTGAAACTCTTTCAATTTCGAGTGTCAAACAATATAAAGCACTCATACAACTGGGGTTGCACAATTTCACCTCTCTCACTTACCTCCACATTTCTAGAAATCTGGATAGTGAGTCTTTACCGGAGGAGGACGCGAAAATTACTCTGCCCCGCTGTCTAACTATGCTGACGATTGGAGGATTCATAAAATTGAAATACCTGCCTTTCAAGGGTTTAGGAGATCTCCCCTCTCTTGAGGAGTTGGATATCGATAATTGTGCAGAGCTCATATCCCTTCCAAGCCTGCCATCCTCACTTTTGAAATTAGAAATATATAATTGTCCTGTGCTGAAAGAGCTCACATCCCTTCCAAGCCTGCCAACCTCACTTTTGGGATTATCTATATCTGATTGTCCTTTGCTGAAACAAGCATGCAAAAGAGATAAAGGAAAAGAGTGGTCGAAAATAGCCGACATCCCTTGTGTTGAAATAGATGGCAGATTCATCTATGATCCTGAGGAAGAATCAGAGGCTTAGTTCATCCATCCTCATCATCTTCTATTCCTGGTATGCCCATTGTTTCACTTCCATGATAAACAATTTCTCATTTTTTATTGCTTTAATAATCTATTCTAACCCTCTGTTTCACCAACTCATTTGCATTTTTACTTTTCAGATGCTATCTTAATTGCAATTTGACTCCTCTGTTTTATTAAACTCTTTAGGTGCTCAAATTGGCATGCAAAATTTTGAATTCAGGTAATTAATAATTTTAATTTCTGTATTTCATTTTTGGTTGATTAGTTCAATTTGATACCTTGAAATTTAACTGCATTTGTCTAATGTTTAATGTTCAGATTGTGGATCAAGTTAATGAATATCAAATTTTTTATACTGTGAAGAGGTGGGCATGTTAGTAAGCAAAAAAATGGCTTCGTTACATGTAAGAATACTAGTTGACTAATCAAGTAATAATTTGTTTTCTCTGTCTTTATGGTTAGTTTGCTCTTAGATAAAATAGCTATCATGATATCTTGCCATTATGCTCTTAGAATGTTCAATTGTTACAGATGTTCATGATGCTACTTTTCTTTCGATTTAATGAGATTATGATGGGCCATTGCCATTGGTTTATTGGCAACAAGAGATATCACAACCCCTAAAGGCCTTTCATTCAAATTTGCAACAGGTATGTAATTTGAAGAAAGATGGGCAATATGGGCTTGATTGGTTTAGGGGTTGATGCACCTGATTGCAAGATGGGCTTTCTTCTAGCATGGTTATTCCAGTTTATTTATCATGTACTCTCATAATCAATCCAAAGATAATTTGATTTGGTCTAAAATTTTCTCAATATTATAAACACTTAAACTTCGTGGAAATAAAGTTTTTTCGGAACTGATTTAGTTTATTTGAATAGACAGAACTTCGGTAATCCGATAAATCTTCCACTTGTCCAAATGCTGCCACAATGAAGGTCTTGAGAATTCTACTTTCCGTGGAAGGTTGTTTGAGGCTTATATATTGATCCGATTCCCCATATTATAAGACAATTTCAAGAGACGAGCGACAATTTCTTTCTATCAAAGTTTGCAAGTTGAAAAAGGAGTTCACTAATTTGGGAACTTATGATGTTATGGTCTTGAAGTAATAAGGTTGTTTAAGAGGGGACAAAATATGATACAGAATAGTTTCACATAGGCTGTATTCTACTACAGTTTCATGTTCCGAGTTGGAGTCATTTATGTTCTGTGTTTCAATTGGTGATAATGCTGCAGATAGATGTCCTGCCATGGCTGGACCAGATGAGGTGATGTGTTATATGCTGAAATTTTGGTTTTTCAGTTTTTTTCTTAAACGTTTTGAGATGCTAATACTATTTGTTTATATTAGAAGCTAAATTTCTACATTTTTAAAAGGGCTTTGCAGCAAAGTTATGAGGAGGCTGCAAGGTTGGACTGTAGTTCCACATTTTGTTGTACATTGGCCTCTGTGAGCCCACCATAGATTCTTGCTCCAGCATCATCTACTTATGACAGGGCTGCTGCTGCTGCATGCCTTGGCTTTCTCTGATCCTAATAAGTTGTTCAAATAGCCAACGTCCCTTTAGTTAAGATAGATTGGAAATTCATCCTAACTTGTGCCTTCTTATGTTTTATCTCAGGTATGCTAATTATTTCTGATAGCACAAGTACTGTTACTCACATTGTCTTAATAAACAATTAAAGTTGTTAATTTGTTGCTTTTAAATTTAATGAACATCCTTTGTGTTTATATAGATGACAAATTCATCTATGATCCGGATTAGTTCATTCATCACTAATTTAATGAACATCCCTTATGTTTATTTAGACATTTTCTTTCTGTTTTTCACAACTGATTTAGTTTATTTGAATTAACAGAATATCGGTAATCCAAGAAATCCTTCGCTTGACCAAATACTGCCACAATGATGGACTGAGAATTCAACTTTCCATGGAAGGTTGATTGAGGATTATATATTGATACGATTCCCCATATTAGAAGGCAACTTCAAGAGACGAGAGATTTTCTTTCTATCCAAGTTTGCAAGTTGAACTATGAATCTATTGATTTGGGTAAACTTATGATGTTATGGTCTTGAGGTACCGATGTTTAAACTTCTTATTCGTAAAACAACCTTTTAAATGATATTTATGAGGGTAAAAATATGGTGCACAACTGTTTTGCATAGACTATATTCTACTCCAATTTTATGTTCTCGGTTGGAGTCCTTGATGTAGTTTTATGTTCTGCGTTTCGATTGAACAATGAATCTATTAATGCTGCAGAGAGTAGATGATCCACAATGGCTGCAAAGTTATGAGGAGGTTGCAACGTTGGGCTGTAGTTCTACATTTTGTTGTGCTAGTAAAAGAGCTGCTGCAGCTGCATATATATGTTGGCATGGAAGTGAGGCCGGCCAACAGAGATCAAACAGAATCCCCTCTCTCAAGATGTAAATTGGCCCGTGCTATCCCACCAGATCGAGATCTCGAAATAGTCAAAATTAACCAGATTCTTGCTCCAGCATCACCTATTTATGATACGGCTGCTGTTGCTGCCTTTGCTTTCTCTGATCCTAATAAGATAACCGACATTCCTGTTGTCAAGATAGATTGGAAATTCATCCTAACTAATTCATTCGTATCTTTTATCCCAGGTATGCTAATTTCCAATAGCACAACGGTTATTCACGTTGTCTTAATAACAATTAAAGATTTGTGTTGCTTTAACATTTAATGAATTGCTTTACATTTTAAACTTGCAATTTCTAATCTTTTGACAACAACTTACCTTAAATTGAGAGTGTTATTAACTTTTTTTTTTTGAACTGTGAATTTTATTAGAAAGGCAAACAGCCAAAAACCAACAAGACCAAGAAACAAGCCAGGAGAAACAGAGCCCAACAGAACAGACCTGTGGAAACAGGCACAGACGCCAAACAGAACAGACCTCAGTAACAAACACAAAAACCTGACAAAAACTTGAAACAGAAAAGCCAAAAACCGAGAGAGATCAAACGAAACTGTGGTAAATCACCCAGCAACTCCATCACCCTCCCATATACATTAAATCCCCCTCATTGTTAGACCCTCTCTTTGCTAACATGTGTGTTATTAACTTATCTCCATTTTCACTAGTGATAAGTTTTTTCAAGCTTATTTGGCAGTCCAATAGTGAGAAAATGCTCATACCGATTTGCAAGTATAGTATTGATCAAATTCCCCAAATCAGGAGGCAACTTCGGAAGACAAAGACAATTTCTTGATATCAATCATACAATTTGTACAATTGATTTGGGTCAACCTTGATCTTTTTGTTAGACAGCTAGCTCTAGGTGAGATACCGACCAATATCCATTCTTGTTTTCTAATTGATGTTGTTGTACAGTAATATTGTTTATCTCAGCTTTCAGCAGATAACAGGGTTGCCTTTCAATCTAATTGATTTGAGTTTGCTGCTACTCCAATTGAAGTTGCAATCATCTCTAAAGCTGTGGATTGCTATCTTCTGCTAGAGAATGGAATTTTGCTTTTGTTTTCTGTTGCTGAGTTGGATTCGTTTATGTAGTGTTCTACTTACACAGGTGTTTCCAGCCTCAGGTGAATTTTGGTGTGTCATTTTTGTACTGAACATATCTTAATTAGAAGATGCTGTTACTGTATCTTCTTTTAATGGACACTAACTCTGCAATTTTGGTTAAATTTTTGCTGCAGAATTATGAAGAGTTTGCAAGGTCCGGTTGTAGCGACAAATTTCCACTTTTTCTATATGATAGGCAGTTCGAAGCTAATGTCATTGAGGACTGAACGTATATTAAGTTCAAAATAGGTAATTTGATCAACAAATACCGAAGAAGACGATTACAACAATTGCTTGTTACTGTATATGTTTTTCTAACTTATCATACGTATCTCTAATTTCCATCCTGTGTTTTTATTACTTTTACTGTCAATCGCAGGAATCAATTCCTATTATGTCCAGCATTGTTGTATTGTAGCTGATGTCAAGCTCGAACCAAGCTCTACCATCTCTACCATGGTATGGATCCAAATTGGTAAAGCCAATCAAGAATGTTCTATAAACTCAACCAGACATTCTCCAACAATTATTCTAGAGCATAATACTCGAAAAACACATCTCCACTCCTAATAATAGTAAGAATTATAACTTGTACCATAGAGCACTCATGTCCAAACTTATATATTATTTGTACAAAAAAATTTAACTGCATGTCATTGATGGTATAAAAATTCATACAGGGATTGTTTGTATACCAACATTTGTTGTTGCTGTTTTATAATCTACTGGTGAAGTCTAAAGTTGTGGACTGCTATCAACCGTCAAAGCTGTTATGGTGCTCAGTTTTATTATATATTGGAGATCATGCTACTCAGAGGCGTTTTTCTGCTACTGGTAGCTAATCTAAGATAGTGTTCAGTGTTGCACGTGTTGGATTGTGAAGCCAAAATAAGTAATGTTGTGCTACACTAATACGACATAGGGGTCGAGCTCTTACAGTGTGATAGTCTTACTATACCCCCAAGAATTTTTGTACTTAACATCTTGTATTGTTTAGGATTTCAATATGAGAGAGAACTGAAACCAAGAGTGTTTGCTACATCAGTGTAGACATCAATTTAATAGTAGAAATCAAGTGTGGTGCTCTCCGTGAACATAGGCATCACATTGATCGCCGAACCCCGTAAAATCTAGTGTCTATTTTTATTATTTATTTTCATGTGTGTTTGATTTAATTGCCTTTGAGTTTGTATATTTCGTAACAGCATCTTCTTGTAGAAACCTTTAAAAATGAAGACACTATTTGCTCTTGGAAGACCGAATTGCTACCTTTATAGGGAGGCAATTCCACATGTTCTCCCACTCAAAGTGCCTAACATAGGTTTGGCAAACATGCAAGGACCTACAGAGAATTCAAATTTCATCTTTCTTTTTCAAATTGGGCTTGGATTTGTTGTGCAAGCCCGTCACAGATCCAAAACCAATCGAAACCGAGCCGATTCCTGCCCCAACATCATCAATGTGTCAAATTAAAGCTGCTATTGCTGCTACCACCATGTAGGGCCATAATAAGTATTCAAACTTCATCATTCTTTTTTGCTCCAACGTAAAAAAAAATGTTGATGTTGAAGTCTTGAAGAAATTATGTGACAGGACTGGCCCCAGCATGGTTTGGACCTGATCAGTTTTTGTGTTTGAATTTGGGCTTAGGTTTGGGCTTGGACTTAGGCTTGGGTCAATTTCTTGGATTGGGTATTAAATTATGTGATTCCTTAATATGATGCAATTTTTATGTCATTATTCATTAATTCAATTGAATGGCTAGGGCTAGAACACTTCTTCAATTCGTTTGATCAATAATATTCTAGCCTATCTTATAAAACTGTACTATTTTCTCATTCGCCAAACTACTAGAAAAGTTTATTTTCAAGAGTTTCACAAATTAAAAAAAAAAAGATTTTGTTAATCAATGTCAGCTTAATTTGATCAACAAATCAATCCAAGTTAATCAATGGCAGCGTAGCATCATCAACCAAAAAGACAATTCAACTAATTAAGGAAGAAAATCTTTGCAAAATTAAGCATAATCGACATTTCAATTTTCATTATTGATTGTCACTGGATTCTTAAAAAGTTAGATAAAATTTACACGATGAACTGTAACTAAACAAATCGTAACATTTCAATTTAAATTTATTCCATATTGTGCACAATGCTTTTTAAGAAGGTTTTTATTATATATTTTCGTATATGGAAATTAAATATTATCAATTTCATATGACAATATATATGTTGCCATACAAGTGAACCTAAATCCAAATACATATAGGTCTTTAGTCCAATCCCCAATTTTGTTGTTATCAAATAACAACCACCAATTACCTGTTTCCTGATCCTATAATATATAAAATAAAATTAATTATTTGGTGTTATGATCTAGGATCCTACATAAATAAAATGTGCGGAATAATATTAATATATATATATATATATAATCTTTCTCCTATCGGTTCATCATAATATTAAATATATCAGTTCTTTGAATGTGAGTCATTAGATTAAATTACTTTGACCCGGTGTGTATACACTTATCAGGACTTTTCCATAATCTATTGTCCGGGGCCCCATCCCCATTTTAGGGAATTTTTTTGAGAGAAAATGGGGAAATAGGTGGGGATGGGGATGATTTTCATCCCCAAATTAAAATGGGGATAGGGATGGGGAGATCCTCCCCCAACACCATTTCACCATTTCCCACATAAATATCCCGAAATGGGGATGGGGGACCCCCCCCCCCCCCCCCCCCCCGCAAAAAAAAAAAATTTAATTTTTTTATTATTTGAAAACCTAACTATATAAACTTCATTTAGTCTTTGAAAACCATAAATCTAAATTCTAAAATCTAAAATATAAAATCTAAACACTAATATTTTTAATTTTTTTATTATTTGAAAACCTACCTATATAAACTCCATTTACTCTTTGAAAACCATAAATCTAAATTCTAAATTCTAAAATCTAAAATCTAAAATCTAAAATCTAAACACTAATAGATATTAACTTGTATTTATAATTGAATGATTTTATTTTATTTGTAATTTTTAGTAAAATGGGGAAATGGGGAACTGAGATTGGGGATGGAGGTACCTCCCCCAAAAATTCCCCATCCCCATTTTCCCCCAAATAGGGAAATGTGGGGATGGGGGAAGGTATGGGAAGTGGGGATGGGGATAGAGGGACATACATCCAACCCCATTTCCCCAGTGTGCAACTCTATCTATTGTCCATATTCAAGGAACTGATATATTTAATATCACGACGAACGAGAAAAACTATATATATATATATATATGATGCACATTCTATAGAACACCGATATATGGTGCACCCGAATATTTTTACATGTGATTGTATGTATATAATATTATCGTATATAAATTGTATGTGATTACGATAAAACAAGACTTAAATATTAATGTGATCGCATGTGATTTGTATGTGATCACATATGAATTCATGTGAACACGTCAAAAAAGTTATGATCACATATAAATTTTTAAAGGTATATAGTATACCAGTGTTCTATAGATCAGCCCATATAGGCACAGTGTATATATATATATATATATATATATATAGTTATGACATGGCCCCAGATTAATCATGATATAATCCATATCAGCAAAGTTTATTACCAAATATTTTTGTAGAGAAAAATAGAAAGATTTTAGAATACTTTTTAATTGTTTTGACAAACTCCTTTGTATGAGAGAAATACACTGGATAAGTGTGAAGTGGTGTTTAACAAAAAGGTGAGTCAGAGAAAATTGAGGGGTGGGTCTTTGAGAGGTTTTTCTACGTGTATGTTTGGTAGCTGAGAAAACTGAGAGAATGAGTGAGTGCCGCTAAAATTGCATCTCACTGTTGTAATATTTCTCTGATATAGTGGATTTATTATCTGCTCTCTCAACTGGATGTAAATTGCTATATTGACAATCGAATCAGTATAAATCTCTGGTGTTTGACTTTCTTCATTATCTTTCTTCTGCATTCTTTTCGTGTGAGTTCATAGAGTGTTCAAAAGTGAGATTCGATATAGATTCTAGAATTCATTGATTAATTGAGTTAAAAATCGTTACATAAATATATATATATATATATATATATATAGAGTAATGCTAGGCTTTCTAGTGATAATCTAATTATATGAAAGAAAAACTTTAAAGGACAAAAAATTCAATATACATACCAGATAAATAGAAAGTGTAATTTCATACATTTGTCCTCCAGGAATAGAAATGCCTCCGGCAACTATACCAAGGTAATATCTAGGATGTACTTGGACAAATCCTGAGCAAAACAAATTGTAATAACCTGTTGTTCGAAAACCACCTGTCTTTTAAAGTGAAAAAAATGAAGGGGAAAAAATATTGTACATATTAGATGGAAAGAATCAACTACTAATTAAACATATATAGAAGATAATATATAAAAATCTTGTAACTATATAAATCCTATATAGTAGCTAAATCCATATAAGAGATATTTACTATCCAATACCCAGTTAAACGACTAAGGTTGTCACCATAAAGGAGTGGGTGCACCTGAAAATTGTTACGAACAAAATAATCGGTGTAATTTTATTTTGGAAGATGATCATATATAGATTTCAATAGAGCTTGGATATATGTAGATCATAAAAATGAAAGTGACTAACTGCCCATCCAGCTTGTGCGAAGTTAAGATCAGCTGGTGGTCCCTTCTCAATCCTTATTACTGACATGCTTATTTGATACATTAAATATGTATATACCTGGATTTTGTGATTCTTTAGCAGGATATGATTAAATGCAGGTTGTTTGTATATATTCACACAGTCATATTCTTCATCATTTGTCGACTGTACATATAGATATATCAATGATTCAGATTAAAAAATAAATAAATGTAAAAAAATAAATACGGGATAGAATCGTACGCAGAATAAGTTGAGATACTTGGAATGTGTGTTGTCTATTGAGTTTGCTAGCAACTTCAGATCCATGGCAGCTCAAATTAAGAAATAGAGTTACTAAGAATAACAAAAATAATGGACTTGATAATCTATATATCAACCGGTGATGATATTTGCAATAATATTTGTATGCTCAATTGATGTATTTTCTCCTATCCAGCAGTATTATTTGTATTTTGATTTAAGTTCACTTGTATATATGGCAACATATATATATATATATATGTATTGTCATATCAAATTAATTTTTAATTTCCATAAACGAAAATTCTCCTATCTTGCTGTATTATTTGTATTTGGATTTAGGTTCAGTACTTGTATGGCAACATATATATTGTACTATCAAATTGATATTTACTTTCCATATACAAAAATATATAATAAAAACCTTCTTAAAAAGCATTGCGTACAATATGGAATAAATTGAAATTGAAATGTTACCATTTGTCTAGTTCATTGTGTAAATTTTATCTAAATTTTTAAGAACCTATTATAGTGACAATCGATAATGGAAATTGAAATGTTGATTATGTTTAATTTTGCACAGATTTTCTTCCTTAATTAGTTTATTTGTCCTTTTGGTGATTTTGAGCCTTTCTTTATAAGGATCAAATAGCTGTATTTTAATATCAAAGAGCAGGTTGATGGTGCTGCGCTGCCATTGATTAACTTGGACTGATTTGATTTATTGATCAAATTAAACTGACATTGATTAACAAAATCTTCTTCTTTTTTTTGGAGTAACCCTTGAGTTCAAACTTATCTAGTAGTTTGTTGAATGAGAAAATAGTACGGTTTTCTAAATAAAAGGCTGAAATATTGTTGATTGAATGAATTGAAGAAGTATTCTAGCCATTGCTATTCAATTGAATTGATGAATAATGACATAAAAATTGCATCATATAAGAAAAAAGGTCTCTTGCCCAAAATCTACAATTTGGAAGAAAACAAATATTCAAACTTTTAAGTCCCAAAGTAATCGATCATATATACTTTCAACAAATTCAAAAGTTGATGAGTTCGAACGATATATACTTTCAACAAATTCAAATTTATTCCCGATGCTCTCAATATATTCAAACTAAAGAAAGAGTACTTTTTTTTACTTTAGATACATTAAATATGTTTACACATGTATTTTGTGATTCTTTAGCAGGATATGATCAAAAGCTGGTTGCTTGCATGTGTTGTCTATGCAGTTTGCTAGCACCTTCAGATCCATGGCAGCTCAAATTAAGAAATATAATTACTAGAATAACAAAATAATGGACATTATAATGTATATCTCAACCAGTGATGGTATTTGCGATAATATTTGTATGCTCAATTAATGTATTTTCTCCTATCTAGTAGTATTTGTGTGTGGATTTAGGTCCACTTGTATATATGGCAACAAATCCAATATAATATATGTTGTCATATCAAAAACAAACGTAGACACAACCACAGCCTCATATGTTCTTCAATTACATTGCGGAAGATGCATGAATTTAATTGATAATCAATTATTTCATTAGGGTTGGTGATAATCATGACTCGTGAATCCTCCGCAGCCACACGTTTTTCAAGTGGTCTTGACTGTTATTTCATTTGGAAAATTAGCTAGCTAGATATCTAGTAATTGGAATTCAAAGTCATTTTGTTGCTATTAGAGAAGACTTGACTAAATGAAATTAATGTGACAGATATATTATTACATCCAACTCATATGATTCTATTTGTTATATATACGTTGAATTCTCATCTACCGGCCTCTTTATGTTGAATTCTCAACCTTATATAATGTTACTTTAGATTGTGAATCTGACACTTCTTTATAATGTTAATTTTTTAGGGTTTTTTTGTTAGATTTTTCGTTTGTTTGGTTGCCGAAACATAAATGAGAAAAAGATGAAATTTTTTTAAATTTATGGCTTCTTGTAAAAGTTTTTATCTTTTTCTCAGTTTCAAATTTATTACATAATTAATCTTCTCTCAGTTTCATTTCCATCATTTTGTATTCATCAATCATCATGTATATTTAACATATACCGATAAGCTTACACCTGATCATGTATGTTAATTATAAATGTATATTTAACATCCATAGCTTTTATAAATGTATATAAAAGCTTCGAATTTGGATTGGAGTGTTTAATGTGTTTTGCTTTGTTTTTGCTCCAATTAGTTAGCTGGGGGTCAGGTGCGTTGGGGTTGCTCTGTTTTTTGGTTTGACTGTTTTTGCTGTTTGCTTTGGTTAATGAATATAGAGCTTGTTTTGTTTTGTTCGTTTTAGTGGGTATTGTTTGGTGGGCTTGCTTGAGTGTTGGTTCTCGTTGCTGCTGGGCTTGCGTTGGTGTCCTTGGTGGCTCTTGGTCTGGTTGTTTTCTAGGCTTTTGTTTTAGGCTTTGTTTTGGGCTCGGCTGGTTTTTGTGGGTTAGCCTGTTGATTTTTGGGCTCATCGTTTTATGTTTCTATTGTAACTTGGTTGGTGCTTATGTGTTTGGGCCTAATGGCGGGTCTAGGCTCTTGGGCCGGTTGCTATTTGATTTTTTTGTAGGCATTTTGGGCTACTGTCATGTTTAAATCCATTGTTTTAGCTTCATTGGCATGCCTTATAATGCCAATGATTTAGAGAAGCTATAACTTCAAATTACTTCAATAGTGATTTTAATTCTTCAAAGTTAAATAATGATTAAGAGGTTTTTAATGTTGGGATGACCTAAATAAAAAAAATATATTATAAAATATTGTGTCAGGACCTGTCGATATATATTAAGCATTAATTATACTATTCGGATTATATATATATAAAATTATGATATGCAACCAAATATATGGGAAAATATACAATGCCATAAAAAGATAGAAAAGCAGGTGTACACGGTTAAGTCAAAAGTGGATGTAAAAACATAGAAATTGATAGTTAATATGGAGCTATATGTGTCATGAGAATATTTGGTTGATATTAGTAAATTGGTTGATATGTTCTTTACAACACGTATAAAAATAACCATTTATATTTTAGTAATTTATTATTTCTAAAATATAAATGATATATGATATGTATTAGCTTTTTTGAATATCTATACGTGTTGTTTACATATCTAATATGTTTATTATCGGTAAAGAAATTGTGGACACATTATAAAAAATACTAAGATTAACTATTACCCATAATAGCAAATTATTTAATTGAACACCTTATATGTTCATGATTTATTTACCGGTAATAACGATATTTGATATGTAGTTAAAATATGGGCTGATTGCCCTGATTTAATGTCTAACTTATTAGTGTAAATCTAATACACATGTTATTGAAAAGACAATATAACCCTTGTTGGCGACTAATAACATATATATTTGATAATTGATATCTGTTTGAATATTGGTAATATGCATTATATCTTTAACCATATCTGTGATCCCTGCGTTTAATAGATATACCCCATTTTAATCATACATGATAACTTGTTTAACCATCCCAACTGTTCAAGCTTGGTGAGTTGAACTGTGCAATTTCAATCTCAATCATATTTTCATCTAGGAAATGCTCATTGTCCAACTTAGATAGCATAATCACATTATATTTGATGATATTTTATCAAATAATCTTATTTGATATCAATCGCATTTACCAATTTGGTTAATCATTTTAAAGAAAGTATATATCAACCCAAGCTTTGGTTGTTTTGTAATTCTCTTATAATGCTTGGATTATATTGTTAACCCAAATTATAATCCAGGCTTTGTTTTGGGCTCGCCTGGTTTTTGTGGGTTACCCCAGTGTTTGTTTTTGGGATCCGTGTTTTGTGCTTCTGTTGTATAACTTGGTTGGGCTGTTTACTGTGCTTTTTTGTTTGGGCTTAATGGTGGGTCTAGCTTCTTGGGCCGGTTGCTGTTTACTTGTTTTGTAGGTTTTTTGGGCTACTATTTTTTTAATAACCTTTTGGCTTTGTTTGACCTTGTTCAAATAAAGTTTATCGTTCAAAAAATATCAATATAATGTACCTAGTTCGAATAAAGTTTGCTTGTTTCGGTGCCCTCACAAAAAAAATAGAAATAGTTATAATTAACATTAAACCATAGCCTTCCTAAGAATTTTTCAGATTTTTTTTTTCTCTAACGTGAGTGACGTGGAAGAAGGATTTGATAATGAATTGCCCATAGAGAAGAATTATGTCAAGAGGAAAAATCTGGAGAAGAAATCGTCGTGATTGGAGCTGGAAATGAATTTAGGACCTTTTAAATGTTTTCCTCCAAGCCTTTAAACGCCACCATATTCCGTTTGCTACTTTCGATTCAACTGAAAACCACTTGAACCCGAAACACACAGTTATCGCACAAGAATCCGTTGAAGCAGCAGCTAAAGCTCTTTATGTGAATGTGATGATCAGAAATGCATCATCAGTGGCAAGATCAATGCCGCTTGCCATCTGATGGGAAACATGAACAAGTTATTGGAAACTATATAGAGTTTCGTAAAGTTAAGCCCTTATAGGCCCTTTTGGGACCTATGTGTTCTGCACTGGAAATGGGAGATTGGTAGTAGTGAGAAACCATCACTGAGTGTATCTCAAGTTGCGTCTTAGATGTGTAATTAAGTTTCAAATTGCCTCAAAGGAAAAGATTGCCTAGGACTTTGATGAGGTATATGTAATCTGGGTGTATATCAAATCCCTTTTAGCTTATTATATTCAAGTATGGTGATCTATTTTGAGCTTCTTTTACATGCACTATATTTTGTTCTAAAACAGTTCACTGTATTTATATTACTATGCAAACTCAGATGCCCCAAAAACTGTCTCCCTTCGATACAATTTATGTGGTTTCAGCCCTTGATTATTGGGATGTTTGTCGTTTCTTGTATCTGGTATGTTTTAATTTTCTGTTTTCTTCGGTTATTATTTCCCGCTCTTTGCCTCCTCTAAGAGGGGCAACGGAGGCATGCGGCCTCCTTACTTTCAAATTTAGAGGTGGCCGACCAGCCTTCTCCGATCAAAACCCATATAAGTTAGAAAAACAAACAACCCCTTAATCTATATAATTATTTATTAATCTAAATCTATGATGATATTTGCTCTTATTATAACCATATAGATTAATATTAATAATACATTCAATAGACTACATTAAAGTTAAGATAGAATATTAATTTCCATATTCCATTTTTTCACTATGACAAAACACATTTTTAACAAGGGCACAATAACTTGCAAGATTGAAAGAAAGTTGTTAAATGGACTAAATAACAACTTTCAAATTTAATAAGTCGTAAATATGAATTTTAGTACATCTACTGCAACATGTCATGAATTTTATTAAAAAAAAACATGTCAATTTACATTTTAACTGATTTGGGTTTTTTTTTAAAATTTTTTTTATTATCCAATGGCCAATTTTAATATTGGATTAAAAAATCAATTTTGATTGAATTTGTGTAATTTTAATTTAATTTTTGAATATTTGTATAATTTTATTTTACAGCTCATTTTTTAATAATTTTTTTAAATTCTAATTGAATCCCCAAAACTCAATTTCTCTTTTAACAGTGACAGTACCAACTACTATCAAAATATTTTTCTCTTCCGTGAAAAATCGATTCTCTCTTCCTTTCCTAATTTCACCAAGCCCTAATTTCTCATCAAACAGACACACAGATTCAAACCAGGATGATTGTTACTCTCAAGTAAGTTAAACTAATCTTTGAAGCGATCGATTAATGTAGGTAAGCCTTAGAAAATCTTCGATTTCCACTTTGTTTTGATTAAAGTCGTGTATTTAAGAATTAAGATAGATTCAACATCATATAGTTGAAGTTAATTATTCCTGTTACTAATCCATGGTATTTGTCAAATTGTTATTTTAATAATCGTCATAAGCTCGTTGATGACGAAGATGGTGTTCCAATGAAGAAGAAGGAATCGTTATTGCTTACAAGGTCACTTTTTTGATCCTCTGATTTTCGTTCAGTTAATTTTTTTCTTCACTGTTGATTCATGCAATTGAATGCTTATATATGTAGATGATGAGTGCTGCATACAAATGTTTCAGTTTTATTATTCTCTGTATATTGAGGAAAGAACAGTATAAATTAAGAAAGATAGACACATATAATTATATTTGTTTTGTAATTGTTTCTCGGAAGTATTTATCATTTCATACATCCATGCTCAGGCAAAATATTCTTCCTCTGCATGAACACTTTTGCACACTTACATAGATAATTATACTTGTTTAAGATCATTTCTTATCCTTAATATATTCTGAACATATTTGTTAGGTTCATTTTGAATTGAGGAAATGGCTTAAAGACAATGTTGGTGCAGAAGTGACTACATCAACTGGAATTATGTATGGACGTATGTTTCCCCTATTTGCCATCTCCAAAGTCAATTCCTGAATCAAGAAGATAAATTTCTATTTGTTTGGTTGTTCTGTAGCCTGATGCATGTTAAAGTCAATAACACAGGTGATCATAGCGGAACGCAATGTCATTGTTGGTGTAGAGGTCAGATTATTACGAGTCTCATTACTGGTTGCACAAGCACGCAAATCTGTGTTGCCTTGTTTGGAATTTTCCCCAATAATCTATTTTAACATGTTGACTTAACTTGTAATGTCATTACAGGGATTTTTGAGACAGAAACTAATTGGCCAGGGGCTTACATCTATTCTTGCTGGTGGATCTGGTATGCATCTTTTGGCTTATTTATTCACCTGATGTAAACTTTTTTTGGGGTCTCGTCTGCTCTTAGTTCTTAAGTGAATGAATTGGAACTTAACATAGTCTAGCTTTAGGAACATTTTTGATTATTAGTAGAGTATTCTTGACCAGTTTAGTCCTGAAGTGCTCGTGTCCTAATCGAGTGATCTCAGCTCTTACTTCTACTGTTTGAATTGATTTTTTTTCTAACACAAAAATGCATATGGTAATAATGTTGATTTTTTTTACCTCTATTGTTGCTTAGTTATAGGTTCTCTGATGATTCATGTGATTCTTAGTTATGTGATACTAATTTAACTGTTTATGAAGCTTGATTCGTAACTTGCTTTCAATGCGAAAAGGCTCAGCAAAATGTGTATGATCATCAATTTTTGACTATCTGTCTCTCTATTTGTGTTTCCTTATGCATAGTTTTCTTGTATTGGCATTTTTAACAGCACGTTGCATGATCAAGATATCTTTACAAAGGTTTTCGAGTGAAGTTGATTTATTGGATAAGAGTCATCCTCTTACATTTTGTATTTTTATTTGTTTTGTTTATCTAGTTTGGACTACTTTATAGCAGGCTCCGTTGCTCTTCTGCTTCAATCATTCAACATAAGTGTATATATATATATATATATAGATATTTTTTTGCAATTGTACTTTGGTACGCAAATTCTTTGACACCTATTTTGAAACTTGTTACCGTACTTTCTTCCCTTACCGGCTATTGCTTGCAACTCGGTCTCTTGACTCTCTTTACTATCCCTGAAAGTTGGTTCTGTGAGGAACTAGTATTTAAATACTTGTGCTCTCCGAGTCTGTAGCTAAAAGAGCTCGTAGTAACTATGCAAGTTATTGAGTTTTAAGAGAGAAATGAGTGCTTCAAAGTTCATTAAATGTGTTACAGTTGGAGATGGAGTTGTTGGCAAGACATGTATGCTAATCTGTTACACAAGCAACACGTTCCCAACTGGAAAGTCTTTTAAGACCATTTGTTATATCATGTTTGGTTTCCATTTATGGACTTTTATACTGTTTCTCTATGTGGGTTTTTGATAAACATTCTAATGTAGATTCTCATTTTGCATTGATTGAGCTTCTGTTGCTTTTCAGTGTCTTCCACTCGTTTTTTTTTGTGCGTTTTGATTTGTCAGGATTATATACCAACAGTATTTGATAATTTCAGTGTCAATGTGGTAGTTGATGGGAGCATTGTCAATGTAGCTCTAAGACTCAGCAGGTAAATCACTTGGTAGAATTATGATTATTCGAGGATATTTAATCTGAAAGGTAGAGGAAATTTCTTGATAGATATGGCATGGGGTTCTACATCAATAGCTTGATACTTAGTAAAATAAGAATATTTTATCTAATCAATTGTAAATGCTTGTCTTTTGACATCATGAACACAATTATAGTGATTACAGGGATGTTGTAGATGCAATTTAACCATTGGATGGACGGTGCCTCTTGTAAAGCTCCTTTTATTTGTAATTGTAGTCTCTGCTTTTCTTTTATGAATATGTACAATTTGTCGCATCCTCTTTTAGTTTGCAATTTCAATGACTTATTGTATTTACAATTGAGAAATCAATTCATGAAATAGCAAAGGAATTCATGGACAATGTCATAGCCAAATCAAGAAGCTTTTTGCATTTCCATGTAAGACTAGAAGTTTTGCTTTTGGAACTCATAAACAAATCTTCTCAAGTAAGTTTTTGAGTATCTCTGAAAAACTCTCTTCGTTGTGGTATATATAGTTAGCTAGCTTTACCATTCTGTGGTATTTATTGGTTGACCATTTTGTCCTCTGAATCTGTCTAGTGTTGTTATGCTTATACAGTGGATCTCCCGCGATGAGTGGTGTCTGTTATGGTTTCGTCTTAGCAATTTAGTTCTGTATGCTAAGATTTGGCTTTGCAATTGAATGCTGATGATCGAGATTTCTTTCCAGGGGCTGTTGACCAATCTCTAGACATTTACTGAACTGTACGGTCTATGTTTCGTCAGTCGTGAGCCATTCCAAGTCTCATGTCGCTAATGAAATGATTTCGTACTAATTGATATACCCTACTAGGCTACTACTCATTTTGTTTTAAAAAGCATACAAGAAAACCATGAAAGTCCATATGTTACATTCAAAAGAATATCTTGCTAGATGGGTCTGCTTTGTTTCATTTCTTTGTCATGATTACAGGCTTACAGCTTATTCTTGGGCAGTACTCAATATGTGGTTTTCTTATAAATGATGATGATTGAAGGGTTTCAAACTAATAAAATCAATAGAGTATTTTGAATTTGATTTATTTTAATTGTTTTGGATAATATTTCTTTACATTAATTTATCTTACATTAATTTATGGATAAGTTATTCAAATGTTCTCAGTATTTGCAATGTTCAACAAAACACATTCAGTGTCTTTTGAGTTCATGTATTTTTTATGTTCATAAAAACAGTCTCTGTTCAATTATTCATTTTCTTGTCTGCTCTAATAATGTTCTATCTCTTGTTACATAAAATCCGAAACAATTTTTTTTTTAAGTTAGACAAATTACAAAGGATAATTCCATCTCCTATTAAATCACCCAATTTTTGTACTTATTAATTTCATGAAAGATCACATCAAGAATGGCATCCTAGTGGGACTCCACACACGTTACAAACATTAGAAAAGAAATCTCTACCTTTTCTTTTCTTTGGAGAATAATCATCTTTAAGTACTGAGCACTCATAATCATCATCAAAGAAATTGTTGTATTCATCATGAATTTTGCAATGTGGACAGATGATTGGAGTGTGATTGAATTCCAGAGATTCATTTCCTTGACAAAATTATTTAGATGATTTGTTAAATAGAAAATTAGAAGGATTGTTCATTAGCGGTGGAGTGGAGTGCACTCTTGGAAAAAGAGCTCAAAGCCTCTAACATCAAATCCTTTTCTTTTTAGGTGGATGCACTTATTCTTTTCTTTTTCTTTTTCCTTTTCTTTTCGTTGCTCTCGATTTTTTTCATATATACCACTCGTGGTGTGGTCACTTGAATTTGAAACATTTTCATATTGAATTGAGATATTATCTAATTGAATGAGTGTCTTCGAACAAATTATTAGACTACAGTAAACACATTCAAATACCAATATTACAAAGGAAAATTTGCAGCGACAGAGTAGTCAAATTACAATGGAAAAAGGAAAATTTGCAGCAACATAGTAGTCAAATTACGATGGAAAATTCAATAAATCCCTGTTAAATCACTTTGTTTTATTGATTAGTTTTATAAAGATCGGATTCATTATTCCAAGAAAGACAAAGTTTAGTGGTGGAGTCCACACTCTTTTGAAAAAGAGCTCAAGCATCAAATCTTTTTTCTTTTTTAGGTGGATGAACTCTTACAGCTTACTCTATTTTTTTCCTCTCTTTCCGAAAATTTAATCTTTATTTTTTTTTAGTTCAAACAAGCGGTGAGGTGGCCCAAATCTAGAACAATACCTAACTAAATGAGCATCATTTACGTGCACATTGAGTGGTGGTAAATTACTCTTGATTTGAACAATTAAAAAAAAAAAATATGTTTGTCTTTTTCTGCACATGCATTCTTCAGAGTTCATTGTTCAAACACTAATTTTAATTTAAACTACAAAAGGTAATTATTAAATAAATTTTGATTAGAATCATAGTGGTGGAGTCCACAGTCCACACCAATAATCGTGCAAAATTTAATCTGAGTTTAACCACGGTAATGCATGGTTTTTAAAAGATCAATCAGAGAAGAGAAGCACTCCCACTGATAGATGGTTGCATAAATAATTGATATAATTTTATACCAGTTCTATCTTTTTAGTAATTTGTTATATTTATAAATGTCTTTTTAAATTCATCACTCTAGTCCTAACTTTTTTCAAAACTCATCACTTTAGTCCATTTGACCAAATATGTGAAACTCAACTATTTTAAAACATGTGAAAGTACATTTTTACCCTTATTACTATTTGATTTAACTAAAATGATTATATCAGCTTTAAATTAAAATGAAAAGTAATAAAATTCTCATTAATAAAATATTAAATAGATATATTATAAAAAAATCTTAAACAAATAAAAATAATAAAATCCATTAATTTTTTCTTTTTTTGTATTTTTGTCTTAATGAATATTTATTTAGCTAAAATGATTATCTTAATTTTAAATGATTTTTTTTCATAATTTGTTTTTGTAATTTATTTATTTAAGATTTTATTATTGAGAATTTTATTGTTTTTCATTTTAATTTAAAGTTAAGATAATCACTTTAGTTAAATAAAAACCCATTATGAAAAAATACAAAATAAGAAAAAATTAATGGGTTTTTTAATTATTTATTTAAGTTTTTTTTTGTAATCTATTTATTTAAGATTTTATTATCAAGAATTTTATTGTTCTTTTTTTAATATAAAATTAAGATAATCATTTTAACTAAATTAAATAGTAATAAGGGTAAAAGTGTACTGTCACATATTTTGAAATAGTTGATTTTTATATATTTGATCAAATGGATTAAAGTAATGAATTTTAAAAAAAAGTTAAGACTAAAGTGATGAATTTGAAAAGACATTTATAAAAATGATAAATTATCAAAAAGTTAGGATTTATGTGAAATTCTTTCTAAATAATTAGACAATCTATTATAGAAATGGTTGTACAATTATTGTCTTGTATAATAATTACACATTTACACCATATTAGTGGTGGAGTCTACTTGAAGTAAAGTTGAATTGAATGGTTGTACCGTTGTCTAATTAAACGAAACTTTATTGATAATTGGGTGGAGTCCATATTAAAAAGTCAAACTTTATTGATAGTGGTGGAGTCCACGGTCCACACCAATAATTGTGCAAAATTCAATCACCAGTTTAACCAGAGAAGAGAAGCACTACTCCTGTTTACCAGAAAAACCAAACCAGTCTGAATTCTTGCTTTCTTTCATTGTTTTTCTTTTCATTTCACTGTTTCGACAACCAAAACCATCCCAATGGCAGAGCTCCTTGTTTCCGCAGTCCTTCCTGTGCTGTTCGAAAAATTGACATCTGGTGAACTGCTCAACTTTGCAACTTTGCAACTCAAGAGGGTGTACGTTCAAAGCTCAAAAAATGGGAAAAAACATTGAAGATGATTAAGGCATTACTCAACGATGCTGAGCGGAAGCAGCTGGATGATGAAGCTGTTAAGATGTGGCTGGACGAGCTCCAAGATTTGGCTTACGACGCGGAGGACATCTTGGATGAGTATGCAACTGAGGCTTTGAGAAGAAAGTTGAAGATAGAAGAGCATCAGGCTAGCACTAGCAGGGCTCGTAAGCTCATTCCTGCTTGCTGCATCGGTTGCACTCCAAGTGATTTATGGTCCGATTTCAGTATCCGCTCCAAGATAGATGATGTTACCAGGCGGCTGGAAGAACTTCGACAAGAAACAGATCTACTTGGGTTGGAGAAGATTGAGGGACGGAGATCGACTGCTTTAGGGGAAACACGGGACACTACATGTTTGCCCACCGAAGATGTTGTTTATGGGAGAGATCAAGACAAAGCCACTATACTTGAAATGGTGTTGAGGGATGAACCAGGTGATGCCAACTTTGGTGTAATACCCATCGTGGGGATGGGGGGAATTGGTAAAACAACTCTCGTTCAGAAGGTGTACAATGATGATGCTGTGAAAGATTTCGACCCCAAAGCATGGGTCTGTGTCTCTGACGATTTTGATGTTTTGCGAATCTCAAATGCAATTCTCCGGTCAATCACTCTCCTCTCTAGTGATTACAAGGATTTAAATTCAGTGCATACTAAATTGAAAGAGGTACTAAATGGAAAGAAATTCCTGCTAGTTTTGGATGATGTTTGGAGTAATGATGATAAATCGTGGCAAACCCTCAAATCTCCGTTTATGTTTGGAGCAATAGGAAGCAAGGTTATCGTGACAACCCGACTTCAAGAGGTAGCATTAACTGTGAGGCCAAGAGGGTATTACAAGTTAGATCATTTATCAGATGACAATTGTTGGTCCTTATTCAAGAAGTATGCTTTTGCGGGTAAGGATGATGTTGCAGATTGGAATGAGGAAGTAATTCGTCCAAAAGTTGTTCAAAACTGCAAAGGATTACCCTTGGCAGCAAGGACCCTTGGTGGACTTTTGCGCCGCAAAGATACCGATGAATGGATAGATATTTTGAACAGCAAAATATGGGATCAGCCTGGAGCAGACAATGTTCTTCCTGTGTTGAAGTTAAGTTACGATCATCTTCCTTCATATTTAAAGAGATGTTTCGCATATTGCGCAATTTTTCCAAAGGACTACGAATTTGAAATGGAGAAGCTTGTTTTTTTATGGATGGCTGAAGGTCTTGTTCAACAATCAGGAGATAACAAGCAGTTGGAAAAGTTAGGTGGTGAGTACTTTCGTAATCTACTATCGAGATCAATCTTTCAAATATCAAGTAGCGATAATTCTAAATATATAATGCATGATCTTGTTAATGATTTGGCTCAAAAGGTTTTTGAAAAAGTAAGTTTTAGGTCAGAGGATGAATTGTACTCCAATAGTCAATCAAGAACATCCGACAAGACGCGTTATGCTTCTTACATATGTCGTCCTCGTAATCGCAAAAGTAATTTTGAAGTCTTCAGTGATGCTAAGCACTTAAGGACACACTTGTCATTGCCCCCAATAAACAGCTATGATGATTCCTATTACATTAGTAATACAGTTGTTCCTGATTTGTTGTTGAGGTTTAAAAAGTTGAGGGTGTTATCGTTGCAAAAATATTATATTGTTGAACTGCCTGATTCAATCGGAGGCTTGAGACTTCTTAGATACCTCAACCTATCTGGTAGTAAAATCAGAAGTTTACCCGAGTCGGTAAACTCAATATGCAATTTGCAAACTTTGATACTAAGAAATTGTCTTGAACTCTTGAAATGGCCTTGTAGTATGGGGAATTTAATTAATTTACGCCATCTTGATATCTTTGGTGTATCTTCAATAAAAGAGATGCCTGTGGGAATAAGAAAATGGGAATGCCTCCAAACTTTATCTAACTTTATTGTGGGTAAAGATTCTAAATCTAGTTTAAATGATTTGAAGAACTTAAAGTTTCTTTGGGGAGAACTTCACATTTCCGAATTAGAAAATGCGATTGATCTTGAAGACATATTAAGTGATAAGAATGACCTAAAAGTGCTTTTACTAGAATGGGGATCTAGTTTTGAAGAATCAAGGGATGAGGAAGTAGATAAAAAAGTACTTGATATGCTTCGATCTCATCAAAATCTAGAAAAGCTCACAATAAAATGCTACGGGGGTACAAAATTTTCTTCTTGGGTTGGAAGTAGTTCATTATCTAAGTGTACAGTCTTGGAGTTGGTGAATTGTAGGAAATGCACATCCTTGCCTTCACTTGGGCTGTTAGGCTCTCTTAAGAGTCTCACTGTCGTGGGTATGAATAGAGTTAAAAGCATCGGTTCAGAATTTTATGGAGAGCATTGCTCAAATCCTTTCAAATCTTTGGAGACTCTCTATTTTGAGAATTTAGAAGAATGGGAGTGTTGGGATCCCGTCAAAGAAAATGAGAACTTTCCTAAGCTGCAAGAGCTTTCCATTGTAAACTGTCCAAGACTCTCTGAAAGATTACCCAGCAATCTTTGTTCGTTGAAGAAGCTTGTGATTTGCAGATGTGAGCAGTTGGTGGTTTCATTACCAAACATTCCAACGCTATGTGAACTGAAGCTTGATGAATGCAAGAAGATTTTGTGCAGTAATTCAGCTGATTTTGAGTCATTAGAATCTATGACTCTTTCAAATATTTCAGATTTCGGTGATTGGTCATGGCAGGAATTTAAGAAAGTTAAAAGCCTAAAGATTGGGGGTTGTGAAGAGCTGATAGAATTGTGGCAGAATGGGATTTTCCTTGAGAAGCCACCTCAAGTGTTGCATAGTCTAATCTCTCTAAGAGAGCTTCGTTTTAAAAATTGCAACACCCTCACAACTTTACTGGAGGGAATTAAACAGACGAATGTACAAGTGGAAGAATTGACAATTGAGGAGTGTAATTCTCTAAATTCCACTTTTAGAGGAAAACTACCTCAATCTCTGAAGAAGCTTCGTATAGAAGATTGTGAGAAATGGCAATGTTTGTTGGATGATAATGAGGATACTTGCAGTTCGTCATCTTCCAAGTTTCAGATCCCAGCGTTTTTACTTCCCGAGGAGAATGCTGTCAACACCTACACATCTCATCTTGAAGACTTGTTTATTTACAAATGTCCAGCTCTCACGTGTTTGCTATCAACAGACCAATTATCCATCACACTCACACGTCTTCACATTTTATATTGTTCGAAGCTCACAACCTTGTCGTCAACAGGTCAGTTACCTGTGTTACTCAAACATCTTTATATTGAAGGATGCTCAGAACTCACAGCCTTATTACCAAAAGGCCAATTGCCGGAGACTCTTGAAACCTTAAGAATTTGGAACTGTGGAAAGCTAGAGTGGATAGTTGAGAAATTTCATAATAACAAGGCTCTTTGCGAGATCGATATTTCCAGATGTGATAATCTCAAATCCTTTCCAGAAGGCCTACACACTCTTAGCAGTCTTCGTTCAATCAGAATAACGGACTGCAATGATTTTGCTTCCTTTCCAAAAGGAGGGTTCCCCAACAGTAATTTCACACTTTTTATCTGTAGATGTGAGAAGCTAGAGGCCCTACCGAACGAAATAAACACTCTCTCCTCTTTGAGGATATACGATTGTCCAAATATGTCCTTGTCAGAGGAAGGTCTGTTCACCAAACTTGAATCTCTTTCAAATACGAGTGTCAAACAATATAAAGCACTCATACAACTGGGGTTGCACAATTTCACCTCTCTCACGTACCTCAACATTTCTGGAAATCTGGATAGAGATATTAGAGAGTCTTTACAAGAGGAGGACGTGAAAATTACCCTGCCCCGCAGTCTAACTTCGCTGTGGACTGGAGGATTAACAAAATTGAAATACCTGCCTTTCAAGGGTTTAGAAGATCTCCCCTCTCTTGAGAAGTTGATGATCTATAGTTGTGCAGAGCTCATATCCCTTCCAAGCCTGCCATCCTCACTTTCGAAATTATATATATCTGATTGTCCTGTGCTGAAAGAGCTCACATCCCTTCCAAGCCTGCCAACCTCACTTTTGGGATTATCTATATCTGATTGTCCTTTGCTGAAACAAGCATGCAAAAGAGATAAAGGAAAAGAGTGGTCGAAAATAGCCAACATCCCTTGTGTTTATATAGATCATAAATTCATCTATGATCCAGAGGAAGAATCAGAGGCTTAGTTCATCCATCCTCATCATCTTCTATTCCTGGTATGCCCATTGTTTCACTTCCATGATAAACAATTTCTCATTTTTTATTGCTTTAATAATCTATTCTAACCCTCTGTTTCACCAACTCATTTGCATTTTTACTTTTCAGATGCTATCTTAATTGCAATTTGACTCCTCTGTTTTATTAAACTCTTTAGGTGCTCAAATTGGCATGCAAAATTTTGAATTCAGGTAATTAGTAATTTTAATTTCTGTATTTCATTTTTGGTTGATTAGTTCAATTTGATACCTTGAAATTAACTGCATTTGTCTAATGTTTAATGTTCAGATAGTGGATCAAGTTAATGAATATCAAATTTTTTATACTGTGAAGAGGTGGGCATGTTAGCAAGCAAAAAAATGGCTTCGTTACATGTAAGAATACTAGTTGACTGATCAAGTAATAATTTGTTTTCTCTGTCTGTATGGTTAGTTTGCTCTTAGATAAAATAGCTATCATGATATCTTGCCATTATGCTCTTAGAATGTTCAATTGTTACAGATGTTCATGATGCTACTTTTCTTTCGATTTAATAAGATTATGATGGGCCATTGCCATTGGTTTATTGGCAACAGGAGATATCACAACCCCTAAAGGCCTTTCATTCAAATTTGCAACAGGTATGTAATTTGAAGAAAGATGGGCAATATGGGCTTGATTGGTTTAGGGGTTGATGCACTTGATTGCAAGATGGGCTTTCTTCTAGCAGGGTTATTCCAGTTTATTTATCATGTACTCTCATAATCAATCCAAAGATAATTTGATTTGGTCTAAAATTTTCTCAATATTATAAACATTTAAACTTCGTGCAAATAAAGTTTTTTCGGAACTGATTTAGTTTATTTGAATAGACAGAACTTCGGTAATCCGATAAATCTTCCACTTGTCCAAATGCTGCCACAATGAAGGTCTTGAGAATTCTACTTTCCGTGGAAGGTTGTTTGAGGCTTATATATTGATCCGATTCCCCATATTATAAGACAATTTCAAGAGACGAGCGACAATTTCTTTCTATCAAAGTTTGCAAGTTGAAAAAGGAGTTCACTAATTTGGGAACTTATGATGTTATGGTCTTGAAGTAACAAGGTTGTTTAAGAGGGGACAAAATATGATACAGAATAGTTTCACATAGGCTGTATTCTACTACAGTTTCATGTTCCGAGTTGGAGTCATTTATGTTCTGTGTTTCAATTGGTGATAATGCTGCAGATAGATGTCCTGCCATGGCTGGACCAGATGAGGTGATGTGTTATATGCTGAAATTTTGGTTTTTCAGTTTTTTTCTTAAACGTTTTGAGATGCTAATACTATTTGTTTATATTAGAAGCTAAATTTCTACATTTTTAAAAGGGCTTTGCAGCAAAGTTATGAGGAGGCTGCAAGGTTGGACTGTAGTTCCACATTTTGTTGTACATTGGCCTCTGTGAGCCCACCATAGATTCTTGCTCCAGCATCATCTACTTATGACAGGGCTGCTGCTGCTGCATGCCCTGGCTTTCTCTGATCCTAATAAGTTGTTCAAATAGCCAACGTCCCTTTAGTTAAGATAGATTGGAAATTCATCCTAACTTGTGCCTTCTTATGTTTTATCTCAGGTATGCTAATTATTTCTGATAGCACAAGTACTGTTACTCACATTGTCTTAATAAACAATTAAAGTTGTTAATTTGTTTCTTTTAAATTTAATGAACATCCTTTGTGTTTATATAGATGACAAATTCATCTATGATCCGGATTAGTTCATTCATCACTAATTTAATGAACATCACTAATTTAATGAACATCCCTTATATTTAGACATTTTCTTTCTGTTTTTCACAACTGATTTAGTTTATTTGAATTAACAAAATATCGGTAATCCAAGAAATCCTTCGCTTGACCAAATACTGCCACAATGATGGACTGAGAATTCAACTTTCCATGGAAGGTTGATTGAGGATTATATATTGATACAATTCCCCATATTAGAAGGCAACTTCAAGAGACGAGAGATTTTCTTTCTATCCAAGTTTGCAAGTTGAACTATGAATCTATTGATTTGGGTAAACTTATGATGTTATGGTCTTGAGGTACCGATGTTTAAACTTCTTATTCGTAAAACAACCTTTTAAATGATATTTATGAGGGTAAAAATATGGTGCACAACTGTTTTGCATAGACTATATTCTACTCCAATTTTATGTTCTCGGTTGGAGTCCTTGATGTAGTTTTATGTTCTGCGTTTCGATTGAACAATGAATCTATTAATGCTGCAGAGAGTAGATGATCCACAATGGCAGCAAAGTTATGAGGAGGTTGCAACGTTGGGCTGTAGTTCTACATTTTGTTGTGCTAGTAAAAGAGCTGCTGCAGCTGCATATATATGTTGGCATGGAAGTGAGGCCGGCCAACAGAGATCAAACAGAATCCCCTCTCTCAAGATGTAAATTGGCCCGTGCGATCCCACCAAATCGAGATCTCGAAATAATCAAAATTAATCAGATTCTTGCTCCAGCATCATCTACTTATGCTACGGCTGCTGTTGCTGCCTTTGCTTTCTCTGATCCTAATAAGATAACCCACATTCCTGTTGTCAAGATAGATTGGAAATTCATCCTAACTAAATCATTCGTATATTTTATCCCAGGTATGCTAATTTCCAATAGCACAACGGTTATTCACGTTGTCTTAATAACAATTAAAGATTTGTGTTTCTTTAACATTTAATGAATTGCTTTATATTTTAAACTTGCAATTTCTAATCTTTTGACAACAACTTACCTTAAATTGAGAGTGTTATTAACTTATCTCCATTTTCACTTATGATATGTTTTTTCAAGCTTATTTGGCAGTCCAATAGTGAGAAAATGCTCATACCGATTTGCAAGTATAGTATTGATCAAATTCCCCAAATCAGGAGGCAACTTCGGAAGACAAAGACAATTTCTTGATATCAATCATAGAATTTGTACAATTGATTTGGGTCAACCTTGATCTTATTGTCAGACAGCTAGCTCGAGGTGAGATACCGACCAATATCCATTCTTGTTTTCTAATTGATGTTGTTGTACAGTAATATTGTTTATCTCAGCTTTCAATCTAGTTGATTTGAGTTTGCTGCTACTCCAATTGAAGTTGCAATCATCTCTAAAGCTGTGGATTGCTATCTTCTGCTAGAGAATGGAATTTTGCTTTTGTTTTCTGTTGCTGAGTTGGATTCGTTTATGTAGTGTTCTACTTACAGGTTTTTCCAGCCTCAGGTGAATTTTGGTGTGTCATTTTTTTACTGAACATATCTTAATTAGAAGATGCTGTTACTGTATCTTCTTTTAATGGACACTAAATCTCTGCAATTTTGGTTAAATTTTTGCTGCAGAATTATGAAGAGTTTGCAAGGTCCGGTTGTAGCGACAAATTTCCACTTTTTCTATATGATAGGCAGTTCGAGGCTAATGTCATTGAGGACTGAACGTATGTTTAGTTCAAAATAGGTAATTTGATCAACAAATACTAAAGAAGACGATTACAACAATTGCTTGTTACTGTATATGTTTTTCTAACTTATCATACTTATCTCTAATTTCTATCCTGTGTTTTTATTACTTTTACTGTCAATCACAGGAATCAATTCCTATTACGTCCAGCATTGTTGTATTGTAGCTGATGTCAAGCTCGAACCAAGCTCTACCATCTCTACCATGGTATGGATCCAAATTGGTTAAGCCAATCAAGAATGTTCTATAAACTCAACAAGACGTTCTCCAACAATTATTCTAGAGCATAATACTCGAAAAACACATCTCCACTCCTAATAATAGTAAGAATTATAACTTGTACCATAGAGCACTCATGTCCAAACTTATATATTATTTGTACAAAAAATTTTAACTGCATGTCATTGATGGTATAAAAATTCATACAGGGATTGTTTGTATACCAACATTTGTTGTTGCTGTTTTATAATCTACTGGTGAAGTCTAAAGTTGTGGACTGCTATCAACCGTCAAAGCTGTTATGGTGCTCAGTTTTATTATATATTGGAGATCATGCTACTCAGAGGCGTTTTTCTGCTACTGGTAGCTAATCTAAGATAGTGTTCAGTGTTGCACGTGTTGGATTGTGAAGCCAAAATAAGTAATGTTGTGCTACACTAATACGACACAGGGGTCGAGCTCTTACAGTGTGATAGTCTTACTATACCCCCAAGAATTTTTGTACTTAACATCTTGTATTGTTTAGGATTTCAATATGAGAGAGAACTGAAACCAAGAGTGTTTGCTACATCAGTGTAGACATCAATTTAATAGTAGAAATCAAGTGCGGTGCTCTCCGTGAACATAGGTATCACATTGATCGCCGAACCCCTTAAAATCTAGTGTCTATTTTTATTATTTGTTTTCATGTGTGTTTGATTTAATTGCCTTTGAGTTTGTATATTTCGTAACAGCATCTTCTTATAGAAACCTTCAAAAATGAAGACACTATTTGCTCTTGGAAGACCGAATTGCTACCTTTATAGGGAGGCAATTCCACATGTTCTCCCACTCAAAGTGCCTAACATAGGTTTGGCATACATGCAAGGACCTACAGAGAATTCAAACTTCATCTTTCTTTTACAAATTGGGCTTGGATTTGTAGTGCAAGCCCGTCACAGATCCAAAACCAATCGAAACCGAGCCAATTCCTGTCCCAACATCATCAATATGTGTCAAATTAAAGCTGCTATTGCTGCTACCACCATGGAGGGACATAATAAGTATTCAAACTTCATCATTCTTTTTGCTCCAACGTAAAAAAAAATGTTGATGTTGAAGTCTTGAAGAAATTATGTGACAGGACTGGCCCCAGCATGGTTTCGACCAGATCAGTTTTTGTGTTTGAATTTGGGCTTAGGTTTGGGCTTGGACTTAGGCTTGGGTCAATTTCTTGGATTGGGTATTAAATTATGTGATTCCTTATATTGTAATTGATCATATATACTTTAAACAAATTTAAATTGAATTTCGATTCTCTCTATGTTTAAACCGAGCAACATTTTCCTTAATATGATGCAATTTTTATGTCATTATTCATTAATTCAATTGAATGGCTAGGGCTAGAACACTTCTTCAATTCGTTTGATCAATAATATTCTAGCCTATGAGCTATCTTATAAAACTGTACTATTTTCTCATTCGCCAAACTACTAGAAAAGTTTATTTTCAAGAGTTTCACAAATTAAAAAAAAAAAAGATTTTGTTAATCAATGTCAGCTTAATTTGATCAACAAATCAATCCAAGTTAATCAATGGCAGCGTAGCATCATCAACCAAAAAGACAATTCAACTAATTAAGGAAGAAAATCTTTGCAAAATTAAGCATAATCGACATTTCAATTTCCATTATTGATTGTCACTGGATTCTTAAAAATTTAGATAAAATTTACACGATGAACTATAACCAAACAAATCGTAACATTTCAATTTAAATTTATTCCATATTGTGCACAATGCTTTTTAAGAAGGTTTTTATTATATATTTTCGTATATGGAGATTAAATATTATCAATCTCATATGACAATATATATGTTGCCATACAAGTGAACCTAAATCCAAATACATATAGGTCTTTAGGCCAATCCCCAATTTTGTTGTTATCAAATAACAACCACCAATTACCTGTTTCCTGATCCTATAATATATAAAATAAAATTAATTATTTGGTGTTATGATCTAGGATCCTACATAAATAAAATGTGCGGAATAATATTAATATATATATATATAATCTTTCTCCTATCGGTTTATCATAATATTAAATATATCAGTTCTTTGAATGTGAGTCATTAGATTAAATTACTTTGACCCCGGTGTGTATACACTTGTCAGGACTTTTCCATAATCTATTGTCCGGGGCCCCATCCCCATTTAGGGGAATTTTTTTGAGGGGAAATGGGGAAATGGGTGGGGATGGGGATGATTTTCATCCCCAAATTAAAATGGGGATAGGGATGGGAAGATCCTCCCCCAACACCATTTCCCCATTTCCCACATAAATATCCCGAATATTTTTACATGTGATTGTATGTATATAATATTATCGCATATAAATTGCTTGTGATTATAACAAAACAAGACTTAAATATTAATGTGATCGCATGTGATTTGTATGTGATCACATATGAATTAATGTGAACACGTCAAAAAAGTTATGATCACATATAAATTTTTAAAGGTATATAGTATACCAGTGTTCTATAGATCAGCCCATATAGGCACAGTATATATATATATATATATATATATATATATATATATATAGTTATGACATGGCCCCAGATTAATCATGATATAATCCATATCAGCAAAGTTTATTACCAAATATTTTTGTAGAGAAAAATAGAAAGATTTTAGAATACTTTTTAATTGTTTTGACAAACTCCTTTGTATGAGAGAAATACACTGGATAAGTGTGAAGTGGTGTTTAACAAAAAGGCGAGTCAGAGAAAATTGAGGGGTGTGTAGGATTTAATCTAAACCAAGTTGTTAAAATTAGTAGAGTCAGTATTGTCTGCTAGTCAGACATTGTGTGCTTGTGTGTAATCAACAAAGTCTGCTGATAGTGTTAGGCAGCTTAGTTAGGCAGCATACAAATCTTAAGTAAATGTTCACACCTAATAGTTGTCAGGATTCCAACCTATATAAGGGTTGATCCAGTTTGTTTTAATTAACTCAATTCAATACAAAGTAGTTTCTACAAATTGATTGTTGTTCACATTTGGTATCAAAGCTTGAGAGCTCGGAGGTGTGTGTGTGTGGTAGAGACTGTGAGTGTGAGAGATACACTGTGAGGGAGTGATCTGAGCTAGATTCCAGTTAGGAATCGGATAGCCGGAAAAACTCACCGTTGCCGGATTTGAACCAAAAGAGGTTCAGAGGTATTTTTTTTCGGAACCAGAAAAAAGAGGTTCAAACGAAAAAAAAAATCAGAAGTTACCGGAGTCAGTCATCTCCACCACCACCAGCCGCCGACCGCCGGGAGAGTGGGTTGACACCACCAACATCAGAAGGTGCAGCTAGTGATCACCTTCCATTTATTCCAAAGAACCATCGTCACCAGAGGAAGTTTTGGAGGTCCAATCGACATCCTCAGATAATTTTTTTTTCGTTTGGGTTGAAAGAAGGAGGAGTGGAGGAAAAAAAACAGAGGAAGTTTTTTTCAGATAAGTGGAGAGAGTGTCATAGAGAGAGAGAGGAGGCGTGATTTGCCTTAAAAAAACTTAAGGGTTTTTTTTAAAAATATTTGAAAGCATTCGTGAAAATCAAAGAGGAGGAAAGACGGTCAAAAAAAAAGTGAAAAAGTGAAAAGGTATATTTAATTATTATGTTTTTAATGATGGTGTTTTTACTCATCATTGTGTTTTGAGAAAATTACGGATTATACCCCTCTTTGAAAATTTACAAACAATACCCCTATTTGGTAAATTACAATGGCTACCTCCAATTTTGGAAATAATACAATTCAGTCCCAAATACCCAAATTTGATGGAAAGGTAAATTTTGAGTATTGGAGGGTCCAGATGCAACTTTTGTTCGAATACCAGGAGTTGTGGACTGTTGTTTCCGAGGGTATTGTTAGTCCAACAGATGCTGCAACAACTCGGAAGGATCTAAAGGCGAGGTTTTTCATCAACCAGTCGCTGGATCCGATGATTTTTGAGAAAATCGCACATGCCACTTCAGCAAAAGGAGCATGGGATATTCTGATGAACACGTACAGAGGAGCTGAAAAGGTGAAGAAAGTTCGCCTGCAGACTATGCGGAGGCAGTTGGAGATTCTTCAAATGACGAAAACAGAGAAGGTGGCAGATTATTTCTCACGAATATTGGTACTTGTTAATCAGATGAAGTCCAATGGTGAGACAATTTCAGATGTTCAGATTATGGAGAAGATTCTCCGAACACTGAATTCAAAGTTTGAGTACAAAGTGACTGCCATTGAGGAGTCCAAAGATCTCGAGACGATGACGTTGGATGAGTTGATGGGCTCACTCCAAGCCCATGAACAACGTCTGGATGAGAAGTCAGAAATTGAGGTGGAGGAGGCTTTACAAAGCGAATTAAGTCTTAAAAGAGACAAAGATGAGACTCAGAGGAATTCTAAGTCTAGACAGTGGGGTCAGAACTCGCAAAACAGAAGAGGAGATGCTTCCAGTTCTAGCATGAGAACAGGCAGAGGGAGCAACAACAACAACAACACTAATCAGAGGAATAAATCTCAGGTTCAGTGTTTTAATTGTAAAAAATTTGGTCACTACAGGTCTGAGTGCAGATCTAGAAAGCAAGATTTCCACGCAAATATTGCAGAAGATGATGATCGTTCAGAAACATTGTTGCTAGCATGCAACATGGCAGACGATGGAGCCAAGAACAAATGGTTTCTGGATTCAGGCTGCAGCAACCACATGTGTGGTGAAAAGAAGATGTTCACTCAGTTAGATGAATCCTTTACTTCATCGGTGAAGTTTGGGAATGACACAACGGTGCCAGTGATGGGGAAGGGCAGAATCTCTATCACTTTGAAGGATGGGTCCCAGAATGCCATCTCAGATGTATTGTTTGTTCCAAACCTGCAGAAGAACTTATTGAGTGTGGGACAACTTTCGGAGAAAGGATATGACATACGGATCCACGAAGGAATTTGCACCATCAATAGTGCACAGAAAGGGCTAATAGCAAAGGTAAAAATGTCACAAAACCGTTTGTTTCCGCTGCTTATTAATAGTGATAGTTTACCTTGCTTTAGTTCAGTGATTTGTGATGAGAATTGGTTGTGGCACATGAGGTTTGGCCATGTGAATTTTGGAAGTCTGAAACAGCTAGCATCTAGAAAGATGGTTTCAGGATTACCTTCCATAAATTCCCCAGATAAAGTTTGCGAGACCTATGTCTTGGGAAAGAAGCACAGAGACCCGTTTCCCATAGGAAAGGCATGGAGAGCCAGTAAGCCCTTGGAGCTGGTGCATTCAGATTTATGCTCAGTGGAGGTTCCATCAAATGGAAATTCCAGGTATTTTATTACCTTTATTGATGACTTTAGCAGGAAAGCTTGGGTGTATTTCTTGCAGCAGAAGTCAGATGCTTGTGATGCCTTTAAAAGATTTAAGGCGAATGTTGAGAAGCAGTGTGGAAGATCTATCAAGACGTTGAGAACAGACAGAGGCACAGAATATATTGTATGCGATGGTTTCTTGCAGAAACATGACATCAATCATCAGATGACAGCCAGATACACTCCTCAACAAAATGGAGTAGCTGAGAGGAAGAATAGAACAGTCATGGATATGGTCAGGTGTATGTTGCACTTGAAGAATTTACCCAAAATTTTTTGGGGTGATGCAGTTGCTTGTGCGTTCTATTTGTTGAACAGGTGCCCTACTAGAAGTGTTCTCGGAAAGACTCCACAGGAAGCTTGGACTCGACGCAAACCCAATATTGGACATCTACGAGTGTTCGGTTGTATTTGCTATGCTCATGTACCTGATGTTTTGAGGAAGAAGCTTGATGATAAGGCAAAGAAGTGCATTTTCCTCGGCTACAGTCAGATGACAAAAGGATACAAGCTGTATAATCCAGTATCCGGGAAGGTAATTGTCAGTCGAGACGTTACCTTTGATGAGCAAGGTTGCTGGAATTGGTCTCATGGTAAGGGGAGCTCTTCAGATGTTAATGTTGATCTGGAAGAGATTGTTCGGGAAGAACCTACCCCTATGACACCCTCACCTAGTGTGGCTCCACATCCAGCAGAATCTTCCAGTCACCCACAACGCCAACGGGTTCTGCCAGCTCGTTTGCAGGATTGTGTTCTCAATAATGACGATGACCTAACTGATGAAGAGTTAGTGAATTTTGCATTGTTTGCAGATTGTGATCCTATCACATATGAAGATGCTGCTCGAGATGATTGCTGGATACAAGCAATGGATGAGGAGATAAGTGCAATTGAGAAGAATAACACATGGGAGCTTACTGATTTACCTTGTGGTAAACAACCCATTGGTGTTAAATGGGTGTATAAGACAAAATACAAGCCAAACGGTGAGGTGGAGCGTTATAAAGCACGTCTGGTTGCAAAAGGCTACAAGCAGAAACCAGGGATTGATTATTTTGAAGTTTTTGCACCAGTTGCCAGACTTGACACCGTTCGCTTGATTGTGTCTATTGCCGCACAGAATCGTTGGAGAATCTTCCAGATGGATGTAAAATCGGCATTCTTAAATGGTGAGATAGAGGAAGAAGTCTACATTCACCAGCCTATAGGTTTTGTGAAAATGGGGCAAGAAAATAAGGTATACAAATTGAAGAAGACCTTATATGGGTTGAAGCAGGCACCCAGGGCATGGTATACACGCATTGACACATACTTTATTCATCATGAGTTTCAGAGATGTCCCTACGAGCACACTCTGTACATCAAGACAAATCCACATGGAGATATTCTCATTGTGTGTTTGTATGTTGATGATTTGATTATTACCGGCAATAACCCCTATATGATTGCAGAGTTCAAGAAAGCAATGATTGGTCATTTTGAGATGACAGATTTGGGGTTGATGTCTTACTTCCTCGGTATTGAGGTGAGTCAGACGGATGATGGCATATTCTTATGTCAAAAGAAGTATGCTAGTGATGTGTTGAAGAAGTTCAAGATGGAGGGATGTAAGCCGATTCTCACTCCTGTTGAAGAGAGGTTGAAGTTAGTGAAAGATGGGTCTGGTGAGCTGATTGATGCTACCATCTTTCGGAGACTAGTAGGAAGTTTAAGATACTTAACTTCTACTAGACCTGACATTGCATATGGAGTTGGGCTTATCAGCAGGTTTATGGATTCTCCGAGGCAATCTCACTTGCAAGCTGGCAAGCGTATTTTGCGATATGTGAAAGGTACATTGGATGATGGTATCCTTTACTCTTCTGCTGATAAGATTGAGCTTGTGGGATACACAGATAGTGACTGGGCAGGTGATATGGAAGAGAGGAAAAGTACTTCCGGATATGCATTCCATCTGGGTTCCGGAGTATTTTCCTGGTCATCGAAAAAGCAGCAGGTGGTTGCTTTATCGACTACGGAAGCTGAGTATATTGCAGTTGCTAGTGGTGCTACACAGGCTGTGTGGCTGCGTCGTATGCTTTGTGACTTGAAGCATCAACAGAATGCTCCTACAGTGATCTACTGCGATAACAAATCCACCATTTCACTGACAAAGAATCCAGTTTTTCATGGTAGGAGTAAGCACATTGACATCAAGTTTCATTTCATTCGAGACTTGGTAAAGGATAATGAAATCGTGATAGAATACTGTCGTTCTGAGGAGCAGATTGTAGACATATTCACGAAGCCGCTCAAAGTCAATTCATTCCTAAAATTGAAGAAAACTTTAGGCATGATAAGTTATGGAAAACTTGGTTTAAGGGGAGATATGTAGGATTTAATCTAAACCAAGTTGTTAAAATTAGTAGAGTCAGTATTGTCTGCTAGTCAGACATTGTGTGCTTGTGTGTAATCAACAAAGTCTGCTGATAGTGTTAGGCAGCTTAGTTAGGGAGCATACAAATCTTAAGTAAATATTCACACCTAATAGTTGTCAGGATTCCAACCTATATAAGGGTTGATCCAGTTTGTTTTAATTAACTCAATTCAATACAAAGTAGTTTCTACAAATTGATTGTTGTTCACAGGGTGGGTCTTTGAGAGGTTTTTCTACGTGTATGTTTGGTAGCTGAGAAAACTGAGAGAATGAGTGAGTGCCGCTAAAATTGCATCTCACTGTTGTAATATTTCTCTGATATAGTGGATTTATTATCTGCTCTCTCAACTGGATGTAAATTGCCATATTGACAATCGAATCAGTATAAATCTCTGGTGTTTGACTTTCTTCATTATCTTTCTTCTGCATTCTTTTCGTGTGAGTTCATAGAGTGTTCAAAAGTGAGATTCGATATAGATTCTAGAATTCATTGAGTTAGAAATCGTTACATATATATATAGAGTAATGCTAGGCTTCCCAGTGATAATCTAATTATATGAAAGAAAAACTTTAAAGGACAAAAAATTCAATATACATACCAGATAAATAGAAAGTGTAATTTCACACATTTGTCCTCCAGGAATAGAAATGCCTCCGGCAACTATACCAAGGTAATATCTAGGATGTACTTGGACAAATCCTGAGCAAAACAAATTGTAATAACCTGTTGTTCGAAAACCACCTGTCTTTTAAAGTGAAAAAATCAAAGGGGAAAAAATATTGTACATATTAGATGGAAAGAATCAACTACTAATTAAACATATATAGAAGATAATATATAAAAATCTTGTAACTGTATAAATCCTATATAGTAGCTAAATCCATATAAGAGATACTTACTATCCAATACCCAGTTAAACGACTAAGGTTGTCACCATAAAGGAGTGTGTGCACCTGAAAATTGTTACGAACAAAATAATCGGTGTAATTTTATTTTGGAAGATGATCATATATAGATTTCAATAGAGCTTGGATATATGTAGATCATAAAAATGAAAGTGACTAACTGCCCATGTACGAAGTTAAGATCAGCTGGTGGTCCCTTCTCAATCCTTATTACTGACATGCTTATTTGATACATTAAATATGTATATACCTGCATTTTGTGATTCTTTAGCATGATATGATTAAAAGCAGGTTGTTTGTATATATTCACACAGTCATATTCTTCATCATTTGTCGACTGTATATGTAGATATATCAATGATTCAGATTAAAAAATAAATAAATGTAAAAAACAAATACGGGACAGAATCGTACGCAGAATAAGTTGAGATACTTGGAATGTGTGTTGTCTATGCAGTTTGCTAGCAACTTCAGATCCATGGCAGCTCAAATTAAGAAATATAGTTACTAAGAATAACAAAAATAATGGACTTGATAATCTATATATCAACCGGTGATGATATTTGCAATAATATTTGTATGCTCAATTGATGTATTTTCTCCTATCCAGCGGTATTATTTGTATTTTGATTTAAGTTCACTTGTATATATGGCAATATATATATATATATATATATATATATATATATATATATATCGTCATCATATATACTTTCAACAAATTCAAAAGTTGATGAGTTTGAACGATATATACTTTCAACAAATTCAAATTTATTCCCGATGCCCTCAATATATTCAATTCAAAGAAAGAGTAGTTTTTTTACTTTAAATACATTAACTATGTTTACACATGGATTTTGTGATTCTTTAGCAGGATATGATCAAAAGCTGGTTGCTTGCATGTATATATCCGCACAATCTCATTCTTCATCATTTTTCGGCTGTACATGTAGATCAATGGTTTGAATTAAAAAAATAATATTAAAAATTCAAAACAAATATGGGATAGAATCATACGCATGATAAGTGTGCGTGTTGTCTATGCAGTTTGCTAGCACCTTCAGATCCATGGCAGCTCAAATTAAGAAATATAATTACTAGAATAACAAAATAATGGACATGATAATGTATATCTCAACCAGTGATGGTATTTGCGATAATATTTGTATGCTCAATTAATGTATTTTCTCCTATCTAGTAGTATTTGTGTATGGATTTAGGTCCACTTGTATATATGGCAACAAATCCAATATAATATATGTTGTCATATCAAATTGATATTTAATTTTCATATACAAAAATATTTAATAAAAACCTTCTTACAAAACATTGCGCACAATATGGAATAAATTTAAATCAATAATACTATTTTGTCTAAATTTGGTGTCCAAATCTGATGCTCAAATGATGTGGCAACATTATAATCCATTCATTTAAATTGTATTAGATTTGCATGATTTAAATAAATGGATTAGAGTGTTGCCACATCATTTGGACACCAAATTTGGGTAAAGTATCCAATGATGTGGCAACACTATAATCCATTCATTTAAATTGTATTAGATTTGATGATTTAAATGAATGGATTAAAGTGTTGCCACATCATTTGGGCAACAAATTTGGACACCAAATTTTGGTAAAGTAAAATTACTCGATTTAAATTGAAATGTTACTATTTGTCTAGTTACATACGTACTGTTCACCTTGTAAATTTTATCTAAATTTTTAAGAATCAAGTGACAATTGATAATGGAAAATGAAATGTTCGATTATGCTTTAATGTTGCAAAGATTATTTTTTTCTTAATTAGTTGATTTGTCTTTTTGGTGATTTTGAGACTTTCTTTATAAGGATCAAATGGCTAAATTTGTAATATCAAAGAGCAGGTTGATGATACATGCTACAATTGATTAACTTAAACTAATTTGATTTATTGATCAAATTAAACTAACATTGAGTAAACTAATTTGATTTGTAGCACTGAAGTTTGAAAAGCTTCTGTCCAAAACTGCAAAGATAAAAGAGAACGCATGAGCAAGTAATGTCATTATGTACCTTTTGTAATTAAGTATTTAATGTTGGTGCATAAACTCTGCAATCAAACTGGATGTTATTAAGTACTTTTTGTAGAACATGCCTAAGCTTAGCATACCAAATTGTTGAATTAAGGTTTTTGCTTCTATAGTGCTATAATCAAGCAACCAGAATCTGTTGATTACTTGTTTAAGGTTTTTGCAGTCGCTTCTCCATGCCATTGATACATATTTAACCACATCATGAATCTTCTCGCAAGCTATCTTCTCTAAACTCATTTCTTTTAAAATAACTTGAGGCCGGTCTCAGCACAAGTATATAGAAATCTTAATTTAGCAACGACTACCACAGCAGACATCATGGTAGGATTCATGATTTTAAGATACAACATGTAATCTGAGAGCAGTTTGCTAAATTCTCGATGATTAATTATTATTATCTCCCGGTTCATCAAAGGCTTTCATCGAATGTTACTTGAGTCAGATAAGGCATTAATCTGCCGCTATAGTCACAGTTGCTGAAGAATCTGGTACAGGCAATATACATTCTTCCTTGTGTGTTGAGACACTTGATTGTTGCAGGGTTTAATTACACAGGGATAACACACAAGCATCCAAACACTTTGAGGTGCATATGATTAACCAAGAAAGTAGCTGAAAGGAAAGGCCACATCCCAAAATCTGAGAGGCATATATAGATGCTTGTGCTAGTAGACTAAGTCTTGTCTCAACCAAGTGTACGTCTATGTTACATCATCAAGCATCATGGTTCATGTGGTTCATATCGGGCGATTCTATTGGGGGAGCTGCATGAACTTGGCAGTTTTATTCTTCAGTCCAAGTTGTTCTCTGAAGAACAAATGAGTGACACACACATTGACATCAACAAGCATATCAAGAATTATTTTGAGATTAGAGAGCCATCAAGGGTGGAATTCTATAAGGTTTATGTCAGATTTCCTTTCACAACAATAGCTATTCAGGTCTGTTAGTTTTTCATAATTCAAGGAGGTTCTATTCTAATCAATTACTAGTAATTAAAGATGCTAAGGTAAAAAAACAGTACTTGGCAGCTGATAAAAGATCAATTACGTACACCTGGTTTGAGTTCGTAGAATATTCTAGACTGACTTAACCAATTTGAATCCAAACAAAAGTAGAGATGGTAGAGCTCGGTTCGAGCTAGATATCTGCTACAATACAACAGGAGAGGTAACATGCATTGATTCCAGTACTTGACACAGTAAAGGAATTCATTAAATCTTAAATTGTTTAGTAAGACAATGCGAGTAACAGTTGTGCTATTACAAAAGCTATAAGATTTTTCAACTTTAAACAGGCAAAGAATCGAAGGTACAAGATCAAAGAGTTTCAAAGAACATCTCTCAGCAGCATTTATATGAATACAAGAATACAAATATGATATGTTTTTTACAAGCACTCTTAACTAATTAACAAAATTAGAGGGTTTACAAAAATTTCATCACCAAGACTCAAAGAAATTGCTGTAGCTGTTGGTTTTCTTTCTTGATGGACTTAATTTCTTTCATCAGCTGGGCATGGTTTTGTAGAAAGGTGTTCAATCATAACAAGCGACAATTCCATTTGTTTATATATTCCAGAAAATTTAAGGGCAATGAGGCATGTAATGAAGGACTAAATTGAGAGTGTGATTGTGGAACTCTACTAGGAACAAGAGTAGATTGTCAAGTAGAAAACATAAAAGGATATGGGAATTTAAGTTCATTGAATATTGTAACATTTCTATAGATGTACACTTGATACACTCTCCTTGTGGGTGTCTGAATAACCAAGAAATAATAGACACTTTGAAGAATGAAAATTAAATTTGTGTTTTCATTATAAGGTCTAAGAAGTGGAAAACAGGAACAACCAATTCAATAAAGTGAATAATCTGATTAGTTAATGATTTAGTTTTTCAAATGGGGATTAGTAGAACCAGAGTGGAGTGGGAAGCCTGTTAATTAATAAGATAAGTGGCAACTTCCCACCAGGAAATTGAACGCAATTTAGCATGAGCCAAAAGAGTGAGTCCTATTTCAACAATATGTGTGGATATGAATGTCTAAAATGGATGTGTAAATGAGTTAGATAGCTAGTTAATTAAGGACCTGAACTCACCACCCGAATCACTTTGAACACACTTAATTTTCTTGTCAAAAGATCCAAATATTGGCCATTTTTCAAAGCTTCCTCGACCTCATCTTGTCCTTAATGACACAGAAATCAGAGTTAAATTCCACAATCACATCATTGTCTTTGGTGAATTGAGAAATACTAAGTTATAATCAGCTTTGACCTGATCCTTCACTACTACTTCATAATTATTAAACATGAATTGGTGACATACATTCACTTTATTAGAGAGATCAGAAAGTAATGTTTAATTAGTCTGGTGCTATTGATGATGTTTTTGCATTTTTGTGTTCCAAATTAAACATGATGATGTTAGCGAGTGAGTTTACTTTGAGGGGGATACAGCATGCATGCAACGCGCTATCAAACAGTGGTGAATGGTGATAGATTCAAATTTCAATCATCAACAGGTGAGCAAGAAAGCAAGCAGATCATGGAACTCATATAAATTGATGAAAATCAGGTTGCATACAGTATATATATATATATATATATATATATACTCTGATCACAATCATCGTTTGATTTCGATCATCAGAATTAATTGGCGGGAAAGCTGACTTGGTTTCAGGCATATTAATGGCAAAGATCCGTGATGTTGATTTCTCTCTGAGTATTATCACAAACACTTTACATATTTTACAAATCTTCTCTGATGTAAAATTGGATACAGCATGCAGCTATCGATCATCAACAGCTACTCGATCGTTGAGGACTAGTGAATTAAACTCAGATTGATGAAGACCAAATTACAGTTGCTAGTGATCAGAAGTAGGCGGGAAAGCTGAGTTAGTTATTCCACATCAACAAATTAGTTATTTTGCACACATCTGCAAAGCTAGTTTTGGGTCTTATTTGGACCCACAGACCCAATTCGAAGTCCTTTTAGTTTTTCAAAAGACCCATTAATCTAGCCCATACATACCTGTGCCTTCTTGTGGATTATTATTAGCCCAAAACTAAGCATAAAACTTCTCTATTTGGGCCCTAGTCCAAGTCTTTTAGTTTTAAAGCCCATTTGTCGAAGGATTTGGATCATCTACTGATCTGATTTTTTTCCGACCATGTTAAAGTATATGATTGATTGATGATAAAATGGTTATGGAAACCAATCACATCTTAACCACACATTCATTGCAATACTTACGTGTTATGAGATTAGGTAAGGTCATGAAAAAGATTATATCGATAGATAATCCAATTTCTTTGAGCTTTTTTAATTTAAAAGGTAACAAATTGAGTAACAAATCACATCAAATCAAAAGGCAAGCCTCCACAAAAATCAGAATGGGAAGCGGTTTTCCAGACCAAATCGTCAACGATGACTGACGGCAATGTCTCTCTCTTTTTTCTCCTTGCTCGGTTGTCTCGCTTTCTCTTTAATTCTTTCTCTCGGTTTGAACTGGAAGTGAGACGGGGGGAAGGGAAATGAGGGACTTATGAGTAATTTCATAAAAATATAGTTATTAACGGTCAGATTTTTGTATATTCTTAAAAACGAAAGTCTAATATTTTGAGAGACTATTTTTGGACAAAAGTCCAAATGTATGATTCCATTTTCTGGTGTAAGAGAACAAAATGTGATTTCAATGCTAGGTGTGTAGGATAAAATAAAAATAATAAATAAACATTGAATATATGTAGATGAATTATTCCATATGTTTACATGTTTGATAACAAACAATTATTCTAATAATGATCATCCTCAACTCTGTAACAACTCTACTCTTATCAAATACCACACATCCCACCAGGCCCTCCATAAGTAAATGTTTCTACCATGGTACCATACCTATTACCCAAATACAAGGCATTATAAGTTTATAACAAATAGTGTTACTGACAAACTTTTGTAGACTGTATGTCTGTATCCATGAATATTAATTAAATTGTTAAATTTGGTCACTACTTCCATTTCATCTGCCTTTCTAGACCATTTTAGTTTGACTATCCAACCCAACCAAAAAAATTAGGGTCAATAGTATAAAGCCTTCAGATTAGAAAGTAGGTCAATCTTTGTGGTCAAGTGTTGCAATGTTGATTGATTGATTGATACACTAACTTCTTGTCACCAACCAAGAAGGATCTTGAGCTTACCTAGCTATATATCTCCTTGGACACAAATCACCCACATGTTAACTATTTATTGTAAATTTCACCCACCTCTTTTGACATTTAGCCAAGTTCAAAGCACACCCATTAATTAGTTTTTGAAAAAATAAAAATTGAAATTTTAAAGCTAATTAGGTCTCTTAATTATACATACATTAAACTTCAGGAAAAGTTAATGGAATTTTACCAAAAATAATAATAACAATTGGTACATGGCACATTCCTAAAAAAATTGTTAATTATATCTTATCAGTAGTCTTATCATATATATATATAATTTTTTTGTATTAAATAAATAAACCGTCCCTTTTTTTTACAATAATAAATAAAACCGTCTTTGTCCACATAAAAACATGAACATGGATCCAAAATCACACATGGAACTCTCCCCTAAGTAGGCCCCCAAATTTCAATCTTTCACTTAGACACTTAACATATTCTTTTTCATAATTTTATATTCAATTATTCGTTTTGTCTTCAGAATCTCACCTTTGCATGTTAGTTCAAGACTTCAAGTTATATATATGCTCCGTATATAGGGATGTCAAAATTACCTACTGGTACGGGAATCTGTGGGAACCTGACGTGTTAGGGGCGGTTTTAACCGTACCATTTAAATTATGGTATAGAATCGGTATTTTTTTTCAATTCCCGATTTAATTTCGGTAAGGTTACGGGATTTTAAATCCCCGCCCTCCCCGTACCCGTACCCGCTATATATATATTAAATATATAAACATACATTTTCCTCATATTTTTCCCTCTCACTAACATAATTTTCCTTCTATTTTTTTTATTTTGTCCCTCCATTGAAACACTACTCCATTCAAAATCATTATATATAATACGCCCCTCACACTATTATTTTCATATTACTCAATAATATTTATATAATATTTATCAAAAAATCATAAAAAAATACATTAATGGGATGGGGATGGTATGAGGCAAAAAACCGATCCCCTAATGGGGAATCTCCGAACCCGCACCGTTTATTTAAAACGGGTATTCATCGAGAATGATATTTCTCATATAAATTGGTATTGAGAAATGAGAATGGTAATGGAAAACCCGTATCAAACCCGTACCAATGACATCCCTATCTATATATGCATATATATATATATATATATATATTAGAGAATATTATATATATATATATATATATATATATATATATATATTAGAGAATATTGAGATCAAACACTATTGAAAAAGTTTAGATTTTTTTTTATGAGTAAAAGGTAACTTGAACCTTTTTTCTCTAATACATAAGTGAGATATATAACTATTCAAACAAAAGTGAAAGCGTATATATGTTTTGTAATTTTTGAAAAGTATGAATTTATTTTTGTGATTATTATTTTTTAAATTTAATTTTCATTTTAATTATAGCTAATTCAATCATTTGCATATTAAAAATGACAATAATAGTTCAATTACTACGTCAACAAAAAACGTATCAATTAAAACCCAAATTTTTTATAATGTCAACTTATAATATGGTGTGAATGTTCATATCTTGTTAAAATATACTTAGAGCATCTCCAATGTAAGAATGATTTGTAAAAATAATGATGTCACATAGAATTAATAGATATTCTGTTAATAAATATTTCTTCAATATAGTCGTGCATATTCAACTTCAAGCTGACGTGACAAAAGAAATATTAGACATTGTCAATATGACTATCTACTTTCAGACGGTTTGTTGCACAACTATTTTTTCTGTTGACTTAGTAAATATTTAAAACTGATATTAACTTTTCATCTAATTAAAAAAATGACACATCATTAAAAAAAAATTTGTGTTTTAAACAGAAGCATTGGAGACCAAATTTTAAATTAACTGTCTATCAAATCTATTTTTATGCCACAGAGGAAGTAAGTCTATTAAAATTGTTGTCATATCAATAATTATCGGTATGCAAGCCACTTTTGAATTGAAAATGTGTTTATATTGATGTATAACATTTAAAATGTTAGGTAGAATATTCTTTTTTTTAATGGGAAGTTTAGAAAATAATATAACTAATGGTTTGGTGTGAATGTTCATATTTTTTTCAAAATAGCCTTACATTAATGTATAATATTCAAAATTTTAGGTGTGAATATTTATACATTCGTTAAGATATGATTTTATTTATTTATTTATTTTATTTGCTAAATGAACACAATGTATAAGAAGCTTAGAATGTAAAATAACTCAATTTTGTCAACTGTTAAGATTTAATATTGGCATGAAAAACAAATGTACATATATTTATGAGATAAAAACTAGTAATTTTGTATTATTATTTTTTTATGTATTGTTCATATGTCAGTTTCACATCTTATTAAATTTGAGATGTTATTGCATATTAAAAACATTTCAGATATAAATTTTAAATTATTTGTCTAGCTTGATATATTAACTGCACATCTTCTATTAGTTCATGCGGTGTCTTCCACATTAATGGTGAGCGTTCGAGTCTCCCCATATTCATTTTACAAATGTATATGTGAAGTTTTCTCATCGACATTGTATAACTAAATATCTTCCCACATTGGATGTAGATATCCGAATGAATGTAATGTTTGATTTTTACCGATCGTAACCGGCACGTTCAATGTCAGATTTCATAAAACAAAATTCATGATATACTCGTACCGTATACTAATATAATTAACATCTATTGCTCCATAATGAATAAAATAATTATTTCTACCCAAATCCTTTTCAAAACATTTTTTTTTTATTTCTACCCAAATCAAAATTAATGCTGTCTATTTTATTGCCATAAAAAAAAGAAAAATCTTTCTTTTTCAAGATTCTCATTCTCAAAATTGTATCCCCTAATAAAATGTGAAGTAAATGCAAAGACATCTGTCACCACACCCATTCATAAATTTGACTCCACATGGGTATCAAACAAAAACATCAAGCGGCTAGGAATGCACTAGATGTCTAGATGTTGATCATCAAAACTGTGATTTATAGTTTCATTTTTGATCCAATTGCTGCAAGTATTCACATCTCATGTGGTGGATACTATGTGATCACAAATTCACAATATTAAAGAATTATCCCTACCAAATCATACCAAAAAAGATACCATTAAAAGAAAGAAAAAAAAAGTGCCTAAAAAAAGTCTCATATAACTTTCAAAACCCAATATTTTTTTTACATAAATTCAAAATATTAATAAGATTAAATTAGATATATTTGGAAAATAAAATTTTAAATTTCTAAATTAATGTAAAAAATGCAACAAAAATAAAATCGATATTTCTGTTTCAAAAAGGTAGCATAAAAGTTTTTCTATTATTTTTTTCTGAAATAGTAATGGTAGATATTATTATTTCTTAATTTTATTTTGCAAATTATTACAAAATTTTCAAATTTGAAAAAAAATAATCTTAATTTTTTTAATCTTATTTTATAAAAGAACTTTTTTTTTTTGAAATAATTTTATAAAATAATTTTGAATGGCTCTTATTTTAGGAGATATATTATATATCAGACACTTTAACAAACACAAACAAATACTTTTTTAACTTTACTTTTTTCTTATTTAAATAATAATAATAAAAAGTTTCTATTTTTAACCATTCATTTATTAAAAAGGAAATCGACATAGTTGGAAGTCTCTATCTCTCTCTCTCTATATATACCAGACACATGTTATGTTCCTCTTCTAGTCTTCTCTCTATCTCTCTAACTTTGTTTGGTGAATTATTTTAAATTGGAAAAAATATATATATATATATATATTTTTTTTTTAATTTTCCAATTAAGAGCCTCTTAGAAGGCTAAAAGGGTGTGAGAAGATCAACAATTCAAGCACACCCAGTTCAAATTTCTATCAAAATTTTGTAGCTTGAATTTGTAGAAAAGAAGAAGAAGAAATGGGTGCTGCTCATCAAGAAGCAATCAAGCAGTTTCAATATTTAATGGAAGATGGTGAGTTACTTAGAATTCACTTAAAATGTCTTTGCTTTGCTTTGATCTTCTTGTTTGATCTGTGGTAATTGACCTTTTGTTTTCATTTTTTGGTTGTGTTTCTGATTTATGCAGTTGATGACTCTCTGAAGGTGACATTTGAGGTCAGCTTCACTTTCTCTTTCTTAGTTTGTTTGATCTGTTTCTTGTTTGGAAGCTGAGAAAAACAAAGTTGGTGAAAATAATGGGAATTGAAGTCAAAGTTTTTATTTTTAATTATTTTCTCTGAAAACTAAGTGCTTTTTATGGATTTGATCTGGGTGTGTACTGTAGTTGGCTTTTTCAATCCTGGTTCTGTGATCTATCTGGATCAATCTATGTTCCAGATTTTGTTTAAGTGAAAATTAGCTACTTCACTTTGGAATTTTCATTTTTGTTTTCCCAATTTTGAAGTTTGATGATGTTTTGTTGTTTCTATTTTCATCTGTTTATTGTCAAATTTCATGCCTTATGATGAGTTAAAACTTGAAAATTGAAATCATTGACTTGATCTTCAAAGTGGATTTAAATGTCATACAATGATATTGAAATTCCTTGGTTTATTAAATGTATGTACATGGTTTCGGATTTAGCTAAAACTAGACGGCTAAAGTATGTCTTTAACTCCGCGCTTGTATGAGTACTTGGGTTCATGATATGCAGATGTTAAATTTAACCCAGAACTTGTCTTGCAATGTGCAGAATATGCATCAAGGGTATATAACTGAAACATTGGTGCGGTTTCTCAAAGCAAGGGACTGGAATGCCTTGAAAGCCCATAAAATGGTTTGATTTATTTACTTTAAATTCAGATTATGAAGTAATATTACATGTAAACTATATTTTCTCTTTAAATAACATTTTGTTTATCTATTCTAACGGTGTTTAATTGTCCCAGTTGGTTGATTGTTTGCAATGGAGGATAGAAAATGTGATTGACAATATATTGGCGGTGAGTCTTTTGATTGCACTTATATTTGCCGAACATGTCTGAAGTTAATTACGTGTGCAGTTTAGTTATCCGATGTTTTTCTTTCTGAAATTATATCCATTTTTGTTAAACATGATCATTATTAATCAGGGTTAGTTTCCTTATTGAGGTTCGAAGAGGATGATATGGAAAATAGTCATCAGCATTTCAATATGACTTCCATAAAGAGTTAAAAAAAAGAAGATAAATGATTGAAAAACCTTCATATTGTCATTTTTGCCAACAGTTCATCACTCAAAGCTCTCGTATTTGAATAATGACATGGCAAGTTATAATTCTAGATCCAATTCGGGAAGTTTAAGATAGTTAAAAGTCATGATAGTAAAACAACCATGTGCTAATTGATGTGATCAATGAATCATTCCATCATTGCTTTTGCTTTCTCTATATGCAGAAACCAATTCTCCCGGCTGATTTGTATAGAGCGGTGCGAGATTCTCATCTTGTGGGTCTATCAGGTTACTCAAAAGAGGTATTCCCATCTTGAAAACAAACTATTTTTGCCTTCAATGTTCGCAGTTATCATCCTATTTTAGTTGGCTTGCTTAGGTGATAATCAGTATTCCAACTTACGGTTTCTTCCTTTTGTTATTTAAATAAAATTTTCAGGGTCTTCCTGTAGTTGCCATTGGTGCTGGGCTAAGCACATTTGACAAAGCATCGGTAAGAATATTATAAATTTTTATTTCAGTATGTGATATATGATAATTCATGATACTTACCATTCTAATTTCCGTTTAGGTGCACTATTATGTACAATCACACATCCAAATGAATGAATATAGGGATCGAGTAATATTGGTATGTATTTACAAACTTAAAATTTGTTGTTCATCATCCTGCTCTATAACATTTCATGAGTCTTAACTTTTTACTTTTCCATAGCCTTCTGCATCAAAAAAGTATGGAAGACATATTGGCACCTGTCTGAAGGTTTTAGATATGACTGGCTTAAAGCTGTCCGCATTGAACCAAATAAAGGTATTGTTTGGTATTGAAGAACAGTTATATTTCGGTGTGTTGTAGAAAATTTTCAAGTATATATAACTATTAGTGGAACAAATCAAACTTTCCTCTGGGAAACAGTACTTCTAAATATACAAGCCAGCTCTATATCTTCTTGACCTGAGTACTAGCAATTGAAACAAAACTACAAGGGGGCTAGCTGCCTTGTATAAATAATCCGCCATTTTTCTAGAATCTGGATGTTTCAGTTGTTCTAGAAGCTCAAATTGTTTTGAGAGAGAGACAGAGAAACAGTTAGCTAGTCAGTGTTTTAATTGTTTTCCGATATTATTCTCACAGCTTGTTCTGTTAATGCAGTTATTGACTGTTTTAACTACTATTGATGACCTAAATTATCCAGAGAAGACTGACGCATACTATATCGTCAATGCCCCGTATATTTTTTCAGCATGTTGGAAGGTTTGTATTTATCATCATATTTGAATTGAAATATATCTCCCTCCTTTCCTATCCCCCACTGTTCCTTTTTCTCTTTCCCTTGAGACAAGATTAGAGCCTAATAGTTCAGATGTCGGCAGGTTGTAAAGCCTCTTCTGCAAGAAAGGACCAAGCGGAAAGTTCAGGTGCTGCAGGGTAACGGAAGGGATGAGTTGTTGAAGGTAAGGCAGTTTATCCAAACATTTTTTTTTCCTCCATATGATATTGATAAAACTCATCAAGTTATGTCATCATATCAATTCAAGACTATAATGCTTTCAGACAAGACAATTGGTTAATTTATTTGTTTGTAGAGGCCTACTCTTGACATTGTTAAAACTCTTTTGCTATCGGACTTGATTCGCCGTCTTCTATGCAGGTAATGGATTATGCATCCCTCCCACACTTCTGTAAGCAACAAGGCTCCGGATCATCCCGGTTTAATGGGAATGGAACTAACGCTAATTGTTTCTCTTTTGACCACACCTTCCATCAACAACTCTACAATTACGTCAAGCAGCAAGTTTCACGAACCGAGACTGTTTCACCAATCAAGCAGGGCTCATTCCATGTCGATTTCCCTGTGCCAAACCCGGATGAGGCCAGGATTGCAAGGACCATAGAAGTTGAGTTCCACAGGCTGGGGGATCAGAACGGTCTCATTAAGCCATTAAACGGCCTCAAAGTTGACGGATAATTAGAATTTATTAGAGAAGACTAATTACAACATCATTTACTGTCAAAATATGCATGACTTGGAGAACCTCCAACACTAGATAATATAGCCTTGTCACCCACTGATGTTATTGAGTGAGGAAAGGTTTTGTACTTGAGCAATTAAATTTAACTGTACCTGCCTACTTGCGTCAACTAGATGCATGTGGTGGATGTAATGACTAATTTTCTGCAGCTCAATACTCTGAACAAACCACCTTGAGGTGGATTACCTACCATGTTCTATTATTGTTTCAAAAAATGGAGAAAGCATGAGAGCTAGTGTTGTAGCTCTCTTACTGATTATAATGCTTTAGATTTACTCTACTTGGCCTCTCTTTTTTGTCTCAAACTCATAACATAATTAAACAGAAGTTGAGCGGTAAACCCAGGATTCCGATGATCTATTATTGTCTGGGAGCAATAATTGAACATGTTACTCATGTGGGTCTGTTTGGGTTGTAGTACTTTCAATGATTGAGATTATTATTGATATGCATAATTAATAATGTACAAGTTACATGATTGATTAATAATTAGTAGAGCAAAGAATGGGAATAGTGTTATATGTAATTTAAATACAATATAGAAAGAAATATACAATCAAACTTTTTATCTGATATTCTAAACTGGATTTTATGTTCAAAGTTTGTTGATTGTTTGTTCAAACAAATGAGTTTTTCACAATGTCTCATGTAATATGTAGCTTAGAATAGACATTTTGCCTTGACTTTTGGGTTTAAGTGAGAAAAATTTTCAGAATTTAAACTTCATGTCTCATGTCTCAGTAAATTATATCCCATGTAAGTGACTACATTACTTGATCAATTTCATCTCGTCTACTTCTATCACTTAATCAATTTCATCTCGACACAAACCACAAACGTTAAAGTTTTCTTAACATGCATTTAAAGTTTTTTCTTAATAGTCAATTTCATCTCGGCACAAACTGCAAACATTAAACTTTTTTCTTAATATATCCTTCGAACACAAGTTAATATAATCTTTCAATTAAAAGTTTACTCAGAAAACCTGATAGAAACATAGAGAATAATGAAAGAATTCAAGCACACTTGCCAACAAATTTACATATCTAACAGGTAATTTCTTTCAAGGCATTTTTCTTCCTTGAGTATCCTAAAACAACTTTCTGCAGATTCATTAATATAGCACAATATAGATACCTAATAAACATTCAGGATCAGGAGTGAGAAGGCCATTTAAGCAATTATATACCATCAAACCAACACAAACATTTTGCTTTTTGAAGTTTCATCTCAACTGTTTGTAGCAACTGTAGGCAACGAAAACGGACACTGCTGCACATGCAACAGCCAGGGTTGCATAAGTGTCTTCACGCTCCCAGTTCTCGAGCCATGTAGGCATGGCACGAACCTTGCGTGTAAAAGTCCCTTTGCCACTGTTCATCCGGGAAACTAGTTTCTTGCTGCTTTTCTTCTTTTCAGTTGTCGCCTTAACTGCCCTCTCGTTGGTATCTAAGTTATCTGTTTTTCCGGGTAAGACAGCGTTCTGACAACACGACTCCCCGTTTTCCTGGCAACACCCGATAACCTCGACTTGAGACCTACACGAGCTACTGTTCTCATCTTTCAACTGTCTCTGCATCACCTCGTTAGTGCTTCGTTCTATGTTTGCCTCGCCGTTTAGTTGGAGCCTTAGTTCTTGAGATCTCAACTGTTCTTCCTCTGTTAAACCCATCTGGCCTCTGAAATAAACAAATTAATGCATAAAATGGGAAACTACCGTGAATTCTGAAACTTTCGAGGCAAGAAATCAAGAAATTACCTCCACAGCCAATCTACAATTTCTCCTTTCCCTATATGCTGCTCGAGCAATGTAGGTACATCATCTGGGGTAACATAACCATACCTGCAAAAATCAGAAAATATCAAACGCCTTAAATTACGCACATAATACACACAATACTTCCGTTATAATGATTTGCTACAACTTGTGAAGCTAACAAATTGAGGGAAACATAAAAGTTGGGTGGAAGCAATCGATGAACAGACCGATTTTCCCCTTACCAGTGCCCAGTGACTTCTCCGTTGATATTTGATCCAAATATTATGACATTTCCTGCATACTTGTGCCCGCCAATGTGTGAGCATGGACTAACAGACACTTTTCCATGAAGGCTGTGAATTTCGATCTCTTCTTTGAATCTACTAAGCAGTGGTGGTCCACAAACTCCACAGCGACGATCCCGGGATCCATGAGAACATACAAATACATACCAACCCTTTAAGGTTTCGGGGGTTCCAGGCAGCCATTCACCATCTTTCACAAGCACTTCTTCGACAAATGTGTCAACATCAAAATGGGTCAATCTCCTGCATCCTTTGCCATATCAAATTCAGTATAATGATGGAAAAAAGAAACTGAGGGAAGAAAAAAATAAAAGAAAACTCGACCTGTATCGGATCATGTCTGGAAAAATTAATACATCTCCATTCGATGTCTCAGTTCCATCATGCCCCTCGCATATTGTCAAGCGGGTCTAGAGAAAAAAGGAATGTGAAAGTGATAAGGTAAGAAGAAGCAGATCAACCACAAGAAAAAGAATGGAGCAAAGAAACCAACAAAAGAAAACACACAATTCCGTCATCTAATAGTTATTTTATTTCACCTACCCATTTGTGGGCAGAATCTATGTATTGTACCAACCGAACAAGGATGCATGCCAAATGGTTATGAGTTTTGAAGCACGTTTAACAGTTAACACTTTCAACTAAGTTGATCATGGGAATACTAAAAAAGCTAATAACTTCTGACTTCTTTGATAGCAACATTAGTCATGAACTAATTGAAGGTAATCAACAATATAATAATTTTCAAAACTCCACTTCTCATCACAATTTTTAATCTTCCAAAAAGCAAGTAATAAAATTTGCACACGCATTTCAGTGTTCCAAAACCAGAGTAACTAAAGATTCCACACTATAATCGATGCCTTGACAGATAGCCCAAATTTGTTTTCCCATGGCATCATTTGACTAAGCATACCTGGTCCAGTCTGGAACCACATTCCAAGAGCATGCATGCCACGAAAAAACATCATAGAGATAGTTGCATGAGCATTCAAGTGAGATTCATGACTAACTCACAGTGAAAATATCATTCCCGCACCAAACCCACCCCCCCCCCCCCCCCCCCCCCCCCCTAACTAACCTTACACTGAACCCGAAAACAATTAAATTCAAAACAGGTGAAAATACACATAGCACCTTTCTTCCTGACACTCAAATTGTCAATCAATCATACACACATGCACTAGTCTTAACCTCTACTACCAAACCCATTCATCGACTAATTCAGATTTTCAAGCCTACAATTCCCCTCTTTAATTTCTTTCCCTCCCTGACTTTAAATTCTAACCCACGATCATTAAATTCAAAAGTAGTAAGTATTTAAGGCAACTCTATAAATCATTCAAATCTTGAGTCACCTTTCTTACTGAAACTCGAAATGACCATCAATAAACTCTAATACAACTTACCAACCTTTTAAATGCCACAACATGCAACCCTGAGTCACATCCCAAAACTCACTTGATCGACAAAACAAAACACCAAAAACCCACTTCAAAACACTAACCACAATAACCAACTCACATTAAATTCAAGCAAGTTGACAAGGGATCACACCCTGATGGAGCTACTGTGGAATCAATGAGAAATGAATGTTTAGGAAGGTGATTGTCCTAAAACACTTACAATTTGTAGACATCAACTTGCATAAATCTAGACCAAGGCTTGATATTCAAACCAATATACAGAAAATCACCACAAACTTACTAAAGTTTTTCAATCACCAAAACTAAAAGAATCAACATCAAAAATTGAACCATAAACATAGAATCATTGCTGGAACTAACCAATAAATCAAAGCCAAAAAAACGACCAAATCGCTTTCTCAAAACCCAACCAATCCACAAACAATAGAATTTTTCTCAAATTCACCCAATCAAACAATAGCAAAAACCTCAGAAACACAACAAAAAACAGACTTCCATCTGACCATATCCCACATGAATTCACTAAAACTAAAAGCAAACCACAAAAAGTACCAAATCAAGCACCTTGATTTCAAACTTAAAACACAAATGACATACAAAGCACCAAAAAAAACACTTCATTTCACGAAAACCAGATGCAACCCAGTTCCTTCCTTCAAATAAAACCTATAAAAGAACCACCAAAAACTTGTTTTCATTTCACTAAAAACAACATCAACCCACATCAAACCGGGACCCGAAAAGAAGGAAGAAAACAAACACATCAATATTAGAGTGAAAAACTGAACTCCTAAAACACAACCAATTTACAAAGCATCGAAATCCCACATCAATACACCCAAAACCAAATCAATCCAAAACAAAATTGAAGCTGAATCACTCCTCAAAATCACAACTAATCAAAAAATGACCAGAAACCCTCATCTTTTCACTGAAATAACACCAATTTACATCAATCAAATTTAAAGCGCAACAAAAAGCAACAAAGCAAACATCCCAAAATCATTCCTTTAAACATTCCCCAATCACTCCGATTCTTTTCCTAAAAAAAGAAAAAACATTTCATTTCACTTGAAACAAAACAAACACATAAAAGCACAGTTCTGCAACTGTAACTCACTAAACGGTCACTGTACGGATAACCAAAATCAAAGATTTGAAATCATTCTCAAAACACAAAGCACACACAAAACCACCACTAACCCACTTCAATTAACCAAAAAACAAAACGAACCCACAACATCACAACATGAAAAAATTGAAAGAAAAAAAACACACGCACACCTACCTCTCTCTTCATACCAGCCTTTCTGGCCCCAACAGCAGCAGACAACAGCCTCGGCAAGCGATCGAATTCAGCAGCCTCGATCCTTGGAGGCCAAACGGAAGGGTTCTTGTAGCAGAGGAACACGTGGCGGTCGTAGAGGTCGACCGACCCGGTAAGCTGACCCGACCTGAACTCGGGCCTCGAGAACCCGTACTCTGCATCGCCGATTCCGCTGCCGTTGCCGATGCTGCTCTCGCTCAAAAAGGTGTCGTTTTGGAAGCTGTTGGAGGCGCTGCCGAGGTGGGAAGAAGAGGAAACGGTTGATGGGTCGGCGTGGAAGCTGCCGAGCTGTTCGGAGACTGTGATTGGAGACGTGGACGTGAATGCCAGTGGCTCATCTCTGTTGCTTGACATTTTTTTGTTGTAGAGAGAGAAAGTGAAGTGATTGTGTGCTGTGTTGTGTTGAGAGAATTTATACTGGTTCCAGTGGCATAGGAAGTGAAATGTCAAATGTCAAACGTGTTGCGTATTAACTGTTAAATGTTTTTTTTTTAATTAGACTTTGGTCTTTTTCAATTTTTTTTAATATTTTATTAGTAGGACACGTGTCATTCTGGGGATGTGTTTGTAGATTGGTCTATTATCACTAACAGTATTGTTCCATACTTACACCTATGAGCATGTTAACTGCATACCGATAACTAATCAATTGCATAAAGTCTCACATAAGGCAACTTGAAGTTAATGATCTAGATTGTATATGCTTATGAGAAACAACGAAGGGAAGGAAAGGAGAAATTTTTGTAGGTTTATAGTCGATCAATAACATGAAAACCTCATGTCACCTGGTGTTATTAAAATATAATTTTAGGTTTTTAAGAAAAAAAGGAAAAAAAATGAAAATTTTTAATAGATTTATGGACAATTAATAACATAAAAGTCTCACAAGAACGTGAAATTAATGGTTCAAAACATTATATTAGGAAAGGAGAAATTTATATAAATTTATTATCAATCAATAACATGAAAGTGGCACGTCACCTGATATGAAGTTATACATCAAAAGTTAGAAACGCATTATTTTGGGTTAACGAGGTAAAAAAAAAATGAAGGAAAGGAGAAACCTTATGTAGATTTATGGCCAATTGTTTTGTTAGCAAAATTTCTATCAAGTATCTATGTTTAGCAAAGTCATTAGATTATCAACACAAATATTCATGGTTCTTTTTACATGGACAAGGATTCAGTGCCAACATGAATTTTGATGCAAAATAAATTTTTAATCCTTAAAAGCCTCAAACAGGAGAGCTAATGGTATCTGTCTCATATACAATATCACAATTTCATGAGCTTTAAGCACAAAAGAGATTACAATTTGATGAGCTTAGTGATGAAAAAGATCAACACTTTCAAGAAAGTTGCTTCCAAGCTCATCTTTTAGCACTTCATTTTTCCTCCTCAAACAGTCTAAATAATAGAAATTCGATTCCACCGACCCCAGATGTACACAAAAAACGAAAAAAAGGGCTTAAACATGTCTCTTCCTAAACCATTCATAATCACACAAAGTTCTGGCAAAACACAATTGTTACACAAACTTTTCACTTGGAAGATACGAAGGAGAACCGCCTTCAACTTGGTTCTTTTTTCGATGAAAGATGCCGCTGATGTTTGGCATGAGTGTTTTCTTCGACAGAGAACTAGTCCTCTCTTTGTCCAACTTACGGGCCTCAATGATTTTCTCTGATGGGTGCTTTTGCATCCTATAGTGGTGTGGCGATGATTCGGATGACATCTCAGTTTCAGCCAGAATCCGAGCTGCAGCTTCAGCTGCCTTCTTTTGCTCTCGTTCACGCCACCTTCGAAGCTCTCCCTCCACTGCCCTCCTGGCTGCTTCAGCCATCTCTGCCCTCTTTAGAGCCTCTTGAGTTGCAGCCTTCATATCCTCAATCTCCTTCTGAGTCGCCTCTAACTTCTTCAGGGCCTCATTTTCACTAGCCTTCACCGCTTCCACCTGAGCCATGGCAGCACCCACTTTCATTTCTGCCAATGTGTCAGACTCCTCAACTTTACGGCTCAAAGCCTCGAATTCATCTCTTGAGATGGTTATATTGGCACCAGACTCAGAAATAGAAGTCCGTGCAGCATTAGTTCTCTCAGACAAGGCCTTAATCTGATCAAGCGCCCTTGTCTCTGCTTCTTGTGCTTCTTCAGATTCTTCTAGAGCAACTCTCAGCCTCTTTTCTGCTCCTTCAAGCGCAATTTTGGTTGTTTCAGCTTCCTTCTTCAACTCCTTGGCTTTGTTCTTCATCTCTTCTGCTTCTTGTCGTGCATTTTCCGTTTCCAAGGATAGCTGCTGGAGTGTTGAGATCATTTCTTCAGAAGCACCTCTTGTTTTGGATTCCTCCGTTTGGCATGCCTCAAGCTCTGACTTACTTTTCCGGAGTTTGACATGCAGACTCCCAGCAATAGATTCTGTTTCTGCTTCCTTCTCCTTCAGTTCAGAATGCTCTTTCTTAACATTTTCAATCTCAAGTTTGAGAGACTCCACCAAACTTCGCAAGGAACTTTCCTCTTCTGCTACTTTCTGCAGTGAACCCTTAGCACCGTCCAACTCTGAAGTCACATTTTTCACAGAATTTAGATCAGAAGCCTTTTCATTCTCCATCTGCTTCTGTAAAGCGGCAATCTCATTCATGGTTTCAGTCAACTGAGTTTCAAGATTTTGAGTAAGTTCAGGATCAAGCTCCTTCTTCAAAGCAAGCAATTTCTTGGCCGAATCTTCTAGGGTTGCTTTATATGACTGCCTCTGAACATCTTTGTCTGCAAATACTTTTGCTTGCTCTTGTTGAGATTCCAGAGTAGCAAGCTTCACTTGCCCAATTGATTCCTGCACAGCTGAGATTTCCTTAGAGAGTTCACTGACTCTCTCCATGTTTGCTTTGGCTGCATTTTCCGCTACTGCTGCAAGGTCAAAGGCAGCAACTTTCGCTTCCAAGGTTGCACCGCAGTCCTGACGAATTTTCCTTAGTTCTTGCTTTGCAGCATCAAGTTCGGTAAACACAGTCATGTACTTCTCCCTTGCAGTTTCTAAGTCCTGTTTCCTAGCACCATCAGATCCAGGAGTGTTGTCACAGTTTGATTCCTCAATCTGCTTTGTCTGATTCTTTGCAGCTTCTGTTGCCTTGATTGCTGAATCCTTGGATTCATTGACAACTTTGAGTTTGTTGGTGAGATCGTCAACTGTTCTTTTCGCCTTTTCAAGCTCAACAAGTGCTTGAGCCTTAGTATCTTCAGCATTCTTTAGCTGTTCCTTCAGCTTGTTCAGCTCTTTTTGGGACAGGTGAAGCTGTGTCTCTTTGGCCAAAACCCTCTGCCAATATTACAATAAAATTGATAAGGAGCTAGATACCCATATCGATCATCATACAATTTACCAAATGACAAGCACACGAGAAATTAAGCACTTACTAAAAGGTACCAGGCGGAATATTAGGTATTAAGACATTTATGAATTAATTCAATGAAAACAAGCGGCCCAACTTCTAATCACCTCCAAGCAATACTTTGAATGCAACGGAAAACTTCAATTATACTAAAATATAAAGCAATCTACATAAAATATTACATTATTACATAACACTATCAAAATAGTTGTAGATGCTTTTTTTTTTTTAGATTTCATTTTTAGACTAAAATCAGAATGTCAGCAGTTAAACTGAAAGATAAATCGTGTATACAGATATAAGCTCTTGTAATATGCCAAAACACAAAACAAGGATACCTCAGCAGACTGAGGCTTTGACTTCTTGATTGCAGGTTTTTCCCCTGAGAAAGCACCCTCACCAAAGAGGGTGACAGCATCTTTAACAGATTGAAATGGCGCACTGGTGTCTATCTCTCCCACCTCCACCTTATGAGAGTCTGGTGTATTTTGACGTCCTTTTGCTACCATACTTATGTTTTTTTTATTGCTATTATTTCACAGAAAACCAACCTGCAGAAACAAACAAACAAAAAGAATTCAACACTGAATCGAAAGGAAATAAAATAAACCGACACCAATACTTCATCACACATAAAACAGACTCAAGACACAGAAGGTGAACCACAACCAAAATATCACTGTTTAAGTTATACCACCACATGTGAGAAAACATAAACTGCAAAGACTCGTATAGTAAATGCAACAAATAAAGCCTCAGCACTCCCTCTATATAAATTAAGAGCTACCTTGAATCTCATCCACAGCCGCGTGAGATTTATCACGAAACACAAAATCATGAAAATCACCTCATCACATAGAAACCTAGAACTTCATCATGACTTAGCAATATGTCCCATAGGCCACACCCATGCTGACAAATTAATGGCACTGCTAAGCACAATAAAGTGTTGCAGTATTCAAACCGCATTCTTATTTAACAACCATTTGAAATTATCTTATAACCTGTTCAATTGCCGCAGAAATCCACAATCAAAGCCAGGTAAAAAAAAACGACAAAAACAATAAGTGGAAGAAAAAACTATCAAACCCCACTAATGAAACCTTAGGTCAGGATTCCTTGGCAAATACTGTAGAGAACAAAAATGTTAGCAAAGTGACTGATGATGAACCATAACTAAATTCACAAACTTGGCATTGAATGGCCAAAAGATACACTTAAAAATTCCTAACAACTTGACCATCACTTGAACGGTTGAACCTTACTGCTCTTTGAACTCCTTTCATAAGATCCCTTAACAGAACCCATTCCTCCCCCAGCTTCCAGCATGATTATGGTGATAGAGGTCACCGCTCACCCCTCTCGCAACAACTTGCAAAAGCAACCATCCATTTGAGAGATATGCTGCCTCAGTAAGCTTTTACATGCTCTAATAATTCGATGATTTCGATGCACTTACTTGTTCCAGTATCACAAATCCCAGGAAGTTATTAGGTTCTTTCCCTACCCCACAAACTTAACTAATGGCCTCATTCATGAGACACCTAGACTCACCCAACTAAATTTGATTGAAATCATAACTTGCACTCTCCACCCAGAAGGAGAAAAAGAAAGCAAGTCCCTTTCAACTTTCGACCATCTCAACAACGGTGAACTTCCCACCTTTTAGAACCCATTTCCTCCAAAATGAAACTAAAATTCGGCTCTTAGCCTCTCAATTAAAGTTGTGCTCTCGTTCCACCATCCATCATATAAGTAAGAACAAGATACGTCTAAGACACTAGGGAGCTGAATTAAATGCAGCAGAAGCTAAGCTCGTTTAACCAAGCTTTGTTCAAACAAATTAAGCTTGTAAGCACTAAATAACAACTAATCACAAATCACAATACAACAAATATGAAATTACAGAGTCCTTGTACGATATCAAGGCTTGCCAATGAGTTCACTGCTCGAGTGATCTTCACTTAAAAACCAAGTGGCAAAAAACAAAGCAATTAAAATTTTCTACCACTGATAAATCACTTTCCATCAATCTTCAATGAAAAGCTCACAAATATATGATATACATATAAGATATAACCAGTGCTGGTTAAACAAGCAGAATAGGTATATAATATATCTCATCAATCTTTATCAGTTCTAGCAAATTGGCCTAAATATAAACCAATTATTCCTTAAATAATGTTTACCTTTAATATGATAAAAATAAATTCAATCACAAACCCTAGTTAAACAACCAATTATCCTTAATTATCAATAAGTTTCCACAATTAATTTACAAAAATTATACTCAAGAGTTAATGAAAATGACATGTCCCATAAAAGAAAAAAATTAAATGACTGACAAACAAACAGAAAACATAGCTTGAAAAGCATAAAAAGAACAAAGAACATACCTTTAATTGCTTACACAAAAAACACTGATCAAAAAACCCTAGAAATCATCAAAAGTCTCCCAAAAAAGCCCAAGATAACAAAAGCTACAGTCTTCATATGTTAACCGCAATTCTCTGATCATCTCCACCGATCTTCATGCTTTTTCTTCAAAAACTTGGAAACCAATAACAAAAGAAACCCTTTTAATCTTTTCACTCAAACAACAAAACCCACCAAGGAAATTCCCAGCTGTGCAAGAATTCCTGAGAAAATGAAATTTTCTCGTCCAAGAAAGTTTGCTACTTGAAAAAATTTCTGGGTTGAAATCAAGTGGTGCTTTTTTAACACGAGAACAAAATATGAGACTTGCAAATTTAGAGAGGGACGAAGAGACTTTCAGAGAGAGAAAGTTTTGAAATTTCGAAAGCTGTTGAAAGACAAAATTTTTATATCAGCAAATCAGTGAAGAGAGAGAGAGAGAGAGCGATGGAGAAGTAAAATAGTGTTTTTTTTTAGAGAGAGAAAGATGTGATCTCTGGTTGTACTGGTAGGGACAGTTGTGGTTTTCAAATCAATTGTAAGGGTATTATTGTCTATTATGTTCAACTGTGAGAAGCTTGAAAATAGTTATAAAAAGTCATCGATCCGGAGAAAGGCTTTGGTGCGCCAGACATAATGTTCTACCCACTCAAATCATATAATGTGTCAAGGACAACCAATCATACAAAAGAGTTATGCCACATGTCATAATATAATTGGTCTGAACAATACTTCCAAACTTATTGAAACTTTTCTTCGTGGGCTGAAACTAAAATTATGCAAAGTTTTGGAACATTATTAATAATAATGATTTTGAATTTTCCATTAAATTGACATCCAAAGTTAAAGGCTCTCTATTTGGACTAATCATTATAAGACATTGCCGTTTTGATTCGAGTAGTTATTCTAGAGATTATGAGTATCGGGAATAATTACCACAGAAAAATAGGAAGATGTCCCTTCAATCTTCGCACTATTTTCTTTAGGGTACGTTCGGTACGTGAGACAGAACGGAACATCGTGAAACGATTTTACTTTTTCTCATATTTAATAGGTTATTAATATGGAATTATATGGGATAAGGTGAGACAAAAAATACTAAATATTGTCCTAGACTCCGACCCAAAATCCTGTGACAAATGTAAAAAAACTAATTTACCTTTTAGATTTTTTAAAAAATTAAAAACATGTTTAAAATAATATATACTATTATATATATATTATAATAATATATTAAATATTATTACATATATATATTATATATTATATAATAAAATTTTTTATATTATAATATAAATACATATATTATTGCATAAATGTTTTGAGATCGAGTTGAAAATAAATTATTTTGGAATATATATAATAGTGGCACTCTGGTCATTTGAATCCCTTATCATGTTATGTCCTAATCATACAAAACGCATAACAACACAATTAATATATAGTTCTGTCCCAGACATTTCAAATACAATACAGAACAGCTGTTCTGTCTCATCCAGCCCTGCCCTATCATGTTTTGTTCCCCGTACCAAACACACTCTTACGAGTAAAACCATACTCAAACCCCAAACATAAATCCGGAGAGACATGCACAACCTCATAACCCAAAAATATAAATTATATTTAAATACTCATATAATATGATTTCATTCAATTAATATTCTTTTACCTATCATATTTGTAAGGTTGAATTTTTAGATAATTGTGACTTTCTAGCTAGTCAAGAATCAAGATCTCCTCGATTAACTTGAAATATATTTAAAAATCTCAACTAAAGTAACAAAAATGCTTCTTCTTGAATCAAAAGATTAAATTTTATTAGAAACACATTTTTACATGTTACTTTTAACCTAGAATATTCTTGGATTTTAGCAAAAATACTTTTGTCCAAAAGGTACAAGCATGTGAAGCACCGAATAATTAAGAGAGAGAAGTCTGCAAATGGAACCGGCCAAAATAAGATGACTAGTGAGGGGAGACAATGACCAATAATGAAAAAAGTGAGAGAGTTTTGGTTTATTTGTGAAACTTATGTCATGTAAATCGTTTCTCTTTTGTTTTCTCTCTCTCTCTAGAATACTATTCAACTATAGTCTATGTTTAAATGTGGGGTTTGTAGATTCTTTGCTTGATAGATATCTATATGTTCTTCCATCAAGTAATCAAGTATTCAACTTTGACCTAATTGAATAGCTATGAGTACTAATAATGATTCAGAAATTGAGACGATCTTGTGTAAGTTTTTCATGCTTATATTATTTAGATTATTAATATCATGTTTTGAAGAGTAAAAATGTTCTCATGTAATCGGTAAATCAAGTCGTTAGCTAATATTATATCTTTGATGTACATAAATAATTCAAATTGTGGACATAATACATCTATTTTTTTATTTATGGTGGCGGGTTCAAATCGCATCATACTTATTATACAAACATATCTGGTTGTAAGAATTGATATACGAATTGTATTTTTAATGCTTTTATATTTTGGTCATTAATATTGATGTATTCATGTCAATTTTTATTTTGGTGGATACTAATAAAGCATAATCACATGATACATTTGTTTGATAGAAGACTTTTCTCTCATATCAAAACTTATTTAATTAGTAGATAGAAGTTCGGTTTGGTTGATCACTTTTCATTTAACGAAGAGAAGAAGATTAGTCTAAAATTTATATATTTCATTTTCAATGTAGTAGAGATGAGACTACTAGGTCAATTCATGACCACCTTGTAATTACTATCTAAATCCTTTATAAGATAGTAACTTATTAGTCAAATAATATACACAAAAAAAAAAACTACAATTACAATGTTAGATTAGATGTGACACTCTTAGTAGAAATCCATGTGTATTTTATTAAATTTTAAAAAATTCAAATTTTCATTTATGAAATAAATTATGTCAGAATATATTGATATGGAATACTACAAATTTCTCTCACAAGATAGTGATAGGATAGGTCTAGGACACATGACTGATAAATTCCATTGAAATGAGAAACATGAAAGTAGGGGTGTGCATTTTTTGTTTGGTATGGATTGAAGCTCAATGTTAAACCAAACCAATATATAATGTTTAGCTATATTTCAATCCAATCCAAACCAAATCAATGTGATTTTCCAAACCGGTTCAAACCAAACCAAAAAGAGTCGGGTGGTTTGGATAGATTTATCGGTTTAGGTTTGAACCCAAAAATCATTTTTTGTATTAATATAAAAATATTATTTAAATATTAAAATATTAAATATAGGTGTTATTTAATTATTTTAAATTAAAATATTATATAATTAACAAATAAACAATAACAGGTATCATAACAGAAAAATATAAAATAAAACATAATAAAAATCATATTCTAAGATGCATCGGAAAGGAGGAGTAATTATATTTTATTTATTAAAGAAAATATAATATATAAAAGAAAGATGAGTGGTACAATACCAAATAGTTGATGATGATGAATGTGAAGAAAAAAAACTTATTTATATGAGAAGCAAATTTATAAGAAAAAAAAATTATTTATATGATAAGCAAATAAGTATAAATAAAAGTTACAAAACCCCAGGAAATATATATTTGAATTTTATAAAATATATGGGTTGGTTTTGACCGGGTTGTATGAATATTATTTTTAGCAATCCAAACCGAACCAATCTTTGATCAATTTGTTAAATGACAAACCGATTAATAATTTTTTTATATGTAAAACTGAACAAACCCATAAAGTTTGGGTTGGGTTAGACGGGTTGGTTCGATTTGAAGATTTTTTGCACACTTCTACATGAAAGGGACTTCATTTTTAGGTGGGAGTGAAGAATTAAGATTCCTTTATAGTCTGTCGATCTGCAAATTTACTTCCACAACACTAGCATAGGTCTATCAGTATTTACTAATTGAGAATAAAAATGAAAGAGAATCAAGTTCTATTGAAAATGAAACTTCAGTGGAAGTATATAATTAAATTCAATTTCCAAGCAGGAATTTAATTTCTGGTTTGTGTGTGGAGTCCACGTAACTTAATTCCCAACTGATTTTATTAAACACTATACTCACAATTCATAAATCATAAATTAAGTTTTATTTCTCTCGTTAAGATTTCCGAGCAGTTAACCAATTTCTATCCAATTTATATAGTTTAAATCTCATGATCAAATCCAAAGTGAGTAATAATGGGCCTGGGCTTCTATAGTTTGGCAGATCCATGATGAATATTTGCTGTTGCAGTTGCATGCATGCCACGTATCAACATCTCGATTACCAAAGTTTCTCACTCATCAACCATCTGCAACACCAATAATTTACACGTGTTAATCACCATGGTTATGCAACCGATTATTTCTCATGCGGCCAAATCCCAAAATAGATATTATAAAAAAAAAATTATAACTTTATACGATTGATATTTAAATAGGGACGAAAATGATATTTAATCTTGATTCTATAATATTAAAAAACTACCGTATTTATTAATTTTTTATAAGAATAATAACAGCAGATTTATTATATAATGAATTTGTAATATTTGATCAAATTATGGATAGAATTGGTTTTTGCAAAGAAAAAATTTGTGTACATTTTTACTGTAATAATAATCACTTTATATACATGAATGGTAGAATAATTATTTCCTATATAGATCATGTAAAAAATTACTTTGTGTTTTACATCATTTTTTCATGATAAATTCTATATGATCTTAGAGAATGCAAAAGAGCATGAACTCATATCCATTTTTTGGTTATTAGATTTATCTATAAATAGTTTTGATGTTCTAAATAAAAGACACTTGAATCACTCTAATTAATTATATAATTAGATCAATGTCATTGTGATGATTTTCTTTTATTTAACAAGAATAAATTATCATTTCTTTCGTGTATTAATCTTTCATTCCAGTGAAATATTGTAGGAAACAAGGGTGGGTGATTAAGAAAAAATAATATGGATTTGAGATCAACTTGATATTAATTATCAAGAAATCATTAGTTTGGATGTGAAAAATTTTATTTGTGGGTTAAATCTATTCCATCATGTACATTCAGTTGTTAGGTTCGGGTGGTATTATGATCTCTTATCGAATTTCAAATGTGTGCCTAGCAACTCAATTTCAAATTAATATATATTTTTGTAAGATTGATATTATAAAAAACTAATCCCTCAAAATATGTTTAAGTTTAAAATGAATATTTGTTATAAAAAATAAATGATTTTTTATTTGTTATAACAAAATTAAAATGTTTTTTTTTCGGTGGTATTTTATTAATTACTTTTTTTTAAGTGTTACATTATTATATAAAATAAATAGTCATCAGATCCTAAATTCAGATTACTCTTGTTATGCTCTATCCTTGCCATTCAATCAAAGGACTTGATGGTATAGTCAGATTTGAGATTTGTTTCCACAAAATGTAGGGTTCGAATCTTCTCATGGGTATCTACATATTTAAAGACTCAAAAGCTATAGTTTCATATATCCAAAAAATTTTAGGGTTCGACAATGGCCAAGTTTTGAACTCAGAATTCGCTAATCTGGATTGAGGAATTTCTGTATTGTCAAAATAATAATAATAATCAAAGGTTTTGTTTTGTTATTTTTATTTATTTATTTGATAAGATTCGTTTATTCTTTTTATGAATTTAGGTATCTTCTGTGAATATCACTTGCAAACAAAGGTGTCAAAAGGGTGGGTTCAGCCTTCAGACAAATTTTTAGGTCCAACCAGACTTGAGAGGAGTGAGCTCAAAGCTTAAAATGATTTCTTCGGGCCCGAACCTGCTCATAAACCTAGCTAGACACTGGCTTGCTCATAAAGTCTGAGTGATTTAGTGGGCTTTAGCTTATTTCAGGTAGAATTGTAGAAAATAAACGGACTTTCTCATACGGTCCGGCCTCAAAAGCCTCAGATCTGGATTGGGCCATTACCCATTTGAAACCCTAGTTCTGAAAATTTTGAATAAAAAAAAAACAAATATATATATATATATATATGACAACTCGTAAAAAAACATGGAACTCGTGTGATTTCCCGATTTTCACCCGTTTTTTTTATATACCACATGTAGTGACGAAGTCTTGAACCCGGGAATTTGTCAAGTAATCGAGCGTGATTACTTCTGAACCACTTTAGACGGTGGTAAACTCTAGTTTTGAATAAAAACAATTTCCACTCTTAATAGTAAAAGGATCGGATACCTTTCGTGGACAATTAATTGGCAAGATTTCATTTCGCTAAAATAAAATTTTCAACAAGTGAATTTGAAATAGTAAAAGTTGGCTGGCTATGTAGAATTTCATATAAATATTAGATGGTAGATCCAAAAATTTATATCAGATGTAGCACTTGAATAAAATATTAATGTTAACTATAATTACTGTTAATATGATTTTTTTTTTGAATTTTATCAGAAAAAGTTTATGTAAAGCAAATTCAGTTTATACCTACTTGGATAAAAATTTATTCTTCGAATATTTTCATAATAACATCTATCAATTTTATTGAAAATAGTTTTCTTCACATGTGTTAATATATTATTCTATCATTCATCCACTAATCTCCAATTTGATTACTAGTCTAATTTGATTACGTAGTCGAAACTATTTCTATTATCTTAGGGTTTAATATTGAGTGTAAAGTTAAGACATACCAAACAAAGTTAAAGAAGTCATATAATGTATATTTGTGATGGCATGATGGCCAATTGGGGCGTAAGATTCATATTATAAAAAATTAATCCCTCAAAATATCTTTTAAGTTTAAAATGAATATTTCTTATAAAAAAATTAAATGATTTTTTATTTGTTATTACAAAATTAAAATGTTTTCTTATGTGGTATTTTATTAATTTTTTTTTGAAGTATTATATTATTACATAAATTTAGAATTTTTTTATAGAGGGAAGGACTCGAACCCGTACCGTACCAGCCTCATTTCGTCCGTATTTTATTAATTACTCAAATACTTTTATAGGTTATATTTATATAAGTTTTTGGCAGATGAAATAACTAATCAAAAACCTACAAATTTTATAATTCCAAAAACAAAATGACACGTTCTATTTAAGATGGTTTGTCTATTGTTTCTAGGTTAAAATATTTAGTCAGGGCTTGTTTAATTATTTATTTATTTTTGTACTGTACTGTATCGTGTATTACAATTTAAAATGTAATTCGATATACAACATGCATCAACCATTTAAATTTGCTTCCTTGTATACTCAGCTAGAGTTCGATTTGGTGTATGTTTGTATGTTTATTTTATTTTATTTTTTTAAAGTTTATGATGTATTACAACATAATTTTGATGGGCGCCTTTTAGTATCAAACCGCATTAAAATATTAATCATATCTGATTTAATTTTTTATATAATTATTTTAATGGTTCTATTTTAATTTGATTGAAACACTTTTAGCAACACCAAATAAGTGTTATTTCCCATTAAATTATATTGACGGTGGTTCCGTATTCATATTTTACCGTCTAAGATATAGTCAGATTCAATCGAAAGACTTGCACCAATTTAGCAGCAGTCCCTCGAGATCTAAGTCTAATTTGATTTTTAATTAAAATGTGGATAATTTCGTTAAAATCCCTACTTTTGAAAGAAATATCACTTATTTAAATATTTTTGTCATATTAGCAACTTAAGTCTCTTGTTTTTTAAAATATATCACTTTAGTTCATTTGACAAAAATATTGATGGTCAACTCTAATTATATATATAAAAGTACAATTTTACCCGTATCAAAATGATTTATTGAGTTTCAAAAATAAATAATATTAAAATGGTTTATAAAAAAAAAAAAAAAAAAAAAAATTAATTTCTAAAAAAAAAATTAAAAAAAAAGAAACTAATGGATTATGGAAAATATAAAGTTAAAATAAATAATAAATTGAAAGTATTTTTATTAAATTAAAAGTATTTCAAAAAATTAAAATAATTTTTTTAAGTAAATGGATCTCTACCATTGGATTTGGATTGATACAATGGTGGAGATCCATTACTTTTTTTTTAATTCTTTTTATTTTTTGAAATAATTTCTATTTTTTTATTTATGAAAATAATTTAAATTTAATATTTATTTTAAATTTATATTATCCATAATCCTTTAGTTTTTTTTCCATTTTTAAAATTATTATATTTTTTGTTTTTTTAGAAAATAAATTTTGTTGTTAATTTATTTTTATAAACTATTTTAATATTATTTATTTTTGAAACTCAATAAATTATTTTGTCAAGGGTAAAATTGGACTTATATATAGCTATAGACTTTTAGTTGACTATTAGTATTTTAGTCAAATGGACTAAAGTGATGTATTTTGAAAAAACAAGGGACTTAAGTTGCTAATATGATAAAGACGTTTAAATATGTGATATTTCATCAAAAATAGGGACTTTAATAAAATTACCCCATTAAAATATTATATGTGTATTTTAAAATAATAATAATAATAACAATATTATTATTATTATTATTATGTGGTCCAAGTATAAATTGAAATTCCGAATAAAAGAAAGAGAAATGTATTAATAAATTCGACTGTGGAGGAGACCATGCATTTGAGACTACAAAAATCTATTAAAATTAATTTTTCTTCTAAGTCAATTGATTGTTTGTACAGAAAGAAAAATAGCAAGTTAGCTACCCATATCAAAGAATTTATATGAGTTGTTAATGAAATCTATTGTTTACAAACTTTTAAAATTGTTTTTTTTTCTTAATTTAAATTTAAATATCGTTTACTTTAAATATTTTTAATTTGAATATGATAATACGGTCCAAAATATTGATCGGTAGGGCAGGATCTGGAATGGTGTATTTTCCACCTCGTGCTGCCCCGACCTGCATAAAAACAATCACAAAAGTGCTAGAATTTTTTATATTATTGAAAATAAATTAAGAACATCAATTGATATCTAAGATATTTTAAGAAACTCAAATATTTTCAATTTGAATGAGGCAGAATAGAATAGTTCAAAGTATATGTCGTATTCCAGTTTGGTCTTCTGAGTAAGGATGGAAATGGTGTATTTCCCACCTTGTGCTGTACCAATCCACATAAATATGAACATATATAAAAGTGGTATACATTTCTATGTTATTGAAATGAAATCAAGGACAATGAAATAGATATTTTAGAGAATTTTAAAATATCATCTAATTTAATTGGTAAGAATTCTTTGTTATTACGTAAAATGTTTCGACCTCTAGTTATATATAGGGTTTTGATTTAATTTATATTTGATTTTAGAAAAAAACAGGTCTATAAATTCGATTGGATATTTATTGGTTTTTTTTTCTTTGGTTTTGAGGATCCTGACTTCATCCAGACACATATCTGTGTGGTTTGTATGTTGAATTCACGGAATAGGACAGATAAAAAACAACGGCCCGCATCGCTGACCCTACAATAATGCAAGAGGATAAACCAGACTCGCTGTCAATGACGTTAGCCCTATATCCATACTTCCATTAGCAGGGCTAAATACCCTCAACGTTGACCTCAAGATAACCATTGAGAGTAGAACATGTTGGAAAAATTCTACCATATGGGGCCACACATGTAAATATTAAATGTGTTTTCTATCTCTTGGTTAAGCCTAAATTAAAGTGATCTAATTAAGATTTAAAGTTTAAGGCTTAAGGGTATAATTGTCATGGAGTTAATGTGTAGATACCAGAGTGCTATTTCTAATTTGATGAGGGGCCGAATTAGAAATAGCAAAACATATAATAATATGTTTATTATATTTAGGGTTATGGTCCCCAAATTACACGATTTTTTGGCTTTTCTGTATCCCCATCAATAGAGAAGAGAGAACACTTTTGTGTCCCAAGAATCGTGATAATTTGGAAGAACACAACCCGTTCACCAAACTCCGGCAATGGATTCAGGTACGCTTCCGTTTATTTTTATCTCTATTTTCTCTTGAATTGACATGGGTTTAGTAACATGTATTTATGGTTTGATTAATCATGATATAGAAATATGTTTAGGTTATTTTCGGATTAATTTTGTGCCTATGCATGTTAAAGGTGTGTTAATCGAATCACTTACAAGAATTTACCAAAACTTAATAGGCCAATTTGCAATTTTGAAAATATTTTGTGGCCAAATTTTAATTATTTAAAATTTTTGGGACATTTTGTAATTTCAAAGGTCTCCAAATTACACGACCTTTTGGCTTTTCTGTATCCCCATCAACAGAGAAGAGAGAACACTTTTGTGTCCCAAGAATCGTGATAATTTGGAAGAACACAACCCGTTCACCAAACTCCGGTAATGGATTCAGGTACACTTCCGTTTATTTTTATCTCTCTTTTCTCTTGAATTGACATGAGTTTAGTAACATATATTTAGGGTTTGATTAATCATGATATAGAAATATGTTTAGGTTATTTTTGGATTAATTTTGTGCCTATGCATGTTAAAGGTGTGTTAATCGGATCACTTACAAGTGGTATCAGAGCCACCCATGATCGATTCTTGAGAAATAGTTTTGAGACTTGAGTTTTGATTTTAAGGTTTTAATAAATTTCAGAATATTTTTTTTTAACGATATCATGTAATGCTATATACGAATGATCTCATGCCATGTACTAAGATATACATAACTGTGATTGTATGGATTCGTGATTGAGATTTGGATTTTTGGTTTTAAGTTCTTTTTTTTTAATAAAAAAAATTTTGCATTTAGATCGGTTTTCTGACAGATGTTGAAGGTTCGGTCAACGCCCCGATTCAGGTGAGAACCCGGGCGTTTGCGGCGAGAAAGACGACCGTCGGTCATCGACCACGATCTGGTCTAGATCGGGCGATTCATCGCCACCTCCAGCCGCCGGTCGTTCATCGCGTGCGATCTTGGCCATCGTCGCGTGCGATCTGCGTTTGCGGGTCATGCGCTGCTTGGCCGCCGTTCGTGGTTGCCTTCTGGTGACTGTGAAGTGGCGTGAAGCAGCGGCGGCGTAAACCTAGGGTTCACAGAGCTTATTTTGTTTTGGGCCTCTTTTGGAGAATTTGATATTCTTGAGGGACTGATTTGCAATTATTTTAGGCCATTGTGTGATTTTGCTAAATTTTGGGGCCAATTTATAATAACTAAAACTTAATGGACCATTATGCAATTATGCAAATGTTTTGTGGTGGGTTTAATAATTACTGATAGGTTACGGGTTCACTTTGTAATTTTCAAAACTTGAGGGGCCTTTCCATAATTCCACTAAATCAGGGGTGTTTCTATAATTTTGTAAAATCATGGGCAGTTTTTGTAATTTTTATTTTAAAAATCAACACAAATTCAAATATTTTGGTACACCTTTTATGGTTAAATAAAGTTGTCTTACATTCTAAATGAGCTAATTGAAACAAGATGTCGCCAAAGTGACCTCTCTTGTGTAGATTGTTCATGAGGGATGTTGGATGTTTGTGTGTGTGTAAATTCATATGGGTATTAGCCGGCCCAAAGGAAGGTTAATACTTGGCCGAATTGCACACACACTTGTGGTGGTAAACATGTGACGATTATAAGGTTTTACATGTGAATAATAAGTCGATCCAAAGATGTATTTATTATTTGATATGAATTATTGTTAATGTTTGATCACTACAACAAGAGTACCACTTACAATTAATATTACTGTTCAAAGACTTGATATTAATGTTGTGCTAGGTATCTTGAGATGGGATTTTCCATTAATTGAATTTGTTGATTATTGTATTTGGTTATTAATGTGAGCAGCTTATATTCTGAACCGCGTGCCAACTAAAGCAGCTGCAAAAACACATTATGAGCTTTGGACAGGTAGAAAGCCTAGTCTAAAGCACTTTCACGTTTGGGGATGTCCAGCTGAGGCAAGGCCTTACAGGCCACATGAAAAGAAATTGGACTCCAAAACTGTGAGCAGCTACTTCATTGGCTACTCTGAGCGATCTAGGGGCTATAAGTTTTATGATCCCACACTTAGGTCAATTTTTGAGACGGGAACTGCAACATTTTTTGAGGATGTTGAGTTTGGGGGGAGAAATAAGGCCAGAGACATTGTCTTTGAGGAGGAATCGGTTTCGATTCCTACTATCGCTTTTGACAATGTACAGGTTTCTATACCTGTCATTGATCAAGAAGCGAATCCGGATCCTCAACCAGACAATGTTGAACAACCCCCCATTAAAGATGAGGTAATTGTTCCTGAGGAACAAACTAAACAACCTCAAGAGCCAGTGCCATTAAGGAGATCCACTAGAGAAAGGAGAAATGCTATTCCAGACGATTTTTTCATATTTCTCCAGGAACATGAGGAAGACATTGGAATGGTGGAAGATGATCCAATCAACTTACATCAAGCCATGCAGGGTTCCAACTCTCAAAAGTGGATTGATGCCAGGAATGAGGAGTATAAGTCTATGCAAGACAATAAGGTTTGGGAACTTGTCCCATTACCAGAAGGTGCGAAGCCCATTGGTTGTAAATGAATATTTAAAACCAAAAGGGATTCGAAAGGTAATGTGGAGAGGTATAAGGCCCGTCTTGTAGCTAAAGGCTTTACCCAAAAGGAAGGGATTGACTTTAAAGAGACTTTCTCTCCGGTTTCAACGAAAGACTCTTTTAAGACAATCATGGCACTTGTTGCACATTTTGACCTAGAGTTTCATCAGATGGATGTCAAGACAGCGTTTCTCAATGGTGACATTGACGAAACAATTTATATGGTACAACCAGAAAACTTTGAGTCGGGAGACCCAAAGAATATGGTTTGTAAATTGACAAAGTCCATCTATGGACTCAAGCAAGCTTCCCGTCAGTGGTACTACAAGTTTCATCAAGTGATTATCTCGTTTGGTTTTGAGATAAACCCTGTTGATAATTGTGTGTATCACAAATTCAGTAGAAGTAAGCACATATTCCTGGTTTTATATGTCGATGACATACTGCTTGCCACAAATGATATAGGCATGTTGCACGAAACCAAGAGATTTCTATCAAAGAATTTTGAGATGAAAGATCTTGGTGACGCCTCCTTTGTATTAGGGATCCAAATACAACGAGATCGCTCTCGGGGTATTCTTGGATTGTCACAAAGGAACTATATCGATAAAGTGCTCAAAAGGTTTGGCATGCAGGACAGCAAACCAGGTGACACCCCTGTCGCTAAGGGAGACAAGTTCAGTCTCAGTCAATGCCCTAAAAATAACCTTGAAGTTAAGGAAATGCAGAAGATTCCCTATGCATCAGCTGTAGGGAGTCTAATGTATGCTCAGGTGTGTACGCGTCCGGATATTGCGTACATTGTTGGTATGTTAGGCAGATATTTAAGTAACCCTAGGACGAATCATTGGATAACAGCCAAGTTGGTTATGCGGTATTTACAGAGAACAAAAGATCACATGCTCACATATAGGAGATCGGATCAGTTGGAGATCATAGGGTATTCTGACTCCGATTATGCTGGATGCCAAGACAGTAGGAGATCCACATCAGGCTACATATACCTGTTGGCTGGTGGAGCTATTTCTTGGAGGAGTGCCAAACAGACACTCATAGCTTCTTCCACCATAGCAGCAGAGTTTGTAGCATGCTATGAGGCATCCAACCATGGAATATGGCTGCGGAATTTTATCACTGGGCTGCGCATTCTGGAGGGTATTGAAAGACCACTCAAACTTTATTGTGACAATAAGTCAGCAGTGCTATATTCTAATAACAACAGGAGCCCATCTAAGTCAAAGTATATTGACATTAAGTTCCTAGTTGTGAATGAGAGAGTGCAGAGTGGACAGATATCCATAGAGCACATTGGGACAAACTCCATGATAGCGGATCCGCTTACAAAGGGATTACCACCCAAGGTCTTTCATGAGCACACTGCTCATATGGGTGTTATGTTGTGTGAGGATATCACATTATAATGGGAGTTTGTATCATTTTGTATTTTAGTGCTTTATGTTTGGTTTTGGACATACATATACATTTATGTATTTGGATATTTTTCTGATCAGAAATAAAGTATTCAGTTCATTTCACTCTGTTACATTATGTTAAGTTTTGATCTCATTAAAGAATAAAGTAGGACCAGTTGGAAATAGACATGTATAGATCACATTGCATGTAATTTCTATGCTACGCATCCATGATTGATCTATGTCATTTGATTATGTTAGTATACGTGACCATTGATGGGTTTAGTCACACTAAATGTGACGAAAACCGCTTTGATCCTATATCGGCATAATCAATGGATGAGATTGTTCGGATATACCCTAAATTTGTGATAGCAGAATTTTGGAGCTCATAAAGTCATACACATTTGTAAAGTTAAATATGTGGCCCAGTGGGAGATTGTTGGAAAAATTCCACCATATGGGGCCACACATGTAAATATTAAATGTGTTTGCTATCTCTTGGTTAAGCCTAAATTAAAGTGATCTAATTAAGATTTAAAGTTTAAGGCTTAAGGGTATAATTGTCATGGAGTTAATGTGTAGATATCAGAGTGCTATTTCTAATTTGATGAGGGGCCGAATTAGAAATAGCAAAACATATAATAATATGTTTATTATATTTAGGGTTATGGTCCCCAAATTACACGATCTTTTGGCTTTTCTGTATCCCCATCAACAGAGAAGAGAGAACACTTTTGTGTCCCAAGAATCGTGATAATTTGGAAGAACACAACTCGTTCACCAAACTCCGACAATGGATTTAGGTACGCTTCCGTTTATTTTTATCTCTCTTTTCTCTTGAATTGACATGAGTTTAGTAACATGTATTTAGGATTTGATTAATCATGATATAGAAATATGTTTAGGTTATTTTTGGATTAATTTTGTGCCTATGCATGTTAAAGGTGTGTTAATCGAATCACTTTGAGAACATGGATTTGAGATCACAGCCTTTTGATTGATATTTATTGGTTTTATTATTCATTTTGTCGCCCTTGACTTTTTGACTTCTTGAGTATGATTTCTGGGAAATTTTTCTAAAATAATAGAGAAGAGATCCAGTCAAACTCAAATGAATTATTTTGATCAATAAATTTTAAAATATTATTAGATAAGGATATCTTTACATTAAATTTCCTCTTTGTCATATTTGAAAACAAGAAAAAACAAAAATTATAGACGTGGTCGTGGAGTATCATGATATGTCCAAATCAAACATTAGTCTAGTGTGACTCAAAAAATTACTCTTATAAAATTATCTAAAATTATATAAACAAATTTAGATCTTCAAAAGTTATTACCTTAACATTTAAGGATTGATTTTAGAAATTGCTAAAATTGATAATTGTATAATCCACATGGTACAGACAATTGACGAAAAAACTATAAAAGACAAGAGAAGATATATGATATGAGTATTTATCCATTTATAATGAAGAGACGATTTAAAAAAAAAACCACAGATGAGAGAGAAATAATAAAATTATAGCAGTTATTTTGGGTTAAGTCTGCATATGAAGATTGAAAGTCAATTTTTAAATTTGATTATTGAAGAGACAATTTGATTATTGATTAAAGTTATTGCTAAATTTTAGTGATTTTGTTGGACCCTATTTTTGGGATAAATAATCAAATTTTGATTATTTTCTACTTTCGAGGATACCATTGAAAATGCTCTAACATAGGAAAGAGGTCTAGTCATACATTTGTTTTTTTTTAAACAATGTAAAATTCAAACCTCACAAATACAAAAGGAATGTGCAGAGAATTAAGAATGAATATTTAAGGTTTTATTTTTTATCTAAAAGAAAATAACAAGAGGAACAATCAGTAATTTAAATATAAAACAACATTAATCAATGATTAATATACATTATGTATTTTGTTTTCTCTAAACCCTTTTTGTGGGTTGGTAATATCTGCCCATCCAAAACCCTGTAAACACTAGAGAACGACTCAAGATATGGGAATTTTGCCAACATGGGGTAGATGGATAAGCTTGAGATTTAGATAAATAACTTCCAAATTAACGGCTCAAATCCTACCAATGGCGAAAGCTTTCAAAAAAATACCTGGTCCCTGATTAATAAATATTGTCAAAAAAAGATATGGGAATTCTATAATATTGATTAATTAATTATAAACATAGCTAATTATTTAATTTTATTCAATCAATTAGTTACAAATTAAACTTAATTTATGCTCATCTCTTATATAAAAATTGAGATCAAATCTGTAGGTGAATATACTGTTTAAAATCTATTTTGTTTATGTAAAGTAAAAAAAAGGTTGAGGTGACTCAATGGTAAATCTCTCAAATACCTATGTTGAGATCTTGAGTTTTAGTCGTTGCCCATTTCCTGCAAAGGCAATAATTCCAGTGGCGGACCTATAAATTTATATGAGATGAGACATTTAAAAAAATTATTAATAATAACTACAATGAAGACTAAATGAGTTCTCTTTCCATTTTTTTTAATAATATGAAATAAGAAGTTTATGTAAAACAAAACCATTCAAACTTAGTTGAAAATATTTTATTTTTTATAATCTTTTCATAAGAAAAACACACGTGAGCACACACGCACACACACATACCACAACCTATACATGCACGTGCTCACACACACACATTTATAAACTGATGATCCATTCTAGAAATTGTATATATTTGATAATACAAAATAACTCAACATTATATTAATTCATATTTGTGATTTTTTGTGCTTTGATACAATGAATTTAGAATATAGATTGTTAATTTTTATTTAAAAAATATACAATTTGAGAATTTAGGAATCATTAATTAGAACATCAATAAAAAAAATTTCATAAGAATAATAGTATTTTAATAAAAAGAAAAAAAGTTAACATGTAATCAAATATAATAACAAGTAAAATAGGAAAAATAAAATTGATAATAGTTGAGAAAGAATGAAGAAGAATATGAAAAATTAGGTTTATTTATATAATATATTTGTTTACATTATAATATAAATATAATATTAAATAAAAACTATTTATTTTCTTGAAAAAATTGCCCCACCAAATCATATAAATCCACATTCAGATAATCGATCCATTATTTATCTCCGATGATACTCTTATCTACATACATATACACAATTAATATTTACGGGTCATGCTACCATACAAGTTAAAATATACATACATAAACCATATTGTTGTTTTTTACCAATGGATTCGTGGCTCCAGTTTTGACATTATGAGGCCATTCTGGTCTCTTCTCTCTTGCCATGTACACCAAAGTTGGCAATTGAAATCCTTCTTTGTCTACTGCTTTTGTATCTCTTCCATCGATTATAATATAAAACAATCTTTTAAAAACAAATCTTTCATCGAATATAATCTAAAATGATTTTTTTGAAATAAATTAATTTATATTAAAAACAAATGAAATTATAGATAATATATGGCTGTTTTTTTATTCTAAGATCTTTCTTTAATTAGGTCAGACCAGTGAACTCAAAAAAAAACAAAAAGGTATAACCTGATAAGAGAATTATTTAATTTATTTGCTACGTATATATTTATTTACCTTGATAGATAACCATTCCTAATCATGATGTGATTCATGAGCAAAATAAGCTTCTGGACTTCTTTGTTTAACATTGAATTTCTTGCAGAAGGAATCCGATACTTGGAAAAATTAGAGGCCTTAGAGCATAGGATGTGAATTCTGACCCATCATCATTAGAGAGATAAGCACTCAGTTTCTGCTGTCTCTTGTGGATAATTGTAGGACATGACTGATAAAGAGTGATCACCGATGTTGGTGGCCCCATCACTGGAACCACTATATAAATAAAAATGTCATCTCTTGATAATTTGTCTTCATATATGTCACGTGTAAAATAAAATAAATAAAATATTACATTTATTATTAAGTTAATTTAAACTTTACATTTCATAAAATAAAACAGAAAAATATAAAGATAAAGATATATTAATTGTCATTTAATAATGATCTTCCAGACTACTAAATTGTTGTTGTAATTTATGTTATATTTTTCTTTAATTTTAGTGTCTTCCGATTAGTGGTATTTTAATTTATCACTATGAAGTTTGTATAAAGTTTATAATGTTTTTATTAATTAATGTATTTTGTTTAAATTTTTGTGTTTTTAATTCAATGATTTATGTAAAAAAGAAATTTTAAATTTTGTATTATACACTTAATTTTAGTTTATTATAAATATTAATATAAATAATAATTAAATTCAAACAAATATAAATTAAAGAAAATCAGTAAATAATAAAAGGATAAAATTGAAAAAAAATTAATTGATTAACGGTAAAATTATAATTAAACAAAACCTTTAAATAATGATACAATTAGAATATCTTTATTAAATATGGGTCAAACTGTGATTAAATAAAATTTTAGAGATAAAAAAAATTAAAAGTTTTGGACCAAATGAACAATATTGTACCAGAGATTCTGCAACACTGTTTAAGCAACACAAAATGGGGCAATATATGGTGGTTGGTTGGAAAGAGTATTTTGCTCCAAATTGATGAATCGCTCTAAACTGCCGCTGGGTTGGAGCTGTCCTTATAGATTGAGAGGAATCTAGGGTTGATGAGAGAATCATAAGATTTATCGCAAGAAGAAAAATCAATGAATAAAATCTATAATCTTTGCATTTTTTTTCTTACTTAAATTTTTGGTGTTTGAAGTAAATAATTAAACTTTTCATCTTTTTTACTTTTTTATTTTAATGGATGATAGAAATCGAAATCTTTTTCTCCAAATTCTAGATTATAATAAAATTTTGATTGCAGCCTTTTGTCTTCACGATATCTTTAACAAACTCATTTTGATTGCAGATAGATTTAGGCAAGAAAACCTTGGTTTCAATTCAATGACAATTGGTCTGAAAATTGGTCTTTACTGTTGAAAATCGATGATGAGAAGTTGAATATGTTGTTGGGTTGAACTGATGTGGTCGTTGGGATTCAATTTTGTATTAAGAGAGCACAGATGAATGGATGGATGGAGATGGTGCGCACTCCATAGATTGCCAGATTGATAATTTTTTTTTACCCTTTTTTTTTTGGTAACGAGGATCCTGAACTTTGTCCGGACACAAATCCGTCCGTCCCTCTTCAACTGCGTGACACACGTATGACATGTATAACATACCGGTTTGTATATTGGATACAGAATAGGACATATAAAAAACCTCGGCCCGTACAATTGGCCCCACAACTATACAAGAGGGTAAATTAGGACTCGCCCCCACCTGGGTAGGATTCGAACTACTGACTTTAGCCCCATATCCGTCATTCCACCAATAGAGCTAAGCGCCCTAAAAGCTGACCTCAAGGTAATTACCAAAAGTAGAAACAAAGACTTGGGTTTTATTGAAAAATATGGTCCGTACGATTTTTTTTTATTTTTTTTATTTTTTTATTTACTTTTTGGAGTTGAATGTTGTTGATAGTTGACGAAGATGATGGCAGTGGTAGAAAAGATGATGATTTTTATTATTTATTATATATAATAAATACACGTGTCTAATCTTTACATATTGAAATGACAAAAATAACTTCATTCCGACTAACTTTTAGCGAATAAAAGGATTTGATGTATTTATGAATAGTAATTTGTTTTTGTATTATAAGAATAGATATATCATGAAATTATATATTGGGATGTATATGTATTGTTTAATCTTAATGAATCAGATAATCTAAGTCTGTCCAAAATTAAAATACTGTACTTAAAAAAATATATATATCAAAAAATTCTTATGATAATTAATAGTAAACTAAACACCCCAATTATCCGTATTATCATTTAGTGGAACTCCATTAAAACATCTTTTACAATAATAAGATATATTACAAGCTAATTAAACTAAATGTTGGATACTTGGATTAAAATACTCATTTTATTGACTTGACCGGTTGACCCTAACATATTCTAGGAGCAAGGACGATGTGTCATTCTCTTCTCGAGAAAAACTTGAGTGCATCCAATGCACCATAATGGAAACTGATGTTGGTGTATCGGTTCCACTCAGAATTGAACACGTGTATCCCACTTAAATTTAAAATACAGATCATTTTTTCTGATCATTTTTTGGCTCTTCTCTTCCACTTTCAGCGACAAATCCTGTTTCTCACCACTTTCATCCTGGCTCTTCTTTTCCCTCTTCTTTTCCAGAGACCTTTTAGACCATCGCCCCCATCGCCGTCTTAAGTCCTTACTGTCGCCGGTCCGTGCCATCTCCGGTGAGTTTCAGACTTTTAGGTGATTATTTTTTATTTATTTATTTAAGTAATTAAAGTTTTAATCTTTGCTTAGTTATATATATTTAGCTTCTAAAATCATTTCTATTGTTTTCTAATGATCAATGATTTTGTTTTATGTTTACTGGTTCAACATTTATTTGAAAGATTTGATAATGAACGTGCAACATCATATAAAATTTGGATTTTGATGAAATGTTTGGAATTGTATACAACAGTCTAATGGTTTTATTACAAGTAGTTTTATACAGGTTTTTCATGATTTATATATATATGTGTGTGTTTCTCTATCTCTTCCTCCTTTCGTGTGTATTCGACATTGAGCCACTTCCCAATCATCTGGTCATAGTGTGCCTAGACATCTCAAAGCAAAAGCAAAGAGCAAGCAAGTCACCACATAATACAACACGCCAATCACCCCACCCCAACACAAAACACACCACACAGACAGCACCAGACAAGAAGAAAAAAAAAGCAGCTACTCCAAACAATCACCATAGCAGAACAGAGGAGCACACCAACAAACCGAAATAAAAGCAACATAAATGAGAAATAATATTGAAACCATGAGTACAAATTATATAATAACGTGAAGCAAAAAAGCAACATAAACTGAATTAAAATCTAAACAAAATCTATTGAAACTAAGAGTATATTTCAAAATCTATTGAAACCAACATAGATATTATAGGTCTATTTCAAATCTATGCACTTAAATCTCCATAACCACATCCTACTACATCCACTAAACGTCTAAACCCTACACACTACTGTCCGTGCTTCCCGTCTCCTTCGCCTCCAACTTCCGTCTCCAGTGGAGCTTCAGCACATTGAATCTCCCATTTTTGTATAAGCTGATTGACCTCTGTAGCATAAACAGGCTCAGAGAGCTCTGGGAGTAAATATCCAATCTGCACCCATTCATATTGCGATTGATCCAATGGGATGCTTGTAACAATTTCCAAAGCTTGAGCGAGTTTTGCTTTGGCTTCAGCTACCTTTGATTTTGCTTGCAATATGTCATTGTCCGCCTTGAGACATTTCTTAATATTATTGCGAGCGAGTCAGATTCCGGTGCCGCCATGGAAGAAACAGTATTAAAGAGTTGATGACTCTTCTATATCTGAAAAAAAAAGAGTAAAATTTTCAAATAGAAATTTACACTGCTTCAATTACAAAGTAAGTCGATGTCGAGATCTGGACGGAGAACGGAGAGAGAGCCACTGAAAAAATGGGAGAGAAATTGGGTTTTGTCTCTGAAACTGGAAGAGAAGAGATAAAAAGTGAAAAGAAAAAATTATTTGTATTTTAAATTTAAGTGGGATACACGTGTATAATTCTGAGTGGATTTGATGCACCAACATCAGCTTCCATTGTGGTGCATCGGATGTACTCAAGTTTTTCTCCCTCTTCTCTCATGTGACATGCAAACAATGAGGCGTCATTATGCATGGGCATAAAGCAGCATCATAATTGATGTCGTTATGCATGGGCAAAAAGCAGCATCATAATTGATGCCACATGCAAACAATGAGGTGTCATTATGCATTTATGCATGGGTATTAGGTGGCATCATAATTGAATGGTTGACACATATATGGAGGCAATGTGTCATCCATTGGTAAATAAATAACAAAGCATGCACGTGATGCTTTAATTCTCTCCTTATCGATCGGAGAAAATCTTATATGCACTAGTTCAATGGGTGCAAGTATGCCATGTGGCATAAAAGATCAATTAAATGAATTCTTCATGTTACATGATATGCGCCCATTGATTCGAGTGCAATGCATCGGATGCAATGCATTGGGTGCATGTAAGATTTTCTTTATCGAAAGAAGTTTGTAAACCCTTTTTTCCATAGGGAAACCCTTTTACGGTATTTATCATAAATATTTTGTCAACTTTTTATTTTTATTCCCTATTTAGAATTTATGATGGAAGTAGAAACTCCTCAGTTTCCTAACATTATATACTTAATTAATGTGTCTCTTTCTCCAAATCCTAAATAAATTGTAATAGCTAAAATAAAACCAGAAGAAAGCGGTACAACATGTAGTGTTGGCCACATTAAGAACCGTCATATTGGGTCTATGGATATTTGATTTGCAGAGATTTATTGCAACCAAACCAACACGAATCAAAAACTCCATATGTACTTAAGTTAGGAAGCAATGCAGGCCCCTCCATTCAACAGCTTGCTTCATATATACTTTCATCTCAATTAATTCGGATCGTATTCGAAGAGTACTAAAGGGTAGAGTTTGTTCACTGGCTGTTAGTATTTATTAATCTCTCTATCATTCCCCTGCATGCATTAATCTAATAATGTTAAAATCGCAGCAAAGGTGTTTTATACAAGTTTTTGAATGAAAAACAACTGCTAAGATTGAGCTTCGTGAAAGTCCATTAATGGAGCATGAAGATAAGAAGAAGATCCCTCTCTCTCTCTCTCTCTAATCAAAATCACATAAACTAAATACAAAGATCAATCATAATTTTTAAATGGCATGCATAGTCAGACTAACCAATTAAAAGAATCATACATGATTCAAAAAAACAAAATAAAATTGAAAAGCAAACAAATATGATTGAATGATTTCCTTAGTGGTACACATGTTTTTTTTTTTTTCGAAAGGAAATACAACCTGGCATTACCTGCCAGACACCAAGACATTAGGGCAATAACCTCGCCAAGGATTGTCTCTTAAAGAGGAGACGGCTAAAGAAGCGAGATTATCGGCCACACTATTCCTACATCCGGAGATAGCTTGACATTCAAAATCCCCAACATCCTTACAAAGGCCAAAAATATCATCAAAGACAAAGCTAGCACAACTATTAGAGGGCTTGGCTTGAAATATCGAACACCGCAGCCACATTAGCTGCATCAACCTTTGTTTGTCCTCAGATTGCCATTATTTTTATCTTTTATAACCTAACACTTGTTTTGCTTCTTTTTGCTTTCTTAATTAGATTTATAATTTCGTTCTAATTTTAATTTCATCAGGACACAAAAGCATATAGTTTGTTAATCAAATAAAAAATGAATTTAGACATAAAAACAAATAGAACGAGTTTATTGATGAAAAAGAAATGGGTAGGGAATGTGGTAAATTAGATAGGGTAAATTACACTGAATCCCTTGAGGTTTAGGCAAGTTGCACTTAGATGGAAAAATTTCTTTATTATATAGTAACACCCCCAAAACTTAAATTTAACTTTTAATATACCTAAAATGCCCCTAGTTATATTATTTTATACTTTATTTTTTTTACCTTTTAACCAAAAACTTTATAAACTTTAATAAAAATAAAAAACTAAATAAAAATATAATTCATTAAATAAATAAATAGTTTAAAAAATTAAATAAATAAATAGTTTAAAAAAAATTAAGTAGTTTAAATAAATAAATAGTTTGAAAAAATAAATAAATATATATTTTTTAAAAATAAAATAAATAAATAGTTTTTAAAAATAAAATAAATAAATAGTTTTAAACAAATAAATAAATAGTTTTAAAATATAAATAAATAAATGAAAAAAATTCAAAAAACATTAAATTTTTTAAGGATGTCCATTAATAGGGACAAGAAAAACTCTAAATATCCAAACTTTTATGGTAAAGATGATGGTGAGAGAAGCTTCAAGGTTCCCAATACTCCTTGAAAATTTAGAGCTTATCTTTCCCCTATTAATGAATATTCTTAAAAATTAATGTTATTAATTTTTTCATTAATTTTTTAAACTATTTATTTATTTATTTAAAACTATTTATTTCTTTGATTTTTAATACTTTTTTATTTAATTTTTTAATTATTTATTCACTTAATTTTTTTTAAAACTATTTATTTATTTAATTTTTTAAAACCATTTATTTATTTAATTTCTTAAAACTATCTACTTATTTAATTTTTTAAAACTATTTATTTATTTAATTTTTTAAAACTATTTATTTATTTAATTTTTTTAAACTATTTATTTATTTAATGAATCATGTTTTTATTTAGTTTTTTATTTTTATTAAAGTTTATAAAGTTTTTGGTTAAAAGGTAAAAAAAAGTATAAAATAATATAACTAGGGGTATTTTAGGTATTTTAAAAGTCAAATTTAAGTTTTGGGGTGTTAGTGTGTAATAAAGAAACTTTTCCATCTACGTGTAACTTGCCCAAACTTCTAGGGTTTCAATGTAATTTACCCAGATAATAACTTTTTAAAAGTGCTTTTTATAAAAGCACTTCTTTCAAACATTCAAGATGGGTTAGTAGAATGGATAATGTGGTCTGGAGAAGATCTTGGGTGCAGCCGATGCACCCAAGTTTTGGCCTGTGGTCTGCTATATAGTTCCAAGTTCTAACAACGTTTAGGTACAAAGGGTCATCGTAGCCTCGTAGGTACTACCTATATAACAAAAAGCCATAATAATTTTCGAACAATATTTGGATACTTATTATCCAAGACACTGTCTCCACCAATGAGAGTTCAACACGTGACATTTTTTCTTTTGTTTTTTATATTTATCTCACAAATCGGATCACGTACAGCACTTCTATTGGTAGGGTCAGTATTTTAAAAACTAACTGATCAATACCCGATTATTATTCATAATTTCATGTTTGAAAGATGTAGGGTTTAATGAAATCCCAATCTCGAACTCCAGTTTGCTTTTAAAGAGTTCTTTACTTTAAGCCAGTTTCGGGGACTTCTGGGTTAATAATAATAATAATAATAAAACCTTATGTTAAACTTCTCCACCAATGTCATATATATCTATTGAGAAAATTTAACTAGTAGCTAGTGTATTGAAGAGGCAGGTCACTTGCAGGCTGTGCTTGTATCTATCAGGCTCTCTCTCTCCCTCCCTGCACCTGTTCATTATCTATCCATATCGGCCTATAATTTTTTTATTTGATCTCTCTCTTTATATAAAGAATAATAAAAAAACAAATAAGGACAAAACAATTATTGTTTTTATTGTAAAATTGCATCCAATAGTTATGATTTGACAAAGCGAAATTCGAATGCTACACGCTACATATAGAGTACAATTATTGCTTTATACATTTTGTTTTTGGGTAACGAGGATCCTGAACTTCATCCGGATACAATATCTGTCCTCCTTCAACTGCGTAACACACGTATGACCTGTATACCCTACCGATCTGTATGTTGGATACAGAGTAGGACAGATAAGAAACCTCGGCCCGCACCACTGGTCCCACAACGATACAAGCGGGTAAATCAAGACTCGCCCCCGCTTGGATAGGATTCAAACCGCTGACGTTATCCCCATACCCGTCCTTCCACCAATAAAGTTAAGCACCCTGAAGGTTGATCTCAAAGTAATTGCCAAGAGTATAACCAAGAACTTGGGGGTTTCATCCCAAACCTTGAACCACCAAGACAACCACCTTTTAGTTGCTTTATACATTTCATTATCAATATATAGTTAGATTTGACATCACAGGAAAAAATATCCGTTACATCAAATCTAACTATGGACAGAGATTAGAACACTTAGATGACTTACTATAATATATATATATATATATATATATATATATATATTTTCTTCTCAGTACATACTAATATAAAATGTCTGAATATATTATATTTTAATCATATGTTATGAATAAACACTGATAAATATATCCAGACTGAATTAAAGTAATTAAATCTAATGTCACATACGAGACATTAATATATATTTACCAGATATATATATATATATATATATATATATATAGTACACAATGTCAGACATAGTTATATATATATATAGTACTTTTCCTGTCAGTGCGCACCGATAGAATTATATAAGGACATTGAATGTGGACCACTCATTTATAAAAGAGTTTTGACAAGTGCATACATGCCAAGTCAAAATATGTAAAATGAGTGACTCACATTCAATTCAATGTCCTTATATAATTCTATCAGTGCACACTTATTTGAAAATTATTGTATATATATATATATATATATATATATATATAGATAACTAGATAAGAGATATTGTGTGGAAGGAAGTGAAAAGTGAAGGTGATCAAGATATATATATAGCTAGATAGAGATTGTGTGGAGGAAGTAAAGTTCAGATATGGGAAGAGGTGGCAGCCGTGGCGGTGGTGGTGGTGGCAGTGGTGGGGGTGGAAGAGAAGAGGCTGCTGATCCGCTGCAGCCGCTTTTCGAGACGAAGGAAGCGAAGGGTAGGGCTGCTTATAAGCTCTTTGCAGGCACGATAATGGTGGGAATATGTTTGATATGGTTGTACAGGATAGTACAGGTGATCCCAAGAGGAGGTGGAGATCATGATTATGACCAGGAAGGAAGATCATGGGCTAGGATTGGCATGTTCATGGCTGAACTAGGGTTCGGTTTCTACTGGATCATCACTCAGCCGGTTCGTTTCAACGTCCGTTATCGTTTGCCCTTTATAGACAGACTCTCATCCAGGTTTTTTTCCCCTTATTTTCTCTCTGTTTTTCTTCCTTTATCTCCGTTTCCGTGAAGGGTTATCGTCTGCTTTTAATTATTTAGATATTAGAGTGATAAATTTAAGTAAAAATTTTAAATTAATATAGTTCCGGTTTCCAATAGGTTCTCTATAAGGTCTGATTTTTTTTTTTTTGTAACTATTATAAATTTGTGTCCAAGACATATAACTTAAGCATATTAATAACTAAATGTAAGGGTTACTACTACCTCATCTTCTTTAATCGAACTCTCATTTTGAAAAAAAAATTGATAATAGAATGAAAAGTACAAACCAATGCCTAAGTTCGTAAGTGTTGTGATTAATTAATTCCATTAATTAAATACAGAACTTGTAGGGTCATCTCAGTACGGGGTAAGGTTTGGCTTTGATATCATTTTTAAACACTCTGTTAATATGTAGAAAGGTTAATTAAAAAAAAACATCTTCATTAGTGAGAATAAAAGTATTTAATTTGTATTATATATATATAGATCGAGTAAGCAAAATAATAAAAAAGTATCTTAATTATTGAAAAATGAAACTACTTAACTTGTGTTATATATATATATATATATATATAATCTTTCTATTGTCAGTTCGAACTGATATAAAATATATCAGTTCCTTACATGTGGGTCATTGGATTTAAAAGATGTTTTGACAAGTGTATGCAGCCAAGTCAAAGCATTTAAATCCAATGATCTACATGTAAGGAACTGATAAATCTTATATCTGTTTGAATTGATAATAGAAAAATTGTATGTATATATATATATAAATATATAAATATATATATATAAATATATATATATATATATATATATAACAATAATGATTTTCTTAATTAGGTGATGAGAGATTTGATATTAGTGTATTAGAAGTCTTGAATTTGAGTTCTTAATTAATCATTCTTAGGTAAAATCTATGTTTATGTAATGATATGATCATAATAATTTTTTTTAATCAATTGTGAATTTTTTTCAAAATTTACAATTACCATAAAAGGTTTGAAAGTTTTTCAATATTTCTATTAGTTTTAAAAAAACAATATATTAAAAATTATTTGAATAGTACAGTATATAATGATCATATATATTAATAAAAATTTTCAAGTTAGTACGCACTGATATAATTTTATTAGTGCGTTGGATGTGGACTATTAGATTTATATATTTTGACTTAAAGTGTATGCACTTGTCAAAACTTCTTCATAATCTGTGGTCCACATGCAACGCACTGACTGATATAAGTTATATCAGTGCGCACTGAGGAGAAAATGACTGTATATATGAATATATACCATTTTGAATAAAAAAGAAATTGGCCTAAATAAGTATTAATAAGATTAAGAAATCTTTATCAAATTTGTCCATATTTTGACATTAATTAATTTTTAAAAAACTTATATTATCAAATAAAATCACAAGTTCCTTTAAGAAGATTGATGAGATTTTTTTAAATGGCCTAAATAAGTATCAATAAGATTAATTAAAGATATCTTCATCAATTTTTCATTTTCCATAATTTCACATTAAATAATTGTACCAAACTGATACTATCCAATAAAATACAAGTTCTTTTAAAAGATTGAAGAGAATATAAAAGGAAATAATGATTAATTACAATATATATATATATATATATATATATATTGGATATACTAGTTACAATATATTTTATTAGATTACCATTTAATCCAGTTTCACATTAATAAAGTAACATAAACTAGATTAGCTTATCTTATTGAATCTCAGTTTTTTTTTATAAGAAAAATAAAACTTTTTAAAAGGTAACTAATACTATGTTTATTTTTTTAATTTTTTTTCTAGATATGAAGACAAATTACCGGGAGTTGATATTTTTGTGTGCACAGCAGATCCAGTGATGGAGCCACCAACATTGGTGATCAACACTGTTTTATCGGTCATGTCCTACAATTATCCCCCAGAGAAATTGAGTGTTTATCTCTCTGATGATGGTGGGTCAGAATCCACATTCTATGCTCTCCTTGAGGCCTCTCATTTTTCCAAGTATTGGATTCCTTTTTGCAAGAAATTCAATGTTGAACCAAGAAATCCAGAAGCTTATTTTGCTCAAGAAACATATCATGATCAAGAATGGTTAGCTATCAAGGTAAATAATCAATTAACTCGTACGAAAAAAATACTGTCCTGATGAGTTATAGAAAGACCCTAGCAAAAAATAAAAACCCATGTGTTTATAAGAAATGAACTATTCTGATTTTCTCTTATATATATATATTAATAATATTTATCTCTATCCTTTTTAAAGATAAAATACGAAGAAATGAAAAACCGGATCGAATCAGCCGCTGCACAAGAAAGAATTTCCCAAGAAATTAGAGATCAACACAAAGGATTCTCAGAATGGAATGATAAAGTAACAAAGCAGAATCATCAGTCAATAGTGCAGGTATATATATATATATATATATATATATATATATATATATATATAAATAAGCAGAATTTCACATAAGTCCTATCTTTTTGGTGATGAGTCACCTTTATAAACGTCTTTCTAAATTCATCATTTTAGTCCTTACTTTTTCCAAAACTCATCACTTTAGTCCATTTGACAAAATATTTGAAAGTCAACTATTTTAAAACCCATGAAAGTACATTTTTACCCTTATTACTATTTAATTTAGCTAAAATGATTATATTAGCTTTAAATTAAAATGAAAAATAACAAAATTCTCAATAATAAAATCTTAAATAAATATATTACAAAAATAAATAAATAAATAATAGTAATAAAATCCATTAATTTTTTCTTATTTTGTATTTTTTTTCACAATGGATATTTATTTGTTAAAATAATTATCTTAGCTTTAAATGATTTTGAAAAAAAATAAAATTCTCAATAATAAAATCTTAAATAAATAGATTACAAAAAAATTATATAAAAAATCATTTAAGTTAAGATAATCATTTTAGCTAAATAAATATCCATTATGACAAAATACAAAAAAAGAAAAAATTAATGGATTTTATTATTATTATTTATTTAACATTTTTTTGTAATATATTTATTTAAGATTTTATTGTTGAGAATTTTATTATTTTTCATTTTAATTTAAAGCTAATATAATCATTTTAGCTAAATTAAATAGTAATAAGGGCAAAAGTGTACTTTCATAGGTTTTAAAATAGCTGACTTTCACATGTTTGGTCAAATGGACTAAAGTGATGAGTTTTTGAAAAAGTAATGACTAAAGTGATAAATTTGGAAAGACATTTATAAAGGTGACAAATCACTAAAAAGATAGGACTTATGTGAAATTCTGCCATATAACTATACTATTAATTTACCCTGTACTAGGGGTCTTCTCTAGTTAGGTCGGTCCTCAAAAACAAATTTCATGACCGATCTGGCTAGAGAATTGCTATCTAGTGCAAATTGTAGAACATATCTTTATTATCTATAATTTTTTTTGTTTTTAATGTACATTAATTTGTTTTTAAAAATTGTTTTAGATTATAATTGATGGAAGAGACACAAAAGCTGTGGACAAAGAAGGATGTCAATTGCCAACTTTGGTGTACATGGCAAGAGAGAAGAGACCAGAATGGCCTCATAATTTCAAAGCTGGAGCCATGAATTCATTGGTAACAAATAACAATACTGTTTATGTATGTATATTTTAAATTTTTAACTTGTGTGGTAGCATGACCCGTAAATATTAATTGTATATACGTATGTAGATAAGAGTATCGTCAGAGATAAGTAATGGATCGATCATCCTGAATGTGGACTGCGATATGTATGCAAACAATGCGGATTCCATTCGAGAAGCATTGTGTTTTTTCATGGATGAAAAGAGAGGACATGAAATTGCCTTTGTTCAACATCCACAACATTATAATAATATCACTCAAAATGATCTCTACTCCAACAATAATCATGTCGTCAATCAGGTATATTTTCCAAAACACAAAATTCACTCTAGCAAAAATTCAAATGTTTTTTTGTTTTTCATTTAAAAAATTTATTTTGAGTACTTCTGTTAAATCTTGATGATCATGAAGGTTGAGCTTGCCGGGATTGGTGGCTATTATGCGGCTTTATATTGTGGCACTGGTTGTTTCCATAGAAGAGAAAGTCTTTCTGGTAGAAAATATTGTAAGGATTATAGAGGAAACAAAGACATAGAGGCCAACAAGAATTTTGAAAAAAAAGTTAATGAATTGGAGGAGGTTTCAAAAGTTCTAGCCAATTGTAGTTATGAGACGGACACCCAATGGGGCAAAGAGGTCACTTTATACTTTAATATTTCTTGTCAAATTTGTATAAAACTCACGAAACTCCTTTCAGGTTTGGCTGAAATACAGACAACTTCAATCGACTTATATGTAAATAAGGGTCATTCTTTGGTCGGGATGGTCATGAAATTTTTCATACGGAATCTCAATTGGCAGTGATACAAAATGAGAAAACTATGCTTCTTGCATTGGCTTCAATTGGGATCCTGTACGAATATTTTTAGGACTGTTCTGACTAGAGAATTTTCGATAGGATAGGTCTCTAAAGAGTTTCGAAACGGTGCAAACCTGTCTGTATTTTAGCCAGGATAGGGGAGAAGTTTTTGAAATTTACCCTTTGATTGATTTTTGTCATGAACATGCAGATGGGATTGGTATATGGTTGTGCAGTTGAAGATATTGTGACTGGATTGACCATCCAATGCAGGGGATGGAAATCAATGTATTACAATCCAGAGAGGAAGGCCTTTTTAGGTGTTGCTCCAACAACATTGGACATTGCTCTTGTTCAATTCAAGAGGTGGTCTGAGGGGATGTTTCAGATATTTTTCTCAAAGTATTGCCCCTTCATTTATGGTAATGGAAAGATCAAATTGGGTGCCCAAATGGGTTACTGTATTTATCTTTTGTGGGCTACACTTTCATTGCCTATACTTTATTATGTGATTGTTCCTCCTCTCTACTTGCTCCATGGCATCTCCTTGTTCCCAAAGGTATCTCACTCTCACTCTTATGACTCTTCAATTGATATATATGATACTATGAGCAATACTGCTCAGCCGATCTAAATCAAGTGATTTGCAATTGTCATGTAGATCATTTAAATGATGTAGTGAATCAATTGATGGTTATCTAAACATCTATATCATCAATGATAGATATTTAAGTCAAAGATTTGGGCAGAATGAAATGTTGTAGTACATGTTTGCTAGTTACAAATCATCTATTAGGCATAATTAGGAGTAGAAGAATTTGACTCGAACTGTTTGATACCTCTTATTATGCATATTAGGTTAATCAGTATAGTGTAACTATTTCGAAAAATTTATTATTAACTAATCTTACGTTCAATTTATGTCACATGGTATTTGATTAAATGTGATAAATATATCATGCCATGTGATATAAGTTGAGTGGAAAATGCATGATGCATCAGATATATTCTAGACTTATATGATTTTTCCGTACAATTCAATAAACATCGAGCTTACAAAGGGTTTTAATTATCTGTTAGGTATCAAGCCTGTGGTTCATACCATTTGCATATGTGTTTATAGCCAAGAGTGTCTTCAGCCTCATTGAAGCCCTGAACTGTGGGAGCACAATTAAAATATGGTGGAATTTACAGAGAATGTGGATGATCCGAAGAACAACCGCGTTTTTGTTCGCGTTTATCGACGTTATCATCAAGCAATTAGGGCTATCGCAAACAGCATTTGTCCTAACTTCTAAAGTGATAACAGAGGATGTATCAAAGAGATATGAGCAAGAAATCATGGAGTTTGGAAGCTCATCTATCATGTTCACAATGCTTGGAACATTTGCAATACTGAATCTTTCCTGCTTAGTTGGAGCAACATTTAAGATGGTGGTTCTTCAGGATTGTGGAGCTTTGGAAAATTTGATTTCTCAGATTTTTCTTTGTGGGATGATGGTTTTGATCAATTTTCCTATTTATGAAGCTATGTTCTTCAGGAAGGACAAGGGCTGCTTACCATTTACTGTCATGTTCAAGTCCCTTGTGTTAGCTTCATTGGCATGCCTTATAATGCCTATGATTTAGAGAAGGTATAACTTCAAATTTGTCAATAATGATTTTAAGCCTTTGATGTTTAATAATGATTAAGAAGGTATTAGTGTTGGGATGAGCTAATCAAGTACATTAATTTTAATATATAAAATGTTTTATCGGGACTTGTCGATTGAAATTAAGCATTACATATACAGTTCTAATATATACTTTCTCACAACCAGAATAACACCCAAATATGTTGGTAAATACATATGGCATACATGTGGAAGGTAAGTGTACAGCATTAAGTCAGAAGTGGGTGTAAAAATAAAGAACCTGATAGTTAATTTGGAGTTATATATGTCGGGAGAATAAAAATGATTAGTGGTCCCTAAGTTTTGATGCAACATTAATTTTTTTAAACCTGTGTTAGTTTTTATGGTAACCGCGGTCCCTAGTTGTTTTAAAAATACATCAAATAGGTTTCCTTGACCAAAAATTTAATAGTCAAAGGTAACATATTATATAAATTTACCATTTTACCCTTAATTTTGATTAAAGGATTTAAAAGTACAATTTTACCTTCTAACCTCTTAAAATTTTAAGAGTGGTGCTATTGGCACACCCCCTACTGATCTATTCATGCCCCGCTTTTTAAAATTTTGATTTAATTAAATAAATTAAATGTTTTTATTAAACTTTTTTATTTATTTCCAAAACTACCCATTTTACTTATTTTTCAAACTTAATATATATCATATATGATCTCTCTATCTCTTATCTCTGTATATGTATACATTTCTCTCACCTCCATTGATTGATTTATTTTTTTTCTTCTGATTTCTTTATTTTTAGTTTTTTTTCTTCTTATTTCGGAAACGAAAAAATAAAAAATAACAGGGTACTTTAACACAACGACAACTTGATATCATTCTAAAGAAAAAATAAACTTCAAACTTATTTCCAAAGAATGGATTGTTTCCAGATGCTTACTATCATTGTCAGATAATTCTTGTTTTATGTCATTCTCAGATAATTCTTCAAGATGTTTGATATTGTTCTTAGACAATTCTTCAATTTTCTTGATATCGTTCTCAAACTCTTTTATAATATTTTAGATGTATGTAAGAAACATATTTTAGGGTTTAAGAATTAATTTTTTTTTTGAAGAAACAGATTACTAGTTTTTTTTTTTGGAAAAGGAATATGAGATTTTAATATATTTACTTTGTAGAAGATTTCTTTCCTAAATTGTATGTCTCTTTAAGTAATTTTAATAAAGGAAAAAAAGAATATTATATAATTAAAAAATGGGGCATGAATAGATTAGTGGGGGGTGTGCAAATAGCACCACTCAATTTTAAAATTTGATTTTAACCTGTAATCCAATAATAATTTAACATGTGTCACCAATTTTTAAAAATTAAAACAATTCAAATAAAAATAAATAAAAAAAACTAGATTTTTTTAAAAAGAGAATTAAAAAATTAAAATTTGGAGATATATTGGATCTCCATGGATCCAAGTTGGATTTGAAGCCGAGTACAAACATGAGGTGGAAGAATTAAGAGGAAGCATTCATTGTGAATAAGAACAGTGTTCATAAAAAAAGTAATAATAACAGTGTTTTCATATAATACAAATTTCTAAACAATTATGATTATCTTTTGAAGGATTTCTCCCCACCACTTATGAGATTCTAAAACACCAAAAGAAAAACAAAATAAAAACAAAAAAAAAATGAAAAAACCGGTAAGCAAGTCTCTCTAAGATGTTCATCATCATCCAACAAAACTCCAATAGCAAATGAAAACAAAACAAAATAATTAAAAAAAAAAAATCTAAAATCCAAGCAAATTTCATTGTGATATCCATCATCATCCAAGGAAAACAAGCCAGAAACTCGAGAGAGCGAGTGATTTGGAGAGTGTCTTTGTAGACACAGAGGACAGTGTCAGATCGGTGGAGGGATACAGCTTGTGGTTGTGTAGGTGGAGCGAAAAGAGTCAGGGGTGGAGGAGAGAGATTGAAGCTTGAATGTGTACCATGACAATCTCGAATGGTGTGAATGTAGAGAAGGAGATTGAAAAATGTTTTTTAATGGTAATTATATATTAATTTCATTAAATTAGCCCTTAGAGGGCATAGTTCAACTGATAGACCGATGGACTTAGGGCTTAGACAAATAACTCCCAAGTTATCGGCTCGAATAAATGGTAAAAAACTTAAAAAAAACATGTCTAAATAGGTGGATAGATAGTGTCAACTTTTTTTTCATTAAATTAAATTTTATTTTACCTATTTAAATATTTAGTTTTTGTGCTAACACGAGGCTATTTCTTTATTAAAAGGCAAAAATACCCATGAAAATGTGAAATTTGACTAACTGTTGACTAACGGACATACCTATTTGATGGATTTCTGAAAAGTTAGGGACCACGGATACCATAAAAGTAAATACATTTAAAAAATTGATATTTCACAAAAACTTAGGGACGAATTGATAATACCCCAATATTTTAACCATATTTGTTTTCTTTAGTAAATTGACAAGTTGCACTGTAACTTGTGCTAACATCGAAGACAATTTTATTTAATGCGTGTCATTTTCTCAGGAAAAGTATATGAATTCTGTTTTTCACGTTTTCATCTCCCTTTCCTACCTAAAAACTTCAACAACCAAATTATATCATGGTTTGTTGTTACAAGAGCACTAATTCAGTCTATAGTGTTCCAAATTATTTATATGAAAATTTTCAGTTACAGAATTTTCCATACAGAATTCTCGATTGCTACCGATGCTTATTAGATTGCTATAAGTACCTATTGGCGGATTACCATCGGTAACAATCGATGATTCCGTACAGAAATCTTGCAGCTGAAATTTTTCATATTTATATGATTCTTTACTGTGTTATAATTTATCCTGACCTCAAAAGATCTAGTGACAAGTATAATCAATGGATGATATATTTTTTTTATTCTATTCACTTTCATTATTATTAAATGTAGTGTTATCTTTAGCTATTCGAGCTAAGCATGAACATTAGAGCACATCAGAGAATTGAATCCGTACAAAGAAATTGTTTTTTTTTTAACAGCAAATTTATTCAAAGGCAGAGCCGCAGAGGGCGCCAACTGCGAACAACACTCGCTGAGTCAAAAAGAAGCACAGCAAGAAAACGAAACAAACCAGAGGCAAGCGGCAAGCCCACACTGCTTGAAAAATATTTTTCAAGACAGACAACAAGACACCCAGAACACACCCAGCACAGAGAACAAAAACAAAAGCAAACACCACAAAGGAATAAACAACAAAACACAGGAGACAAAACACAGCATTATCAGCGTGTGTAAGTAAGGATATTTTTCTCCTTTTGATATTAGATTAGAAAAAACAAAACAAAGAAAAGAAAATGTCTAAACTCTTAAAAAAATTTATTATGATAATTAATAGTAAACTAAACCCCTCAATTATCTGTATTGTCATTTCGTGGAATTCCATTGAAACATCTTTTACGATAATGAGAGATATTACTAGTTGAACTCTATACTTAATTAAAGTAGATGAGTTCGAGTCCTGTGCCCCTCTTTAATTCCCTAATAAATTGTGAACAAAAATTCAGGTGTGAAAGCCATACATGTAACGTTGGCGGTTGGCCTCATGAAGTACCATATATGAATGAGGACAACCAAACCATACACGAATCAACAACTCCATATATACCTAAGGTAGGAAGCAATATAATGCAGGCCCCTCCATCCAACAGCTTGCAAAATGATAGCTTCATATTTACTTTCATCTCAATTAATTCGGTTCGTAATCGAAGAGTAAAGGGTAGAGTTGTTCACAGGCTGTTCATTTATTTATATCTCTATCATTCTCGTAAATTCTAATAATGTGAGGTAGGTACGTATAACCTGAAAAATCTATACATATCAACAATAGTATGTAAGCTCTAACATGATATCTAGCTAGCATCTGAGCGCATACGCATACACATTGTATATAGAGTACTGTTAAGTTGTGCTTTGTGGGGGAAGAAGTAGTGAAGGCCAATGGGCAGAGATCATGATCATGAGCCTCTTTTTGTGACTAAGGAGGGGAAAGTAAGGGTTGCTTACAGGGTGTTTGCTGCTACAATAGCGGTGGGAATATGCTTGATATGGTTGTACAGAATAGTACAATTCCCAAGAGATGGAGAAGAAGGAAGATCATGGGCTTGGATTGGCATGTTCATGGCTGAACTCTGGTTCGGGTTCTACTGGATCATCACTCAGTCTGTTCGTTGGAATGTTCTCTACAGTTTTCCATTTAAAGACAGGCTCTCAAAGAGGTTCTCTCTCTCCCTCCCTTTGACATTATAATATAAATTATCAAGCCCATATCGCTTGTATATATGCGTTTTTTTTTTCATCCAAATCTATATAACAAGCATACCTTCTCTCTTTTTGACATTATAATATAAGTTATCAGGTGTAGACTGACTATCTCTCTCTCTCCCCCTTTAAAATTATAATATACATTATCAGACGCAGATCATTTGTATATATGCGTTTTTTTCCACCCAAATCTATATAAGCTCGAACAAACCTCTCTTTCTGACGTTATAATATAAGTTATCAGTGCAGACCGTCTGTCTCTCTCTCCCCCTTTGACATTATAATATAAATCATCATGCGCAGATCGTTTGTATATATGCGCATTTTTTTCATCCAAATCTATATAAGCTCAAACATACATCTCTTTCTGACGTTATAATATATGTTATCAGGTGCAGACCGTCTGTATGTCTGTCTCTCCCCCTTTGACATTATAATATAAATTATCAGACGCAAATCGTTTGTATATATGCGTTTTTTTTTCAATCAAAATCTATATAAGCTCAAACAGACCTTTCTTTCTAATGTTATAATATAAGTTATTAGGTGCAAACTGTCTATATATTACTTTTTTCATGTGGAACATTATAAGCTCACCGGCATTGAGTTCCTTGCTTTTTATCTTTGAAAATTGCGAAATACATATATAAGTGATCAATCCTTCAATGTTTAAATATATGCAATAACAATTTTTCTATGCATATATGACAGATATGATCAAGACAAGTTACCAGATGTAGACATCTTTGTTTGCACAGCAGACCCAGTGATAGAGCCACCAACAATGGTGATTAACACCATTTTATCAGCCATGTCCTACAATTATCCTCCAGAGAAACTCAGTGTTTATCTCTCTGATGATGGTGGGTCAGAATTCATATTCTATGCTCTCCTTGAGGCCTCTCGTTTTTCCAAGTATTGGATTCCCTTCTGCAAAAAATTCAATGTTGAGCAAAGAAATCCTGAAGCCTATTTTGCTCGTGTAATCAATGACAATGCGGATCTCTCTCAAGAATTGTTTGATATCAAGGTATCTATTTATATTCCAAGAAGAAATAGCTATAGTAATTGTGATTTAATTAATTTGTTTTCGAGTGATCCGAGTTTTCACGTGAACACATTTAATATTTGCGAAGTTTATGTGTATTTTAAACCAATTTGGTCATGCAAACATGTAGAAAAAATACGATGATATGAAAAATCGGATCGAACCAGCCATTACACAGGGAAGAATTTCGAAAGAAATAAGAGATGAACACAAAGGATTTTCAGAATGGAATGATGAAGTAACAAAGCAGAATCATCAGTCCATTGTGCAGGTAAATATATAATATATATTACGTGATCTAGGTAGATCCTAACACAATCCTACCTACGACACTAAAAACAAAATATATTATGTTATTGATAAGGTTGTCGGTGAACGGAATCAGTAGGTGCATCGAGACATCCCATCTAAGCTTATATATGTTGTTTGTTTTATTAATCTATATTTTATTATGGATTTTAGATTATTATTGATGGAAAGGACAACATAAATGCTGTAGACAAAGAAGGATGTCAGTTGCCAACATTGGTGTACATGGCAAGAGAGAAGAGACCAGGATGGCCTCATAACTTCAAAGCGGGAGCCATTAATGCACTGGTAATATCTGAGTACAATCACGTATACATTCATTTTACTTTCCAACGTAAACTTAATTTCTGATTTATGCGTGGATCCACATAACTTGATTTCTAATGGTTTTTAGTAAACATTATAAACAGAAATCAGGAATTGAGTTTGAGCATTTCCCTCATTAGAATTCCTGATTAGTAAATGTACTCCTAACTTTCCAGTAACATCATTGAAGTTGTACGATTATCTGTGCAGATAAGAGTATCGTCAGAAATAAGCAATGGATCCATCATTCTCAAATTGGACTGTGACATGTACTCAAATAATGCAGATGCAATAAGGGAGGCTCTTTGTTTCTTCATGGATGAAAAGAGAGGCCATGAATTTGCTTTTGTGCAACATCCACATTGGTTTTACAATATCACCAAAAATGATCTCTATTCTTATTATAATCATGTGATTCACAAGGTAAAAAAATGATCTCTATTCCTATTATTAGTGATCCATATATACAGAGGACTGAGTTCTACTGAATCTTCTTGATGATCATGAAGCTTGAACTTGCCGGCATTAACGGCTATGATGCAGCCCTGTACTCTGGCACTGGTTGCTTCCATAGAAGAGAAAGTCTCGCTGGAAAAAAATATTCCAAGGATTACAGAGGATACAGAGACATAGAAACCAAAAAGAATGATCAAAGAAGTGTTCATGAACTTGAAGAGGCCTCAAAAGTTCTTGCTAACTGTAGTTATGAGAAGAATACTCAATGGGGCAAAGAGGTCTCTCTTCTTCTTTTTCTTCTTCTTCTTTTTTAAATTCAGGAATTCTTCGTAAGATTTGATTAAAATACTGACAAATCATATTGAGATTTTTTTTTGTTCCACCTAATTCTATAAGGAGGTTTCCAATAAATTACGAGAGATTTCGTGGTAGCCTGATAAGATTTCTGATCAAGATTCATCATGAAAATGCAGATGGGATTGGTATATGGTTGTGCAGTTGAAGACATTGTGACTGGCCTGACCATCCAATGCAGGGGATGGAAATCAATTTATTATAATCCAGAGAGAAATGCCTTCTTGGGTGTTGCTCCGATAACTCTAGACATTGCTCTTGTTCAACAAAAGAGGTGGGCTGAAGGGTTGTTTCAGATATTTTTCTCGAAGTATTGCCCCTTCATTTATGGCCATGGAAAGATCAAATTTGGTGCCCAAATGGGTTACTGTGTCACTCTTTTATGGGCTCCCATGTCATTGCCTACACTCTATTATGTTATTGTTCCTCCTCTTTGCTTGCTCCATGGCATTTCCTTGTTCCCCAAGGTATCTATCATGCACTCGCCCTCATTGCTCTTCAAGTGCTTTAATATGTTTTTTCTGCATGCTTATTCGTAGTCTCATTATGTGCATTTTACTATTATGTGTGTGAGGAGTTTTCTTTCCAGTGTTGTGAGTAGATATCTTCTGGCCGGTACGAGAGTAGATATCTAAGCTGTATATATAGTGTTTAATTTCGATAGTTTCGGATAAAAATTTGATTCATTCATTGTCAGAATTTATTGTAATACTTCAAAAATAAAAAACCTAGATGTGTCGGAATGGGCCAGATGGGTGAGTTGAGTAATAAGTCAGCCCAACCCAACATTTTCCCACTCACATCACCAACCCCATTCCACGTACATACTCCAATTAAACTAAATACTGTCCAAAATTTGTATAAGGAGGAATATTTTGATCCAACCTCACCTTACCTAACTTGGTAGCTTTTTTTTTCCTCCAACCTTATTGATGTGAGTGTGACTGAAAAACTTATCACCGGACTCACTTGTTTGACAACTCAAATTATTTTGATATTATGTATAATAAAATTGGTTTCCAATTTATGATTAGTAGATATATTTTATATTTACACATTACTAATTTAGCTGCTTTTTAATTATGTCTAGGCATCAAGCCTATGGTTCATACCCTTTGCATATGTGTTCATTGCCAAGAATGTCTACAGCTTCTTTGAGGCCCTAAGCTGTGGCAGCACCCCAAAAATCTGGTGGAACTCACAGAGAATGCTGATAATCAAAAGGACTACCGCATTCTTTTTCGCATTCATCGACGTTATAATCAAGCAACTGGGACTATCTGAGACAGCATTTGCCATAACAGCTAAGGTTGTGACAGAGGATGTGTCAAAGAGATATGAGCAAGAGATCATGGAGTTTGGAAGCTCATCTGTTATGTTCACAATTCTTGGAACACTTGCAATGCTGAATCTTTTCTGCTTAGTTGGAGCAACATTGAAGATGGTTCTTCAGGATTTTGGAGCTCTGGAAAATTTGATCTCTCAGGTTTTTCTTTGTGGGATGATGGTCTTGATCAATTTACCTATTAATGAAGCTATGTTCTTCAGAAAAGACAATGGCTGCTTACCATTTTCTGTCATGTTAAAGTCCATTGTTTTAGCTTCATTGGCATGCCTTATAATGCCTTAAAATTAGGATAATATATGATATGTTTTATAAAGATGCAATAATTTCTATGGTGATTTGATTTCTCAATTCTTCACAAGTTCAATTTTATACGGTATGTTTTATAGAGCTCAGCATTTTGCATTTCCAACCTAACTTTTAATGATCTAATGATGCATAAGCATTATTATAAATGGGTGGTTGGGATGTGATTGCTTATTATTATTTTATCAACAACGAATTACATATTTTAGAAAATGTAAAGAAGAGAAAAGTTGAAGTTAATTAGCTCGGTGGTAAACGCCCTTACACCTACATCCATGAGGTTGCGGGTTTGAGTTATACTCCCTCCCCTAATCTCATTGTAATAGTAAAAAAAGGGTGAAAAAGAGGTGAGATGATGGGAGGATCCTTGTACAATTTGGTATCACCATGCCTTTTTACTTCATATATCTAACCTGGATACTTAACAAGACTGTTGGAAAACACAACATATTATAGGTAAGATATCTGTCGGGACTTACCGAAATCAAATAGTACATATACGGATCGGATGTTTACTCTCACAATATTATAGAGTATAATTCCTTACGCATACTTGTAAAATAATTGTCATCGAAGATAAATTTTAGGATAAATAAGGTATAACTAGAGTGAGTCAGTGAGTGACACTTAATTGCTTTGCATAAATACTAATAGGCTCCAAGCATTTGGTGTCTTCGTAAATTTTATGGGGTTAAAAATTCATCCACCAGCCACCAATTTTGAAGATTGACTAAAGAAAACATATCCCAAAAACTTTGCTGCGCCGTCCAATTAGAAATTTTCTAAAAGCAAATTTAGAGTTCACAATACATTTTTGACTTTATTACCCAAAATACATTTTAAAAAATGATAAAAATATTGACTTCAATCTCTTCGACATCTGATAATTTCATGCAACGAGAAAAACTTACGTGGATGATCTTACCGTCTCAATATAATCACGTCATATAACATAATTTTTAAAACTTCAATTTGTCACAATTATTCGAGCACAAGTTTTTATCCGTACAGTATCTCTAAGGGGTTCTCTAAATCCTTTCATTAGTTAAAATAGGGAGCCAATTTGGGTTTTGAGAACTCCAAGGGGCTCCCTAAATGGCTGGCTCCCTATTTTAGAGAGCCTTTTAGTGGCTCTCCAAAAGTAGGGAGCTCCCTATCTTTTCTTTCTTTATTTTTTAATATTTTTAAATTGATTTTGATATTACAAAAATGATATACTATTTTATATTTTACATACAATTTAAAATAAAATAAATTTATTTATATTTTAAATTTAAAAAATATTAAAATATTAATGATTAACTATAATAAAAAACATAGTTGGAGTGATATTATAAGAGGTGGCTAGCTAAATAACTTTTTAGTTAAAATAGCTCAAATTTGCTAAAATTTAGCTTTAAAGTTTGGCTAAAGTTTAGATCATATTGTAAAGTTTCGAAGGCCTTAGCTATTATTCATGTCAATTTCACTTCCGACTTGGATTACTTATTCAAAACAATTAATACTCACAACAAGACAACAACTCCAACTTGTGCCTGTTTGGGGGCTTTTGCGGTTGCGTTGCTTTTCGTTGGCCTAAGGGCTTGTGGGTTGTTTGTACTTTATAGATCTCCGGCTTGACCGTTTTCTGAATAAATTATGCCTTTAAAAAACAACAAGACAACAACTAATTCATTTAATTAAAATATTTCAACAACTCCAACTAGCTTTAAGAATATGCTCGAGTTGATCTTCAAAAAAGTATTAATTATTATATCTCAACAATGATTCATTCAATATGATCTAAACTTTACAATATATATATTGACATTGGAAGACAACACAGACATTTATTATTGATACAAAGAAACCCAGATAGGGAAACAAGCAAAACAAAAAAAAATGAAGGGAAAAGAGGGTAGAACACACCCAGATGTGTCATTGTTTGAGACAAGAAAAGGCAAGGGAAGAGTTGTGCACAGGCTCTTTGCAATGTCTGTTTTTGTGGGTATATGTTTGATTTGGGCCTATAGAGTGATTCACATACCAAGTAGAAATGAAAATGGGAGGTGGGTCTGGTTTGGTTTGCTTGCAGCTGAGCTCTGGTTTGGTCTCTACTGGATCCTAACTCAAGCCCTCAGATGGAACCAAGTGTATAGGTCCACCTTCAAAGACAGGCTCTCTCAAAGGTTTGGTTTTTTTTTTTTTTTTTTTTTTGATTTTTGATTTTATTGTCTCTTTTTGTGTATGTGAATGCATTTTCATGGAGTTAATTCAATTTTCAATGTAATTATATATAGGTATGAGAAGGAGCTGCCTGGAGTGGACATATTTGTGTGCACAGCAGACCCTCAAATAGAGCCACCAATGATGGTGATCAACACTGTTTTATCAGTGATGTCATATGATTATCCAACAGAGAAGTTTAGTGTTTATCTCTCTGATGATGCTGGTTCTGACCTCACTTTTTATGCTCTCATGGAGGCCTCTCACTTCAGTAAACACTGGATTCCATTTTGTAAGAAATTCAATGTAGAACCTAGATCCCCTGCTGCTTATTTCAGTTCAATTTCTGATGATTCTCAAGGTGACGATGATAATCATAGTCAGTCCAAAGATCGGGCCGCTGTCAAGGTAATAGATTTAACTTTCATTATTATGCTTTTCATGTTCAAGTTGATATATAGATGAATTTCTAATTTCTAGAAGTTTTCTACATTTTGTTTAAAGAGGGTATGAATGAATTTCTTCGAAACGATAAAACTTATCTGTATTTTAGTCAAACCTGAAACGAATGTTAAATGAAACTTCAATACTTGTTTGTAAAGTCTAGTCTGTTCATGACATGAGGCTCTTGTGTGTACTGTAGAAATTATATGAAGAAATGGAGAGCAGAATCCAAGCTGCAACCAGACTTGGTAGAATCTCCGAAGAAATAAAAATGACACACAAAGGGTTTTCTCAGTGGGATTCATACTCATCTAGACATGACCATGACACCATTCTTCAAGTAAAATCCAACTTGGCCTTACAACGACTGCATTTCGGTTCTCTTTGTTTAGCTGAATTTGATGTTGTCTTCAAGTTGTTTCATATTTGGAAAAATTTTGGTTTTTGTTATTGCTTTCCAGATATTGATAGATGGAAAAGATCCGCTGGCCATTGATATTGAAGGCTGTGCATTGCCAACTTTGGTGTATTTGGCTAGAGAGAAGAGACCTCAACATCCCCACAATTTCAAAGCAGGGGCTATGAATTCATTGGTAATTTACGAATCTACGTAAATCATCTGAACTTTGAAGTATCGTTTTTGTTTCATTTTGAGTAAATTACCTATCTGATGTATCTATGAGCAGATAAGGGTGTCATCAAAGATCAACAATGGACCGGTAATTCTTAACGTAGACTGTGATATGTACTCGAACAATCCACAGTCTGTGAGAGATGCTCTCTGCTTCTTCATGGATGAAGAAAAGGGCCATGAGATTGCTTTTGTGCAGTTCCCTCAGAATTTTGGTAATGTCACCACGAATGAGATATACGGTAGCTCTTTACGAGTAATCAAAGATGTGAGTACGTAGATAGATATTTATGAATGAATGATGGATGTCATTTTGATTTGTTTGTTTTATCCGTTAGCTAATTGTTCGTTGTTTTTGGCGATGAAGGTTGAATTTCATGGTTTGGATGGTTATGGAGGCCCTCTATATGTTGGAACCGGCTGCTTTCACAGAAGAAAGACTCTACTAGGCAGGGAATTTAGTAAGGAAAACAAAATTGTACTAAAGAGTGAAAATGTTACAAAGAGAGAAGAAAATGTACCGGAATTCGAAGAAAAATTGAAGTCCCTAGCAAATTGCAGTTATGAGAAGAACACTCAATGGGGAAATGAGGTCAGTCTCTACATTTGTTTATTTACGCATTACGTATCATGTCTAACTAGTCTAAATGTATGCTTGATTACAGATGGGTTTGAAATACGGATGTCCCGTTGAAGATGTGATAACGGGGCTATCGATTCAATGCAAGGGATGGAAATCGGTGTATTTCAATTCGGGAAGGACAGGATTCTTAGGTGTGGCGCCAACCACATTGCCTCAGACACTTGTGCAACACAAGAGATGGTCCGAGGGTGATTTTCAGATTTTTCTCTCTAAGTACAGTCCTGCTTGGTATGCAAATGGAAGAATCAGCTTTGGCCTTCAATTGGGATATTGCTGCTACTGTCTCTGGGCTCCTAATTGCCTCGCAACGCTATTTTACTCTATCGTCCCTTCGCTTTATCTCCTCCACGGCATTCCCTTGTTTCCTCAGGTACGTATCTCTCGAATGTTCGTGTAATTGGTGTATGCAATCACGAAACTTTAGTCTCTCAAATGTTGTGACTGACTGATTTTAATTTCTTTGAATGGCCAGTGCACAAGTCTATGGTTTGCACCATTTGTATATGTGATGTTTGCCAAGTACACATACAGCCTAGCAGAATTCCTATATTCTGGTGGGACAATCCGCGGTTGGTGGAACGATCAACGAATATGGCTATACAAACGAACGAGCTCGTACCTCTTTGCCTTCGTCGACACCCTTTTGAATTTGTTAGGATTCTCTGACTCAGCATTCGTGATCAGCGCTAAAGTGTCTGACCAAGACGTGTCAGAGAGGTACGAGAAGGAGATGATGGAGTTCGGTGAATCCTCTTCAATGTTCACCATACTAGCAACGCTTGCATTCCTCAATCTGTTCAGCTTGATTGGCGTGATTTTGAAGAAAGTAGTAGCCACAGATGTGGCCATTGACACAATGTTGTTGCAAATTCTTCTAAGTGGCATCTTGGTTCTCATCAACTGGCCTATGTATCAAGGCCTTCTCTTCAGGAAAGACAATGGAAAAATGCCAAGCTCTTTGACTGTTAAATCACTTGTATTTGCTCTCTCTGTTTGTACATGTTTTACATTCTTGTATTAAGTTTTTTTTTTTTTGAAATATCTTGTATTAAGTTTGATACCGTGAGAGATGTGAGGTTGTGCAACCCCCACTCCATTTTATATTGTTTGATACCGTGTATTGCAAGCAATGCAAGGTTGGTAGTCAGAACTTCTTCAGACAATCACATATTTGGACAACTGATTATTTCTAAAGAAGAGAGTGTGTGTATTCCACTTGGAAGAAATTCTAGCTTCTCACACCCAATTAGCTGAACTCTTAAATCACTGTCTAGGAGATCTCCTTTTGGAAAGGAAGCAAAACCTCCACAATATATCATCTTCATGCGAGGAAGACTGCTAAGAGTTTCTAGGCTCTCTGGAAAGGATTTGAGTTTATCACATTGGAATATGTAGATATCGTAAAGAGCTTTGTTATTATGAAATTCCTCGACTATTGACTCTAGTTTTCACAAAAGCTAATACGTAAGGTTTCAAGAGTCTCAGGTAATTGGCCTTTTGGTAATAGAGTCGTGAGCTCTGAGCAATGCCAAATTTTGGTAAATGACCCGTCAACCAAAAACGCACAAAAGCAGGGTAAAAAAACAGAGCAAAAACAGAGCAACAGCTCCTTGTACATCATTGATGAAGAAGAACAAGTATTCTCATTATCATCCAACAAACACCGCAATTTCTCACAATATTTAATTTAAAGCCTTTTCAGAGAGAGGGAGGTAGTTTTCCTCTAAAAACGAATGTTAGAGAATCACAATCCGCAATTCTCAATTCTTTCAAGATGTTGCTGTTTTGTTGAATTCCCTCAAGAAAAGTTGTAACATTATTGCACTTTGTTATATAAAGTTCTCCAAGCGGGTCGAGATTATGCAATTCTTGAGGTGGAATATTTGAAAGATTCAGATAGTTGAAGTAACAAAAATGCTTCTTCAAGAATAAAAGATCGAAACACTTTTACATGTTACTTAACCTAGAATATTCTTGGATTTGAGCAAAGATACTTGGGTCCAAAAGGTACAAGCATGTGAAGAACAGAATACTTTAAGAGAGAGAGAGAGAGAGAGGTCAGCAAATTAAATGGAACCGGCCCAAACAAGATGACTAGTGCGGGGAGACAATGACCAATAATGAAAAAAGTGAGAGAATGTTTCGGTTTATCTGTGAGTTGTGACTTATGTTATGTATTGGTCCTATTGGATGGAAATGGTTTCACTTTTGTTCTCGCTCTCTCTCAAATACTATTGTCTATGTTTGGACGTGGGGTTTGTAGATTCTTTGCTTGACCTGTCAATGGTCCCATCAATATTCAATAGAGATATCTATCTTATCTATACTCTTCCATTAAGTATTCAACTTTGACGTAATTGATCATCCATGGGACCATCCATGGGACCATGACTCATGGCGATCTTGAGATTTTCGTGGGCCGAGACAAACAGTAGAAAATGAGATCTTGGATGTTCTATATATGTTTTACTTGATTAATTTTTTTCCTCCGGTAAATATTAGTAAAAATCAATATAATAACATAAATTCAAGATTATAACACAATAAAATAGAAAATAAAAAGTTATCAAAATAAAATTTTTATAAGGGGATTAAAGAATATATCACTTAAACCATACTCGTCTCACATTTTTAAAGCAAAAGTACTAATGAAGCTCACCTTAAAAAAAGAGGATTTTCGAAAAAGAAATAAAAAAGGAAAAAAATGTATTGATTTAATTACCTTCGAAACAACGATTTCATAATTTTCGTATCAAGGAGTTTTGAGGGTTTTTTTTAGAGATATAAAATAAGATTATTTGTGACAAACATGAGTGTTGTAAAAATGATAAATAAGTTTCCATTGGTGGGCATTTTCAAAAAGAAAAAATTATATGTATATGGTAGGTCATTTTTATAGTCATTTATGGGTTGGATTTCTATTGGTGGGTTATAAAAAATTTATGTGTTATTGAGCTATTTTTAAAATCATTTATGGGTTTATTTTATTTAATAATAATTCGAAAATTCAGACAAATTTAGACGGTCCAGTGGCAAGCCTCAAGTGCATATATTAATTAGATCATGGGTTCAAATAGTATCAATAATTGTCGAAATTAATATTAGTTCAAAAAAGAAATATGTTAGAGATTATTAATATTATTTTTGAAAAATAAAAAAGTTTTATTAGAGCTCCCATGTAGGGATGGGCGTGGGGCCCCATTGGGGCAGGGGAGGGTACCCCCACCCCCATCCCCATTTATGAAATCTCCCCCCATCCCCGCCCCAAACCCCATTTGGGGGAAGTGGGGATGGGGGTGTTTGGGGGGAGGTTCCCCTGCCTCCACCCCGTCCCCCATTTTCCCCATTTTTAATCCTAATAATTGGCAATCCGAAATTCGAAATCTTAAATTTATAATTCTGAATTCGAAATTCGATGATTCCAATCCTACAAATCACCATGTTTCGATATCCAATCCATATAATTGTTCAAAATTAATAGAAATAACTATAGTAATTTAGTATTACACATAAAAGCCAAAACAAATTCACAAAAAAACTAAGTACATTCAACTGTCAGATAGTCAATTAGTGGTGGAACCAAAAATAATAAAGTTAAAGTTACTTTTTTTTAATTATTAAAAATATTTAAATATAAATATTATACATATGGGGAAATGGGGGAATGGGGGAATGAGGCCCCACCCCCATTTAAAGAAATGGGGAAATGGGGAAATGGGGGTGGGGGTAGGTCCCCCCACCCCTATCCCCATTTAGGTTTTGGGGGTAAAATTTGCCCCCAACCCCTCCCCCAAACCCCATATGGGGGCAAAATTTGCCCCCAAATGGGAGTGAGGGCAAATGGGGATGGGGCCCCATGGGGGAAATGCCCATCCCTACTCCCATGTTCAACATTAGTACTTCCTCGGTGCACATCCCACGTTACTTCTTTATTTTCCCTTTCCCCTTCTTCCTTACTCTGCTCCTGTTGTCTTCTCTGAGATATTTTTTTTGCTTCAGAGTTCTGACCGGAGCACAAAAGATTTAGGTTGCCAGTAGCAAGAGTTTCATGAGCAATTTGTTAAATAAAATATTGGTTGGAGAGTTTGATGACTCCTCATCTGATGATAAAGATCACAAAACCAAACTGGTTCATCTAGATTTCACGTGATGAAAACACAACGAGGTAAATGTTTCGGTTCTGTTATTGGTCGCAAATATATATATATATATATATATATATATATCTATATATATATCGTGATAGAATTTCCGGTAATGAGCGATAATTGCCATAAATTCAATTACAAATAACTTATCAAGAGTGAGTCTGCAATTACAAATAACTAATTATCAAAAGTGGGTCTGCAGTACAACCATTAGAGTATCATTCAAAACATGATAAAACTTTAATCTTGTTATAGAGAAAGTGGAAAAGGAACATAGCCCCCAGACTCTGTAAGATGATCCATTTTAGCAAGAATTTGAGCTTTTCGATGCTCATAATAGGCTCTTGTACATGGATTCATATTGGAGTTGTCCATCAACATAATTTTATCATCTTTCTCTATTGCTCTCTTTCGTGCTTCTCCATCATTATTTTTAGTTCCATTTCCGCCTTTCTCTTCTCTCTTTCATTTGCCTCTTCCAATATTTGTAATTTTCTTTCTTCTGCATGAGCTTTTCTTTCTTGAGCCTCACATGTTTGCATATTAAATTCAAACATCAAATCACACAAACGAGTGCTTGAAGCATCGACTAACTTTTTTTTTCCTAATTCTTTTTCAGCTTTCTTGCTGATGGGTCTTTTATTTAAATCATTAATAGTGTTTTCAAAGGGAAGATGATTGGAGTCTTGAGAATTAGGTGTTTCAGGAACCTGGGAAGTTGAAGTTAGGTGTGGCAATTTATAACTAAATCATGCCACTTGACGCCTTGTTTAAACACTGCCCAACAATGATCAAATTCAAATTTTTTCTTCTCAATATCAATATATGGCAATTTTGCTTGAAGAACCTAAAAATGAACTACGTATTAGAAATAAAATATCAAACACTAAATAATAAATAATAAATAATATAAATCTTAAATCATATGAGTACATTAAGATAGAATTCCTCAGATTTGACATGCTAGCTCAATATATCACAACACATTTGACGAGGCAATTTGTGTTCTAAGGATCGACAATATAGTGTGTTTAGTGTTTGCATGCATAGTCGGGACTCATGCTGTCTACCTCTCAAATATTCAAAAAGAAAAAAAGAATAATGACAGTTTATCTTACCTTATCAACTCCAGTCATTCCAGATTGTTGCCTATTTTCTATTTGAGAAAGATATCCATGAAATTTGTTGCAACTTCTCATAATTGTGCCCGAACGAGATTGAATAGAAGTTTTTGTTCGTAAGCTTTGATCATTGGCATGGATAGTGTAATTCTCCAACACCCGATCCCAAAAATTTTGTGAAGTCAACAAGTTACTAACAATAGGATCTTGGGTGATGGCCAACCAAGCATTGCAGATAGCTACATCTTGGTTATTTGTAAATGATTTTCTACATTTTGAAACATTTTGATTCTCTTCCATTGAAAAAATATTTTTGTATATTCTCTTCCATTACAGATAGCTTGCCAAGGTGGATTGCATCACGGTGACCACATCAGGAAAAATTTGTTAACTTCATCTGATACAGAAAACGCACCGTTTTACACTAAGTGAGATTAGGTCAACATTTGGCTTGACTTCAGTTGGGCCGATATAGATGCTGTTTTGGCTTCTGGATTGGGCTTCGATTTGACTTCCTGCTTGGGCCTAAAGAATTGCTCAGATGGGCTAACCCAACTTCACAAATTGGCCTATGTATCAAGGCCTTTTCTTTAGGAAAGACAATGGAAAAATGCCAAGCTCTTTGACTGTTAAGCCCTGTTTGGTGCGCGAGATTGGATTGGACTATTTTATGAGATTGGATTGGATTGAGATGAGATTGAGATTAGATGAGATTGGACTGGACTGGATTGGATTAAATTAATACTATGCTGTGTTTGGAGAAACATAAGACTGGATTGAATTAATTCCATATTTTGTTTGGTGAAACATAGGATTGGACTAAATATAATAAAAAAAACTTAGTTTGATAATACTTTGAAATTGGATTATAACTTTTTTTTACACATTAAATAGCTATAAGTCAATTAAATAGTTAAAAAATAAAAACAATTAAAAACTCAAATATCTGATCCAAATATCCAATCCCAATCCTCTCTCCACAATTCTTTCTCGACAGTTCTCTCCTTTCTCACCAACACCTCCCTCTCTCTTCCACATGTTTTCTCACTCATTCAATCTCACCATCGTCGCCTCTCTCTTCTACATACTTTCTCACTCATTCAACTTATCACTGCCTCTTTCTTCCATTTACAAAAATCAAAACTGATTAAAAATCAAGAAATGAAACCAAAATCAGTTTTGATTTTTCTCTCTTCCATATCCATGGCCATTGATATGGTTCTTTTATTTAGGGTCATGGTTGGCTTTGATCTGGGCGGCGGATATGGGATTTCTGGGTTCGGGCGGCAAAGATTGGGTTTTCTGGGTTCTCTTGGCGGCGGCGATGGTGTTGGGTGGTGGTGGCGGTGGCGGTAGCGGCGATGGTCTTTCGATCTGTGTTTGGTTTCGATTTGAGTATGTTTGTTGAATGATGTTTGGAGATGATGATGAAAGGAAAAAAAATCTGGGTTTGGTGGTGGTGTATATGAGATTCAGACGATGATAATCATTAAAAAAAAAAACTAAAAGAATTTTTTTTTATAAAATAGTCCTACATAACGCAGGACTAAATAAACCCACCAAATAGCTGGGTTTATTAATCCTGCCTTTTGAAGGACTAATTCACAAAAAAATGGGCCCCATAGGATTGTTTTGTCCAATCCAATTTGCTTCCAAACATGGGATTGGATTGAGATTAGTCCAATCCCAGTCCAATCCGATGCACCAAACAGGCCCTTAAAGTGTTAAATCACTTGTATTTGCTCTCTCTGTTTGTACATGTTTTGCATTATTGTATTAAGTTTTATGTTTTCTTTTCTTCTTGTACACAAACATTTTTTGCGAATTAATAGCAACGTATATGATAGAAAATATCTTCTAAAGACCATTATAGAGTTTTTGAAATCAGGACGGGACTTGCGAGTCATTGGTTTAACGTAAAAAAGATGTAACTAGATAGAAGAATGAGTGTAGTACTAATTTAAAAAGAAGAAGAATTTTTTTTATAAATATACGGAAAGTATACTATTTATTGTTTTCTGTTTTATATATTTTCATTTTAAAATAAGAAATTGAATTTCATGTTTTTGATTTTAGGTGGATTTATCGAACTCTTGACCTGAATTACATTTACAAAGCTTTGGAATGGGGTTGCTCGGGTCAAAATTGCATCACACTGACCCGAAGCACATTTTCAAAGTTTTGGGATGGTGTATCCCGAAGCATCAAAAATGTGCTTTGGGACAAGGGTTACCCAACCATTTCAAGTCACCTTTAACCTGTTTTTGGTGTTTCGGGTCAATGGTGACCCGATTTCGGATCACCCTCGATACGAAGCACATTTCAAAGCTTCAGGATGCCACTCGGATCACATTTTAGTGCTTCGGGCAGGGTGACCCGAAGTACATCTTCAAACTTCAAAACACGTCATGACTTGGCTATGGCTCGCGGCGGCGTGACTCGATCACGGCAACTGCCAAGCCCCCGGGCGAGACTGGTCACGTCCTCGAGTCGACTATAACGTAACAGGTCACTTCATGAGTCGACTCGGGTCCCTCGACAACCCAATCAACTTTTCTTCGTATCCAACCAGCAAAATCAGAGCATCCCTGGCTTCTGTCTGCGACCGCTACAAGTTGCGGCGGTTTTTTTTTTTTTTTTTTTTTTTTTTTTTTTTTTTTTTTTTTACAGACACAGAACTCAGAAACTCATATCGCCATTGTTGTACATCTCCAGATATCATCACAAAAACCTGAGATAGTTCAAAAGTAAGTCGACAATGGAAAAGAAAAAAAAACACTCACTTCACTTTCTCCTCAATTTTCTCTTGATTTTCTTCATTTCTTCTTGTAATCATAATTTTACTTCATAAATCTTTTCTTTTTCGTTTAACATGAACTGGGTTCTTGCTTTTTGTTTGGTTTTGTCTAAAAGGGGTAACTTGTTGTGCTCTGCTTGAATTGGGGGTGTTGAAGAAAGTAACCAGAGAGATGAGATGAGACACCATTGTTACTAGAATTTGCAAATTCTTCTTGATTAACAGTTAAATCATTTGCATGTAAAAAAATCTTCTGGTAAGTGATAAGTTAAAAATACAAATAAAAACTTTATCCTGATCAGTTACACAGTTATTTTTTTTTTGGCTTCTAGTGTTACTACTCTAGACTGAAAGCAACTTAATTGTCTTTCTCAAAAATCACAACGTGTATCTTGTTGAACCACATACATGCATGCCTATTCTCATTGCTATGGTTTCTTTACTATTATTGTATTGATATGTCTATCTGTCCAGTCCAAAACCCTTTGAGAGTTGAAATGAAGATGAAGATGAAGATGATTAGTGATGGATATGTTCCTTTGTTTGACACAAACAAGTTTAAAGGAAGAGTCATGTATAGGCTGTTTTCGGTGTCTATTTTCATGGGTATACTTTTCATTTTAGCTTATAGAGTTGGTCATATACCAGGAGAAGGAGCAGATGGGAAGTGGGCATGGATTGGATTGTTTGCAGCTGAGCTATGGTTCGGTTTTTACTGGCTCTGCACTCAAGCCCTCCGTTGGAACTGCGTCTACAAGCGCACGTTCAAGGACAGGCTCTCTCAGAGGTACCTAATCTCGCTCTCATTAGCTTAAATTTTGTGGTGTTTTACCAATTACTAATCAGCGAAACTATATTTTAATTGTTGAAATTTTGTTGTTTCGTGTGGATTTGTAGATATGAGAATGATTTGCCTAGGGTGGATGTATTCATTTGCACGGCTGATCCTATCATAGAACCACCGATGATGGTGATCAACACTGTTTTATCAGTCATGGCATACGATTATCCACCAGAGAAGCTAAGTGTATACCTCTCTGATGATGCTGGTTCAGATCTTACATTCTATGCCCTCTTAGAGGCCTCTCACTTTGCTAAAGTGTGGTTACCGTATTGCAAGAAATTCGAGGTGGAGCCAAGGTCACCAGGAGCTTATTTTTTGTTAATTTCTGATCCGAATGATGTTAAGGAGGCTAAAGCGTTTGTAGCTATCAAGGTACGTATTAAAAAGCAGCTTAGGAGGCTAAAGCGTTTGTAGCTATCAAGGTACGTATTAAAAAGCAGCGGTAACATTATACCATGAATTGAGGACTGCATATTTACTACATTTTGAAATCTATTCCAAGTTCATAGTTGAGGTACCTTAATTCCATATTATTTTGCTGTAGAAATTATACGAAGACATGGAGAGTCGAATTAGAAGAGCAGCCAAGCTAGGTCGACTCTCTAAAGAACAACGATCTAAACATAAAGGGTTTTCTCAGTGGGAAACATATTCTTCCAAACAAGACCATGACACAATTGTTCAAGTATGTGATTGTAATACTTGCTGGACTAAAGCCCTCGTTTCTTTTTTGAAGTATAAAATTCTGAGATAGTAGTCCTTATTTGTTAATCAAGTAGAAATCTACAAGCAAATTTGTTAAGTATTGTTTATCTGAATATTTTCTAGATATTGATTGATGGAAAGGACCCAAATGCTAGAGATGTAGAAGGATGTTCGTTGCCAACTTTGGTATACTTAGCTCGTGAGAAGCGGCCTCGACATCCTTACAATTTCAAGGCTGGAGCTATGAATGCATTGGTAATGTTGTACATGTATTCATTTATGGCAGAAAATATGTGAAAACATGAATTGTGCATCTGCACACATGACATGTATGTGTGTATTTTCCATTTTGTTATTTTATAGTTTGACATAAAAGTTCATTGAGTTTTTCTTTTTCTCTTTATCATGATTTTAAGATATAATCAGAGCCTTAGAACTCATTCTTGAATAAACCACTGATCTCTCTTCTGATGGTCTGATCTGCAGATCAGGGTGTCGGAAAAAATCAGCTATGGGGATATCATTCTTAATGTAGATTGTGACATGTACTCAAACAATTCAGAGTCTGTACGGGATGCTGTTTGCTTCTTCATGGATGAAGAGAAGGGTTATGAGATTGCTTTTGTGCAGTTTCCACAGAATTTCGAAAATGTCACTAAGAATGAAATAAATGGTAGTTTTCGTGAGACTATGAATGTGAGTGGATATTCATGAACTAATTAAAATCTAGTTTTAACTGCATTGTTTTCATTTCATTGTTTCTGTAAATTTATTCTATCTGGTGATGAAGGTGGAATTTCATGGTATGGATGGTTATGGAGGCGCTCCATATATTGGAACCGGCTGCTTTCATAGAAGAGATGCTCTGTGTGGAAAAAAAACCCATAGAGAATGTATGGGTGAATGGAACATAGAAAATGTTACTAAGAGAGAAGAAAGTTTGCATGAATTAGAAGACAAATCAAAGGTATATGCAAGTTGTACATATGAAGAAAACACTCAATGGGGAAAGGAGGTGAGTCACTCGAAAAGTTCAAGCTATTAGCAAAACTGACATTTTACATATCTATTATGTGACATGTATGTATGTATTGACGTTCGATGGATGCTTTATTGCAGATGGGTCTGAAATACGGAAGTCCAGTAGAAGATGTGATAACGGGAATATCAATTCAATGCAGGGGATGGAAATCAGTATATTTCAATCCGGAAAGGAAAGCATTCTTGGGTGTAGCACCAATCATGCTGTCTCAGTTACTTGTGCAGCACAAGAGATGGTCCGAAGGTAATTTTCTGATTTTGTTCTCGAAGAACAGTCCAGCTTTGTATGCACATGGAAGGATTAGCTTTAGCCTTCAATTGGGATATTGGCGCTATTGCTTTTGGGCTCCCAACTGCTTGGCAACGCTTTATTACTCTATCATACCTTCACTTTATCTCCTCAAAAGCACTCCCTTGTTTCCACAGGTTAATTTATTACTAAACATTCTCCGAAAAATCAAATTTTGTTTTCTTGGGTAGAATGTGACTTTCATTTCTATCATGAATCCAGGCCTCAAGCCTCTGGTTTGTACCGTTTGCATACGTGATATCGTCTAAGTACTCTTACAGCCTACTAGAATTTCTATGGTGCGGCGGAACAATCCTAGGCTGGTGGAACGAACAACGAATATGGCTCTACAAAAGAACAAGCTCCTATCTATTTGGCTTCATTGCTTCCATTTTGAAGTCTGTAGGATTCTCTGATTCTGCATTTGTGATCACAGCCAAGATATCCGATGAAGATGTGTCAGAACGTTACCGGAAAGAGATATTAGAGTTCGGAGCATCCTCCCCAATGTTCACTATAATAACAACACTTGCAGGGCTCAATATGTTCTGCTTCCTTGGGGTGGTTAAGAAACTAGCCATGGATGCGGCTGATATCCTATACTTTGACAGAATGGTTCTGCAGATTGTCTTGTGTTTTGTTATGGTTCTCATCAACTGGCCTTTGTATCAAGCCCTTTTTGTTAGGCAGGACAAGGGCAAAATGCCAAGCTCATTGACACTTCAATCCATCGGATTTGCTCTATTTGCTTGTACTTGTTTTCTATTCTTTCAGTAGTTCTCTTGACAAGTAAGTTCGATCTTGTGACTATGTAAACCCATAAATTGTGTTTCCGTCTGTAATTAGACCAAACTTGAGGACAATTCTATGAATTTTTTTTGTTTTCTTGTTGGGGAAATGTGGCAAGACATGTAGTTTCAGCATTTTAGAAATATCAAGTTGTTTTCTTTTTCTTTTTTTATAGTTTTTTTGTTTGTTTGTTTTTTATTATGAATCCAAACCCATCATACACTTTAAAATCTTATCCTCAGTTTCTTTTATTTGAGGTTCACTTGATGGTTGAAAATATTATAGACAAAAAGCAACCTACTTCAACTGTTGTATTAAATATATATTATTCTCGGTTGAAATTCTTTCAGAATTTATTGAAGCACCCACTCAGGCACTCACCGCTAAAAGATTCCTTGCTTGACCTTACAATGGTAGTGATCAAACTGTGAAAGTTGTGTAGAAAAATTGCCTTGGAATATACCAAAAGCTTTGAGAGTTGAAGATGGGAAGTGATGGGTATGTTCCTTCGTTTGAAACAAAGAAGGTTAATGGAAGTGTCATATATAAGCTCTTTGCAGTGTCTATATTTGTCGGTATATGTTTGATTTTAGTTTATAGATACAGTCACATACCAAGAGAAGGAGAAGATGGAAGATGGGAGTGGATTGGATTGTTTGTGGCTGAGCTGTGGTTCAGTCTTTTCTGGGTCTGCACTCAAGCCCTCCGATGGAATCGTGTCTACATGTGCACCTTCAAGGACAGGCTCTCTCAAAGGTCCATTTCTCTCTCTCTCTCTCTCTCACACACACACACACACACACACACACAATATTTTGCTGTGTTTACTAATTATCCATCTGCAAAATTAAATTTTGTTCAATATGAATTTGCAGATATGAGGTTGAATTTCCTAGGGTGGATATATTTGTCTGCACGGCAGACCCCACAATAGAGCCACCAATAATGGTGATCAACACTGTTTTGTCGGTCTTAGCATATGATTATCCAACAGAGAAGCTTAGTGTCTACCTCTCAGATGATGCGGGTTCTGATATTACATTTTATGCCCATGCCCTCTTAGAGGCCTCTCACTTTGCTAAAGAGTGGATACCATATTGCAAGAAATTCAGGGTGGAGCCAAGGTCACCAGAGGCTTATTTCTTGTCAATTTCTGACCCGAATGATGTTAATGAGGCTAAAGAGTTTGAAGTTATCAAGGTACACTTCAAAAGATCATTCTTTGTTAAGTCTTGTCATTCAAGACATTTCTCAATGCATTTTGAAATATATTACAAGTCTTATATTTAAATTTTCTTCCATGTTATTTTCTTGAAGAAATTATATGAAGACATGGAGAAACGAATCAGAAGAGCAACCAAGATAGGTCGACTCACAGAAGAACAACGGTCTAAACTTAAAGGATTTTCTCAGTGGGATTCGTATTCTTCCATACAAGACCACGACACCATTCTTCAAGTATGTGATAGTAATATTAAGCTAGAAACAACCATACTTGCTGGACTAGAACTCTTGGTTCTTTTCTGAAATATAGAATTCCAAGTCAGTAACGCTTATCAATTAATCAGGTAAACCTTTATTACGTAAGAAATGTTTATCCGGATATTTTCCAGATATTGCTTGATGGAAGAGATCGAAATGCCAGAGACAAAGAAGGATGTTCATTGCCAACTTTGGTATACTTAGCTCGAGAGAAGAAGCCTCAACATCCCCACAATTTCAAGGCTGGAGCGATGAATGCGTTGGTAATATACGTGCAACCATTTATGTGTTGCATGATCGAAACCTTACACTCTTTCTTGAATAAATTGCTCATTTCTAGTTTGATGATCAAACTCGCAGATAAGGGTGTCAGGAAAAATTAGCGATGGGCAGATCATTCATCATGTAGACTGTGACATGTACTCGAATGACTCACAATCTGTGAGGGATGCACTTTGTTTTTTCATGGATGAAGAAAAGGGCCAAGAGGTGGCATTTGTGCAGTTTTCAGAGGGTTTCAAAAAAGTCACTAAGAATGAAATATACGGTAGTTCATTTCGAGTAGGCATGGAGGTGAGTATATATTCATGAGGTGGCATTTGTGCAGTTTGTGCAGTTTGTGCAGTTTGTGAAAATTTTAATTTTGTGCAGTTTGTGCAGTTTGTCTAATTACGATATTCAAAAGAGGTGGCATTTGTGCAGTTTTCTGAAAATTTTAATTTTGTTGGTGTTGAAGGTGGAATTTCATGGTCCGGATGGTAATGGAAGGCCTCCATATATTGGAACCGGCTGCTTTCACCGAAGAGATACTCTTTGTGGAAGGAAATTCGATAAGGAGTATACGAGTAAATGGTACAAGGAAAATGATCCGAATAGTGAAGAAAGTTTACATGAATTAGAAGCTAAATTGAAGGTCCTTGCAAGCTGTACATATGAGGAAAACACTCAATGGGGAAAGGAGGTCAGTCTTCTCCTGGATTTTACTTATCAAATCCCTGATAAGCTATGCAATATGTATGTCTCGACATTCAAAAAAATGCCTTATTGCAGACGGGTTTGAAATACGGGTGTCCAGTCGAAGATGTGATAACGGGTCTATCAATTCAATGCAAGGGATGGAAATCGGTGTATTTCAATTCGGAAAGGAAAGCATTCGTAGGCGTGGCACCAATCACACTGCCTCAAACACTTGTGCTGCACAAGAGATGGTCCGAAGGGAATTTTTTGATTTTGCTCTCCAAGTACATCCCAGCTTGGTATGCACTTGGAAAGATTAGCTTTGGCCTTCAATTGGGATATTTCAATGACGCAGAACAGAAGTTCTAGGATCACCAGCGTAATCCTAACAGTAACATAAACTGGAATCCACCAGAAAAGAATTGAAGCCAAATTGTAAATATTATTGAATACCTTGAAACTGATAACAAAAAGCCTTAAATAGGCTCAGAAAACCCTAAAAATAACAAAAGACTAAAATATCCTCATCTAAATAAAAACGGAAAACAAATAAAAAAAAAAAGAAAATCTTCGATTGCCCGAAAACCTAACTTAAACAGATCTGTTGAGGGAGTGAATGATGTCAACCGGGCTAGCCCCGGATAACTCGTTATGGAGCTCTGAAAACCCTTTCTGAAAACATATTATAATAGGAAATCTGACAACCGAGGTAAAAGTTATGCCCGTTTCTTTGGAGCATCTCTTTTGGACAATTTCCTATCCATCTCTTCTTCAAAGTCCAAAGCCAACTGTCCTACATCAGTCCCTCCCACCTGTGGAGAACTCGACCTCGAGTTATAATCTGGATAGAGCGGAATATCATCACAAAACTCATAAAGGTCAGCTACGTTGAAAGTTCGGGAAATGTTCATTTCAGCAGGCAAGTCGATCACATAGGCATTGTTGTTGATCTTCTTGATCACCTTGTACGGTCCATACTTCCTTGGCTTCAACTTGTTATAGGTACCAACTGAGAACCTCTTCTTACGCAAAAACACCATAACCTGGTCTCCCTCAGCAAACAACTTCTCACACCTTTTAACATTTGTTGCAGCCTTATACTTTGCATTCTTCTCCTCTAGTCGCGCTTTCACTTCAGCCTGAACATCACGAACCTGCTCAGCCATAGTCTCAGCAGCAACACTCATACCAGTGACCTTGGGAAGCCTTGCCAGGTCCAACGCGTGCTTAGATGGTTGTCGATACACTAAAGCGAAGGGAGACTTACCCCGTAGCAGTATGAACAACATTGTTATACGCAAACTCAGCTTGTGCCAGAGCTACGTCCCATTGTTTTGGCTTGTCCCCACAGATACTCCGAATTAAATTCCCCAGTGTTCGGTTTAGGTTCTCTGTTTGTCCGTCAGTTTGTGGATGGGCAGTGCTACTGAACTTCAGAGTAGTATCCATCCGCCGCCACAATGTCACCTAAAAATGGCTAAGAAACTTCGAGTCCCTATCAGATGTGATTGACTGGGGTACACCATGTAAACGAACCACCTCCCGAAAGAACAGCTGAGCCACATGTGATGCATCAGATGTCTTCCGACAAGGTATAAAATGCCCCATTTTTGAGAACCTGTCAACCACAACAAACACGGAGTCTACCCCACGCTGAGTTCGTGGAAGACCCAAAACGAAGTCCATTGCTAAATCCTCCCATATGGCATTCGGAACAAGTAGTGGCATGTACAGGCCCGTATTTTGAGCTTGTCCTTTAGAAGTTTGACAGACGTAACACTTGCGAACAAAGTTACCGACATCGCATTTCAACTGCGACCAGTAATACCGTTCGGACACCCCACTAATAGTTTTGTCGCGCCCCAAGTGACCACCCAAACAACCACCATGCAACTCTCGAATCAGTTTATCTCTCAGAGAGCTCCGCGGGATGCATAATTGATTGCCACAGAACAAATAGCCTTCGGTCATATGAAACTCCCCGTCAGTCTGTTTTAGAACACATTTTCCCCATATATCTCCAAAGTCCTCATCATCAGAATACAGTTCTTTCAGAAACTCAAACCCAATAATCTCTTGCTGCATAGTCACCAATAAGCTTGCACGCCGACTCAGCGCGTCTGCCACCTTATTTAAAATTCCGGACTTGTGCTTCAGAACAAACGGAAACTTCTGCAAGTAGGTTGCCAACCGAGTATGCATATTACTTAAGCTTCTCTAGCTGTTCAGGTACTTCAGAGCTTGATGATCAGTGTAAAGAATAAACTCGCGCTGAATTAGATAGTGCTCCCAATTCTTTAGAGCAAGAATAATTGCATAGAATTCCTGATCATAGGTATTCCATTTTCGCCGCGCATCACTCAGCTTTTCACTAAAAAACGCCACTGGTTTCTTCTCTTGTGACAACACTGCTCCAATCCCAACCCCATTAGCATCACATTCCACTTCGAATAACTTCTCAAAACTGGGTAGAGCAAGAACATGAGTGGTGCACAGTTTTTCTTTGATGACTGCGAAGGCTGTTTCGGCTGCCTCACTCCACTGAAACTTTCCCTTTCTCAAACACTATGTAATGAGAGCCACAATACTGCTAAAATCCCTCACAAATCGAAGATAAACCGTCGCCAACCCATGGAAACTCCTCACCTCTCCAACTGTCTTCGATGTAGGCCAATCACGAATGGCTCTAACCTTTTCTTCATCAACCAAAATCCCTTCCGAACTGACCACATACCCAAGGAATAATAACTACCCTATCATCCAACTGCATTTTTTAAAGTTGATAAACAATTTGTTTTTTAACAATACCTCTAACACAGGTCGCAGATGCTCCATATGGTCTTCCTCATTTCCACTGTAAATTAATATATCGTCGAAGTAAACGACTACATAGTTTCCAATGAAAGGCCGCAATACTTGGTTCATAAGCCGCATGAAAGTGCTCGATGCGTTGGACAGTCCGAAAGGCATCACTAACCACTCATACAATCCATCCTTAGTTTTGAAGGCTGTCTTCCATTCGTCCCTAGGTTTGACCCGAATTTGATGATACCCGCTCCTTAGGTCGATTTTGGAGAATAATTTCGACCCCTCCAACATATCTAGCATGTCGTCCAATCTTGGAATGGGAAAGCTGTACCTGACAGTTATCTTGTTAATTGCGCAACTATCAACGCACATCCTCCAACTGCCATATTTCTTTGGAACAAGTAATGTGGGAACTGCTCATGGACTCATGCTCTCTCGAATGAACCCCTTCTTCAGTAGTTTGATCTGCAGTAGTTTTAGCCTGACCCTGTCCATAACTTGGTGAAAATCTACTTCTGTTCGCGGCTGTGTTGGATGACTCACCCATGTCCTTCTTGTAATGAGAAAAACGATTGGATGATTTTTCCATTAACTTCGCTTTCAATGCCATGTTGTGCGCCTCATCTACTGTCCACACGACTTGCAACCCAATTTTGTCTCGAATGGTCGACTTTAAACCCCTCAAATATCTCGAAACCTGCTATCCCTCAGTCTCATTGAGGTTGTTACGAACTGAAAGCCTGGACCACTCCTCAGTATAATCCGCAACGGTTTTGTTACACTGCACACAATTCTGATAACTCTAAAAAATAAATTGTTCATAGTTAGGAGGTAAAAACCTTCTTATCATAAGTTGTTTCATTCGCATCCAGGATCGTATAAGACCCTTGCTTTGTCGCCTTCTATCCATCTGTAATTTCTCCCACCAAACAGCAGCCATGCTTCTCAACTTGTACGCTACCAATTTGACTTGACATTCTTCCGCTATGGAGCTCTAAAAACCCTTTCCGAAAACATATTATAATAGGAAATCTGACAACCGAGCTAAAACTTATGCCCGTTTCTTTGGAGCACCTCTTTTGGACAATTTCCTATCTATCTCTTCTTCAAAGTCTAAAGCCAACTGTCCTACATCATTCAACTATTCCTTCTGGGCTCCTAGCTGCTTTGCAACACTTTATTACTCTATCATCCCTTCACTATATCTCCTCCAAGACTTATCTGTGTTTCCACAGGTTAATTTATTACTAAACACTCTTCGAAAAATCAAATTTTCTCCGTGCAATTTATTTGAATTGACTTCTTTTCATTTCTCCCATGAATTCACTGATTCAGTCCTCAAGTCTGGTTCATACCATTTGCATATGTGATATCAGCCAAGTACTCTTACAGCCTAGTTGAATTTCTATGGTCTGGCGGAACAATCCTAGGCTGGTGGAACGAACAACGAATATGGCTCTACAAAAGAATAAGCTCCTATCTATTTGGCTTCATTGATGCCATTTTAAAGTCTGCAGGATTCTCTGATCAAGCATTCGTGATCACAGCCAAAGTAGCCGATGAAGACGTGTCAGAACGATACCAAAAAGAGATACTAGAGTTCGGAGCCTCCTCCCCAATGTTCACCGTAATAACAACACTTGCAATGCTCAACTTTTTCTGCTTCCTTAGGGTGGTTAAGAAACTAGCCATGGACGCAGCTGATACTCGATATTTGGACATAATGGTTATGCAGATACTCATGTGTGTTGTTATGGTACTCATCAACTGGCCTTTGTATCAGGCCCTTTTCTTTAGGCACGACAAAGGCAAGATGCCAAGCTCATTGACACTTCAATCAATTGGATTTGCTCTACTTGTTTTTACTTGTTTTGTATACCTTCAATAGTTTTTGTTTCCGGTGAGACTTTCTTCTGGCCCGTCCTGAAATTATTTTATCTGATTGTACGGATACCAAAATGTTTTTTTTAAGCTTTGTGTTATTGGTAAGATTTGAGCAGCTGACTTGGGAGTTATTTGTCTAATCTCAAACTCGTCCATCTACCAACTGAATTGCGCCCTTGGAGGTTGGATACCAAAATGTTATATCATCCCATATAATAATTTATATATTATTATTATTATTATTATTATTTACTTCAATTAATGGGTATGCATTGCCGGATACCACGAATTATAATTTGGAAAGCCAAGAAATACTTATAAGATGCAGAAACCACACAATCACGCTGCTTCAATTGAAGCTAATAACTTTGGCACATAAACATTGCTTGAATTGAAACTAAAAACTTTAATTAGAACATGAACATTGTTGCTTATACGTAATAAGGAATCGGGTAATACCAATATATATGGACTAATACCAATATCTTCCTTCAGAAAAAAATTATAGTATTTCTCTCCTGCCAAATAACCCAAAAGTAAGGCTAGGAAGCACACTTTCATAGGGTTTCATTCACTAGCAAAGAACAAAAATTATTTTCCACATTTTTTCCACATTTTTTTAGTGTTCACGATTTAAATTATTTTTTACGATATATAAATTATTTTTAATTCATTTAAGTTTAGTATTTATTTTTCACGATTTCAAATTATTGCTACTTTTTTTTTCCAGAAATTTGAAATTTGCCCTATAATTTCTAAATCCAAATTTGAACTTTGAGCCTAGATTAATCAACATGAACATATTAACTTCTTAGTTGTAAAAATATATCTTTAAAAAGTGAATGTCGAGAAATTGTTTTCGAATAAAACATCAAGTCGTGTTTCATTCGAAGTTACTGCTGAAATCTATTTTATTTATTTTCCTTGTATCAGTGTTGATTATACAGTTTACAATGCAAATCAGCTCAAGATCAATACTAGTAAGTGATACTGATTTTTTTTTTTAATATTTAATTATCAAGAAATGGTTTTTGAATTATACTTTTTTGCAACTTTGTTTTATTTTATATTTTATTCACGTTCATAATAGAGCATAGAATTTTTTTCTTAATTTATTGAACTTTATTTTATAAGTTGAAGTCTAGTCTAATCTTATTTATATGATTTCCCTTTTTTTTTTATGAATAGTAGGAACGATGAAGTCTAGTCTTTATATAATCTCTATATTTATATAAAATTAGTTTGGTAATTCTAAAAGGAAAAGCACGTACAATTGTATGATTATTTTAATAAAGTATTGCTGATACGCCAAGTTCATCATGTAAGCTTGTGCAAAGTTGAAATTATGCCTCGTGTAACAATTACAATGTGGCAAGTAAGATAAGGAAAAGGTACCGTGCAAATTACATGGAAGCATGGGTGAAGCTAGGATTTTGGCTTTTAGAGGGCTAAAGCAAAATCAAATATTCAAGTTGCCGGAAAACAAATATACTAAAATATACTAATATTTTAAAAAATCAAATATAATAGTGTATAGATTATATGTAAATTGTAATAAATCAACAACTAAATTAATAAATAAAATAGATAAAGCTTTGTGAATTAACTGATCATATCTTGTTTAGCAATTGTAAGTTTTGAGTCTGTTCTTATTGAAATGTGGCTCAAAATTTAATCTACAATAGAATCATTTTTTATCAAAGAAATAAGATGTAAATTCCTAGTGATATGATTTTGTATGAGAAACTTATTAAATCAATAACATCCAAAGATTTATATTTTCGTAGTAACTTGATTCTGTGTAATCCACATAGTATATATTGATGGCATGTAGACAAAATGACCGGCTAACAATCATAGTATTTAATTTGTGTGCAAAATACCAAGGAGATAGGGTGATATATACAACAAAATACTTGCTAGTCTTTATTCCTTTGTTCTTAGAATTGAAAGACAGATCAGACAACCAGATATATATTTTTTCTAAAAGAGACATCAAATTTGAAATAAAAAAAAGGGAAATAACAAGCAGAAAAAACAATACTACATTAATATCATGTCTTGCTTTGATATTAAAATTTAGTTAATGACCCCCTAATTATGTACCAAAAACATCGTACTTTTTTCTAAAATCTAAATTCAAAATAAGAAAGTTGTTTCTTGAAAAAAAGAGTCAAACCTTATGATGGTTTTTGCAAATCTCCTTGATGCAAAAAGATGGAGGAGGCCCATGTTCATGTTCATGCGTGCAAGTGAGTGTAATCAGGGTAAATTTGACTAACGGTGGTCAACCATTAGTCAACGGGTCAAGAGAAGTTTAGTGTCTTTACGATTATTTTAATTGTTTTGGTATAATTATCCATGTAACTATGGTAAATTTGTGTAATTCGTCTATTAAAAACGAAAAATGCTATTGACAATATTAATTATCTGTTTATATTCCACTTTAATATTTTTTATTAATGACAATTTTACCTGAATTAAAATTACATAACAAGTAAAATCTGGAATTATTATATAGTCCGAGTGTTTCTTAAAAAAAAAGAAGTTTTGATTGTCAACCCTATTTTGATTGTCAAACCTACATAACTTTACGAAGTGACATGAGAAACTTTTGGGAGTGTGTGCATGTTATTCTATAAATTCCATAACCCACTACGCAAAATCATCCATCATCCTACCTATTACATATCTATTTATTTCATTTAAAAAATATATATATTTACGTGAAACTAACCTCTTCAAATCATCATAAGAATCTCTATTCAATTTTTAACTTCTAGAATTTCTTTAAATGTACGTTGTTGCCAAGCTTACCCAGTTTATCGGTGTTTTTAAATTTATTTCTAAGCCAAATGCATGCTCATTTCGGTGATAATAGTTCTCTGTAAAAAAAATTTAGTCTCGTTTAGAATATTGATCAAGGAATTTATAATTTGCCTCTTTTAATTAATTTGGCTTATCATAACATATTGGAATACCTTCATAGATAGTTCTACTAAAAAATGAAGTTATAAAACATAATTAGTGATCAATAACTTTATTATAAGAGAGAAATTAAGATTTCACATGTTACATATAAAAATATAAATTTTAATTCGTAGATCGATGAAATATAATGAATGAATTATTGGTAACCTATTCATTGTTTTCTTTTCTCTTCTTCATACTCTCCCCACCGTGCCAACGTACTAGTGGTTGGCTGAAATTCTCAATTCTCATCCTCTGCGCCGCCCCGGCAACGTTCTACGGCCTCACATCCTCTGTGGTAATTATTAGCAGGTGGTCCTTCGGTGCATAGCTCCGGATGTTTTGGGCCACATGCTGGATTTTCACCACCTGCAATGGCTCCATAGTCGATATATCTAGCATCAGTTTCTTTTACAAAGAGCATGCATGCTAAAAGCATGCAAATGCCGAAAACTATCAATTTCTTCGACATGTCTTAGATTTTGATTTCGGTGAGTTGATTGATTTTGGAAGTGGTAATGTGATATATAATCTATATAATGATTAGGTGTTGTAGGTTAGTTCATGATATATGCAAATTTATATAGAGAAATGATATCTAACTATGGCCCTTATTTATTGTTATGCAGTTAAATACATAAGCTGTTTTATATAGTTGAAAAGTGAATTGTATGGAGGGTATTGTGTCTTTCATTTCTTCAACTTCTTCCGGTTTAACAAGGAATTAATTTGTTTGATTTTACTTTCTAAAAAGCGATATGGTAAAATTAGATGTAAAACTACATTAATTAATTCATCGTATTAGAAACTAACAAGAGTCTCTTTTATATGATTTACATATAATTTGTTATTTTTATAAGGTTTTTTTTTTATATTTTCCCATTAACTCAATTCAATATAGAGAGTAGAAGCCACAATTTGTTAAAACTTCCTATACATTATCTTTTGGATTAATGAAATAAGTTTTATTATACTAATCAATTGAGTGTCTCGATTTCATGAAATTGCTCATCCATAGCTAATCTCTTGGCTCTAGTGCCTTATAATTAGCTTCTATGCCTTTCAGACAGAAAATAATCATTTTCTTCGACATATTAACAATTAGCAATTCAATTAATTTGATAACATGAAGTTTCGTTCTGTATAATTTGACGTGTGCATGTACGTACTTGTGTAAATATTTCCGAAGATGAAGTAATTTTATTAATGTCAATCTCTTAGTTATCAACCGATAATTTCATTCGTTTATGCATATATAATCAAATTCTCGTATATTTTTAATCCAAGATTCTACTATGAAATATTATATATCGAGTTCATGAAGTCACTCTATAACATTATAGACATGATTAAATGCGTGATTATTATTATTATTATTATATTGGTGAAATTTGTATCTAAAATTCTAATGTATCAAAGTGAAGTACGAGATACGGTTGTTGTAGTGGTATATCCATCACATATACACCAAGAGATTGTGTGATTGAGTCTTTCCCCTCCCAAATACACCGAATTTATATAATATTTCAAAATAAAAGACAAAATGTATCAACCGCTAGACAACCAGGCAACGAGAGGCAAAAGTCACCAATCTGCCCATTCCACAAATTCCCTAGCCTGACTTGAGCCCATCTTCATAAGACTATCCGCAAAGCAGTTGAAAATTCTCAAATCGAACACCACCTCCAAACCACATGCTGCACTCAAGCTGCTTATGATTTCCATAATGATGTTAGCATGCTCCACACTCCTAAAATCACCCTTATTCACCCAAGCGACAGCCACTTTGGAGTCACTAACCACTGAGATGTCCCTCCCTTGCAATTGAAAATTCGAATGGCAAAGCTCAACCGCTTTTTCGATAGCCCAGAATTCCGCAGAATTAAAGTCTAGAATCCCTAAGTATTGGGAAAAGAGGCATAAAATCTTGCCGTTTGTTGTCTGTTGTAATAATTAAAATTGTGTTTCAGGTGGGTTTTTTAGTGGTAAGTTTCTTGCATTGAATTGGTGGACTTTAAAAAAAAAAAATATGTAAACGGTGGACCTTTAATTATAATTAATGATTGTCTTTATTTTAAAAATGTATGTGCACCTCTGGCTTTATATTCATGAAATCACAATTTTATTTTCAAAATTGAAAATTTCAAATTTGAGGACCCTTTAAGATTGAGGGCCCAATGCAGGTTTCTTGTTGGCCTACTCCTAGGGGCGGCCCTGGCTGGTTCGACCATATAATATTGCATATTGAAATACGTAATGTTACGAAGTGACATGAGAAACTTTACGAAGTGTATACAGGTTATTCTATAAATTCCATAACCCACTATGGAAAATCATCCATCATCCTACCTATTACATATCCATTTATTTCATTTTTGTTTAAAACACATTTACTTGAAACTAACCTCTTCAAATCATCATAAGAATCTCTATTAAATTTTTAACTTCTAGAATTTATTTAAATGTACGTTGTTGCCAAGCTTACCTAGTTTATCGGTGTTTTTTAATTTATTTCTAAACCAAATGCATGCTCATTTCGGTGATAATAGTTCTCTGTAAAAAAAAATTTAGTCTCTTTTGGAATATTGATCAGGGAATTTATAATTTTGCCTCTTTTAATTAATTTGGCTTATCATAACATATTGGAATCCCTTCATAGATAGTTCTACTAAAAAAACGAATTTATAAAACCTAATTGGTGATCAAAAACTTTATTATAAGAGAGAAATTAAGATTTCACATGTTACATATAAAATTATAAATGTTAATTCGTAGATCGATGAAATATAATGAATGAATTATTGGTAACCTATTCATTGTTTTCTTTCCTCTTCTTCATACTCTCCCCACCGTGCCAACGTACGAGTGGTTGGCTGAACTTCTCAATTCTCATCCTCTGCGCCGCCCCGACAACGTTCCACGGCCTCACATCCTCTGTGGTAATTATTAGCAGGTGGTCCTTCGGTGCATAGCTCCGGATGTTTTGGGCCACACACTGGATTTTCACCACCTACAATGGCTCCATAGTCGATATATCTAGCATCAGTTTCTTTTACAAAGAGCATGCTTGCTAAAAGCATGCAAATGCCGAAAACTATCAATTTCTTCGACAGGTCTTAGATTTTGATTTCGGTGAGTTGATTGATTTTGGAAGTGGTAATGTGATATATAATCTATATAAGGATTAGGTGTTGTAGGTTAGTTCATGATATATGCAAATTTATATAGAGAAATGATATCTAACTATGGCCTTTATATATTGTTATGCAGTTAAACACATAAGCTGTTTTATATAGTTGAAAAATGAATTGTATGGAAGGTATTGCGTCTTTCATTTGTTTCAACTTCTTCCGGTTTAAAACATTTACGTGAAACTTACCTCTTCAAATCATCATAAGAATCTCTATTAAATTTTTAACTTCTAGAATTTCTTTAAATGTACGTTGTTGCCAAGCTTATGGGTGTTTTTAATTTTATTTCTAAACCAAATGTGTGCTCATTTCGGTGATAATAGTTCTCTGTAAAAAAAAAAATAGTCTCTTTTGGAATATTGGTTAGGGAATTTATAATTTTGCTTTTTTTAATTAATTTGGCTTATCATAACATATTGGAATCCCTTCATAGATAGTTCTACAAAAAAAAAACGAAGTTATAAAACATAATTAGTGATCAATAACTTTAATATAAGAGAGAAATTAATATTTCACATGTTACATATAAAATTATAAATTTTAATTCGTAGATCATTGAAATATAATGAATGAATTATTGGTAACCTATTCATTGTTTTCTTTCCTCTTCTTCTCTTTCCTCTTCTTCATACTCTCCCCACCGTGCCAATGTACGAGTGGTTGGCTGAACTTCTCAATTCTCATCCTCTGCGCCGCCCCGGCAACGTTCCACGGCCTCACATCCTCTGTGGTAATTATTAGCAGGTGGTCCTTCGGTGCATAGCTCCGGATGTTTTGGGCCACATGCTGGATTTTCACCACGTACAATTGCTCCATAGTCGATATATCTGGCATCAGTTTCGTTTACAAAGAGCATGCATGCTAAAAGCATGCAAATGCCGAAAACTATCAATTTCTTCGACATGTCTTAGATTTTGATTTCGGTGAGTTGATTGATTTTGGAAGTGGTAATGTGATATATAATCTATATAATGATTAGGTGTTGTAGGTTAGTTCATGATATATGCAAATTTATATAGAGAAATGATATCTAACTATGGCTTTTATATATTGTTAAGCAGTTAAACACATAAGCTGTTTTATATAGTTGAAAAATGAATTGTATGGAGGGTATTGTGTCTTTCATTTCTTCAACTTCTCCCGGTTTAACCAGGAATTAATTTGTTTGATTTTACTTTCTAAAAAGCGATATGGTAAAATTAGATGTAAAACTACATTAATTAATTCATCATATAAGAAACTAACAAGAGTCTCTTTTATATGATTTACATATAATTTGTTATTTTTATAAGGTTTTTTTTTATATTTTCCCATTAACTCAATTCAATATAGAGAGTAGAAGCCACAATTTGTTGAAACTTCCTCTACATTATCTTTTGGATTAATGAAATAAGTTTTATTATACTAATCAATTGAGTGTGTCGATTTCATGAAATTGCTCATCCATAGCTAATCTCTTAGCTCTAGTGCCTAATAATTAGCTTCTATGCCTTTCAGGTAGAAAATAATCATTTTCTTCAACATATTAACAATTAGCAATTCAATTAATTTGATAACATGAAGTTTCGTTCTGTATAATTTGACGTGTGCATGTACGTACTTGTGTAAATATTTACGAAGATGAACTAATTTTATTAATGTCAATTTCTTAGTTATCAACCGATAATTTCATTCGTTTATGCATATATAATCAAATTCTCATATGTTTTTAATCCAAGATTCTACTCTGAAATATTATATATCGAGTTCATGAAGTCACTCTATAACATTATAGACATGATTAAATGCGTGATTATTATTATTATTATTATTTATATTATTATATTGGTTAAATTTGTATCTAAAATTCTAATGTATCATACGAGATACGGTTGTTGTTGTAGTGGTATACCCATCACATATACACCATTTTCTTCGACATATTAACAATTAGCAATTCAATTAATTTGATAACATGAAGTTTCGTTCTGTATAATTTGACGTGTGCATGTACGTACTTGTGTAAATATTTACGAAGATGAACTAATTTTATTAATGTCAATTTCTTAGTTATCAACCGATAATTTCATTCGTTTATGCATATATAATCAAATTCTCATATGTTTTTAATCCAAGATTCTACTCTGAAATATTATATATCGAGTTCATGAAGTCACTCTATAACATTATAGACATGATTAAATGCGTGATTATTATTATTATTATTATTTATATTATTATATTGGTTAAATTTGTATCTAAAATTCTAATGTATCATACGAGATACGGTTGTTGTTGTAGTGGTATACCCATCACATATACACCATGAGATTGTGTGGTTGAGTCTTTCCCCTCCCAAATACACCGAATTTATATAATATTTCAAAATAAAAGACAAAATGTATCAAAGTGAAGGAATTAAATATGGGTTTATTAATTTAGAGAAAGACTATCAAGTATACAAATTATATATCAAACACAGTGATGGAGGTTCTGCTATACATATATAAATAGCTTGTGAGGTATATATATTAAGAGTCTTTATCTGGTATGGGAATCCCTTCTATATTTTTGTGCTAGATCCAGGGCCGGTCTAGAGATTTTTGGGAGCCCAAGACGAAATGTAAAATTGAGGCCCTCAACCTTCCACATATGTTTACTTGATTTTTTTTATCTAGTAAATACTTATAAAAATCAATATAATAACTCAAAATCAGGACGGTAACAAAACAACATAAAAAATAAAACGACACCAATTTTTTTTAACTCTTTCGGTCATTCCATTTAATTCGATGGCAAAAAAAAATCAGATATGCTATAAATTTAGACACGAAATTCGAACTATGTGTAAGAATTCAAACTCTAACAAGCAAAATTCTAACAAACTAAAAAAGAAAAACAAAAGGAAGTTTTTCGAACAAAAAAGAAGGAAAAGAAGAGTTATATTCAATCACCACAACAAATTCAACTCTTTTAGAAGCGAACTACACAAATTTTGAGATTTCTTGTCTGAATTTTCTTACCAAGAGAGTTCTCCAGAACCCTAAATTTGGATTCAATTTGTATTTCGAATGTTTGATAAAGGGATTTAATGTGTCATTTTTTTTAAAGGTTCATAGAAAGAAGGCTAGAGGAGCCAAGAAACAACAGGGGACCAAGCCAAACAAGAACCGGCCATAAGCTACAAAACACGAAAAACAACAAGAGCAGGGTGGCGACACCTACAGCAAGACAAGAAACACAAACAACCCAAAAGAAGCAACAAGGCATCACCACAGAAACTGACCCCAATAGAGTCACAACAACGAAAAATAGAGACGCAAAGATAACTTAGGCAACGGCTAGACAACCAGGCAACGAGAGGCAAAAGTCACCAATCTGCCCATTCCACAAAATCCCCAGCCTGACTCGAGCCCATCTTCATAAGACTATCCGCAAAGCAGTTGAAAATTCTCAAATCAAACACCATCTCCAAACCACATGCTGCACTCAAGCTGCTTATGATTTCCATATTGATGTTAGCATGCTCCACACTCCTGAAATCACCCTTATTCACCCGAGCGACTTCCACTTTGGAGTCACTAACCACTGAGATGTCCCTCCCTTGCAATTGAAAATTCGAATGGCAAAGCTCAACCGTTTTTTTGATAGCCTAGAATTCTACAAAATTAGAGTCTAGAATCCCCAAGTATTGGGAAAAGAGGCATAAAATTGTCTTTTTTTTTTTTGAAAATGCAATTTTATTGATAAAAGCCACTAGGCCAACCGAAGTCCAAAATGTAACAAGGAGCCAAATTAGCTCAACAAAGCAACAAATTGATAAAACAAATCCAAAGCAAAAAACTGGGCAAAATAGAATACCCCACTATAAAGATACTAGACCAGCCAAAACGAGAAAAACCGTTGGACAAGCCAAAAACTCCTTATAAATTCTTCAAGCTCCCCATTCCAGTGTTTCACCAACTGAATTAGCACCAGCTTTAGCCAGGCTATCAGCAAGTGCATTGGCTCATCTCGGTGTAAAATTAATAGATATTAATTTTTTGTGCTTTAACCTTTGTCTGATATCATACACCAGCTCAACATAGCTCAAGTTGCCAAAACCCTCACCATTTATCCACGACACAACCGACATCGAGTCACTCAAAATAGTAATTTCTCTATCAGCATGGAACCAACTAGAAGAAATCAAGTTAATAGCTTTATGTATAGCTAATACCTCGGCCAAGGTTGAATCTGCTATGCCAATTGAATTTGAAATAGGCATAAAGTCCTACTACTTGCATCTCTGAGAACTCCTCCTATACCAGCCGCACCCGGATTGCCTTTAGCTGATCCATCGACATTGAAGAATAAATCATTGTCCAAATAGGGGATCCATGAACAAGGCTTGATACTCTTCGACAGTTTTCTTGTCAACACATCTTCCTTTAATGTCCAACAATAAACTAGTGATGTCCTATGCATAACCTAATCCAAAGTTTTTGAACCACCAAACCACCCTAAAATTTTACCGAATCTAAGGCTAAAGATAAGCATGCTGATTTCCCATTAAATACCACATTATTCCCGTACTCCCATATTGTCCACACCATTGCATAGAACAGTAGATGCCACACCCTTTGCTTGGCCTTAGAGGAACAAAAACCATCCCAACCTTCCATCCACTTCCCAATCGAAGAACTGCAGCATGTGGAAATATCCCACCAACCCATTGCCTTCATCCACAACTCCCAAGACCATTTACAATGCAAAAAAAGATGATCAATATTTTCGGGCATTTTACCACATAAAGGACAATCTAGACTAGATAAGTTTGGCATTCCAAATTTAGTTAGCACTTCCCTAACTAACAACCTCCCTTTAAGTAACCGCCATAGGTGTATTTCAACCTTCGGGGGATATATTCCTTGCCACAAAAAGGAGCACTCAACCGAGCTTCTTTGATCATCACAACTCTCCAAGCATCTTCTAAACGATCCTACCGAAAAGCACCCATTTGAGCAGAATGTCCAAGCCAATGCATCTAGTATGTCCCTATTAATACGTACAGTTTCTATAGCAACCAAGAAACATCTCCATTGTTCAATTTCCCAATCAAATAATTGCCTTCTCAAACTCACTTCCTAAATCCACTTAGAATTCTCAAATCTACCAAAATCCCTAACCAAACCATCTTTGTTGGATGCCAGCACAAAGATTCTTGGGAAAGCAACACATAACGGAATAGAGTCCCATTTTAATTCTTTCCAGAACCTAATCTTGTCACCCGACCCTACCACCACTTGAAAGCCATCTTTAATAATCTTAAATGAATGTTGAGTCTGCACATAAAGACCATTGATAGTTTTGACAAAATGAGACGGCGATTTCAACTCTAAACCTTCCCAAACTAATCCATTATTTTTCAAGCAATATTTTGCACACACTACTCTCCTCCACAAACAAGAGTGGTCCTTCCCAAACCTCCAAACTCATTTAGCCATCAGACTAGTCCCCTTATCCCTAAGCCTCCCAATCCCCAAACCTCCCAACTTCTTGCTTTTACAAATTGACTCCCAATCTACTGCGTGTACCTTTCTTTTTGCAATACCATCATTCCAGAAAAATTCTCGCTGAAGCTTTTCGATATTCTTCGCCACACCAATCGGTATACCAAAAACGAACATGTAAAAAGTCGGAAGGCTAGAAAGGACGGCTTTGATGAGGACAAGCCTCCCACCATTAGATATAAAACCTCTCTTCCATGGAGCAAGTCTTTCTTTCACCTTTTTGATTACTGGATTCTAGAAAGCTTCCCTTTAGGATTTCCGCCTAATGGAATCCCTAAATAAGTTATAGGCAGGGTGGACAAAGCACACTTAAAGGCCTTTGCCCACGAGTCATCATCAGGATTCTTCTTCCCGACCCTTACCAAACAAGATTTATGAAAGTTAATTTTGAGACCCGAAGCGAGCTCAAAACACCTCAAAATCCTTTTGCATTTAAGAGATAATCCAAACATGGATCTATGAATAGCATTGTGTCGTCTGCAAACTGGAGATGAGTGATTTGGATTTCGTCATTGTTAAAACCTATACCCCTAATCAGTCCAAGGTCTCTAGCTCTGTCGAACAACTTGCTTAAGACTTCCACCACAATATTGAACAAAAAGAGTGACAACGGATCCCCTTGACGAAGACCTTTTTCCATCCAGCCCTCACAGCCTTTGTTTCTATGTCATGGAGCTCCTCCTCCAATTGCTTGGTCTGATCACAGGTTGGCTTCGTAGCTCTCGCCCAGCTTCGCAGATACTGTTTCACTGCTTTTGCTTTCCTTAGTAAGATAACTCCAACAGAACTACCTCCTGTTTTCTTCCTCCATGTTGCCTTACCTCGCTCATTAACTTCTTATCTTCGAGCCAAGCATTCAGAAACCTAAATGGTTTGGGACCCCATTCTATTGTTTCAGTTACCCCAAGCATAACTGGATTGTGATCCGACAAACCCCTTCCCAAACCTCTTTGGACAAGGGCTGGGAACCAAGCCAGGAACTGCGGAGCACATAAGAATCTATCTAATCTAGCCCACGAACCCCTTTCCCTGTTATTAGTCCACGTATAAGACATTCCCTGTAAAGGAATATCTATAACCATCGCCGAATCAATAAAGGATCTAAAATTACTGCTAGACTTCACATTTTGGGAGCACCCAATTCTCTCACTACAGTCCAATACCGTATTGAAATAGCCACCTAAAACCCAAGTTCCCGGAAGAGAAGCTTGAGCATTGAGAATAAAATTCCACAATTCAACTCTACTAGTTTCATGATTTAATATAACCTCTTTTCTAGATTTAATAAGCTCACTAGATACAATGATACACCAATCACTCGAAATGCAATCCTTTACCGTAAATTCCTCCTCATCCCATAATGTTATTAAACCCCCAGCTGATCCGTTTGCTTCCACTCCAATCCCCTTTGTCAAAACTGAACCTCCTAGTGCTTTAACAATTCTTGAGTCAAAATAATTCAACTTAGTTTTTTGTACGAACAGCAAGAAAGGTTTTTATCCCTGAACTAATTTTCTTACCGCACGTCTCTTCTCCAACCTTCCCAATCCTCTAATATTCCAAGTGATAATAATCATCAAAAGTCTGGAATCCTCTTCGAACAACAACATCTTCATCAATTACCGATTCTGAAATCTCAACTCATTCTCTTGTTCTCTACGTCTAATCTCCTCTGAAGCAGATTCCTCTATACCATTAAAATCAAAACCAACTGCCATACCCACCTCAATTACCTTCGCCGCCTCTTCACCTAGACTCCACCTTACAGTCTTTTTGCTCTTCTCCCCAAATTGCCTCGTATCTCCATTTTTTTCATTCATGTTGACCTTAATTTCTTCTTCCTCAACTTCTTTTTCGAAGACTGTAGCCATTTCCTTCTCTAAATTCCAATTCCTGCATAATCTATCTTCCTTCAGACCCGACCCTACAATCCCCTGATCTCTACCTCTATCCGTACGAGTCACCATACCGTGACTTTTGCTCGAGCTATTCATCTTGCTGTTACTCCTTGACGTTTTCTTCCTTTTCCCATTCACTATTTGGGCAAAAGGAATCAAAGCCTCTGAAACCGTTGTACATTGAGTTGCAGAAACGTGAGAGATCGAGTTCCCAGATGAAGAAGAGCAAGTTTCCTCTTCTACATCTGTTGATTTAGATTCTGATATAAGTTCAATTTGGGCCCTGTTATTACCTCAACCTTTTGTATTTTCCTGTATATTCTGAGAGGTTATTGGGCCTTTGTTCCCCACCTGTATGAGTCCACTTCCAAGATCAATCTCTATGTTACCTCCTTTCAACTGGCCCAATTGGCTAAACCCACTTGACGTTGAGCACCCTCCCCCCCCATGCTTTTTAAAATTCCTTATACACCCCTATTCACTCTCCTCAGAAGAGTAAATCCAACAGTCTTTACTCTTCTCACCCAATACCAACTCGCCCCTTGATCCAGCTGGCATTTCCTCTATCTGCTTCTGTTTCCAGAACTCCCCTCTATATCTTTTCCTTTTCCTTTTCCTATATTACTCATATCTACTCCATCTGTGTAATTTTTCTTCCCAAGATAATTGTCAACTAATGCTTCAGCTTCTCTATTACCTACATTTTCCTTGCAATGATTAGCTCTGGACTCATCATCAATCAGAATATGAGTCTTTCTTTGATTGGTTAGCTTAACTCCCATCTCTTCAGCATCCTTCTTCTTCATGCAATTCTCCATCTCTGAATCTTCATCAACTTCATTCCAATCTAAACCTAGCAATTTCAGAATTTCAGAGTAACTAACTGTTGGAAAATTTGTGATAAACTAGTGCTTTGAGAGCATTATTTGAGTGTGATCGGTTCCATAATTATGGAAGATCAATGTATATTCGAATTCTCCTCCGTGAGAGCTTCGAAGTGGTATACTCAAACTCACAAATCGATTAATGGGTGAATGGGAAATTGAGTCTCAAAGAGTGCCCATTGTGTAGGGAAAATATGCATCCCACATTGGTTGGGTAAAACATTGATAAGAAATATATAAGTAGATGTGTGATAGTTACTTATCAACATGTGTAGCATTAAGGCTCTCTCTCTGGTGCCTATATTAATTAGATTATGGGTTCAAATAGTATCAATAATTGTCGAAATTAATATTTTTTCCAAAAAGAAATATGTTAGAGATTATTAATATTATTTTTGAAAAATAAAAAAGTTTTATTAGAACTCTCATGTTCAACATTAGTACTTCCGCGGTGCACATCCCGCTTTACTTCTTTGTTTTTCCTTCTTTGTTTTTCCTTTCCCCTTCTTCCTTACTCTGCTCCTGTTGTCTTCACTAAGATATTTTTTTTGCTTCAGAGTTCTGACCGTAACACAAAAGATTTAGGTTGCCAGTAGCAAGAGTTTCATAAGCAATTTGTTAAATAAAATATTGGTTGGAGAGTTTGATGACTCCTCGTCTGATGATAAAGATCACAAAACCAAACTGGTTCATCTAGATTTCACGTGATGAAAACACAACGAGATAAATGTTTCGGTTCTGTTATTGGTCACAAATATATATATCACAAAATATTTTTGTATATTCTCTTCCATTGCATATAGCTTGCCAAGGTGGATTGCATCACCGTGACCACATCAGGAAAAATCTGTTAACTTCATCTGATACAGAAAACACACCGTTTTACACTAAGTGAGATTAGGTCAACATTTGGCTTGACTTCAGTTGGGCCGATATAGATGCTGTTTGGCTTCTGGATTGGGCTTCGATTTGACTTCCTGCTTGGGCCTAAAGAATTGCTCAGATGGGCTAACCCAACTTCACAAATTGGCCTATGTATCAAGGCCTTTTCTTTAGGAAAGACAATGGAAAAATGCCAAGCTCTTTGACTGTTAAAAGTGTTAAATCACTTGTATTTGCTCTCTCTGTTTGTACATGTTTTGCATTATTGTATTAAGTTTTATGTTTTCTTTTCTTCTTGTACACAAACATTTTTGCGAATTAATAGCAACGTAAATGATAGAAAATATCTTCTAAAGACCATTATAGAGTTTTTGAAATCAGGACGGGACTTGCGAGTCATGGGTTTAACGTAAAAAAGATGTAACTAGGCAGAAGAATGAGTGTAGTACTAATTTAAAAAGAAGAAGAATTTTTTTTATAAATATTCGGAAAGTATACTATTTATTGTTTTCTGTTTTATATATTTTCATTTTAAAATAAGAAATTGAATTTCATGTTTTTGATTTTCGGTGGATTTATCGAACTCGTGACCTGAATTACATTTACAAAGCGTTGGGATGGGGTTGCTCGGGTCAAAATTGCATCACACTGACCCGAAGCACATTTTCAAAGTTTTGGGATGGTGTATCCCGAAGCATCAAAAATGTGCTTTGGGACAAGGGTTACCCAACCATTTCAAGTCACCTTTAACCTGTTTTTGGTGTTTCGGGTCAATGGTGACCCGATTTCGGATCACCCTCGATACGAAGCACATTTCAAAGCTTCAGGATGCCACTCGGATCACATTTTAGTGCTTCGGGCAGGGTGACCCGAAGTACATCTTCAAACTTCAAAACACGTCATGACTTGGCTATGGCTCGCGGCGGCGTGACTCGATCACGGCAACTGCCAAGCCCCCGGGCGAGACTGGTCACGTCCTCGAGTCGACTATAACGTAACAGGTCACTTCATGAGTCGACTCGGGTCCCTCGACAACCCAATCAACTTTTCTTCGTATCCAACCAGCAAAACCAGAGCATCCCTGGCTTCTGTCTGCGACCGCTACAAGTTGCGGCGGTTTTTTTTTTTTTTTTTTTTTTTTTTTTTTTTTTTTTTTTTACAGACACAGAACTCAGAAACTCATATCGCCATTGTTGTACATCTCCAGATATCATCACAAAAACCTGAGATAGTTCAAAAGTAAGTCGACAATGGAAAAGAAAAAAAAACACTCACTTCACTTTCTCCTCAATTTTCTCTTGATTTTCTTCATTTCTTCTTGTAATCATAATTTTACTTCATAAATCTTTTCTTTTTCGTTTAACATGAACTGGGTTCTTGCTTTTTGTTTGGTTTTGTCTAAAAGGGGTAACTTGTTGTGCTCTGCTTGAATTGGGGGTGTTGAAGAAAGTAACCAGAGAGATGAGATGAGACACCATTGTTACTAGAATTTGCAAATTCTTCTTGATTAACAGTTAAATCATTTGCATGTAAAAAAATCTTCTGGTAAGTGATAAGTTAAAAATACAAATAAAAACTTTATCCTGATCAGTTACACAGTTATTTTTTTTTTGGCTTCTAGTGTTACTACTCTAGACTGAAAGCAACTTAATTGTCTTTCTCAAAAATCACAACGTGTATCTTGTTGAACCACATACATGCATGCCTATTCTCATTGCTATGGTTTCTTTACTATTATTGTATTGATATGTCTATCTGTCCAGTCCAAAACCCTTTGAGAGTTGAAATGAAGATGAAGATGAAGATGATTAGTGATGGATATGTTCCTTTGTTTGACACAAACAAGTTTAAAGGAAGAGTCATGTATAGGCTGTTTTCGGTGTCTATTTTCATGGGTATACTTTTCATTTTAGCTTATAGAGTTGGTCATATACCAGGAGAAGGAGCAGATGGGAAGTGGGCATGGATTGGATTGTTTGCAGCTGAGCTATGGTTCGGTTTTTACTGGCTCTGCACTCAAGCCCTCCGTTGGAACTGCGTCTACAAGCGCACGTTCAAGGACAGGCTCTCTCAGAGGTACCTAATCTCGCTCTCATTAGCTTAAATTTTGTGGTGTTTTACCAATTACTAATCAGCGAAACTATATTTTAATTGTTGAAATTTTGTTGTTTCGTGTGGATTTGTAGATATGAGAATGATTTGCCTAGGGTGGATGTATTCATTTGCACGGCTGATCCTATCATAGAACCACCGATGATGGTGATCAACACTGTTTTATCAGTCATGGCATACGATTATCCACCAGAGAAGCTAAGTGTATACCTCTCTGATGATGCTGGTTCAGATCTTACATTCTATGCCCTCTTAGAGGCCTCTCACTTTGCTAAAGTGTGGTTACCGTATTGCAAGAAATTCGAGGTGGAGCCAAGGTCACCAGGAGCTTATTTTTTGTTAATTTCTGATCCGAATGATGTTAAGGAGGCTAAAGCGTTTGTAGCTATCAAGGTACGTATTAAAAAGCAGCTTAGGAGGCTAAAGCGTTTGTAGCTATCAAGGTACGTATTAAAAAGCAGCGGTAACATTATACCATGAATTGAGGACTGCATATTTACTACATTTTGAAATCTATTCCAAGTTCATAGTTGAGGTACCTTGATTCCATATTATTTTGCTGTAGAAATTATACGAAGACATGGAGAATCGAATTAGAAGAGCAGCCAAGCTAGGTCGACTCTCTAAAGAACAACGATCTAAACATAAAGGGTTTTCTCAGTGGGAAACATATTCTTCCAAACAAGACCATGACACAATTGTTCAAGTATGTGATTGTAATACTTGCTGGACTAAAGCCCTCGTTTCTTTTTTGAAGTATAAAATTCTGAGATAGTAGTCCTTATTTGTTAATCAAGTAGAAATCTACAAGCAAATTTGTTAAGTATTGTTTATCTGAATATTTTCTAGATATTGATTGATGGAAAGGACCCAAATGCTAGAGATGTAGAAGGATGTTCGTTGCCAACTTTGGTATACTTAGCTCGTGAGAAGCGGCCTCGACATCCTCACAATTTCAAGGCTGGAGCTATGAATGCATTGGTAATGTTGTACATGTATTCATTTATGGCAGAAAATATGTGAAAACATGAATTGTGCATCTGCACACATGACATGTATGTGTGTATTTTCCATTTTGTTATTTTATAGTTTGACATAAAAGTTCATTGAGTTTTTCTTTTTCTCTTTATCATGATTTTAAGATATAATCAGAGCCTTAGAACTCATTCTTGAATAAACCACTGATCTCTCTTCTGATGGTCTGATCTGCAGATCAGGGTGTCGGAAAAAATCAGCTATGGGGATATCATTCTTAATGTAGATTGTGACATGTACTCAAACAATTCAGAGTCTGTATGGGATGCTGTTTGCTTCTTCATGGATGAAGAGAAGGGTTATGAGATTGCTTTTGTGCAGTTTCCACAGAATTTCGAAAATGTCACTAAGAATGAAATAAATGGTAGTTTTCGTGAGACTATGAATGTGAGTGGATATTCATGAACTAATTAAAATCTAGTTTTAACTGCATTGTTTTCATTTCATTGTTTCTGTAAATTTATTCTATCTGGTGATGAAGGTGGAATTTCATGGTATGGATGGTTATGGAGGCGCTCCATATATTGGAACCGGCTGCTTTCATAGAAGAGATGCTCTGTGTGGAAAAAAAATCCATAGAGAATGTATGGGTGAATGGAACATAGAAAATGTTACTAAGAGAGAAGAAAGTTTGCATGAATTAGAAGACAAATCAAAGGTATATGCAAGTTGTACATATGAAGAAAACACTCAATGGGGAAAGGAGGTGAGTCACTCGAAAAGTTCAAGCTATTAGCAAAACTGACATTTTACATATCTATTATGTGACATGTATGTATGTATTGACATTCGATGAATGCTTTATTGCAGATGGGTCTGAAATACGGAAGTCCAGTAGAAGATGTGATAACGGGAATATCAATTCAATGCAGGGGATGGAAATCAGTATATTTCAATCCGGAAAGGAAAGCATTCTTGGGTGTAGCACCAATCATGCTGTCTCAGTTACTTGTGCAGCACAAGAGATGGTCCGAAGGTAATTTTCTGATTTTGTTCTCGAAGAACAGTCCAGCTTTGTATGCACATGGAAGGATTAGCTTTTAGCCTTCAATTGGGATATTGGCGCTATTGCTTTTGGGCTCCCAACTGCTTGGCAACGCTTTATTACTCTATCATACCTTCACTTTATCTCCTCAAAAGCACTCCCTTGTTTCCACAGGTTAATTTATTACTAAACATTCTCCGAAAAATCAAATTTTGTTTTCTTGGGTAGAATGTGACTTTCATTTCTATCATGAATCCAGGCCTCAAGCCTTTGGTTTGTACCGTTTGCATACGTGATATCGTCCAAGTACTCTTACAGCCTACTAGAATTTCTATGGTGCGGCGGAACAATCCTAGGCTGGTGGAACGAACAACGAATATGGCTCTACAAAAGAACAAGCTCCTATCTATTTGGCTTCATTGCTTCCATTTTGAAGTCTGTAGGATTCTCTGATTCTGCATTTGTGATCACAGCCAAGATATCCGATGAAGATGTGTCAGAACGTTACCGGAAAGAGATACTAGAGTTCGGAGCATCCTCCCCAATGTTCACTATAATAACAACACTTGCAGGGCTCAATATGTTCTGCTTCCTTGGGGTGGTTAAGAAACTAGCCATGGATGCGGCTGATATCCTATACTTTGACAGAATGGTTCTGCAGATTGTCTTGTGTTTTGTTATGGTTCTCATCAACTGGCCTTTGTATCAAGCCCTTTTTGTTAGGCAGGACAAGGGCAAAATGCCAAGCTCATTGACACTTCAATCCATCGGATTTGTTCTATTTGCTTGTACTTGTTTTCTATTCTTTCAGTAGTTCTCTTGACAAGTAAGTTCGATCTTGTGACTATGTAAACCCATAAATTGTGTTTCCGTCTGTAATTAGACCAAACTTGAGGACAATTCTATGAATTTTTTTTGTTTGCTTGTTGGGGAAATGTGGCAAGACATGTAGTTTCAGCATTTTAGAAATATCAAGTTGTTTTCTTTTTCTTTTTTTATAGTTTTTTTGTTTGTTTGTTTTTTATTATGAATCCAAACCCATCATACACTTTAAAATCTTATCCTCAGTTTCTTTTATTTGAGGTTCACTTGATGGTTGAAAATATTATAGACAAAAAGCAACCTACTTCAACTGTTGTATTAAATATATATTATTCTCGGTTGAAATTCTTTCAGAATTTATTGAAGCACCCACTCAGGCACTCACCGCTAAAAGATTCCTTGCTTGTCCTTACAATGGTAGTGATCAAACTGTGAAAGTTGTGTAGAAAAATTGCCTTGGAATATACCAAAAGCTTTGAGAGTTGAAGATGGGAAGTGATGGGTATGTTCCTTTGTTTGAAACAAAGAAGGTTAATGGAAGTGTCATATATAAGCTCTTTGCAGTGTCTATATTTGTCGGTATATGTTTGATTTTAGTTTATAGATACAGTCACATACCAAGAGAAGGAGAAGATGGAAGATGGGAGTGGATTGGATTGTTTGTGGCTGAGCTGTGGTTCAGTCTTTTCTGGGTCTGCACTCAAGCCCTCCGATGGAATCGTGTCTACAGGTGCACTTTCAAGGACAGGCTCTCTCAAAGGTCCATTTCTCTCTCTCTCTCTCTCTCTCTCTCTCTCTCTCTCTCCCTCTCTCTCTCTCTCTCTCCCTCTCTCTCTCTCACACACACACACACAATATTTTGCTGTGTTTACTAATTATCCATCTGCAAAATTAAATTTTGTTCAATATGAATTTGCCGATATGAGGTTGAATTTCCTAGGGTGGATATATTTGTCTGCACGGCAGACCCTACAATAGAGCCACCAATAATGGTGATCAACACTGTTTTGTCGGTCTTAGCATACGATTATCCAACAGAGAAGCTTAGTGTCTACCTCTCAGATGATGCGGGTTCTGATATTACATTTTATGCCCTCTTAGAGGCCTTTCACTTTGCTAAAGAGTGGATACCATATTGCAAGAAATTCAGGGTGGAGCCAAGGTCACCAGAGGCTTATTTCTTGTCAATTTCTGACCCGAATGATGTTAATGAGGCTAAAGAGTTTGAAGTTATCAAGGTACACTTCAAAAGATCATTCTTTGTTAAGTCTTGTCATTCAAGACATTTCTCAATGCATTTTGAAATATATTACAAGTCTTATATTTAAATTTTCTTCCATGTTATTTTCTTGAAGAAATTACATGAAGACATGGAGAAACGAATCAGAAGAGCAACCAAGATAGGTCGACTCACAGAAGAACAACGGTCTAAACTTAAAGGATTTTCTCAGTGGGATTCGTATTCTTCCATACAAGACCACGACACCATTCTTCAAGTATGTGATAGTAATATTAAGCTAGAAACAACCATACTTGCTGGACTAGAACTCTTGGTTCTTTTCTGAAATATAGAATTCCAAGTCAGTAACGCTTATCAATTAATCAGGTAAACCTCTATTACATAAGAAATGTTTATCCGGATATTTTCCAGATATTGATTGATGGAAGAGATCGAAATGCCAGAGACAAAGAAGGATGTTCATTGCCAACTTTGGTATACTTAGCTCGAGAGAAGAAGCCTCAACATCCCCACAATTTCAAGGCTGGAGCGATGAATGCGTTGGTAATATACGTGCAACCATTTATGTGTTGCATGATCGAAACCTTACACTCTTTCTTGAATAAATTGCTCATTTCTAGTTTGATGATCAAACTCGCAGATAAGGGTGTCAGGAAAAATTAGCGATGGGCAGATCACTCATCATGTAGACTGTGACATGTACTCGAATGACTCACAATCTGTGAGGGATGCACTTTGTTTTTTCATGGATGAAGAAAAGGGCCAAGAGGTGGCATTTGTGCAGTTTTCAGAGGGTTTCAAAAAAGTCACTAAGAATGAAATATACGGTAGTTCATTTCGAGTAGGCATGGAGGTGAGTATATATTCATGAATATCTAATTACGATATTCAAAAGAGGTGGCATTTGTGCAGTTTTCTGAAAATTTTAATTTTGTTGGTGTTGAAGGTGGAATTTCATGGTCCGGATGGTAATGGAAGGCCTCCATATATTGGAACCGGCTGCTTTCACCGAAGAGATACTCTTTGTGGAAGGAAATTCGATAAGGAGTATACGAGTAAATGGTACAAGGAAAATGATCCGAATAGTGAAGAAAGTTTACATGAATTAGAAGCTAAATTGAAGGTCCTTGCAAGCTGTACATATGAGGAAAACACTCAATGGGGAAAGGAGGTCAGTCTTCTCCTGAATTTTACTTATCAAATCCCTGATAAGCTATGCAATATGTATGTCTCGACATTCAAAAAAATGCCTTATTGCAGACAGGTTTGAAATACGGGTGTCCAGTCGAAGATGTGATAACGGGTCTATCAATTCAATGCAAGGGATGGAAATCGGTGTATTTCAATTCGGAAAGGAAAGCATTCGTAGGTGTGGCACCAATCACACTGCCTCAAACACTTGTGCTGCACAAGAGATGGTCCGAAGGGAATTTTTTGATTTTGCTCTCCAAGTACAGCCCAGCTTGGTATGCACTTGGAAAGATTAGCTTTGGCCTTCAATTGGGATATTTCAATGACGTAGAACAGAAGTTCTAGGATCACCAGTGTAATCCTAACAGTAACATAAACTGGAATCCACCAGAAAAGAATTGAAGCCAAATTGTAAATATTATTGAATACCTTGAAAATGATAACAAAAAGCCTTAAATAGGCTCAGAAAACCCTAAAAATAACAAAAGACTAAAATATCCTCGTCTAAATAAAAACGGAAAACAAATAAAAAAAAACGAAAATCTTCGATTGCCCGAAAACCTAACTTAAACAGCTCCGTTGAGGGAGTGAATAACGTCAACCGGGCTAGCCCTGGATAACTCGTTATGGAGCTCTGAAAACCCTTTCCGAAAACATATTATAATAGGAAATCTGACAACCGAGGTAAAAGTTATGCCCGTTTCTTTGGATCACCTCTTTTGGACAATTTCCTATCCATCTCTTCTTCAAAGTCCAAAGCCAACTGTCCTACATCAGTCCCTCCCACCTGTGAAGAACTCGACCTCGAGTTATAATCTGGATAGAGCGGAATATCATCACAAAACTCATAAAGGTCAGCTACGTTGAAAGTTCGGGAAATGTTCATATCAGCAGGCAAGTCGATCACATAGGCATTGTTGTTGATCTTCTTGATCACCTTGTATGGTCCATACTTCCTTGGCTTCAACTTGTTATAGGTACCAACTGGGAACCTCTTCTTACGCAAAAACACCATAACCTGGTCTCCCTCAGCAAACAACTTCTCACACCTTTTAACATTTGTTGCAGCCTTATACTTTGCATTCTTCTCCTCTAGTCGCGCTTTCACTTCAGCCTGAACATCACGAACCTGCTCAGCCATAGTCTCAGCAGCAACACTCATACCAGTGACCTTGGGAAGCCTTGCCAGGTCCAACGCGTGCTTAGAAGGTTGTCGATACACTAAAGCGAAGGGAGACTTACCCCGTAGCAGTATGAACAACATTGTTATACGCAAACTCAGCTTGTGCCAGAGCTACGTCCCATTGTTTTGGCTTGTCCCCACAGATACTCCGAATTAAATTCCCCAGTGTTTGGTTTAGGTTCTCTGTTTGTCCGTCAGTTTGTGGATGGGCAGTGTTACTGAACTTCAGAGTAGTATCCATCCGCCGCCACAATGTCACCAAAAAATGGCTAAGAAACTTCGAGTCCATATCAGATGTGATTGACTGGGGTACACCATGTAAACGAACCACCTCCCGAAAGAACAGCTGAGCCACATGTGATGCATCAGATGTCTTCCGACAAGGTATAAAATGCCCCATTTTTGAGAACCTGTCAACCACAACAAACACAGAGTCTACCCACGCTGAGTTCGTGGAAGACCCAAAATGAAGTCCATTGCTAAATCCTCCCATATGGCATTCAGAACAAGTAGTGGCATGTACAGGCCTGTATTTTGAGCTTGTCCTTTAGAAGTTTGACAGACGTAACAATTGCGAACAAAGTTACCGATATCGCATTTCAACTGCGACCAATAATATCGTTCGGACACCCCACTAATAGTTTTGTCGCGCCCCAAGTGACCACCCAAACAACCACCATCCAACTCTCGAATCAGTTTATCTCTCAGAGAGCTCCGCGGGATGCATAATTGATTGCCACAGAACAAATAGCCTTCGGTCATATGAAACTCCCCGTCAGTCTGTTTTAGAACACATTTTCCCCATATCTCTCCAAAGTCCTCATCATCAGAATACAGTTCTTTCAGAAACTCAAACCCAATAATCTATTGCTGCATAGTCACCAATAAGCTTGTACGCCGACTCAGCGCGTCTGCCACCTTATTTAAAATTCCGGACTTGTGCTTCAGAACAAACGGAAACTTCTGCAAGTAGGTTGCCAACCGAGCATGCATATTACTTAAGCTTCTCTAGCTGTTCAGGTACTTCAGAGCTTGATGATCAGTGTAAAGAATAAACTCGCACTGAATTAGATAGTGCTCCCAATTCTTTAGAGCACGAATAATTGCATAGAATTCCTGATCATAGGTATTCCATTTTCGCCGCGCATCACTCAGCTTTCACTAAAAAACGCCACTGGTTTCTTCTCTTGTGACAACACTGCTCCAATCCCAACCCCATTAGCATCACATTCCACTTCGAATAACTTCTCAAAACTGGGTAGAGCAAGAACATGAGTGGTGCACAGTTTTTCTTTGATGACTGCGAAGGCTGTTTCGGCTGCCTCACTCCACTGAAACTTTCCCTTTCTCAAACACTATGTAATGGGAGCCACAATACTGCTAAAATCCCTCACAAATCGAAGATAAAACGTCGCCAACGCATGGAAACTCCTCACCTCTCCAACTGTCTTCGATGTAGGCCAATCACGAATGGCTCTAACCTTTTCTTCATCAACCAAAATCCTTTCCGAACTGACCACATACCCAAGGAATAATAACTACCCTATCATCCAACTGCATTTTTTAAAGTTGATAAACAATTTGTTTTTTAACAATACCTCTAACACAGGTCGCAGATGCTCCATGTGGTCTTCCTCATTTCCACTGTAAATTAATATATCGTCGAAGTAAACGACTACATATTTTCCAATGAAAGGCCGCAATACTTGGTTCATAAGCCGCAATACTTGGTTCATAAGCCGCATGAAAGTGCTCGACGCGTTGGACAGTCCGAAAGGCATCACTAACCACTCATACAATCCATCCTTAGTTTTGAAGGTTGTCTTCCATTCGTCCCTAGGTTTGACCCGAATTTGATGATACCCGCTCCTTAGGTCGATTTTGGAGAATAATTTTGACCCCTCCAACATATCTAGCATGTCGTCCAATCTTGTAATGAGAAAGCTGTACCTGACAGTTATCTTGTTAATTGCGCGACTATCAACGCACATCCTCCAACTGCCATCTATCTTTGGAACAAGTAATGTGGGAACTGCGCATGGACTCATGCTCTCTCGAATGAACCCCTTCTTTAGTAGTTTGATCTGCAGTAGTTTTAGCCTGACCCTGTCCATAACTTGGTGAAAATCTACTCCTGTTCGCGGCTGTGTTGGATGACTCACCCATGTCCTTCTTGTAATGAGAAAAACGATTGGATGATTTTTCCATTAACTCCGCTTTCAAGGCCATGTTGTGCGCCTCATCTACTGTCCACACGACTTGCAACCCAATTTTGTCTCGAATGGTCGACTTTAAACCCCTCAAATATCTCGAAACATGATATCCCTCAGTCTCATTGAGGTTGTTACGAACTGAAAGTCTGGACCACTCCTCAGTATAATCCGCAACGGTTTTGTTACACTGCACACAATTCTGATAACTCTGAAAAATAAATTGTTCATAGTTAGGAGGTAAAAACCTTCTTATCATAAGTTGTTTCATTCGCATCCAGGATCGTATAAGACCCTTGCTTTGTCGCCTTCTATCCATCTGTAATTTCTCCCACCAAACAGCAGCCATGCTTCTCAACTTGTACGCTACCAATTTGACTTGACGTTCTTCCGCTATGGAGCTCTGAAAACCCTTTCCGAAAACATATTATAATAGGAAATCTGACAACCGAGCTAAAACTTATGCCCGTTTCTTTGGAGCATCTCTTTTGGACAATTTCCTATCTATCTCTTCTTCAAAGTCTAAAGCCAACTGTCCTACATCATTCAACTATTCCTTCTGGGCTCCTAGCTGCTTTGCAACACTTTATTACTCTATCATCCCTTCACTATATCTCCTCAAAGACTTATCTGTGTTTCCACAGGTTAATTTATTACTAAACACTCTTCGAAAAATCAAATTTTCTCCGTGCAATTTATTTGAATTGACTTCTTTTCATTTCTCTCATGAATTCACTGATTCAGTCCTCAAGTCTGGTTCATACCATTTGCATATGTGATATCAGCCAAGTACTCTTACAGCCTAGTTGAATTTCTATGGTCTGGCGGAACAATCCTAGGCTGGTGGAACGAACAACGAATATGGCTCTACAAAAGAATAAGCTCCTATCTATTTGGCTTCATTGATGCCATTTTAAAGTCTGCAGGATTCTCTGATCAAGCATTCGTGATCACAGCCAAAGTAGCCGATGAAGACGTGTCAGAACGATACCAAAAAGAGATACTAGAGTTCGGAGCCTCCTCCCCAATGTTCACCGTAATAACAACACTTGCAATGCTCAACTTTTTCTGCTTCCTTAGGGTGGTTAAGAAACTAGCCATGGACGCAGCTGATACTCGATATTTGGACAGAATGGTTATGCAGATACTCATGTGTGTTGTTATGGTACTCATCAACTGGCCTTTGTATCAGGCCCTTTTCTTTAGGCACGACAAAGGCAAGATGCCAAGCTCATTGACACTTCAATCAATTGGATTTGCTCTGCTTGTTTTTACTTGTTTTGTATACCTTCAATAGTTTTTGTTTCCTGTGAGACTTTCTTCTGGCCCGTCCTGAAATTATTTTATCTGATTGTACGGATACCAAAATGTTTTTTTTAAGCTTTGTGTTATTGGTAAGATTTGAGCAGCTAACTTGGGAGTTATTTGTCTAATCTCAAGCTCGTCCATCTACCAACTGAATTGCGCCCTTGGAGGTTGGATACCAAAATGTTATATCATCCCATATAATAATTTATATATCATTATTATTATTATTATTATTTACTCCAATTAATGGGTATGCATTGCCGGATACCACGAATTATAATTTGGAAAGCCAAGAAATACTTATAAGATGCAGAAACCACACAATCACGCTGCTTCAATTGAAGCTAATAACTTTGGCACATAAACATTGCTTGAATTGAAACTAAAAACTTTAATTAGAACATGAACATTGTTGCTTATACGTAATAAGGAATCGGGTAATACCAATATTTATGGACTAATACCAATATCTTCCTTCAGAAAAAAATTATAGTATTTCTCTCTTGCCAAATAACCCAAAAGTAAGGCTAGGAAGCACACTTTCATAGGGTTTCATTCACTAGCAAAGAACAAAAATTATTTTCCACATTTTTTCCACATTTTTTTTAGTGTTCACGATTTAAATTATTTTTTACGATATATAAATTATTTTTAATTCATTTATGTTTAGTATTTATTTTTCACGATTTCAAATTATTGCTACTTTTTTTTTTCCAGAAATTTGAAATTTGCCCTACAATTTCTAAATCCAAATTTGAACTTTGAGCCTAGATTAATCAACATGAACATATTAACTTCTTAGTTGTAAAAATATATCTTTAAAAAGTGAATGTCGAGAAATTGTTTTCGAATAAAACATCAAGTCGTGTTTCATTCGAAGTTACTGCTGAAATCTATTTTATTTATTTTCCTTGTATCAGTGTTGATTATACAGTTTACAATGCAAATCAGCTCAAGATCAATACTAGTAAGTGATACTGATTTTTTTTTTAATATTTAATTATCAAGAAATGGTTTTTGAATTATACTTTTTTGCAACTTTGTTTTATTTTATATTTTATTCACGTTCATAATAGATCATAGAATTTTTTTCTTAATTTATTGAACTTTATTTTATAAGTTGAAGTCTAGTCTAATCTTATTTATATGATTTCCCTTTTTTTTTAATGAATAGTAGGAACGATGAAGTCTAGTCTTTATATAATCTCTATATTTATATAAAATTAGTTTGGTAATTCTAAAAGGAAAAGCACGTACAATTGTATGATTATTTTAATAAAGTATTGCTGATACGCCAAGTTCATCATGTAAGCTTGTGCAAAGTTGAAATTATGCCTCGTGTAACAATTACAGTGTGGCAAGTAAGATAAGGAAAAGGTATCGTGCAAATTACATGGAAGCATGGGTGAAGCTAGGATTTTGGCTTTTAGAGGGCTAAGGCAAAATCAAATATTCAAGTTGCCGGAAAACGAATATACTAAAATATACTAATATTTTAAAAAATCAAATATAATAGTGTATAGATTATATGTAAATTGTAATAATACAATAAATAAATTAATAAATAAAATAGATAAAGCTTAGTGAATTAACTGATCATATCTTGTTTAGCAATTGTAAGTTTTGAGTCTGTTCTTATTGAAATGTGGCTCAAAATTTAATCTACTAGTACAATAGAATCATTTTTAATCAAAGAAATAAGATGTAAATTCCTAGTGATATGATTTTGTATGAGAAACTTATTAAATCAATAACATCCAAAGATTTATATTTTCGTAGTAACTTGATTCTGTGTAATCCACATAGTATATATTGATGGCATGTAGACAAAATGACCGGCAAACAATCATAGTAAATAATTTGTGTGCAAAATACCAAGGAGATAGGGTGATATATACAACAAAATACTTGCTAGTCTTTATTCCTTTGTTCTTAGAATTGAAAGACAGATCAGACAACCAGATATATATTTTTTTTAAAAGAGACATCAAATTTGAAATAAAAAAAAGGGAAATAACAAGCAGAAAAAACAATACTACATTAATATCATGTCTTGCTTTGATATTAAAATTTAGTTAATGACCCCCTAATTATGTACCAAAAACATCGTACTTTTTTCTAAAATCTAAATTCAAAATAAGAAAGTTGTTTTTTGAAAAAAAGAGTCAAACCTCATGATGGTTTTTGCAAATCTCCTTGATGCAAAAAGATGGAGGGAGGCCCATGTTCATGTTCATGCGTGCGAGTGAGTGTAATCAGGGTAAATTTGAGTAAGGGTGGTCCACCATTAGTCAACGGGTCAAGAGAAGTGTAGTGTCTTTATGATTATTTTAATTGTTTTGGTATAATTATCCATGTAACTATGGTAAATTTGTGTAATTCGTCTATTAAAAATGAAAAATGCTATTGACACTATTAATTATCTGTTTATATTCCACTTTAATTTTTTTATTAATGATAATTTTACCTGAATTAAAATTACATAACAAGTAAAATCTGGAATTATAATATAGTCTGAGTGTTTCTTAAAAAAAGAAAAGAAGTTTTGATTGTCAACCCTATTTTGATTGTCAACCCTATATAACTTTACGAAGTGACATGAGAAACTTTTGGGAGTGTGTACAGGTTATTCTATAAATTCCATAACCCACTATGCAAAATCATCCATCATCCTACCTATTACATATCTATTTATTTCATTTAAAAAAAAACATTTACGTGAAACTAACCTCTTCAAATCATCATAAGAATCTCTATTAAATTTTTAACTTCTAGAATTTCTTTAAATGTACGTTGTTGCCAAGCTTACCAGTTTATCGGTGTTTTTTAATTTATTTCTAAGTCAAATGCATGCTCATTTCGGTGATAATAGTTCTCTGTAAAAAAAAATAGTCTCGTTTAGAATACTGATCAAGGAATTTATATTTTTACCTCTTTTAATTAATTTGGCTTATAATAACATATTGGAATCCCTTCATAGATAGTTCTACTAAAAAAACGAAGATATAAAACATAATTAGTGATCAATAACTTTATTATAAGAGAGAAATTAAGATTTCACATGTTACATATAAAATTATAAATTTTAATTCGTAGATCGATGAAATATAATGAATGAATTATTGGTAACCTATTCATTGTTTTCTTTCCTCTTCTTCATACTCTCCCCACCGTGCCAACGTACGAGTGGTTGGCTGAACTTCTCAATTCTCATCCTCTGCGCCGCCTCGGCAACGTTCCACGGCCTCACATCCTCTGTGGTAATTATTAGCAGGTGGTCCTTCGGTGCATAACTCTGGATGTTTTGGGCCACACGCTGGATTTTCACCACCTGCAATGGCTCCATAGTCGATATATCTAGCATCAGTTTCTTTTACAAAGAGCATGCATGCTAAAAGCATACAAATGCCGAAAACTATCAATTTCTTCGACATGTCTTAGATTTTGATTTCGGTGAGTTGATTGATTTTGGAAGTGGTAATGTGATATATAATCTATATAATGATTATGTGTTGTAGGTTAGTTCATGATATATGCAAATTTATATAGAGAAATGATATCTAACTATGGCCTTTATTTATTGTTATGCAGTTAAATACATAAGCTGTTTTATATAATTTAAAAATGAATTGTATGGAGGGTATTGTATCTTTCATTTCTTCAACTTCTTCCGGTTTAACCAGGAAATAATTTGTTTGATTTTACTTTCTAAAAAGCGATATGGTAAAATTAGATGTAAAACTACATTAATTAATTCATAGTATTAGAAACTAACAAGAGTCTCTTTCATATGATTTACATATAATTTGTTATTTTTATAAGGTTTTTTTTCCCATTAACTCAATTCAATATAGAGAGTAGAAGCCACAATTTGTTAAAACTTCCTCTACATTATCTTTTGGATTAATGAAATAAGTTTTATTATACTAATCAATTGAGTGTGTCGATTTCATGAAATTGCTCATCCATAGCTAATCTCTTGACTCTAGTGCCTTATAATTAGCTTCTATGCCTTTTAGACAAAAAATAATCATTTTCTTCGACATATTAACAATTAGCAATTCAATTAATTTGATAACATGAAGTTTCGTTCTGTATAATTTGACGTGTGCATGTACATACTTGTGTAAATATTTCCGAAGATCAACAAATTTTATTAATGTCAACCTCTTAGTTATCAACCGATAATTTCATTCGTTTATGCATATATAATCAAATTCTCGTATGTTTTTAATCCCAGATTCTACTCTGAAATATTATATATCGAGTTCATGAAGTCACTCTATAACATTATAAACATGATTAAATGTGTGATTATTATTATTATTATTATTATATTGGTGAAATTAGTATCTAAAATTCTAATGTATCAAAGTGAAGTACGAGATACGGTTGTTGTAGTGGTATACCCATCACATATACACCATGAGATTGTGTGATTAAGTCTTTCCCCTCCCAAATACACCGAATTTATATAATATTTCAAAATAAAAGACAAAATGTATCAAAGTGAAGGAATTAAATATGGGTTTATTAATTTAGAGAATGACTATCAAGTATACGAATTATATATCAAACACAATCATGGAGGTTCTGCTATACATATATAAATAGCTTGTGAGGTATATATATATTAAGAGTCCTTATCTGAGAATCTCTTCTATATTTTTGTGCTGGATCCAGGGCCGGTCCAAAGATTTTGGGGGGCCTAAGGCGAAATGTAAAATTGAGGCCCTCAACCTTCCACATATGTTTACTTGATTTTTTTTATGTAGTAAATACTCATAAAAATCAATATAATAACTCAAAATCTGGACGGTAAAACAACAACATAAAAAATAAAACGACACCATTTTTTTTTATTTCAACTCTTTCGGTCTTTCCATTTAATTCGAAGGCAAAAAAAATCAGATATGCTATAAATTTAGACATGAAATTCGAACTATGTGTAAGAATTCAAACTCTAACAAGCAAAATTCTAACAAACTAGAAAAGAAAATCAAAAGAAAGTTTTTCGAACAAAAAGAAGGAAAAGAAAAGTTATATTCAATCACCACAACAAATTCAACTCTTTTACAAGCGAACTACACAAATTTTGAAATTTCTTGTCTGAATTTTCTTACCAAGAGAGTTCTCCAGAACGCTAAATTTGAATTCAATTTGTATTTCGAATGTTTGATTAAGGGATTTAATGTGTCGTTTTTTTCAAAGGTTCATAGAAAGAAGGCTAGAGGAGCCAAGAAAACAACAGGGGACCAAGCCAAACAAGAACCGGCCATAAGCTAAAAAACACGAAAAACAACAAGAGCAGGGAGGCGACACCTGCAGCAAGACAAGAAACACAAACAACCCAAAAGAAGCAACAAGGCATCACCACAGAAACTGACCCCAACAGAGTCATAACAACGAAAAAAAGAGACGCAAAGATAACCACCAGGAAACCGCTAGACAACCAGGCAACGAGAGGCAAAAGTCACCAATCTGCCCATTCCACAAATTCCCCAGCCTGAGTCGAGCCCATCTTCATAAGACTATCCAAAAAGCAGTTGAAAATTATCAAATCAAACACCACCTCCAAACCAAATGATGCACTCAAGCTGCTTATGATTTCCATAATGATGTTAGCATGCTCCACACTCCTGAAATCACCCTTATTCACCCAAGCGGTCGTCACTTTGGAGTCACTAACCACTGAGATGTCCTTCCCATGCAATTGAAAATTCGAATGGCAAAGCTACACCGTTTTTTTGATAGCCCAGAATTCCGCAGAATTAGAGTCTAGAATCCCCAAGTATTGGGAAAAGAGGCATAAAATCTTGCCGTTTGTTGTCTGTTGTAATAATTAAAATTGTGTTTCAGGTGGGGTTTTTTTAGTGGTAAGTTTCTTGCATTGAATTGGTGGACATTTTTTTTTTCAAAAAATATATGTAAACGGTGGACCTTTAATTATAATTAATGATTGTCTTTATTTTAAAAATGTATGTGCGCCTCTGGCTTTATATTCATGAAATCACAATTTTATTTTCAAAATTTCAAATTTCAAATTTGAGGACCCTTTAAGATTGAGGGCCCAATGCAGTTGTCTTGTGGGCCTACTCATAGGGGCGGCCCTTGCTGGATCGACCATATAATATTACATTTTGAAATACATAATGTTACGAAGTGACATGAGAAACTTTTGGGAGTGTGTACAGGTTATTCTATAAATTCCATAACCCACTATGCAAAATCATCCATCATCCTACCTATTACATATATATTTATTTCATTTTAAAAAAATTTAAAACATTTACGTGAAACTAACGTCTTCAATTCATCATAAGAATCTCTATTAAATTTTTAACATCTAGAATTTCTTTAAATGTACGTTGTTGCCAAGCTTACCCAGTTTATCGGTGTTTTTTAATTTATTTCTAAACCAAATGCATGCTCATTTCGGTGATAATAGTTCTCTATAAAAAAAAAATTTAGTCTCTTTTGGAATATTGATCAAGGAATTTATAATTTTGCCTCTTTTAATTAATTTGGCTTATCATAACATATTGGAATCCCTTCATAGATAGTTCTACTAAAAAAACGAAGTTATAAAACATAATTAGTGATCAATAACTTTATTATAGAAGAGAAATTAAGATTTCACATGTTACATATAAAAATATAAATTTTAATTCGTAGATCATTGAAATATAATGAATGAATTATTGGTAACCTATTCATTGTTTTCTTTCCTCTTCTTCATACTCTCCCCACCGTGCCAACGTACGAGTGGTTGGCTGAACTTCTCAATTCTCATCCTCTGCGCCGCCCCGGCAACGTTCCACGGCCTCACATCCTCTGTGGTAATTATTAGCAGGTGGTCCTTCGGTACATAGCTCCGGATGTTTTGGGCCACACGCTGGATTTTCACCACCTGCAATGGCTCCATAGTCGATATATCTAGCATCAGTTTCTTTTACAAAGAGCATGCATGCTAAAAGCATGCAAATGCCGAAAACTATCAATTTCTTCGACATGTCTTAGATTTTGATTTCGGTGAGTTGATTGATTTTGGAAGTGGTAATGTGATATATAATCTATATAATGATTAGGTGTTGTAGGTTAGTTCATGATATATGCAAATTTATATAGAGAAATGATATCTAACTATGGCCTTTATATATTGTTATGCAGTTAAATACATAAGCTGTTTCATATAATTTAAAAATGAATTGTATGGAGGGTATTGTGTCTTTCATTTCTTCAACTTCTTCCGGTTTAACCAGGAATTAATTTGTTTGATTTTACTTTCTAAAAAGCGATATGGTAAAATTAGATGTAAAACTACGTTAATTAATTCATAGTATTAGAAACTAACAAGAGTCTCTTTTATATGATTTACATATAATTTGTTATTTTTATAAGGTTTTTTTTATATTTTCCCATTCACTCAATTCAATATAGAGAGTAGAAGCCACAATTTTTTAAAACTTCCTCTACATTATCTTTTGGATTAATAAAATAAGTTTTATTATACTAATCAATTAAGTGTGTGATTTCATGAAATTGCTCATCCATAGCTAATCTCTTGACTCTAGTGCCTTATAATTAGCTTCTATGCCTTTTAGACAGAAAATAATCATTTTCTTTGACATATTAACAATTATCAATTCAATTAATTTGATAATATGAAGTTTCGTTTTGTATAATTTGACGTGTGCATGTACGTACTTGTGTCAATCTCTTAGTTATCAACTGATAATTTCATTCGTTTATGTATATATAATCAAATTCTCGTATGTTTTTAATCCAACATTCTACTCTGAAATATTATATATCGAGTTCATGAAGTCACTCTATAACATTATAGACATGATTAAATGCGTGATTATTATTATTATTGTTATTATTGTTATCATAATAATAATTATTATTATATTGGTGAAATTTGTATCTAAAATTCTAATGTATCAGAGTGAAGTACGAGATACGGTTGTTGTAGTGGTATACCCATCACATATACACCATGAGATTGTGTGATTGAGTCTTTCCCCTCCCAAATACACCGAATTTATATAATATTTCAAAATAAAAGACAAAATGTATCAAAGTGATGGAATTAAATATGGGTTTATTAATTTAGAGAATGACTATCAAGTATACGAATTATATATCAAACACAATCATGGAGGTTATGCTATACATATATAAATAGCTTGTGAGGTATATATATTAAGAGTCCTTATCAGGTATGAGAATCCCTTCTATATTTTTGTGCTGGATCTAGGGCCAGTCCAGAGATTTTGGGGGCCCAAGGCGAAATGTAAAATTGAGGCTCTCGACCTTCCACATATGTTTATTTGATTTTTTTTTTATCTAGTAAATACTCATAAAAATCAAAATAATAACTCAAAATCAAGACGGTAACACAACAACATAAAAAATAAAACGACACTGATTTTTTTTATTTCAACTCTTTCGGTCTTTCCATTTAATTTGAAGGCAAAAAAAAAATCAGATATGCTATAAATTTAGACACGAAATTTGAACTATGTGTAAGAATTCAAACTCTAACAAGAAAAATTCTAACAAACTATGAAAGAAAAACAAAAGGAAGTTTTTCGAACAAAAAACAAGGAAAAGAAGAGTTATATTCAATCACCACAACAAATTCAACTCTTTTACAAGCGAACTACACAAATTTTGAGATTTCTTGTCTGAATTTTCTTACCAAGAGAGTTCTCCAGAACGCTAAATTTGAATTCAATTTGTATTTCGAATGTTTGATAAAGGGATTTAATGTGTCGTTTTTTTCAAAGGTTCATAGAAAGAAGGCTAGAGGAGCCAAGAAAACAACAGGGGACCAAGCCAAACAAGAACCGGCCATAAGCTAAAAACACGAAAAACAACAAGAGCAGGGAGGCGACACCTGCAGCAAGACAAGAAACACAAACAACCCAAAAGAAGCAACAAGGCATCACCACAGAAACTGACCCCAACAGAGTCATAACAACGAAAAAAAGAGACGCAAAGATAACCACCAGGAAACCGCTAGACAACCAGGCAACGAGAGGCAAAAGTCACCAATCTGCCCATTCCACAAATTCCCCAGCCTGAGTCGAGCCCTTCTTCATAAGACTATCCAAAAAGCAGTTGAAAATTATCAAATCAAACACCACCTCCAAACCAAATGATGCACTCAAGCTGCTTATGATTTCCATAATGATGTTAGCATGCTCCACACTCCTGAAATCACCCTTATTCACCCAAGCGGCCGTCACTTTGGAGTCACTAACCACTGAGATGTCCTTCCCATGCAATTGAAAATTCGAATGGCAAAGCTACACCGTTTTTTTGATAGCCCAGAATTCCGCAGAATTAGAGTCTAGAATCCCCAAGTATTGGGAAAAGAGGCATAAAATCTTGCAGTTTGTTTTTTTTTTTTTTTTGAAAATGCAATTTTATTGATAAAAGCCACTAGGCAAACCCAAGTCCAAAATGTAACAAGGAGCCAAATTAGCTCAACAAAGCAACAACTTGGTAAAACAAATCCAAAGCAGAAAACTGGGCAAAATAGAATACCCCACTATAAAGATACTAGACCAGCCAAAACGAGAAAAACCGTTGGACTAGCCAAACACTCCTTATAAATTCTTCAAGCTCCCCATTCCAGTGTTTCACCAACTGAATTAGCACCAACTTTAGCCAGGCTATCAGCAAGTGCATTGGCTCATCTCGGTGTAAACTTAATAGATATTAATTTTCTGTGCTTTAACCTTTGTCTGATATCATACACTAGCGCAACATAGCTCAACTTGCCAAAACCCTCACCATTTATCCATGACACAACCAACATCGAGTCACTCAAAATAGTAATTTCTCTATCAGCATGAAACCAACTAGAAGAAAACAAGTTAACAACTTTATGTATAGCTAATACCTCGGCCAAGGTTGAATCTGCTATGCCAATCGAATCTGAATTAGGCATAAAGTCCTGTCACTTGCATCTCTGAGAACTCCTCCTATACCAGCCGCACCCAGATTGCCTTTAGCTGATCCATCGACATTGAAGAATAAATCATTGTCCAAAGGGGGGATCCATGAACAAGGCTTGATACTCTTGACAGTTTTCTTGTCAACACATCTTCCTTCAATGTCCAACAATAAAATAGTGATGTCCTCTGCAGAACCTAATCCAAAGTTTTTGAACTACCAAACCACCCTAAATTTTACCGAATCTAAGGCCAAAGATAAGCATGCTGATTTCCCATTAAATACCACATTATTCCCGTACTCCCATATTGTCCACACCATTGCATAGAACCGTAGATGCCACGCCCTTTGCTTGGCCTTAGAGGAACAAAAACCATTCCAACCTTCCATCCACTTCCCAATCGAAGAACTGCAGCATGTGGAAATATCCCACCAACCTATTGCCTTCATCCACAACTCCCAAGACCATTCACAATGCAAAAAAAAAAAAAGATGATCAATATTTTCGGGCATTTTACCACACAAAGGACAATCTAGACTAGACAAGTTTGGCATTTCAAATTTACTTAGCACTTCCCTAACTAACAACCTCCCTTTAAGTAACTGCCATAGGTGTATTTCAACCTTCGGGGGACATATTCCTTGCCACAAAAAAGAGCACTCAACCGAGCTTCTTTGATCATCACAACTCTCCAAGCATCTTCTAAACGATTCTACCGAAAAGCACCCATTTGAGCAGAATGTCCAAGCCAATGCATCTAGTATGTCCCTATTAATACGTACAGTTTCTATAGCAACCAAGAAACATCTCCATTGTTCAATTTCCCAATCAAATAATTGCCTTCTCAAACTCACTTCCCAAATCCACTTAGAATTCTCAAATCTACCAAAATCCCTAACCAAACCATCTTTGTTGGATGCCAGCACAAAGATTCTTGGGAAAGCAACACATAACGGAATAGAGTCCCATTTTAATTCTTTCCAGAACCTAATCTTGTCACCCGACCCTACCACCACTTGAAAGCCATCTTTAATAATCTTAAATGAACGTTGAGTCTGCACATAAAGACCATTGATAGTTTTGACAAAATGAGACGGTGATTTCAACTCTAAACTTTCCCAAACTAATCCATTATTTTTCAAGCCATATTTTGCACACACTACTCTCCTCCACAAACAAGAGTGGTCCTTCCGAAACCTCCAAACCCATTTAGCCATCAGACTAGTCCCCTTATCCCTAAGCCTCCCGATCCCCAAACCTCCCAACTTCTTGCTTTTACAAATTGACTCCCAATCTACCACGTGTACCTTTCTTTTAGCAATACCATAATTCCAGAAAAATTCTCGTTGAAGCTTTTCGATATTCTTCGCCACACCAATCGGTATACCAAAAACGGACATGTAAAAAGGTCGGAAGGCTAGAAAGGACAGCTTTGATGAGGACAAGCCTCCCACCCTTAGATATAAAACCTCTCTTCCATGTAGCTAGTCTTTCTTTCACCTTTTTGATTACCGGATTCCAGAAAGCTTCCCTTTAGGATTTCCGCCTAATGGAAGCCCTAAATAAGTTATAGGAAGGGTGGAAAAAGCACACTTAAAGGCCTTTGCCCACGAGTCATCATCAGGATTCTTCTTCCCGACCCTTACCAAACAAGATTTATGAAAGTTAATTTTGAGACCCGAAGCGAGCTCAAAACACCTCAAAATCCTTTTGGCATTTAAGAGATAATCAAAACATGGATCTATGAATAGCATTGTGTCGTCTGCAAACTGAAGATGAGTGATTTGGATTTCGTCATTGTTAAAACCTATACCCCTAATCAATCCAAGGTCTCTAGCTCTGTCGAACAACTTGCTTAAGACTTCCACCACAATATTGAACAAAAAAAGGTGACAGCGGATCCCCTTGACGAAGACCTTTTTCCATCAGAAACTTCTTGGTAGGACTACCATTCACCAGAACCGACGATGAGGAAGTAGAGATACAATCTCTTATCCATCCTATCCATCGTTCACCGAAACCCATTAAGTTCAATATTTCTAGCAAAAAATCATGGTCCAAACAATCGAAAGCTTTCTCAAAGTCAAGCTTAACTAGGAATCCCCCTTTGCCATCCTTTTTCCAAGCGTGTATAATTTCTTCTGCTATCACAAAACTATCCACCATCTGTCTGCCTATAACGAAGGCCATTTGGTTTGGGCTAATGATCGAATCCATCACTGTCTTTAATCTATTCGCCAAGACCTTAGCTAGAATTTTCTACACTGCTCCAACCAAACTAATGGGTTTATATTCCTTGAGGGAACTCGGATTCCTTATTTTAGGAATAAGTGCCACAAATGAGCTATTCAAATATTTTACTACCGAGCTATCCCTATGGAATTCCACTATAAAATTCATAACATCATCCTTAATTGCCTCCCAGTTGGCTTTAACAAAATTCATGTTGAATCCATCTGGACCTGGTGCTTTGTTACCATCACACTCACTAAGTGCCAACCACACCTCATCCAAAGAGAAATCTTCCTCCAAGATTCTACTGTCCTCCACCAAAATCTTTTGAGTAGGAAAATCTGGTAATCTAAGCTTGCACCTCTCGGTTTTCATAAAATGTCCCTTGAAGAATTGAAACACCCCTTCTCTAATCAGATTTGGTCCAACGCACAATCTACCATTGACATGCAAATCGCCGATAACATTTACCCTTCTTCTCATGTTAGCCAAAAGATGAAAATATCGTGTGTTCCTATTCCCCTCATTCAACCATTTTACCCGAGAGTTTTGTCTCCATCTTTGTTCCTCCTGACGAATCATCTTCCACAGCTTCACAAGGCATTTTTTGCGATCTTCTCTCAAAGATTTAGTCCATCCAGCCCTCACAGCCTTTGTTTCTATGTCATGGAGCTCCTCCTCCAATTGCTTGGTCTGATCACAGGTTGGCTTCGTAGCTCTCGCCCAGCTTCGCAGATACTGTTTCACTGCTTTTGCTTTCCTTAGTAAGGTAACTCCAACAGAACTACCTCCTGTTTTCTTCCTCCATGTTGCCTTAACCTCGCTCATTAACTTCTTATCTTCGAGCCAAGCATTTAGAAACCTAAATGGTTTGGGACCCCATTCTATTGTTTCAGTTACCCCAAGCATAACTGGATTGGGATCCGACAAACCCCTTCCCAAACCTCTTTGGACAAGAGCTGGGAACCAAGCCAGGAACTGCGGAGCACATAAGAATCTATCTAATCTAGCCCACGAACCCCTTTCCCTGTTATTAGTCCACGTATAAGACATTCCCTATAAATGAATATCTATAACCATCGCCGAATCAATAAAGGATCTAAAATTACTACTAGACTTCACATTTTGGGAGCACTCAATTCTCTCACTACAGTCCAATACCGTATTGAAATAGCCACCTAAAACCCAAATTCCCGGAAGAGAACCTTGAGCATTGAGAATAAAATTCCACAATTCAACTCTACTAGTTTCATGAGTAGCTGCATAAACATTACAAAATATAACTTCTTTTCTAGATTTAATAAGCTCACTAGATACAATGATACACCGATCACTCGAAATGCAATCCTTTACTGTAAATTCCTCCTCATCCCATAATGTTATTAAACCCCCAGCTGATCCGTTTGCTTCCACTCCAATCCCTTTTATCAAAACTGAACCTCCTAGTGCTTTAACAATTCTTGAGTCAAAATAATTCAACTTAGTTTTTTGTACGAACAGCAAGAAATGTTTTTATCCCTGAACTAATTTTCTTACCGCATGTCTCTTCTCCAACCTTCCCAATCCTCTAATATTCCAAGTGATAATAATCATCAAAAGTCTGGAACCTCTTCGAACAACAACATCTTCATCAATTACCGATTCTGAAATCTCAACTCATCCTCTTGTTCTCTACGTCTAATCTCCTCTGAAGCCGATTCCTCTATACCATTAAAATCAAAACCAACTGCCATACCCACCTCAATTACCTTCGCCGCCTCTTCACTTAGACTCCACCTTACAGTCTTTTTGCTCTTCTCCCCAAATTGCCTCGTATCTCCATTTTTTTCATTCATGTTGACCTTAATTTCTTCTTCCTCAACTTCTTTTTCGAAGACTGTAGCCATTTCCTTCTCTAAATTCCAATTCCTGCATAATCCATCTTCCTTCAGACCCGACCCTACAATCCCCTGATCTCTACCTCTATCCGTACGAGTCACCATACCGTGACTTTTGCTCGAGCTATTCATCTTGCTGTTACTCCTTGACGTTTTCTTCCTTTTCCCATTCACTGTTTGAGCTAAAGGAATCAAAGCCTCTGAAACTGTTGTACATTGAGTTGCAGAAACGTGAGAGATCGAGTTCCCAGACGAAGAAGAGCAAGTTTCCTCTTCTACATCTGTTGATTTAGATTCTTATATAAGTTCAATTTGGGCCTTGTTATTGGGCCTTTGTTCCCCACCTGTATGAGTCCACTTCCAAGATCAATCTCTATTTTACCTCCTTTCAACTGGCCCAATTGGCCAAACCCACTTGACGTTGAGCACCCCCCCCCCCCCCCCCCCCCCCCCCCCCCCCATGCTTTTTAAAATTCCTTATACACCCCCATTCACTCTCCTCAGAAAAGTAAGTCCAACAGTCATTACTATTCTCACCCAATACCAACTCGCCCCTTGACCCAGCTGGCATTTCCTCTATGTGCTTCTGTTTCCCAGAACTCCCCTCTATATCTTTTCCTTTTCCTATATTACTCATATCTACTCCATCTGTGTAATTTTTCTTCCCAAGATAATTGTCCACTAATGCTTCAGCTTCTCTATTACCTACATTTTCCTTGCAATGATTAGCTCTGGACCTATCATCAATCAGAATATGAGTCTTTCTTTGATTGGTTAGCTTAACTCCCGTCTCTTCAGCATCCTTTTATTGGATAATAATTGTATAGTTAAGAGTTTATTATCTATAGGTTGTATAGTTATATTTGAATTTGTTCAGCTGTCACAGTTGTAACTTATCATTAGGAGGGTTTGCAGTGTTCTCAATGTTAAACTCTATTGTATATATATTTACATGGTTAATCAATGAAAAGGAAGAGTGAAAATTCTTCATCAAACAGCCTCTCTTGATATGGTATCAAAGCCTACGGTCTCTACCTAGAACACATATTTTTCTTTTTCTCATCCTTTCTCCACTCCAATCAATGAGTACATTAAATACGGACACATCTCCTGCCAACAGCTCTACAGGTCTGCCTCCTGACAACAGCTCTTCCTCTGCTGCACTTCCTACAATCATTAATGTAACTCCAGCCACTTCAACTGCACTACGTTCCAATGAATTCCATCTCATTAATTACCATCAACATCTCTGCTCAGGCCCCTCTCAAGCTCACCACCAACAACTACATGTCCTGGAAAATTCAGTTTCAAACCCTATTTACTGGTTATGATCTCCTTGGGTTTATTGATGGTTCCAAGCCTTGTCCACCTGCCAATATCACTGTGAACGAAGTCTCAAATGTGAATCCTGCATACAACATTTGGGTTCGGCAAGACCAACTTATTCTGAATGCTATCGTTGGCTCTCTATCTCCCACAATCATCTCCTTTGTTGCCAGAGCCAAAACTTCAATGGAAGCTTGGACCATTCTTGCAAATACATATGCCAAACCGTCTCAAGGACGCATCAAGCAAGTCAAAGCTCTTCTCAAACAATCCACGAAAGGTACGCAATCCATCACAGATTTTCTTCACTCTGTCAAAGCTCGTGCAGATGAACTGGCATTGCTTGGTGCTCCAATGGACGATGATGATATCATAGAGCGTATTCTTGACGAACTTGATGATGACTACAAAGAATTGGTTCGTGCTGTTCAGGCTCGGGATAACCCCATATCCTTTGATGAGCTTCATGAGAAGCTTCTGACATTTGAGGCATCTCTTCAAAATAACAAGAAGATATCATCACCTGTTCCAATCACTGCAAATCTTGCTTCAAGGTCTGGCTTGAATTGGCAACCGCAGTAACATCAAACAACTGGCGTCCTTCTTCTCCTGGAAACAACTGGCGTCAGTCTTTTTCTCTAGCACATAAGCAGCAATCAACCAGCAGCAGCAATCAACCATCTCACCGTGGAAATTCATAAGCTCCACGACCCTATCTTGGCCGTTGTCAGGTGTGTGGAGTTCAAGGACACTCAGCCAAGCGCTGTCCCTCTTTTCAAATGGTTCCAATTCAGCAGCCTGATGGCTCACAGCATACTGCACTGCCGACTCCTTGGCAACCTAGAGCAAATTATGCAGCAACATCCTCTTCTCCCAGCCCCGCATGGTTACTTGATAGTGGTGCATCGCATCATATGACAGCGGACTTGAACAATTTGTCTCTACACTCACCTTACAGTGACTCCGATGATGTTATGATTGGAGATGGCTTAAGTCTTTCAATCACCAATACCGGTTCAACATCTCTTTGTGCTTCTAATAATACCTTTAAATTACATGATGTTCTTTGTGTACCCCATATGAAAAAGAATTTGATTTCAATTTCGCAATTTTGTGCTACTAATGCGGTTTCAGTTGAATTCTTATCATCTTCTTTTCATGTGAAGGATCTTCGTACGGGGGCAATTCTTCTGAGAGGCGAAACCACCATTGCATTTTTGGCCTCATGCATTTGCCACCGCTGTCTATCTAATCAACAGAATGCCAACCCCAACACTTAAACTTTCATCACCGTATGAAATGATTTTTGGAACACCTCCAAATTACTCTAAACTGAAAATCTTCGGGTGTCTTTGTTATCCTTGGCTTCGGCCGTATTCGTCTCACAAGTTAGACAAACGATCAACTTCGTGTGTATTTCTTGGGTATTCATTATCTCAAAGTGCCTATTTATGTTTTGATCCGTCGTCCGCCAAAATGTATGTCTCTCGTCACGTTCAATTTGTGGAGTCAGTTTTTCCCTACAAGTCTCTAAATACCACTCTAGATCGTCCAACACCTAACACCATCAGCTCTTGGGTTCCAACTGTCATCACTGTGCCTCTCCCACACACCATTCGGTCAGCATCATCTCTGCCCTCAGTTGCACCATCTCAAGAGTTGTTACCGTGTGGAGCTCCCTCTTCGACGATGCCCACTGCCTCTCATCAGTGCCTACTGCCGCCGGCCACTGCCACAACAAACCTAGTGCCAATCGACACTGCTGCTGCATCAGCACCTCCTTCGTCCCCTACTGCTACTGTTCTGTCAGGGTCTGCAGTCTCATCTCAACCAACTTTCGGCTCAGGTATTCAGGCCACTGTTTCAGCTCCTTTGTAGCAGCCTTCGTTACCAGGTGAAGCACATCAACCAGTAAACAGCCATCCCATGACCACTCGAGCTAAGAATGATATTCACAAACCTATCCAGAAGTTGAATCTTCACACAAGCCTGCAGCCGTCCTCTGAATTTGAACCGACCACTGTAACACAGGCACTTAAAGATTCTAATTGGCGTCGAGCCATGTCAGAGGAATGTAATGCCCTTATTCATAATGGTACTTGGGAGCTAGTTCCACCAGACATGGCATCCAATATCGTTGGGTGTAAATGGATTTCCCGGATCAAGCGTAAGTCAGATGGCTCGATTGACAGATACAAAGCACGTCTGGTTGCTAAGGGGTTCAATCAACGACCTGGTGTGGATTATTTTGAAACTTTCAGTCCTGTCATCAAACCTACTACCGTGAGGCTAGTTCTAAGTATTGCTATCAGTAATGGTTGGTCACTCCGGCAACTGGATATTAACAATGCTTTTCTTCAGGGTCGACTCACATAGACAGTTTTTATGGCACAGCCTCCTGGTTTTGTTGACTCAGATCGCCTGACTCATGTATGCTAGCTCAGGAAGGCTATCTATGGTCTCAAGCAGGCTCCACGAGCTTGGTACCATGAGCTGCGTCAGTTTTTACTAGCAGCCGGTTTTACAAACTCCTATGCTGACACCTCTCTCTTCGTCCTGAACACTGGTGGTAATGTTCTTTATCTTCTTATATATGTTGACGATATTATTCTTACAGGTAACAACTCAGCACATGTGGATCGTTTTGTTGACATCCTAGCTCAACGTTCTCTTGATACCTTCTTCTTCATGCAATTCTCCATCTCTGAATCTTCATCAACTTCATCCCAATCTAAACCTAGCAATTTCAGAATTTCAGAGTAACTAACTGACGTAAGGTCTTCTGAAACTTGTATTGAAAAGAATCTCCTTTAGGTTGACACCTTAACTACTTTCGGAAATGGATGATTGTAAGGAATCAGCACCAAGACTCTTCCAACAGCAATATTATTCCTTTTAACAGTGGCCTCATCAATCCGTAATGGTTCTCCCACAGCCCATCCCAATCTTCTGAAAAAATCCTCACACCAACAATCTAAAGGAATTCCATGGAACTCCACCCAGGTCATTCTAGACTGTGGCATAATGGCCGGCGACCATTCTCCCACTGACGAAAAAAACTCTGACCATAACACTTTGTTTCTTATAAAATCTTCTCTATCTTTCTTTGATTGGAATAACCACAGGACATTCTTATCACCAGAAAAATAAAAATTGAACTTAATTCCTCTGTTAAGCATACCAATCACCATACTGGAAACATTTCTAAAGACGTTAAGGACCCCTACTGCACGGAACTCCAACCACCTTGTCTGTTCTAATAATTAAAATTGTGTTTCATGTGGGGGTTTTTTAGTGGTAAGTTTCTTGCATTGAATTGGTGGACATTTAAAAATATATATATATATATGTGTAAACGGTGGACCTTTAATTATAATTAATGATTGTTTTTATTTTAAAAATGTATGTGTGCCTCTGACTTTATATTCATGAAATCACAATTTTATTTTCAAAATTGTAAATTCCAAATTTGAGGACCCTTTAAGATTGAGGGCCCAATGCAGTTGTCTTGTGGGCCTACTCCTAGGGGCGGCCCTGGCTGGATCGACCATATAATATTGCATATTGAAATACATAATGTTACAAAGTGACATGACAAACTTTTGAGAGTGTGTACAGGTTATTCTGTAAATCCCATAACCCACTATGCAAAATCATCCATCATCCTACCTACTACATATCTATTTATTTCATTTAAAAAAAAATATTTACATGAAACTAACCTCTTCAAATCATCATAAGAATCTCTATTAAATTTTTAACTTCTAGAATTTCTTTAAATGTGCGTTGTTGCCAAGCTTACTATGTTTGTCGGTGTTTTTTAATTTATTTCTAAACCAAATGTATGCTCATTTCGGTGATAATAGTTCTCTGTAAAAAAAAAATTAGTCTCTTTTAGAATATTGGTCCGGGAAATTATAATTTTGCCTTTTTTAATTAATTTGGCTTATCATAACATATTGGAATCCCTTCATAGATAGTTCTACAAAAAAAAATGAAGTTATAAAACATAATTAGCGATCAATAACTTTATTATAAGAGAGAAATTAAGATTTCACATGTTACATATAAAATTATAAATGTTAATTCGTAGATCGATGAAATATAATGAATGAATTATTGGTAACCTATTCATTGTTTTCTTTCCTCTCCTTCATACTCTCCCCACCGTGCCAACGTACGAGTGGTTGGCTGAACTTCTCAATTCTCATCCTCTGCGCCGCCCCGGCAACGTTCCACGGCCTCACATCCTCTGTGGTAATTATTAGCAGGTGGTCCTTCGGTGCATAGCTCCGGATGTTTTGGGCCACACGCTGGATTTTCACCACCTACAATGGCTCCATAGTCGATATATCTGGCATCAGTTTCTTTTACAAAGAGCATGCTTGCTAAAAGCATGCAAATGCCGAAAACTATCAATTTCTTCGACATGTCTAGGATTTTGATTTCCGTGAGTTGATTGCTTTTGGAAGTGGTAATGTGATATATAATTTATATAATGATTAGGTGTTGTAGGTTAGTTCATGATATATGCAAATTTATATAGAGAAATGATATCTAACTATGGCCTTTATAAATTGTTATGAAGTTGAACACATAAGCTGTTTTATATAGTTGAAAAGTGAATTGTATGGAGGGTATTGTGTCTTTCATTTCTTCAACTTCTTCCGGTTTAACCAGAAATTAATTTGTTTGATTTTACTTTCTAAAAAGCCATATGGTAAAATTAGATGTAAAATTACATTAATTAATTCATCGTATTAGAAACTAACAAGAGTCTCTTTTATATGATTTACATATAATTTGTTATTTTTATAAGGTTTTTTTTTATATTTTCCCATTAACTCAATTCAATATAGGGAGTAGAAGCCACAATTTGTTGAAACTTCCTCTACATTATCTTTTGGATTAATGAAATAAGTTTTATTATACTAATCAATTGAGTGTGTCGATTTCATGAAATTGCTCATCCATAGCTAATCTCTTGACTCTAGTGCCTTATAATTAGCTTCTATGCCTTTCAGGCAGAAAATAATCACTTTCTTCGACATATTAACAATTAGCAATTCAATTAATTTGATAACATGAAGTTTCGTTCTGTATAATTTGACGTGTGCATGTACGTACTTGTGTAAATATTTCCGAAGATGAACTAATTTTATTAATGTCAATTTCTTAGTTATCAACCGATAATTTCATTCGTTTATGCATATATAATCAAATTCTCGTATGTTTTTAATCCAAGATTCTACTCTGAAATATTATATATCGAGTTCATGAAGTCACTCTATAACATTATAGACATGATTAAATGCGTGATTATTATTATTATTATTATTATTATTATTATTATTATTATTATTATATTGGTGAAATTTGTATCTAAAATTCTAATGTATCAAAGTGAAGTACGAGATACGGTTGTTGTAGTGGTATAACCATCACATATAATCCATGAGATTATGTGATTGAGTCTGTCCCCTCCCAAATACACCGAATTTATATAATATTTCAAAATAAAAGACAAAATGTATCAAAGTGAAGGAATTAAATATGGGTTTATTAATTTAGAGAAAGACTATCAAGTATACGAATTATATATCAAACACAATCATGGAGGTTCTGCTATACATATATAAATAGCTTGTGAGGTATATATATAATGAGTCCTTATCAGGTATGAGAATCCCTTCTATATTTTTGTGCTGGATCTAGGGCCAGTCTAGAGATTTTGGGGGCCCAAGGCGAAATGTAAAATTGAGGCCCTCAACCTTACTTGATTTTTTTTATGTAGTAAATACTCATAAAAATCAAAATAATAACTCAAAATCTAGACGGTAACACAACAACATAAAAAATAAAACGACACTGAATTTTTTTTTATTTCAACTCTTTCGATCCTTCCATTTAATTTGAAGGCAAAAAAAATCAGATATGCTATAAATTTAGACACGAAATTCGAACTATGTGTAAGAATTCAAACTCTAACAAGCGAAATTCTTACAAACTAGAAAAGAAAAACAAAAGGAAGTTTTTCGAACAAAAAATAAAAAAAAGAAGAGTTATATTCAATCACCACAACAAATTCAATTCTTTTACAAGTGAACTACACAAATTTTGAGATTTCTTGTCTGATGTTTCTTACCAAGAGAGTTCTCCAGAACCCGAAATTTGAATTCAATTTGTATTTCGAATGTTTGATAAAGGGATTTAATGTGTCGTTTATTTTTTGAATGGTTCATAGAAAGAAGGCTAGAGGAGCCAAGAAAACAACAGGGGACCAAGCCAAACAAGAACCGGCCATAAGCTACAAAACACGAAAAACAACAAGAGCAGGGAGGCGACACCAGTAGCAAGACAAGAAACACAAACAACCCAAAAGAAGTAACAAGGCATCACCACAGAAACTGACCCCAACAGTGTCACAACAACGAAAAATAGAGACGCAAAGATAACCACCAGACAACCGCTAGACAACAAGGCAACGAGAGGCAAAAGTCACCAATCTGCCCATTCCACAAAATCCCCAGCCTGACTCGAGCCCATCTTCATAAGACTATCCACAAAGCAGTTGAAAATCATCAAATCAAACACCACCTCCAAACCACATGCTGCACTCAAGCTGCTTATGATTTCCATAATGATGTTAGCATGCTCCACACTCCTGAAATCACCCTTATTCACCCAAGTGACCGCCACTTTGGAGTCACTAACCACTGAGATGTCCCTCCCATGCAATTGAAAATTCGAATGGCAAAGCTCAACCGCTTTTTTGATAGCCCAGAATTCCGCAGAATTAGAGTCTAGAATCCCCAAGTATTAGAAAAAGAGGCATAAAATCTTGCCGTTTGTTGTCTGTTGTAATAATTAAAATTGTGTTTCAGGTGGGGTTTTTTAATGGTAAGTTTCTTGCATTGAATTGGCGGACCTTTTTTTTTCAAAATATATATGTAAACGGTGGACCATTAAATATAATTAATGATTGTCTTTATTTTAAAAACATATGTGCGCCTCTGGCCTTATATTCATGAAATCACAATTTTACTTTCAAAATTTCAAATTTCAAATTTAAGGACCTTTTAAGATTGAGAGCCGAATGCAGTTGTCTTGTGGGCCTACTCCTAGGGGAGGCTCTGGCTGGATCGACCATAAAATATTGCATATTGAAATATGTAATGTTACGAAGTGACATGAGAAACTTTTGGGAGTGTGTACATGTTATTCTATAAATTCCATAACCAACTATGCAAAATCATCCATCATCCTACCTATTACAAATCTATTTATTTCATTTAAAAAAAAACATTTACGTGAAACTAATCTCTTCAAATCATCATATGAATCTCTATTAAATTTTTAACTTTTAGAATTTCTTTAAATGTACGTTGTTGCCAAGCTTACCCAGTTTATCGATGTTTTTTAATTTATTTCTAAGCCAAATGCATGCTCATTTCGGTGATAATAGTTCTCTGTAAAAAAAAATTAGTCTCTTTTGGAATATTGATCAACGAATTTATAATTTTGCCTGTTTTAATTAATTTGGCTTATCATAACATATTGGAATCCCTTCATAGATAGTTCTACAAAAAAAAAACGAAGTTATAAAACATAATAAGTGATCAATAACTTTATTATAAGAGAGAAATTAAGATTTCACATGTTACATATAAAAATATAAATTTTAATTCGTAGATCATTGAAATATAATGAATGAATTATTGGTAACCCATTCATTGTTTTCTTTCCTTTTCTTCATACTCTCCCCACCGTGCCAACGTACGAGTGGTTGGCTGAACTTCTCAATTCTCATCCTCTGCGCCGCCCCGGTAACGTTCCACGGCCTCAAATCCTCTGTGGTAATTATTAGCAGGTGGTCCTTCTGTGCATAGCTCCGGATGTTTTGGGCCACACGCTGGATTTTCACCACCTACAATGGCTCCATAGTCGATATATCTGGCATCAGTTTTTTTTTTACAAAGAGCATGCTTGCTAAAAGCATACAAATGCCGAAAACTATCAATTTCTTCGACATGTCTTAGATTTTGATTTCGGTGAGTTGATTGATTTTGGAAGTGGTAATGTGATATATAATCTATATAATGATTAGGTGTTGTAGGTTAGTTCATGATATATGCAAATTTATATAGAGAAATGATATCTAACTATGGCCTTTATATATTGTTATGCAGTTAAATACATAAGCTGTTTTATATAATTTAAAAATGAATTGTATGGAGGGTATTGTATCTTTCATTTCTTCAACTTCTTCCGGTTTAACCAGGAAATAATTTGTTTGATTTTACTTTCTAAAAAGCGATATGGTAAAATTAGATGTAAAACTACATTAATTAATTCATAGTATTAGAAACTAACAAGAGTCTCTTTTATAGGATTTACATATAATTTGTTATTTTTACAAGGTATTTTTTATTATATTTTCCCATTAACTCAATTCAATATAGAGAGTAGAAGCCACAATTTGTTGAAACTTCCTCTACATTATCTTTTGGATTAATGAAATAAGTTTTATTATAATAATCAATTGAGTGTGTCGATTTCATGAAATTGCTCATCCATAGCTAATCTCTTGACTCTTATGCCTTATAATTAGCTTCTATGCCTTTCAGAAAGAAAATAATCACTTTCTTTGATATATTAACAATTAGCAATTCAGTTAATTTGATAACATGAAGTTTCGTTATGTATAATTTCACGTGTGTATGTATGTACTTGTGTAAATATTTTCGAAGATGAACTAGTTTTATTAATGTCAATTTCTTAGTTATCAACCGATAATTTCATTCGTTTATGCATATATAATCGAATTATCGTATGTTTTTAATCCAAGATTCTACTCTGAAATATTATATATCGAGTTAATGAAGTCACTCTATAACATTATAGACATGATTAAATACGTGATTATTATTATTATTATTATTATTATTATTATTATTATATTGGTGAAATTTGTATCTAAAATTCTAATGTATCAAAGTGAAGTACGAGATACGGTTGTTGTAGTGGTATACCCATCACATATACACCATGAGATTGTGTGATTGAGTCTTTCCCCTCCCAAATACACCGAATTTATATAATATTTCAAAATAAAAGACAAAATGTATCAAAGTGAAGGAATTAAATATGGGTTTATTAATTTAGAGAAAGACTATCAAGTATACGAATTATATATTAAACACAATCATGCAGGTTCTGCTATACATATATAAATAGCTTGTGAGGTATATATATTAAGAGTCCTTATAAGGTCTGAGAATCCCTTCTATATTTTTGTGCTGGATCTAGGGTCGGTCCAGAGATTTTGGGGGCCCAAGGCGAAATGTAAAATTTAGGCCCTCGACCTTCCACATATGTTTACTTGATTTTATTTTATTTAGTAAATACTCATAAAAATCAATATAATAATTCAAAATCAAGACGGTAACACAACAACATTAAAAATAAAACGACACCGAATTTTTTTTTTATTTCAACTCTTTCGGTCTTTCCATTTAATTTGAAGGCAAAAAAAATCAGATATGCTATAAATTTAGACACGAAATTCGAACTATGTGTAAGAATTCAAACTCTAACAAGTGAAATTCTAACAAACTAGAAAAGAAAAACAAAAGGAAGTTTTTCGAACTAAAAAATAAGGAAAAGAAGAGTTATATTCAAGCACCAAAACAAATTCAACTCTTTTACAAGAGAACTACACAAATTTTGAGATTTCTTGTTTGAAGTTTCTTACCAAGAGAGTTCTCCAGAACCCTAAATTTGAATTCAATTTGTATTTCGAATGTTTGATAAAAGGATTTAATGTGTCGTTTATTTTTTGAATGGTTCATAGAAAGAAGGCTAGAGGAGCCAAGAAAACAACAGGGGACCAAGCCAAACAAGAACCGGCCATAAGCTACAAAACACGAAAAACAACAAGAGAAGGGAGGCGACACCAGCTGCAAGACAAGAAACACAAACAACCCAAAAGAAGTAACAAGGCATCACCACAGAAACTGATCCCAACAGTGTCACAACAACGAAAAATAGAGACGCAAAGATAACCACCACACAACCGCTAGACAACCAGGCAACGAGAGGCAAAAGTCACCAATCTGCCCATTCCACAAAATCCCTAGCCTGACTCGAGCCCATCTTCATAAGACTATCCGCAAAGCAGTTGAAAATTATCAAATCAAACACCACCTCCAAACCACATGCTGCACTCTAGCTGCCTATGATTTCCATAAAAATGTTATCATGCTCCACACTCCTGAAATCACCCTTATTCACCCAAGCGACCGACACTTTGGAGTCACTAACCACTGAGATGTCCCTCCCTTGCAATTGAAAATTCGATTAGCAAAGCTCAACCGCTTTTTTGATAGCCCAGAATTCCGCAGAATTAGAGTCTAGAATCCCCAAGTATTGGGAAAAGAGGCATAAAATCTTGCCGTTTGTTGTCTGTTGTAATAATTAAAATTGTGTTTCAGGTGGGGTTTTTTAGTGGTAAGTTTCTTGCATTGAATTGGTGGACTTTTAAAAAATATATATATATATATATATATATATGTAAACAGTGGACCTCTAATTATAATTAATGACCGTCTTTATTTAAAAAAATGTATGTGCACCTCTGGCCTTATATTCATGAAATCACAATTTTATTTTCAAAATTTCAAATTTCAAATTTAAGGACCTTTTAAGATTGAGGGCCCAATGCAGTTGTCTTGTGGGCCTACTCCAAGGGGAGGCCCTGGCTGGATCGACCATAAAATATTGCATATTGAAATACGTAATGTTACGAAGTGACATGAGAAACTTTTTGGAGTGTGTACAGGTTATTCTATAAATTCCATAACCCACTATGCAAAATCATCCATCATCCTACCTATTACATATCTATTTATTTCATTTAAAAAAAAACATTTACGTGATACTAACCTCTTTAAATCATCATAAGAATCTCTATTAAATTTTTAACTTCTAGAATTTCTTTAAATTTACGTTGTTGCAAAGCTTACCCAATTTACTGGTGTTTTTTAATTTATTTCTAAACCAAATGCAAGGTCATTTTGGTGACAATAGGTCTCTGTAAAAAAAAATATAGTCTCTTTTGGAATATTGATCAGTGAATTTATAATTTTTCCTCTTTTAATTAATTTGGCTTATCATAACATATTGGAATCCCTTCATAGATAGTTCTACTGAAAAATGAAGTTATAAAACATAATTAGCGATCAATAACTTTATTATAAGAGAGAAATTAAGATTTCACATGTTACATATAAAATTATAAATGTTAATTCATAGATCGATGAAATATAATGAATGAATTATTGGTAACCTATTCATTGTTTTCTTTCCTCTTCTTCATACTCTCCCCACCGTGCCAACGTACGAGTGGTTGGCTGAACTTCTCAATTCTCATCCTCTGCGCCGCCCCGGCAACGTTCCACGGCCTCACATCCTCTGTGGTAATTATTAGCAGGTGGTCCTTCGGTGCATAGCTCCGGATGTTTTGGGCCACACGCTGGATTTTCACCACGTACAATGGCTCCATAGTCGATATATCTGGCATCAGTTTCTTTTACAAAGAGCATGCATGCTAAAAGCATGCAAATGCCGAAAACTATCAATTTCTTCGACATGTCTTAGATTTTGATTTCTGTGAGTTGATTGCTTTTGGAAGTGGTAATGTGATATATAATTTATATAATGATTAGGTGTTGTAGGTTAGTTCATGATATATGCAAATTTATATAGAGAAATGATATCTAACTATGGCCTTTATAAATTGTTATGCAGTTGAACACAGAAGTTGTTTTATATAGTTGAAAAGTGAATTGTATGGAGGGTATTGTGTCTTTCATTTCTTCAACTTCTTCCGGTTTAACCAGAAATTAATTTGTTTGATTTTACTTTCTAAAAAGCGATATGGTAAAATTAGATGTAAAACTACATTAATTAATTCATCGTATTAGAAACTAACAAGAGTCTCTTTTATATGATTTACATATAATTTGTTATTTTTTCTAAGGTTTTTTTTTTATATTTTCCCATTAACTCAATTCAATATAGAGAGTAGAAGCCACAATTTGTTGAAACTTCCTCTACATTATCTTTTGGATTAATGAAATAAGTTTTATTATACTAATCAATTTAGTGTGTCGATTTCATGAAATTGCTCATCCATAGCTAATCTCCTGACTCTAGTGTCTTATAATTAGCTTCTATGTCTTTCAGGCAGAAAATAATCATTTTCTTCCACATATTAAAAATTAGCAATTCAATTAATTTGATCACATGAAGTTTCGTTCTGTATAATTTGACGTGTGCATGTACGTACTTGTGTAAATATTTCCGACGATTAACTAATTTTATTAATGTCAATTTCTTTGTCATCAACCGATAATTTCATTCGTTTATGCATATATAATCAAATTCTCGTATGTTTTTAATCCAAGATTCTACTCTGAAATATTATATATCGAGTTCATGAAGTCATTCTATAACATTATAGACATGATTAAATGCGTGGTTATTATTATTATTATATTGGTGAAATTTGTATCTAAAATTCTAATGTATCAAAGTGAAGTACGAAATACGGTTGTGTGGTATATATATTAAGAGTCCTTATCTGGTATGAGAATCCCTTCTATATTTTTTTGCTGGATCCAGGGCCGGTCCAGAGATTTTGGGGGCCCAAGGCGAAATGTAAAATCGAGGCCCTCGACCTTCCACATATGTTTACTTGATTTTTTTTATCTTGTAAATACTTATAAAAATCAATATAATAATTCAAAATCAGGACAGTAAAACAACAACATAAAAAATAAAAAGACACCATTTTTTTTTTGAGTGGTGCTATTGACACATCCCCTACTAATCTATTAATGCCCCATTTTTTAATTATATAATATTCTTTTTTTTTCCTTTATCAAAATTACTTAAATAGATATACAATTTATGAAAGAAATCTTCTAAAAAGTAAATCTATTAAAATCTCATATTCATTTTCCAAAAAAAAAAACCTAGTTATTCTTTTTTTTCAAAAAAAAAATTTAACTCTTAAACCCTAAAATCTGCTTCTTACATACATCTAAAATATTATGAAAGAGTTTGAGAACGATATCAAGAAAATGAAAGAATTGTCTAAGAACGATATTAAACATCTTGAAGAATTATCTGAGAATGACATAAAGCAAGAATTGTCTGAAAATGATAGTAAGCATCTGGAAACAATTCATTCTTTGGAAATAAGTTTGAAGTTTATTTTTTCTTTAGAATGATATCAAGTTGTCGTTGTGTTAAAGTACCCTGTTATTTTTATTTTTTTCGTTTCCGAAATAAGAAGAAAAAAAACTAAAAAATAAATCAATCAATGGAGATGAGAGAGAAGTATACAGATATAGAGATAAGAGATAGTAAGATCATATATGGTATGTATTAAGTTTGAAAAATAAGTAAAATGGGTAGTTTTGGAAATAAACAAAATATTTAATAAAAACATTTAATTTTATTTAATTAAATCAAAATTTTAAAAAGTGGGGTATGAATAGATCAATAGGGGATGTGCCAATAACACTACTCTTTTTTTTTATTTCAACTCTTTCGCTCTTTCCATTTAATTCGAAGGCAAAAAAAATCGGATATGCTATAAATTTAGATATGAAATTCGAACTATGGGTAAGAATTCAAACTCTAACAAGAGAAATTCTTACAAACTAGAAAAGAAAAACAAAAGGAAGTTTTTCGAACAAAAAATAAGGAAAAGAAGAGTTATATTCAACCACCACAACAAATTCAACTCTTTTACAAGAGAACTACACAAATTTTGAGATTTCTTGTCTGAAGTTTCTTACCAAGAGAGTTCTCCAGAACCCTAAATTTGAATTCAATTTGTATTTCGAATGTTTGATAAAGGAATTTAATGTGTCGTTTATTTTTTGAATGGTTCATAGAAAGAAGGCTAGAGGAGCCAAGTGTTGATTATTAGCTCATCAGGTGTTGACCCAAAAAAGAAGCCCAATAACAAACCCAAATAAGATCAGATTCCTAGTCAACAGCATCAGCTTGGCCCAAGGGATTTTTAAAAGAAACGGTGACAATTATTTGAGGTTATCCTTATCTCAACAGATCAGTGTGCTGAGTCACAGATTTTTTAATCTGATGTGGAGCTGCATGATTGGCTTCAGTGGATTGCTTGCTGAGTCAGAAGATAGGCATATATAAACGAAGCTAAAGAGAGAGAAATTCATTCGTTTTGTTTTTTCTCATAACAGGTTTTCAAGAGTACTTTTTCTCTCTGAAGTTCTCGATTGTTCTTAGGGTTCTTGTGAGAAATATAGTGATCTTCATCTTCTCTTATTGTGTAATCTATATGTTTGTAATCGTGTGAGGCCTGAGTGTTCTCTGAGTACTTTTCTTGTAAAAGTTGAGTGATTACAGTGTATATTTGTAGATTTGAGAGAAGATCTCAGGGTCTGGTTGCTTGTGGTAACAGATCTTGGTGATTCTGGGTCTTCTGGGTTTGTGTAAGGGTTAGTTGAGTGTTTTTGGTCTGTAAAGAATACTCATATAGTGATAGAGTCTTCTCTGTGTAGGCTCAACATGGATGTAGGTCTTTTATAGACTGAACCACGATAAATCTTGTGTCGATTTACTTTTCTTGCACTACTCATATCTTTCTTTGCTTATATTTCTGTTTCTGTTTGATTTGGTTCTCAGATCATCAAGAATACTCTTCTTGACTCTGTTCTTGTATCTACTATCAATCAGATGTACAGATTATTACACTAAGAACAGATCAATTAGGTTTCCTAATTTAGGTTCTATTAAATTTGTATTTTGTTGGTTACTGGTATTTGTATATTTCTTGTTTTAGTTGGTAAGTGAATCTTACAGGTATAAAGAACAGGAAAGGAGTTAGGGTTTCAAACTTGTCTCTGAAACCTAACAGTGGTATCAGAGCCTCGTACTAGCAACAACGGCGACCATACAGGAGTCAGATCCACCGGCGACAGAACCTTCAAGCCTTGAGGAGTCCTCTGGAGAAGAAGGGAGCTCTAGTGAAGCTGAGAGCACCCAGGAACTGCAACCGGCTGATCAGTTTGGTAACTTTAATAATTCTGTTTTCAATATGAAGTTTGAAATAGATAGATTTGATGGCACTGGGGATTTCAGGATTTGGAGAAGGAAGGTGAAAGCCTTACTTTCCCAACAGAAAATCCTCAAGGCCATTGAAGGTGTTGATAAACTGCCTAGTAATCTTTCTGATGAACAAAAGCATGATATGTTAGAAATGGCATTAGGAACCATCATTTTAAATTTGTCTGATAATGTCTTAAGAGAAGTAAATGATGAAACTTCTGCATGTAGTCTCTGGAAGAAACTTGAAAGCCTATATTTGACTAAGTCTTTGACTAATAAAATATACTTAATAGAAAGACTTTTTAGTTTCAAAATGGACCCTAGTAAAACTCTAGGAAAGAACCTTGATGAATTCAATAAGTTGACATTAGAATTAGCTAATGCAGGAGAAAATGAGAAGCTGAGTGAAGAGAATGAGGCTATCATTCTCCTAAACTCACTGCCTGACTCCTTCAAGGATGTCAAGGCTGCCATTAAATATGGCAGGACTTCTCTCACACTTGAAGAGTGTGTATCAGCTTTAAAGTCTAAAGAATTAGAGCTTAAAATTGAAAAGAAAGACAGTGGGGAAAACTTATTTGTTAGAGGTAGGCAGCATGTAAAACCTAATGGTAACAGCTCTAACAATAAGAGTAAACATAGGAGTAAGACACCTAATCACAGATCACAATCTAAGACTAGGAATGGCTCTAGGAAATGCTACTTTTGTGGCAAAGAAGGCCATATTAAAAAATACTGCTATGAATTTAAAAAGAAAATGCAAGATAAAACTCAAACCGAGGGTGATGCAGCTATTGCATTCAAGTCCTATGAACCTAGTGAAGTTTTAGCTGTGATCACTGATGATATGAGTTCTGAATGGATTCTTGACTCAGGTTGCTCATTCCACATGTGTCCTAGAAAAGAATGGTTCACTGAGTTCCAAGAACTCAATAGTGGCAGTGTGTTGATGGGAAACAATCAACAGTGTAATGTGGAAGGTATAGGTTCAGTAGGGATTAGGATGTATGATGGTATGATTAGGGTCTTTAAGAATGTTAGATATGTGCCTAACCTTAAGAGAAATTTAATTTCTCTAGGTATCCTAGATGAGGAGGGTTACTCCTACAAAGCTGAGAGAGGTATCCTAAAAGCCTCTAAGGGTTCTCTTGTTGTTCTTAAAGGTGACAAGAAGAATGGGTTGTATGTCCTTAGAGGTGAAACAATCACTAATGAGGCTGCCAATGTAGCTTCTAAAAACAGTGACAATAGTGTGTTATGGCACATGAGATTGGGTCATGTGAGTGAAAGAGGTATCTTAGAGTTGAGCAAGAGAAATCTCCTAAATGGGGATCAAGTTAGCAAGCTAGATTTTTGTGAGAATTGTGTCCTAGGAAAATAGCATAGAATCAGCTTTAGTAATGCTCAACACACCTCAAAACAGATCTTAGAATATATACATTCAGATCTATGGGGACCTTCCAAGGTCCCATCTTATGGAGGGAACAGATATTTTCTATCCCTCATTGATGATCACTCTAGGAAACTTTGGCTTTACCTTTTAAAGTCCAAAGACCAAGCTTTTGAGAGCTTCAAAGCTTGGAAAAGGTTGGTTGAAAACCAAACCTCTAAGAAAATTAAAACCCTTAGAACTGACAATGGGTTAGAATTTTGTAATGAGAGTTTTAATAAATTCGGTGAAGAACAAGGGATTACAAGACATAGAACAGTAAGACATACTCCACAACAGAATGAAGTAGCTGAGAGAATGAATAGGACTGTTCTAGAAAAGGTTAGATGCCTACTTATAGGGTCTGGTTTGAACCAGAATTTTTGGAGGGAAGCTGCAGCTACTGCAGCCTATCTGATCAATAGGGCTCCCTCCACTGCCATAGGTCTTAAAACCCCTGAAGAAATCTGGACAGGGAGGCCTCCTAGTCTAAAAAACTTAAGAGTGTTTGGGTGTGCTGCCTATGCACACCAATCTGAAGGGAAGTTAGAACCTAGATCCTTAAAAGGATTGTTTCTAGGTTATCCTTTAGGTGTTAAAGGTTACAGAATTTGGTTAAGGGATCAAAAGGGTTTTAAGGTGATTATAAGTAGGGATGTAATATTTAATGAGTCTAGAATGCCTTGTAAGGACAAGAATCAATCATCTGAATCTGATCCAGATCCTTTAAAGGATGATGGAAACAAGGTTCAGGTGGAAGTTGGCAGCCCACCACTTGATTCTGTCCCACCTGATTCAGATCAGGTTAAAGTTGATAGGACTGCCCATTCTGATGATCTACATCAGGTGGAGATGAGTCAGAATCAGCCAGAGGACAGTGAACCTCTAGCTGATTACGAGCTGGTTAGGGATAGGGATAGAAGAACCATTAAACCTAACAGTAAGTTTACTAATGCTGACTTTATATCATTTGCATTATGTACTGGCCAAGAACTGGAGAATTCTGAACCTAGGACTTATAATGAGGCTGTCAATTGTATTGACAAGCATAAATGGCAGCAAGCCATGAAAGAAGAGATGGAATCTCTTGAGAAAAATCAGACCTGGATTCTGATTAGAAAACCTGATAAACAGAAGGTTGTTGCATGTAAATGGCTGTTTAAAATAAAAGAGGGAGTATGGCAGAATGATCCCATTAGATATAAGGCTAGATTAGTGGCAAAAGGGTTCACTCAAAGGGAAGGGATAGATTATAATGAGATATTTTCCCTGTAGTGAAATATAAAACCATTAGGATCATCCTTGCTTTAGTTAGCCATTACAACTTAGAATTAGAGCAATTGGATGTTAAAACTGCTTTTTTGCATAGAGACTTAGATGAAACCATCTATATGTCTCAACCGGAGGGATTTGAGTCCAAAACTCACCCCTCCCATGTTTGTCTTCTTAGAAAATCCTTATATGGGCTGAAACAAGCCCCTAGACAATGGTATAAAAGGTTTGATACTTTTGTTACTAGCATTGGATTTATTAAAAGTAAATATGATGCATGTTTTTACTTTGATAGTGATAATATTCAAAATTCTGTCTATTTACTTTTATATGTTGATGATATGCTATTAGCTAGTAAGAACATGTCTAGGATTAAGGACTTAAAGAAGAAACTTAAATCTGAGTTTGATATGAAGGATTTAGGAAATGCAAAAAGGATTTTAGGTATTGAAATTGAGAGGACTAGAGATGAGTCAAAACTGAGCCTAAAACAGTGTAACTATCTGTTAAAATTGGTAGATAGATTTGCTATGAAGAACTGTAAACCAGTAAATATTCCTCTATCCTCCAATTTCATTTTATCTGCAGCTTTGTCACCTAGATCTATTGAAGAGTCTAGATATATGGAGTCTGTCCCATATGCTAGTGCTGTCGGTTCCATCATGTACTCAATGATTAGCACTAGACCAGACTTAGCCCAAGCCATTAGTGTCCTAGCTAGATACATGGCTAACCCTGGAAAGGGACACTGGAATGCCATGAAGTGGCTGTTAGGTTACATCAGTTCTACCACTACTGTAGGACTGATTTATGATTGCTCTAATACTGTAATAGACCTTGTAGGATATGTAGATTCTGATTATGCTGGTGATAGAGATAAGAGGAGGTCAACATCCTCATATTTTTTCACCATTGCAGGTTGTTGTGTTAGCTGGAAAAGTCAGCTTCAGTCAGTTGTAGCCTTGCCAACAACAGAGGCTGAATACATTGCTGTTACTGAGGCAATAAAATAAGCAATTTGGCTTCAAGGCCTCTTAGGAGAGATAAATATTTTTGGTGGAAAAGCTGTCATATATACTGATAGCCAAAGTGCATTGCATTTAGTTAAAAATCATGTTTTCCATGAAAGAACTAAGCATATAGAAGTCAAGTATCATTTTATTAGAGACCAAGTCTCTAATGGTATAGTTCAGGTGGAAAAGATTTCCACTGAAGATAATCCAGCTGACATGGGCACTAAAATACTATCTTATAGCAAGTTAAAGCATTGCTTAAACCTGCTTAAGATAGGAGATTATGGTTGAGTGTTTTTTTATTGTGTTTTGAGCCAGGTATCACAGAGAAGACTCTTCTACTATATGAGAGGTGATGAGCTAAGGTGGAATATGTTGATTATTAGCTCATCTGGTGTTGACCCAAAACAGAAGCCCAATAACAAACCCAACTAAGATCAGATTCCTAGTCTACAGCATCAGCCAGGCCCAAGGGATTTTTTAAAAGAAACGGTGACAATTATTTGAGGTTATCCTTATCTCAACAGATCAGTGTGCTGAGTCACAGATTTTTTTATCTGATGTGGAGCTGCATGATTGGCTTCAGTGGATTGCTTGCTGAGTCAGAAGATAGGCATATATAAACGAAGCTAAAGAGAGAGAAATTCATTCGTTTTGTTTTTTCTCAGAATTAGGTTTTCAATAGTTCTTTTTCTCTCTGAAGTTCTCGATTGTTCTTAGGGTTCTTATGAGAAATATAGCGATCTTCATCTTCTCTTATTGTGTAATCTATATGTTTGTAATCGTGTGAGGCCTGAGTGTTCTCTGAGTACTTTTCTTGTGAAAGCTGAGTGATTACAGTGTATATTTGTAGATTTGAGAGAAGATCTCAGGGTCTGGTTGCTTGTGGTAACAGATCTTGGTGATTCTAGGTCTTCTGGGTTTGTGTAAGGGTTAGTTGAGTGTTTTTGGTCTGTAAAGAATACTCATATAGTGATAGAGTCTTCTCTGTGTAGGCTCAACGTGGATGTAGGTCTTTTATAGACTGAACCACGATAAATCCTGTGTCGATTTACTTTTCTTGCACTACTCATATCTTTCTTTGCTTATATTTCTGTTTCTGTTTGATTTGATTCTCAGATCATCAAGAATACTCTTCTTGACTCTGTTCTTGTATCTGCTATCAATCAGATGTATAGATTATTATACTAAAAACAGATCAATTAGGTTTCCTGATTTAGGTTCTATTAAATTTGTATTTTGTTGTTTACTGGTATTTGTATATTTCTTGTTTTAGTTGGTAAGTGAATCTTATAGGTATAAAGAACGGGAAATGAGTTAGGGTTTCAAACTTGTCTCAAAAACCTAACACCAAGAAAACAACAGGGGACCAAGCCAAACAAGAACCGGCCATAAGCTACAAAACACGAAAAACAACAAGAGAAGGGAGGCGACACCAGCTGCAAGACAAGAAACACAAACAACCCAAAAGAAGTAACAAGGCATCACCACAGAAACTGATCCCAACAGTGTCACAACAACGAAAAATAGAGACGCAAAGATAACCACCACACAACCGCTAGACAACCAGGCAACGAGAGGCAAAAGTCACCAATCTGCCCATTCCACAAAATCCCTAGCCTGACTCGAGCCCATCTTCATAAGAATATCCGCAAAGCAGTTGAAAATTATCAAATCAAACACCACCTCCAAACCACATGCTGCACTCAAGCTGCTTATGATTCCATAATGATGTTAGCATGCTCCACACTCCTGAAATCACCCTTATTCACCCAAGCGACAGCCACTTTGGAGTCACTAACCACTGAGATGTCCCTCCCTTGCAATTGAAAATTCGATTAGCAAAGCTCAACCGCTTTTAGGATAGCCCAGAATTTCGCAGAATTAGAGTCTAGAATCCGCCAAGTATTGGGAAAAGAGGCATAAAATCTTGCGTTTGTTGTTTGTTATAATAATTAAAATTGTGTTTCAGGTGGGGTTTTTTAGTGGTAAGTTTCTTGCATTGAATTGGTCGACTTTTTAAAAAAAAATATATGTAAACGGTGGACCTCTAATTATAATTAATGATTGTCTTTATTTTAAAAATGTATGTGCGCCTCTGGCTTTATATTCATGAAATCACAATTTTTTTTTCAAAATTTCAAATTTCAAATTTAAGGACCCTTTAAGATTGAGAGCCCAATGCAATTGTCTTGTGGGCCTACTCCTAGGGGCGGCCATGGCTGGATCGACCATATAATATTGCATATTAAAATACGTAATGTTACGAAGTGACATGAAAAACTTTTGAGAGTGTGCACAAGTTATTCCATAAATTCCATAACCCACTATGCAAAATCATCCATCATCCTACCTATTACATATCTATTTATTTCATTTTTGTTTAAAAATAACATTTACATGACACTAACCTCTTCAAATCATCATAAGAATCTCTATTAAATTTTTAACTTCTAGAATTTCTTTAAATGTACGTTGTTGCCAAGCTTACCAAATTTATCGATGTTTTTTAATTTATTTCTAAACCAAATGCATGCTCATTTCGGTGATAATAGGTCTCTAAAAAAAATTAGTCTCTTTTGGAATATTGATAAGGGAATTTATAATTTTTCCTCTTTTAATTAATTTGGCTTATCATAACATATTGGAATCCCTTCATAGATAGTTCTACTAAAAAAACGAAGTTATAAAACATAATTAGCGATCAATAACTTTATTATAAGAGAGAAACTAAGATTTCACATGTTACATATAAAATTATAAATGTTAATTCGTAGATCGATGAAATATAATGAATGAATTATTGGTAACCTATTCATTGTTCTCTTTCCTCTTCTTCATACTCTCCCCACCGTGCCAACGTACGAGTGGTTGGCTGAACTTCTCAATCCTCATCCTCTGCGCCGCCCCTGCAACGTTCCATGGCCTCACATCCTCTGTGGTAATTATTAGCAGGTGCTCCTTCGGTGCATAGCTCCGGATGTTTTGGGCCACACGCTGGATTTTCACCACGTACAATGGCTCCATAGTCGATATATCTGGCATCGGTTTCTTTTACAAAGAGCATGCATGCTAAAAGCATGCAAATGCCGAAAACTATCAATTTCTTCGACATGTCTTAGATTTTGATTTCGGTGAGTTGATTGATTTTGGAAGTGGTAATGTGATATATAATCTATATAATGATTAGGTGTTGTAGGTTAGTTCATGATATATGCAAATTTATATAGAGAAATGATATCTAACTATGGCCTTTATATATTGTTATGCAGTTAAACACAGAAGCTGTTTTATATAGTTGAAAATTGAATTGTATGGAGGGTATTGTGTCTTTCATTTCTTCAACTTCTTCCGGTTTAACCAGGAATTAATTTGTTTGATTTTACTATCTAAAAAGCGATATGGTAAAATTAGATGTAAAACAACATTAATTAATTCATCGTATTAGAAACTAACAAGAGTCTCTTTTATATGATTTACATATAATTTGTTATTTTTATAAGGTTTTTTTTTTATATTTTACCATTAACTCATTACAATATAGAGAGTAGAAGCCACAATTTGTTGAAACTTCCTCTACATTATCTTTTGGATTAATGAAATAAGTTTTATTATACTAATCAATTGAGTTTGTCGATTTCATGAAATTGCTCATCCATAGCTAATCTCTTGACTCTAGTGCCTTATAATTAGCTTCTATGCCTTTTAGGCAGAAAATAATAATTTTCTTCCACATATTAAGAATTAGCAATTCAATTAATTTGATAACATGAAGTTTCGTTCTGTATAATTTGACGTGTGCATGTACGTACTTGTGTAAATATTTCCGAAGATCAACTAATTTTATTAATGTCAATTTCTTAGTTATCAACCGATAATTTCATTCGTTTATGCATGTATAATCAAATTCTCGTATGTTTTTAATTGAAGATTCTACTCTGAAATATTATATATCGAGTTCATGAAGTCACTCTATAACATTATAGACATGATTAAATGCGTGATTATTATTATTATATTGGTGAAATTTGTATCTAAAATTCTAATGTATCAAAGTGAAGTACGAAATACGGTTGTTATAGTGGTATACCCATCACATATACACCATGAGATTGTGTGATTGAGTCTTTCCCCTCCCAAATACACCGAATTTATATAATATTTCAAAATTAATAACAAAATGTATCAAAGTGAAGGAATTAAATATGGGTTTAGTAATTTAGAGAAAGACTATCAAGTATACGAATTATATATCAAACACAATCATGGAGGTTCTGCTATACATATATAAATAGCTTGTGAGGTATATATATTAAGAGTCCTTATCTGGTATGAGAATCCCTTCTATATTTTTTTGCTGGATTCAGGGCCGGTCCAGAGATTTTGGGGGGCCAAGGCGAAATGTAAAATTGAGGCCCTCGACCTTCCACATATGTTTACTTGATTTTTTTTATCTAGTAAATACTTATAAAAATCAATATAATAACTCAAAATCAGGACGGTAACACAACAACATAAAAAATAAAACGACACCGATTTTTTTTTATGGCAACTCTTTCGGTCTTTTTATTTAATTCGAAGGCAAAAAAATCAGATATGCTATAAATTTAGACACAAAATTCAAACTATGTGTAAGAATTCACACTCTAACAAGCAAAATTCTAACAAACTAGAAAAGAAAAACAAAAGGAAGTTTTTCGAACAAAAAATAAGGAAAAGAAGAGTTATATTCAATCACCACAACAAATTCAACTCCTTTACAAGCGAACTACACAAATTTTGAGATTTCTTGTCTGAATTTTCTTACCAAGAGAGTTCTTCAGAACCCTAAATTTGAATTCAATTTGTATTTCGAATGTTTTATAAAGGGATTTAATGTGTCGTTTATTTTTTGAATGGTTCATAGAAAGAAGGCTAGAGGAGCCAAGAAAACAACAGGGGACCAAGCCAAACAAGAACCGGCCATAAGCTACAAAACTCGAAAAACAACAATAGCAGGGAGGCGACACCAGCAGCAAGACAAGAAACACAAACAACCCAAAAGAAGCAACAAGGCATCACCACAGAAACTGACCCCAACAGTGTCACAACAACGAAAAATAGAGACGCAATGATAACCACCAGACAACCGCTAGACAACCAGGCAACGAGAGGCAAAAGTCACCAATCTGCCCATTCCACAAAATCCCTAGCCTGACTCGAGCCCATCTTCATAAGACTATCCGCAAAGCAATTGAAAATTACAAATCAAACACCACCTCCAAACCACATGCTGCACTCAAGCTGCTTATGATTTCCATAATGATGTTAGCATGCTCCACACTCCTGAAATCACCCTTATTCACCCAAGCGACCGCCACTTTGGAGTCACTAACCACTGAGATGTCCCTCCCTTGCAATTGAAAATTCGAACGGCAAAGCTCAACCGCTTTTTCGATAGCCCAGAATTCCGCAGAATTAGAGTCTAGAATCCCCAAGTATTGGGAAAAGAGGCATAAAATCTTGCCGTTTGTTGTCTGTTGTAATAATTAAAATTGTGTTTCAGGTGGGGTTTTTTAGTGGTAAGTTTCTTGCATTGAATTGGTGGACTTTTAAAATATATATATATATATATATATATATATATATATATATGTAAACAGTGGACCTCTAATTATAATTAATGACCGTCTTTATTTTAAAAATGTATGTGCACCTCTGGCCTTATATTCATGAAATCACAATTTTATTTTCAAAATTTCAAATTTCAAATTTAAGGACCTTTTAAGATTGAGAGCCTAATGCAGTTGTCCTGTGGGCCTACTCCTAGGGGAGGCCCTGGCTGAATCGACCATATAATATTGCATATTGAAATACGTAATGTTACAAAGTGACATGAGAAACTTTTTGGAGTGTGTACAGGTTATTCTATAAATTCCATAACCCACTATGCAAAATCATCCATCATCTTACCTATTACATATCTATTTATTTCATTTAAAAAAAACATTTACGTGAAACTAACCTCTTCAAATCATCATAAGAATCTCTATTAAATTTTTAACTTCTAGAATTTCTTTAAATGTACGTTGTTGCCTAGCTTACCCAATTTATTGGTGTTTTTTAATTTATTTCTAAACCAAATGCATGCTCATTTCAGTGATAATAGGTCTCTGTAAAAAAAAATTTAGTCTCTTTTGGAATATTGATCAGTGAATTTATAATTTTTTCTCTTTTAATTAATTTGGCTTATCATAACATATTGGAATCCCTTCATAGATAGTTCTACTAAAAAAACGAAGTTATAAAACATAATTAGCGATCAATAACGTTGTTATAAGAGAGAAACTAAGATTTCACATGTTACATATAAAATTATAAATGTTAATTCGTAGATCGATGAAATATAATGAATGATGAATTATTGGTAACCTATTCATTGTTTTCTTTCCTCTTCTTCATACTCTCCCCACCGTGCCAACGTATGAGTGGTTGGTTGAACTTCTCAATCCTCATCCTCTGCGCCGCCCCGGCAACGTTCCACGGCCTCACATCCTCTGTGGTAATTATTAGCAGGTGGTCCTTCGGTGCATAGCTCCGGATGTTTTGGGCCACACGCTGGATTTTCACCACGTACAATGGCTCCATAGTCGATATATCTGGCATCGGTTTCTTTTACAAAGAGCATGCATGCTAAAAGCATGCAAATGCCGAAAACTATCAATTTCTTCGACATGTCTTAGATTTTGATTTCGGTGAGTTGATTGATTTTGGAAGTGGTAATGTGATATATAATCTATATATTGATTAGGTGTTGTAGGTTAGTTCATGATATATGCAAATTTATATAGAGAAATGATATCTAACTATGGCCTTTATATATTGTTATGCAGTTAAACACATAAGCTGTTTTATATAGTTGAAAATTGAATTGTATGGAGGGTATTGGGTCTTTCATTTCTTCAACTTCTTCCGGTTTAACCAGGAATTAATTTGTTTGATTTTACTTTCTAAAAAGCGATATGGTAAAATTAGATGTAAAACTACATTAATTAATTCATCGTATTAGAAAATAACAAGAGTCTCTTTTATATGATTTATATATAATTTGTTATTTTTATAAGGTTTTTTTTTTATTTTATATTTTCCTATTAAATCAATTCAATATAGAGAGTAGAAGCCACAATTTGTTGAAACTTCCTCTACATTATCTTTTGGATTAATGAAATAAGTTTTATCATACTAATCAATTGAGTTTGTCGATTTCATGAAATTGCTCATCCATAGCTAATCTCTTGACTCTAGTGCCTTATAATTAGCTTCTATGCCTTTTAGGCAGAAAATAATAATTTTCTTCCACATATTAAGAATTAGCAATTCAATTAATTTGATAACATGAAGTTTCGTTCTGTATAATTTGACGTGTGCATGTACGTACTTGTGTAAATATTTCCGAAGATCAACTAATTTTATTAATGTCAATTTCTTAGTTATCAACCGATAATTTCATTCGTTTATGCATGTATAATCAAATTCTCGTATGTTTTTAATTGAAGATTCTACTCTGAAATATTATATATCGAGTTCATGAAGTCACTCTATAACATTATAGACATGATTAAATGCGTGATTATTATTATTATATTGGTGAAATTTGTATCTAAAATTCTAATGTATCAAAGTGAAGTACGAAATACGGTTGTTATAGTGGTATACCCATCACATATACACCATGAGATTGTGTGATTGAGTCTTTCCCCTCCCAAATACACCGAATTTATATAATATTTCAAAATTAATAACAAAATGTATCAAAGTGAAGGAATTAAATATGGGTTTAGTAATTTAGAGAAAGACTATCAAGTATACGAATTATATATCAAACACAATCATGGAGGTTCTGCTATACATATATAAATAGCTTGTGAGGTATATATATTAAGAGTCCTTATCTGGTATGAGAATCCCTTCTATATTTTTTTGCTGGATTCAGGGCCGGTCCAGAGATTTTGGGGGGCCAAGGCGAAATGTAAAATTGAGGCCCTCGACCTTCCACATATGTTTACTTGATTTTTTTATCTAGTAAATACTTATAAAAATCAATATAATAACTCAAAATCAGGACGGTAACACAACAACATAAAAAATAAAACGACACCGATTTTTTTATATTTCTAGTATGTGAAGGATAAAGAGGTGGAACTAGTCTCTTGTAGAACATATGATCAAGTTGCTGATATTTTCATCAAGCCTCTCAAACATGATGTGTTTTCAAGGCAAAAGACAATGCTCGGTATGGCAAAGCATGGAGAGTCAAGTTTAAGGGGGATGTTGAAAATTAAACTTGACTTCCAGCCGCCACCTCTTACCAACCCCCAACTACCGCCACCAAACAATTGAAGCATTGAAGCTTATGTTTGACTTTGTTTCATTGTTTGAATTTATTTTGTTTGTGTTTTTCTCATCTCATTTCCCTATATGAAGGGATGAAGATTGTATTGTAAAAGTGTGGAGTGGTGTAAGAAAATATAGAGAGAAATAAAAGAGTTTGAACTTTCTCTTTCTGTTGAGTATTCGAAATCTCTCTCAGAGGTGCACCACAAGTGACCTCAACCATACCAACCCACCAACAAAATGAAGATGAAGATGAATAGTGATGGATATGTTGCTTTGTTTGACACAAACAAGTTTAAAGGAAGAGTCATGTATAGGCTGTTTTCGGTGTCTATTTTAGCTTATAGAGTTGGTCATATACCAGGAGAAGGAGCAGATGGGAAGTGGGCATGGATTGGATTGTTTGCAGCTGAGCTATGGTTCGGTTTTTACTGGCTCTGCACTCAAGCCCTCCGTTGGAACTGCGTCTACAAGCGAACGTTCAAGGACAGGCTCTCTCAGAGGTACCTCATCTCGCTCTCATTAGCTTAAATTCTGTGGTGTTTTACCAATTACTAATCAGCGAAACTATATTTTAATTGTTGAAATTTTGTTGTTTTGTGTGGATTTGTAGATATGAGAATGATTTGCCTAGGGTGGATGTATTCATCTGCACGGCTGATCCTATCATGGAGCCACCGATGATGGTGATCAACACTGTTTTATCAGTCATGGCATACGATGATCGACCAGAGAAGCTAAGTGTATACCTCACTGATGATGCTGGTTCAGATCTTACATTCTATGCCCTCTTAGAGGCCTCTCACTTTGCTAAAGTACGTGTGGTTACCGTATTGCAAGAAATTCGAGGTGGAGCCAAGGTCACCAGGAGCTTATTTTTTGTTAATTTCTTATTCGAATGATGTTAAGGAGGCTAAAGCATTTGTAGCTATCAAGGTACTTATTAAAAAGCAGCGGTAACATTATATCATGAATTGAGGACTGCATATTTACTACATTTTGAAATCTATTCCAAGTTCATAGTTGAGGTACCTTAATTCCATATTATTTTGCTGTAGAAATTATACGAAGACATGGAGAGTAGAATTAGAAGAGCAGCCAAGCTAGGTCGTCTCTCTGAAGAACAACGATCTAAACATAAAGGGTTTTCTCAGTGGGAAACATATTCTTCCAAAGAAGACCATGACACAATTGTTCAAGTATGTGATTGTAATACTTGCTGGACTAAAGCCCTCGTTTCTTTTCTGAAGTATAAAATTCTGAGACAGTAGTCCTTATTTGTTAATCAAGTAGAAATCTACAAGCAAATTTGTGAAGCATTGTTTATCTGAATATTTTCTTGATATTGATTGATGGAAAGGACCCAAATGCTAGAGATGCAGAAGGATGTTCATTGCCAACTTTGGTACACTTAGCTCGTGAGAAGCGGCCTCGACATCCTCACAATTTCAAGGCTGGAGCTATGAATGCATTGGTAATGTTGTACATGTATTCATTTATGGCAGAAAATATGCGAAAACATGAATTGTGAATCTGCACACATGACATATACAGGTGTATTTTCCATTTTTTTATTTTATAGTTTGACATAAAAGTTCATTGAGTTTTTTTTTTTTTTCTCTTCATCTTGATTTTAAGATATAATCAGAACCTTAAAACTCATTCTTGAATAAACCACTGATCTCTTTTTTGATGGTCTGATCTGCAGATAAGGGTGTCGGAAAAAATCAGCTATGGGGATATCATTCTTAATGTGGATTGTGACATGTACTCAAACAATTCAGAGTCTGTGCGGGATGCTGTTTGCTTCTTCATGGATGAAGAGAAGGGTTATGAGATTGCTTTTGTGCAATTTCCACAGAATTTCGAAAATGTCACTAAGAATGAAATAAATGGTAGTTTTCGAGAGAATATGAATGTGAGTGGATATTCATGAACTAATTAAAATCTAGTTTTAACTGCATTGTTTTCATTTCATTGTTTCTGTAAATTTAATCTTTCTGGTGATGAAGGTGGAATTTCATGGTATGGATGGTTATGGAGGCGCTCCATATATTGGAACCGGCTGCTTTCATAGAAGAGATGCTCTGTGTGGAAAAAAAATCCATGGGGAATGTATGGGTGAATGGAACATAGAAAATGTTACTAAGATAGAAGAAAGTTTGCATGAATTAGAAGACAAATCAAAGGTATATGCAAGTTGTACATATGAAGAAAACACTCAATGGGGAAAGGAGGTGACTCACTCGAAAAGTTCAATCTATTAGCAAAACTGACATTTTACATATCTATTATGTGATTTGTATGTATGTATGTATTGACATTCGATGAATGCTTTATTGCAGATGGGTCTGAAATACGGAAGTCCAGTAGAAGATGTGATAACGGGAATATCAATTCTATGCTTTATTTCAATCCGGAAAGGAAAGCATTCTTGGGTGTAGCACCAATCATGCTGTCTCAGTTACTTGTGCAGCACAAGAGATGTTCCGAAGGTAATTTTCTGATTTTGTTCTTGAAGAACAGTCCAGCTATGTATGCACATGGAAGGATTAGCTTTAGCCTTCAATTGGGATATTGGCGCATTTGCTTTTGGGCTCCCAACTGCTTGGCAACGCTTTACTACTCTATCATACCTTCACTTTATCTCCTCAAAAGCACTCCCTTGTTTCCACAGGTTAATTTATTACTAAACATTCTCCGAAAAATCAAATTTTGTTTTCTTGGGTAGAATGTGACTAACTTTCATTTCTATCATGAATCCAGGCCTCAAGCCTCTGGTTTGTACCGTTTGCATACGTGATATCGTCTAAGTACTCTTACAGCCTACTAGAATTTCTATGGTGCGGCGGAACAATCCTAGGCTGGTGGAACGAACAACAAATATGGCTCTACAAAAGAACAAGCTCCTATCTATTTGGCTTCATTGCTGCCATTTTGAAGTCTGTAGGATTCTCTGATTCTGCATTTGTGATCACAGCCAAGATAACCGATAAAGATATGTCAGAACGTTACCAGAAAGAGATACTAGAGTTCGGAGCATCCTCCCCAATGTTCACTATAATAACAACACTTGCAGTGCTCAATATGTTCTGCTTCCTTGGGGTGGTTAAGAAACTAGCCATGGATGCGGCTGGTATCCAATACTTTGACAGAATGGTTCTGCAGATTGTCTTGTGTTTTGTTAGGGTTCTCATCATCTGGCCTTTGTGTCAAGCCCTTTTTGTTAGGCAGGACAAGGGCAAAATGCCAAGCTCATTGACACTTCAATCCATCGGATTTGCTCTATTTGCTTGTACTTGTTTTCTATTCTTTCAGTAGTTCTCTTGACAAGTAAGTTCGATCTTGTGACTATGTAAACCTGTAAATTGTGTTTCCGTCTGTAATTAGACCAAACTTGAGAACAATTCTATGAATTTTTTTGTTTGCTTGCTGGGGAAATGTGGCAAGACATGTAGTTTCAGCATTCTAGAAATATCAAGTTGTTTTCTTTTTCTTTTTTTATAGTTTTTTTTTTTTTTATTATGAATCCAAACCCATCATACACTTTAAAATCTTATCCTCAGTTTCTTTTATTTGAGGTCCACTGGAAGGTTGAAAATATTATAGACAAAAAGCAACCTACTTCAACTGTTGTATTAAATATATATTGTTCTTGGTGGAAATTCTTTCAGAATTTATTGAAGCACCCACTCAGGCACTCACCTTAATCTTTTGCTAAAGATTCCTTGCTTGTCCTTACTACAGTAGTAGTCAAACTGTGAAAGCTGTATAGAAAAATTGCCTTGGATTAGACCAAAAGCTTTGAGAGTTGAAGATGGGAAGTGATGGGTATGTTCCTTTGTTTGAAACAAAGAAGGTTAAAGGAAGTGTCATATATAAGCTCTTTGCAGTGTCTATATTTGTCGGTATATGTATGATTTTAGTTTATAGATACAGTCACATACCCAGAGAAGGAGAAGATGGAAGATGGGAGTGGATTGGATTGTTTGTGGCTGAGCTGTGGTTCAGTCTTTTCTGGGTCTGCACTCAAGCCGTCCGATGGAATCGTGTCTACAGGTGCCCCTTCAAGGACAGGCTCTCTCAAAGGTCTCTCTCTCTCTCTCTCTCTCTCTCTCTCTCTCTCTCTCTCTCTCTCTCTCTCTCTCTCTCTCTCTCTCTCTCTTACACACAATATTTTGCTGTGCTTACTAATTATCCATCTGCAAAATTAAATTTTGTTCAATATGAATTTGCAGATATGAGGTTGAATTTCCTAGGGTGGATATATTTGTCTGCACGGCAGACCACACAATAGAACCACCAATGATGGTGATAAACACTGTTTTGTCGGTCTTGGCATACGATTATCCAACAGAGAAGCTTAGTGTCTTACCTCTCAGATGATGCGGGTTCTGATATTACATTTTATGCCCTCTTAGAGGCCTATCACTTTGCTAAAGAGTGGATACCATATTGCAAGAAATTCAGGGTGGAGCCAAGGTCACCAGAGGCTTATTTCTTGTCAATTTCTGACCCCGAATGATGTTAATGAGGCTAAAGAGTTTGAAGCTATCAAGGTACACATCAAAAGATCATTCTTTGTTAAGTCTTGTCATTCAAAACATAGCTCATTGCATTTTGAAATATATTACAAGTCTTATATTGATGTAAATTTTCTTCCATGTTATTTTCTTGAAGAAATTATATGAAGACATGGAGAAACGAATCAGAAGAGCAATCAAGATAGGTCGACTCACAGAAGAACAACGGTCTAAACATAAAGGATTTTCTCAGTGGGATTCGAATTCTTCCATACGAGACCACGACACCATTCTTCAAGTATGTGATAGTAATATTAAGCTAGAAACAATCATACTTGGTGGACTAGAACACTTCTTTCTTTTCTGAAATATAGAATTCCAAGTCAGTAACGCTTATCAATTAATCATGTAAACCTTTATTATGTAAGAAATGTTTATCTGGATATTTTCCAGATATTGATTGATGGAAGAGATCGAAATGCCAGAGACATAGAAGGATGTTCATTGCCAACTTTGGTATACTTAGCTCGAGAGAAGAAGCCTCAACATCCCCACAATTTCAAGGCTGGAGCGATGAATGCGTTGGTAATATACGTGCAACCATTTATGTGTTGCATGATCGAAACCTTACACTCTTTCTTGAATAAATTTCTCATTTCGAGTTTGATGATCAAACTAGCAGATAAGGGTGTCGGGAAAAATTAGCGATGGGCAGATAATTCATAATGTAGACTGTGACATGTACTCGAATGACTCACAATCTGTGAGAGATGCACTTTGTTTTTTCATGGATGAAGAAAAGGGCCAAGAGGTGGCATTTGTGCCGTTTTCAGAGGGTTTCAAAAACGTCACTAAGAATGAAATATATGGTAGTTCATTTCGAGTAGGCATGGAGGTGAGTATATATTCATGAATAAGAATTTCGAGTAGGCATGGAGGTGAGTGTATATTCATGTCTCATGAATATCTAATTACGATACAAGTTTTCAGAAAATTTTAATTTTGTTGCTGTTGAAGGTGGAATTTCATGGTCTGGATGGTAAGGAGGGCCTCCATATATTGGAACCGGCTGCTTTCACCGAAGAGATACTCTCTGTGGAAGGAAATTCGATAAGGAGTGTACAAGTAAATGGTACAAGGAAATGATCCGAATAGTGAAGAAAGTTTACATGAATTAGAAGCTAAATTGAAGGTCCTTGCAAGCTGCATATGAGGAAAACACTCAATGGGGAAAGGAGGTCAGTCTTCTCCTGAATTTTACTTATCAAAACCCCAATAAGCTATGCAATATGAATGTCTCGACACTCAAAAAAATGCCTTATTGCAGACAGGTTTGAAATACGGGTGTCCAGTCGAAGATGTGATAACGGGGCTATCAATTCAATGCAAGGGATGGAAATCGGTGTATTTCAATCCGGAAAGGAAAGCATTCGTAGGCGTGGCACCAATCACACTACCTCAAACACTTGTGCAGCACAAGAGATGGTCTGAAGGGAATTTTTTGATTTTGCTCTCCAAGTACAGCCCAGCTTGGTATGCACTTGGAAAGATTAGCTTTGGCCTTCAATTGGGATATTTCAGCTATTCCTTCTGGGCTCCTAGCTGCTTTGCAACACTTTATTACTCTATCATCCCTTCACTTTATCTCCTCAAAGACGTATCTGTGTTTCCACAGGTTAATTTATTACTAAACAATCTTCGAAAAATCAAATTTTCTCTGTGCAATTTATTTGAATTGACTTCTTTTCATTTCTCTCATGAATTCACTCATTCAGTCCTCAAGCCTCTGGTTCATACCATTTGCATATGTGATATCAGCCAAGTACTCTTACAGCCTAGTTGAATTTCTATGGTCTGGCGGAACAATCCTAGGCTGGTGGAACGAACAACGAATATGGCTCTACAAAAGAATAAGCTCCTATCTATTTGGCTTCATTGATGCCATTTTAAAGTCTGCAGGATTCTCCGATCAAGCATTCGTGATCACAGCCAAAGTAGCCGATGAAGACGTGTCAGAATGATACCAAAAAGAGATACTAGAGTTCGGAGCCTCCTCCCCAATGTTCACCGTAATAACAACACTTGCAATGCTCAACTTTTTCTTCTTCCTTAGGGTGGTTAAGAAACTAGCCATGGACGCAGTTGATATCCGATATTTGGACAGAATGGTTATGCAGATACTCTTGTGTGTTGTTATTGTTCTCATCAACTGGCCTTTGTATCAAGCCCTTTTCTTTAGGCAAGACAAAGGCAAGATGCCAAGCTCATTGACACTTCAATCAATTGGATTTGCTCTACTTGCTTGTACTTGTTTTGTATACCTTCAATAATTTTTTGTTTCCAGTGCAATGTAAAATTGAGGTCCTAGACCTTCCGCATACCTTCAATAATTTTGGATTAATGAAATAGTTTTTTGTTATACTAATCAATTGAGTGTGTCGATTTCATGAAATTTCTCATCCATAGGTGATCTCTAGACTATAGTGACTTATAATTAGATTCTATACCTTTCTCACCAAGAGTACTGTGTATAAATATACTCATGACATATAATTAGTAATAATTACTGAATATATGAGCATGGTGAGGCAGAGAACAATCATTTTCTTCGACATATTAACAATTAGCAATGCAATTAATATGATAACATGAAGTTTTGTTCTGATGACGAACTAATTTTCTTAATACAAGTCAGTTTCTTAGTTATCAACCAATAACTTCGTTCATTTATACATATATAATCAAATTCTGGCCCGCTCTTTAGAGATAATTTTTATATATAGAGAGAGAGAGAGAAAGAATCAAATGTGATTCTACCATGAAATATTACGGTGATCATGAAATCATAATATTATATAGTACGCCATGATTAAACGCGAGATTATTAATATTATTATTATTATAAAGAGGTGGTTTGAGCTGAATAAGAAGCATGACACGTCTTTAGAGTAATTGGAGGAGTGTGTGGCAATCTTAGACAAGAAAGTAGAGAGCGAAGAGTGGTCTGAATGTCATAGAAATACTCGGGTGTCCTAACGTTCGAAAATGTGGGAGTGTATGCGCAAAGAGGAGCAATCATGGCGTCAAAAATCAAGGGTTAAATGGCTAAAGGAAGGGGATAAAAATACTAAGTTCTTTCATTTTGTAGCCAATGATAAAAGAAGAAGGAACCGAATTGAGGACATTTCTCTTAATGGAGTGGTGGTGACAGAGCCGAAGCTCATTAGACAAGGAGTGTTAGATTTTTTTAGAAACCATTACTCAAATGTTTTTTGGCTTCATCCGAATATTGTGGATCTTCCAATTAATAGGCTATCGGAGAGTGAACTGCAGAACCTAGAGGAAGCATTCAGTATGGAGGAGGTATAAGAGGCAGTTCAAAACTGTGATGGAAATAAAGCTCCAGGTCCTGATGGGTTAAACCTAAACTTCATCAAGGCAAATTGAGAGTTCCTTAAAGGGGATTTTATGAACTTCATCTTGGAATTCCATAGAGATGGGTCTATCATTAAAGAGCTAAACAACACTTTTCTAGCTCTTATTCCGAAAGTTCGAAAGCTAACGACGATAGGGGATTACAGACCTATTAGTCTAGTGGGGGCCATGTATAAAGTGTTGGCCAAAGTCTTGGCAAATCGCTTAAGAAAAGTGATGGAGTCTGTATTAGGAAGTACCCAAATGGCGTTCCTTAAATATCGCCAAATTTTAGACAGCTTCGTGATAGCAGAGGAAGTTATTCACTAGTGGAGAAAAGGCATGGAGGGTGGTCTCATAGTAAAACTAGATTTCGAAAAAGCATACGATAGCGTAGACCACAATTTCTTGGATAAAATGATGGAGGAGATGGGATTCAGATTGAAATGGAGACAGTGGATAAATGAGTGCATTTCGATGCTGCCTATTGCGGTCTTAGTCAATGGCAGCCCGACGTCGCAATTTGGAGTGCAAAAAGGCCTAAGACAAAGGGATCCCCTTTCCCCATTTCTCTTTAATACTGTAGTTGAAGGGTTGAGCGCTCTTCTTATCAAAGCAGTGGGTAAGGACCTCATAAAGGGTGAATCTTTTGGAAGTAATGGAGTGCATGTGTCCCACCTTCAATTTGCGGATAACACGGTGGTTTTTATTAAACCAAGGGCCGATTATCTTCTGAACTTAAAAAGGATTCTTCGTTGCTTCAAGTTAGCTTCCGGGCTCAAAATAAATTTTCACAAATCATGTTTAGCTAGAGTGGGAAAAGTTCGGCACAGAGAGGAAATGAGGCAGTTTTATTTAAGAGCAGATAGGTGGAGTTACCCATAAAGTATTTAGGCCTTCCATTAGGAGCAAGGCCTACTACCAAGAGGTTCTGGAACCTAGTTATTTCCAATATAGAGAAACGTCTTGCGCCGTGGAAGAGAAAGTTTATTTTGAAAAGCGAAAGGCTGGTATTGATAAAAGCTATTTTGAGTAGCATACCTACGTACTATTTGTCAGTGTTTAAGATGCCAGTTGGTGTAGCTAAAAGGATTGAGAAGTTGCAAAGAGGGTTTTTGTGGGGCGATAGGATCATCAACAGGAAACTGCATGCAGTGGATTGGGCCATTAGCTGTAAAAGCAAGAAGAGAGGGGGTCTAGGGATAGTGAGGATGTTGGATAAAAATGATGGAATGCTAGCAAAATGGGTGTGGAGATTCGGTTATAAAGCTTCGTCTCTATGGAAAAGTGTGATCTGTGCAAATTATGGAATTGGTGAAGAAAGGTTGGTTTGGGACTAGCAAAGCTCTAAAGCATCCTCTTATTTTGTCAAGGCAATTGCTAACTTATTCAAGCCAGGTTTGAGTACAGCAACAGTATGTGAAGAAGGTGTGAAGGTGGTTATTGGAAGTAGGGATAGAGTAAGATTCTGACAAGACATTAAAGTGGATTCTGTGCAGCTCAAGGAAGCCTTTCCCAGAATGTTTGCGTTAGCCGCTGACAAGGAGGGGCTCATTTCTGATTTTGGATCTTGGTAGGGCGAGGAATGGGTATGGAAGGTTAACCTGCAAAGACAACCATTTGACTGGGAAAAAAGCCAATGGAATTGCTTCCAAAAAAGGCTAAGTTGTATTGTATTTCGGAAGTCAATTCAGGATACAATTGGGTGGGGTTTTACTCCGAATGGCATTTTTTCTGTTTCTTCGTTCCGTAAAGCTCTGGAGGATTTAGATGGATTAGAATGTGTGGATGCTAGACTTCCTTGGCAAGGAATTTGTCCCCCAAAAGTTGAACTCTTTATGTGGCAACTTCTGAAAGGAAGAATATTTGTGGGGGATGTTCTTCAAAGGTTTGGTATGAATATTGACTTAAACTGTCAATTCTACAAAAACAGTAAGGAAACCTTGGACCACGTCTTTCTTCACTGTCCATGGACATGGAAACTGTGGGAGAGATGTATGGATTGGTGGGGGATGTCATGTTGTTCGAACAAAAGATTGAATGACTGGTGGGTGAGCTGGGAAGGTTTACAGCCATCGGGTAAACACACCAGAGCTTGGAGTCTGTTATTTTATGTTGTAGTCTGGACAACGTGGGAGAAGAGGAATCATGCGATTTTCAGGAATAAGGAGACTGATGTAGATCAAGCAATAGACATGGTAAAATTCAGATTGGGGTGGTGGTTTAAATATCAAGGTCCGGGTTCCAAAGAACAACAATTTTATTGAACATTAAGGACTTGTGTGCCGTGCCTTTTCATAGAAAGAAACAGAGGGTTGATGATTGGATCCCTCCTCTTGGACATGGTTTGAAATTTAATGTTGATGGTTCGGCTTTAGGGAAACCTGGTTCGGGCTGTGTTGTTGAGAATAAATCGCACACACACAAATCTAATCACAAATAAATAATATGAAAGCAATAAGAAGAAAAAGACGACACCAAAGATTTTACGTGGTTCAGCAATTTGCCTACGTCCACGGAGCGCACCGCACTCAATCCACTATTTTTAGAGTTGATTACAATCTCTCTGTCTCTCTTTCAGTCTCTCTACAATTGCTCTCTCTCTATAGCAATTTTTCTCACACATTACGCACACATAAATACAATGGGAAATAGTAGTATTTATATGGGAACACTAGGGTAAGTCAAAACCCTAAAGGAATACTTTTCTATTCGCACAAGTTCTCCTAAAATTACACAGATTTCGTATCTACCGCGGTCTGGGTCGCGGCTGCAGCCCGTGACCTGGACCGCGGTTTTTCTACTATCTTCCACCGCTCAGAATACCGCGATGTAGGTACTTGTCTATGCCGCGGTCAACACCGCATATCATATACTGGAAAACATCGCCTCCTATGCAGCGGTATGTGCACTATGTCCGCACTGCGGTCTGCACAAACATCAACCTTTTGTAGTTCAACGCTGTGTGTGTCGTGGCTTGGGCTCCCTGTATATGCCGCGGTATGCGCCGTGCTGCATGTTAGAATCCGTTCCTCAGGATGATTTCTGACTTCACAAAACCCAACAGGCAAGAATATGAGGGGTGTTGAGGGATTCCAATGGTAAAGTTCTGTGTTTGTTTTCGAATTTTATTGGTATTCTGGACTCAAATGCGGCTGAGCTACGTGCGATTCATAAAGCTAGTGCCCTTTGTACTTCTATCCCTTCTTTGGTAGGCCGCAAGATAGAGATTGTGAGTACTCTAAGACGGCTGTTTCTTGGATCAACAATGGGGGAATAGGGAATCTAAATTATGTCAACTTGATCTATGACATTCGGTGCAATCTTGAGCTGCTCGGTGATACGGTGGTTTGTTTTTCTTCAAGAGCCACTAATTTCTTTGTTGATAATTTGGCTAAATTGGGGTCTTCAGGTGCTGGCGATTTTCTGGAATGGAACCTGTTTGGTTGATTTTTGTTTATCTTCGTGGTGTTGGGATTTCCTCTTTGTTTTGTTCTGTTTTGGTCCTTTTTTGTCTGTTTTGGCTGGCTTTTGGCTGGGTTGGTGCTTGTAGGCAGCTCTGTTTTTGCGTGTCCTGTTGGTTGGTCTTCTATGCCATTCTGGTTGTTGTTCTGGCGTTTCCAGTTGTTTGTCCCTTGTTGCCTTGGTTGGCTTGCTTAATAAAACTTTAATGTTCAAAAAACAAATATTATTATTATTATTAAATTGGTGAACTTTGTATCTAAATTCTAAATTTATCAATATGAAGTATGAGATAAGATTGTTCTATTAGTATACCCATCACACATACACCATGAGATTGTATGTTCGAGTTCTCCCCTCTCTAAAACACTTAATTTATGTAATATTTAAAAAAACAAAAATAAAATCTATCAAAGTGAAGTAAGGTTAAAAAAATTTAAAGCCACTTCTAATTGAATATGACCATTACACCCCCAATTTAAGTTTAGTAATATATGTATAAATTTATTTTTGTTTAATTATTTTTTTAATTAATTAAAATAGTAGCATTCTAATAAATATTCAAATTTAAAAATAAACTGAGCAATTGATTTCTGATAACAATAAAATACTAAAATGTATTTTTTATTAAAAAAATACTAATAAACTTAACAAACAAAAACTAAATAGAAAAACTAATTTTTTTCTATTTATTTTTTTGAAGAAACAACAGACAGAGAAGGACTGGACAGGTTTGTCCACCAGAATACAGCTTTCCACCTCAGTTGGGAAGTCCTCTAACCAGACCCTATCCTCCTCCAGAAGCAAAGCCAACTTCGCCTGATTAGCATTTCCACTTAAATAAAATTGTTTAGAAATTTTTGTGGAGGATATAAATTGAAGAGACAGACATCAATAACAAGTTAAAGTCCAAATGTAAAGCGGAAAATTTTAAAACATTTACTTTCTCAGGTCTTGGTAACAAATCTAGGAGCATTTCCCACCATACTCCTGATTCCTATCTTTAAGAAATTTTAGAGTATGGGTTACTCCCACCATACTCTAAAGTTATGTCTCCAAGAAAGTTTTTAAGAGTTTCTAATATTGATACTCTAAATTTAGAGTATCAAATCTCATATTTTTAACTCACTTTTCAACATTTTTTATTCCATTTATATCATTTTACATTTTCCATTAAATTCAATTACTGTATAATAAATTTTAATTTATACATTTTATTAATATAAAAATTATACCATTAGAAAAGTCTCATCTAGATCTTTAAAATGAGTCCAATATTAAATATTAATGAATAATTTTTTATTTACCATACTTTATCATTTGTTCTTTATGTTATTATTTTATTATAATTTTTTCTAAAAAAATTATTTTATGTTATACAAAAATCTATTATTATATATTGATAATTATAAGTTAGTAATACAATAAAAACTGAAACATAGTATTGAAATAATAAATATTAATATTAAAAATTATAATGATATAAAAATATTAAAATAAGGATAATTGGTTGAGAAAGTTTCATACATAACTTAATGTACATATAGGCAATTACTAACCCACTTGCATCACATATTGTATACATAACTTAATGGTGAAATAATTCAACTTTCAAATGGGTGGAAGATATTTGGCAAGTTGGTGTTAGGTGGTGGTGGAAATCCACCATTTTACAACACTATATTATTAGTATAAAATACTCATTATACTAATAATATAGTATTTAAGACAACAACTATTGTTGTTGTTTTAAATGCTAATAATATAGTAAAAACACTAATAATATAGCATTTAAAACAACAACAATAGTTGTCATTGTTGTTTACCCACTATACTAATAATACAGCATTTAAGACAACAACTAAATGCTATATTATTAATATAATGGGTATGTTTGTCTTCGTGGTGTTGGGATTTCCTCTTTGTTTTGTTCTTTTTTGGTCGTTTTTTGTCTGTTTTGGTTGGGTTGGTGCTTGTAGGCAGCTCTGTTTTTGCGTGTGCTGTCGGTTGGTCTTCTATGCCATTCTGGCTATTGCTCTGGCGTTTCCTTTGTCCCTTGTTGCCTTGGTTGGCTTGCTTAATAAAACTTTAATGTTCAAAAAAATATATTATTATTATTATTAAATTGGTGAACTTTGTATCTAAATTCTAAATGTATCAATCTGAAGTATGAGATAAGGTTGTTCTAGTACTATACCCATCACACATACACCATGAGATTATGTGTTCGAGTCTTCCCCTCTCTAAAACACCAAATTTATATAATATTTTAAAAAAAAAAATCTATCAAAGTGAAGTAAGGTTAAAAAAAGTTAAAGCCACTTCTAATTGAATATGACCATTATACCCCCAATTTAAGTTTAGTAATATATGTATAAATTTATTTATGTTAATTATTTTTTTAATTAATTAAAAATAGTAGCATTCTAATAAATCATCAAATTTAAAAATAAACTGAGCAATTGATTTCTGATAACAATAAAATACTAAAATGTATTTTTTATTAAAAAAATACTAATAAATTTAACAAACAAAAACTAAATAGAAAAACTAATTTTTTTTCTATTTTTTTTTAAAGAAACAACAGACAGAGAAAGACTGGACAGGTTTGTCCACCAGAATACAGCTTTCCACCTCAGGTGGGAAGTCCTCTAACCAGACCCTATCCTCCTCTAGAAGCAAAGCCAACTTCGCCTCATTAGCATTTCCACTTAAATAAAAATGTTTAGAAATTTTTGTGGAGGATATAAAAATATTAAAAGTATTAAAAATATTAAAAATTACAATCATAATTACAATAAAAACCGAAACATAGTATTGAAATAATAAATATTAATATTAAAAATTACAATGATATAAAAATATTAAAATAAGGATAATTGGTTGAGAAAGTTTGATACAACAACAAATTAGTAAAATATGCTCCAAATAAATTGATGGGTAGTGTATTTATTTATTAGTAAGATATTTATAAATTCATACAATAATAAAACATTATATTTAAAAAAAAGTAAAAATAAAATACAAATGTTATAATAAATAATATTTGTTAAAATTTAGTTGAATAATAATTTATTAAAGAAATTAAAAAATAATAATAAAAATATAAGTTATTTGAGGATATAAATAGAAACAGAGATAGAGATAGAGATAAGAATAGAGAATGTGGTGGGAGTGAAAATTTTTTAAAGATGAAATCTGAAAAGAATAAGGCCTCGTCCTGCAGCTGTTTTGTTTTTTTTTTTTTTTTCCAAAAACGATTTCGAATTTGCGTTCGTTTAACCGTTTTTCATTTTATTTTCGAAAAACAAAAAAAATTTGAAAAACACAATTAGTGTTAAAAGTGAAAATTTTGAAAAACATTTGAAAGTTGTTTTTCGTTTTTTTTTTTGTTTTTCACTTTAATAAAAAATCAATTTTTATTTTTATTTTTTTATTCTTCTTCGATTTCCCCATCAGACTCCATCTTCTTCCTCCTCAATTCTTCTTCTTCTTCTCCTTCGTCACTCTTCTTCTTCAGGCCACGATCTGTGGCATTGGTGCCGCCGACGACGACCTTTCTCTCTCTCTCTCTCTCTCTCTCTCTCTCTCTCTCTCTCTCTCTCTCTGCCGATCATCACAGCTCTCAGCTCTCCATCTTCTTCTTCGTCTGATCTGCTTCCTTCCCATCTTTATCTTCGTTCTTCCTTCACCGTCGCGCCGCCATTGATCAGCTCCCTCTCGCCGCTCGTCGCCGCCGATCAGCTCTACTTCGCCGCTCGTCGCCATCGATCAGCTCTGCTTCGCACCTCATCGCCTCCGATCAGCTCTGCTTCGCCGCTCCTCGCCGCCGATCAGCTCTGCTTCGCACCTCATCGCCTCCGATCAGCTCTGCTTCGCCGCTCCTCGCCGCCGATCTTCTTCAGCTGGTCTTCTTCGTCTCCTGCTCGCCGTCTTCTTTTTCTTCTTCTGCTTGTTCAACTGAACATGTTTTTTTTTAACAAATGTTTGATTTGTGATGGGTTTTGATGTTGTGATTTTGAATCTGAAATTCTGAATCGGGTTTTGTATTATATAAAATAATTGAAGTTCTAGGATTTGTTTGATTGGAGATTGAGGTTTGGTTTTATCGGTGGGAGATTTGTTTGTTTGGTTTTTTCAATTGAATGTGCATCAGTAAATTTTCTTGTGATAGATTGATATAAAACAAACTGTTTGTTGTGTTTCCAGAAATTTTCCATAAGTAACTACTTGTTGTTGTTGTTGTTGTTGTTGTTGTGGAGCTGTTGTTGGTGCTGGGATCCAACTGTGGGGGCATTTTATTACATGTAGAGTCTTGAATTTGGGGATGAGTATTGTTGGATGATTATTATCAGAATTTGTGTTGGGGAAATTTGAAGAATTTTGGGATTGAGATTGTGTAATTAACAGAGAAATTGGTTTTGTTAGATAATTGTAAAATTTTCCAATTATATTTAAAATACGGTTTTCATATGTGCTACCAGATGAGTTTTTCGGATTTCGAAACTGAAACCAAAAATATTATTTTCATTTTTTTTTTTTTTTTAAAACAGTTAACGAAAAACACTTACAGGACGGACCCTAATATTTTTTGAAACTCTATTTTAAAAATAGAGATAGAGAATGAGTGGGGATGGCTTTAACAAATCTTTAGCTGTATTGGTGGACGATCACAAAAACCGTGGGTGACCACAAAAACGTGATTTTTTATTTTTTTATTTTTTTATTTTTTTATCTGGATACGATAAACACAATGACTTGACTTAAAAGTGATTGGTCTGGTATCCTTTTCCGAAGAGAGTCTTGGGTGCATCAAGCTGCACCCAAGTTTTAGTGCCTTTTCTGGTCCACTCAGGCACTTACCTTAATCTTTTGCTAAAAGTTTCCTTGCTTGTGCTTACTACAGTAGTGATCAAACTGAAAAAGCTGTGTAGAAAAATTACCTTGGATTAGACCAAAAGCTTTGAGAGTTGAAGATGGGAAGTGATGGGTATGTTCCTTTGTTTGAAACAAAGAAGGTTAAAGGAAGTGTCATATATAAGCTCTTTGCAGTGTCTATATTTGTCGGTATATGTCTGATTTCAGTTTATAGATACAGTCACATACCAAGAGAAGGGGAAGATGGAAGATGGGCATGGATTGGATTGTTTGTGGCTGAGCTGTGGTTCAGTCTTTTCTGGGTATGCACTCAAGCCGTCCGATGGAATCGTGTCTACAGGTGCACCTTTAAGGACAGGCTCTCTCAAAGGTCCATGTCTCTCTCTCTCTCTCTCTCTCTCTCTCTCTCTCTCTCTCTCTCTCACACACACACAATATTTTGCTGTGTTTATTAATTATCCATCTGCAAAATTAAATTTTGTTCAATATGAATTTGCAGATATGAGGTTGAATTTCCTAGGGTGGATATATTTGTCTGCACGGCAGACCCCACAATAGAGCCACCAATAATGGTGATCAACACTGTTTTGTCGGTCTTGGCATACGATTATCCAACAGAGAAGCTTAGTGTCTACCTCTCAGATGATGCGGGTTCTGATATTACATTTTATGCTCTCTTAGAGGCCTCTCAATTTGCTAAAGAGTGGATACCATATTGCAAGAAATTCAGGGTGGAGCCAAGGTCACCAGAGGCTTATTTCTCTGACTCGAATGATGTTAATGAGGCTAAAGAGTTTGAAGCTATCAAGGTACACATCAAAAGTTCCTTCTTTGTTATCATTCAAGACATTGCTTAGTGCAGTTCAAAATATATGACTAGTCTTATATTGATGTCAATTTTCTTTCATATTATTTTCTTGAAGAAATTATATGAAGACATGGAGAATCGAATCAGAAGAGCAACCAAGATAGGTCGACTCACTGAAGAACAACGGTCTAAACATAAAGGATTTTCTCAGTGGGATTCGTATTCTTCCATACGAGACCACGACACCATTCTTCAAGTAAGTGATAGTAATATTAAGCTAGAAACAATCATACTTGCTGGACTAGAACTCTTGTTTCTTTCTGAAATATAGAATTCCAAGTCAGTAATGCTTATCAATTAATCAAGTACACCTTTACTATGTAAGTAATGTTTATCTGGATATTTTATTAGATATTGATTGATGGAAGAGATCGAAATGCCAGAGTCGTAGAAGGATGTTCATTGCCAACTTTGGTATACTTAGCTCGAGAGAAGAAGCTTCAACATCCCCACAATTTCAAGGCTGGAGCTATGAATGCGTTGGTAATATACGTGCACCCATTTATGTGTTGCATGATCGAAACCTTACACTCTTTCTTGAATAAATTGCTCATTTCTAGTTTGATGATCAAACTCGCAGATAAGGGTGTCGGGAAAAATTAGCAATGGGCAGATCATTCATAACGCAGACTGTGACATGTACTCGAACAATTCACAATCTGTGAGGGATGCACTTTGTTTTTTCATGGATGAAGAGAAAGGCCAAGAGGTGGCATTTGTGCAGTTTTCGGAGAGTTTCACAAATGTCACTAAGAATGATATATACGGTAGCTCATTTCGAGTAGCAATAGAGGTGAGTATATATTCACGAATATCTAATTATGATACTTCATGTTTTGTTTCTTGTTTTCTGAATATTTTAATTTTGTTGGTGTTGAAGGTGGAATTTCATGGTATGGATGGTAATGGAGGCCCTCATTATATTGGAACCGGCTGCTTTCACCGAAGAGATACTCTCTGTGGAAGGAAATTCGATAAGGGGTGTACAAGTAAATGGTACAAGGAAAATGATCCGGAAAGTGAAGAAAGTTTACATGAATTAGAAGCTAAATGTAAGGTCCTTGCAAGCTGTACATATGAGGAAAACACTCAATGGGGAAAGGAGGTCAGTCTTTTCCTGAATTTTACTCGAAGTAAATATCAAATCCTCGATAACTCGAGAAGTTTAAGCTATGCAATATGTATGTCTTGACACTCATGCTTGATTGCAGACAGGTTTGAAATACGGGTGTTCAGTCGAAGACGTGATTACAGGGCTATCAATTCAATGCAAGGGATGGAAATCGGTGTATTTCAATCCGGAAAGGAAAGCATTCCTAGGTTTGGCGCCAATCACACTGGAAGTGGTAATGTGATATATAATCTATATATTGATTAGGTGTTGTAGGTTAGTTCATGATATATGCAAATTTATATAGAGAAATGATATCTAACTATGGCCTTTATATATTGTTATGCAGTTAAACACAGAAGCTGTTTTATATAGTTGAAAATTGAATTGTATGGAGGGTATTGTGTCTTTCATTTCTTCAACTTCTTCCGGTTTAACCAGGAATTAATTTGTTTGATTTTACTATCTAAAAAGCGATATGGTAAAATTAGATGTAAAACAACATTAATTAATTCATCGTATTAGAAACTAACAAGAGTCTCTTTTATATGATTTACATATAATTTGTTATTTTTATAAGGTTTTTTTTTTATATTTTACCATTAACTCATTACAATATAGAGAGTAGAAGCCACAATTTGTTGAAACTTCCTCTACATTATCTTTTGGATTAATGAAATAAGTTTTATTATACTAATCAATTGAGTTTGTCGATTTCATGAAATTGCTCATCCATAGCTAATCTCTTGACTCTAGTGCCTTATAATTAGCTTCTATGCCTTTTAGGCAGAAAATAATAATTTTCTTCCACATATTAAGAATTAGCAATTCAATTAATTTGATAACATGAAGTTTCGTTCTGTATAATTTGACGTGTGCATGTACGTACTTGTGTAAATATTTCCGAAGATCAACTAATTTTATTAATGTCAATTTCTTAGTTATCAACCGATAATTTCATTCGTTTATGCATGTATAATCAAATTCTCGTATGTTTTTAATTGAAGATTCTACTCTGAAATATTATATATCGAGTTCATGAAGTCACTCTATAACATTATAGACATGATTAAATGCGTGATTATTATTATTATATTGGTGAAATTTGTATCTAAAATTCTAATGTATCAAAGTGAAGTACGAAATACGGTTGTTATAGTGGTATACCCATCACATATACACCATGAGATTGTGTGATTGAGTCTTTCCCCTCCCAAATACACCGAATTTATATAATATTTCAAAATTAATAACAAAATGTATCAAAGTGAAGGAATTAAATATGGGTTTAGTAATTTAGAGAAAGACTATCAAGTATACGAATTATATATCAAACACAATCATGGAGGTTCTGCTATACATATATAAATAGCTTGTGAGGTATATATATTAAGAGTCCTTATCTGGTATGAGAATCCCTTCTATATTTTTTTGCTGGATTCAGGGCCGGTCCAGAGATTTTGGGGGGCCAAGGCGAAATGTAAAATTGAGGCCCTCGACCTTCCACATATGTTTACTTGATTTTTTTTATCTAGTAAATACTTATAAAAATCAATATAATAACTCAAAATCAGGACGGTAACACAACAACATAAAAAATAAAACGACACCGATTTTTTTTTATGGCAACTCTTTCGGTCTTTTTATTTAATTCGAAGGCAAAAAAATCAGATATGCTATAAATTTAGACACAAAATTCAAACTATGTGTAAGAATTCACACTCTAACAAGCAAAATTCTAACAAACTAGAAAAGAAAAACAAAAGGAAGTTTTTCGAACAAAAAATAAGGAAAAGAAGAGTTATATTCAATCACCACAACAAATTCAACTCCTTTACAAGCGAACTACACAAATTTTGAGATTTCTTGTCTGAATTTTCTTACCAAGAGAGTTCTTCAGAACCCTAAATTTGAATTCAATTTGTATTTCGAATGTTTTATAAAGGGATTTAATGTGTCGTTTATTTTTTGAATGGTTCATAGAAAGAAGGCTAGAGGAGCCAAGAAAACAACAGGGGACCAAGCCAAACAAGAACCGGCCATAAGCTACAAAACTCGAAAAACAACAATAGCAGGGAGGCGACACCAGCAGCAAGACAAGAAACACAAACAACCCAAAAGAAGCAACAAGGCATCACCACAGAAACTGACCCCAACAGTGTCACAACAACGAAAAATAGAGACGCAATGATAACCACCAGACAACCGCTAGACAACCAGGCAACGAGAGGCAAAAGTCACCAATCTGCCCATTCCACAAAATCCCTAGCCTGACTCGAGCCCATCTTCATAAGACTATCCGCAAAGCAATTGAAAATTACAAATCAAACACCACCTCCAAACCACATGCTGCACTCAAGCTGCTTATGATTTCCATAATGATGTTAGCATGCTCCACACTCCTGAAATCACCCTTATTCACCCAAGCGACCGCCACTTTGGAGTCACTAACCACTGAGATGTCCCTCCCTTGCAATTGAAAATTCGAACGGCAAAGCTCAACCGCTTTTTCGATAGCCCAGAATTCCGCAGAATTAGAGTCTAGAATCCCCAAGTATTGGGAAAAGAGGCATAAAATCTTGCCGTTTGTTGTCTGTTGTAATAATTAAAATTGTGTTTCAGGTGGGGTTTTTTAGTGGTAAGTTTCTTGCATTGAATTGGTGGACTTTTAAAATATATATATATATATATATATATATATATATATGTAAACAGTGGACCTCTAATTATAATTAATGACCGTCTTTATTTTAAAAATGTATGTGCACCTCTGGCCTTATATTCATGAAATCACAATTTTATTTTCAAAATTTCAAATTTCAAATTTAAGGACCTTTTAAGATTGAGAGCCTAATGCAGTTGTCCTGTGGGCCTACTCCTAGGGGAGGCCCTGGCTGAATCGACCATATAATATTGCATATTGAAATACGTAATGTTACAAAGTGACATGAGAAACTTTTTGGAGTGTGTACAGGTTATTCTATAAATTCCATAACCCACTATGCAAAATCATCCATCATCTTACCTATTACATATCTATTTATTTCATTTAAAAAAAACATTTACGTGAAACTAACCTCTTCAAATCATCATAAGAATCTCTATTAAATTTTTAACTTCTAGAATTTCTTTAAATGTACGTTGTTGCCTAGCTTACCCAATTTATTGGTGTTTTTTAATTTATTTCTAAACCAAATGCATGCTCATTTCAGTGATAATAGGTCTCTGTAAAAAAAAATTTAGTCTCTTTTGGAATATTGATCAGTGAATTTATAATTTTTTCTCTTTTAATTAATTTGGCTTATCATAACATATTGGAATCCCTTCATAGATAGTTCTACTAAAAAAACGAAGTTATAAAACATAATTAGCGATCAATAACGTTGTTATAAGAGAGAAACTAAGATTTCACATGTTACATATAAAATTATAAATGTTAATTCGTAGATCGATGAAATATAATGAATGATGAATTATTGGTAACCTATTCATTGTTTTCTTTCCTCTTCTTCATACTCTCCCCACCGTGCCAACGTATGAGTGGTTGGTTGAACTTCTCAATCCTCATCCTCTGCGCCGCCCCGGCAACGTTCCACGGCCTCACATCCTCTGTGGTAATTATTAGCAGGTGGTCCTTCGGTGCATAGCTCCGGATGTTTTGGGCCACACGCTGGATTTTCACCACGTACAATGGCTCCATAGTCGATATATCTGGCATCGGTTTCTTTTACAAAGAGCATGCATGCTAAAAGCATGCAAATGCCGAAAACTATCAATTTCTTCGACATGTCTTAGATTTTGATTTCGGTGAGTTGATTGATTTTGGAAGTGGTAATGTGATATATAATCTATATATTGATTAGGTGTTGTAGGTTAGTTCATGATATATGCAAATTTATATAGAGAAATGATATCTAACTATGGCCTTTATATATTGTTATGCAGTTAAACACATAAGCTGTTTTATATAGTTGAAAATTGAATTGTATGGAGGGTATTGGGTCTTTCATTTCTTCAACTTCTTCCGGTTTAACCAGGAATTAATTTGTTTGATTTTACTTTCTAAAAAGCGATATGGTAAAATTAGATGTAAAACTACATTAATTAATTCATCGTATTAGAAAATAACAAGAGTCTCTTTTATATGATTTATATATAATTTGTTATTTTTATAAGGTTTTTTTTTTATTTTATATTTTCCTATTAAATCAATTCAATATAGAGAGTAGAAGCCACAATTTGTTGAAACTTCCTCTACATTATCTTTTGGATTAATGAAATAAGTTTTATCATACTAATCAATTGAGTTTGTCGATTTCATGAAATTGCTCATCCATAGCTAATCTCTTGACTCTAGTGCCTTATAATTAGCTTCTATGCCTTTTAGGCAGAAAATAATAATTTTCTTCCACATATTAAGAATTAGCAATTCAATTAATTTGATAACATGAAGTTTCGTTCTGTATAATTTGACGTGTGCATGTACGTACTTGTGTAAATATTTCCGAAGATCAACTAATTTTATTAATGTCAATTTCTTAGTTATCAACCGATAATTTCATTCGTTTATGCATGTATAATCAAATTCTCGTATGTTTTTAATTGAAGATTCTACTCTGAAATATTATATATCGAGTTCATGAAGTCACTCTATAACATTATAGACATGATTAAATGCGTGATTATTATTATTATATTGGTGAAATTTGTATCTAAAATTCTAATGTATCAAAGTGAAGTACGAAATACGGTTGTTATAGTGGTATACCCATCACATATACACCATGAGATTGTGTGATTGAGTCTTTCCCCTCCCAAATACACCGAATTTATATAATATTTCAAAATTAATAACAAAATGTATCAAAGTGAAGGAATTAAATATGGGTTTAGTAATTTAGAGAAAGACTATCAAGTATACGAATTATATATCAAACACAATCATGGAGGTTCTGCTATACATATATAAATAGCTTGTGAGGTATATATATTAAGAGTCCTTATCTGGTATGAGAATCCCTTCTATATTTTTTTGCTGGATTCAGGGCCGGTCCAGAGATTTTGGGGGGCCAAGGCGAAATGTAAAATTGAGGCCCTCGACCTTCCACATATGTTTACTTGATTTTTTTATCTAGTAAATACTTATAAAAATCAATATAATAACTCAAAATCAGGACGGTAACACAACAACATAAAAAATAAAACGACACCGATTTTTTTATATTTCTAGTATGTGAAGGATAAAGAGGTGGAACTAGTCTCTTGTAGAACATATGATCAAGTTGCTGATATTTTCATCAAGCCTCTCAAACATGATGTGTTTTCAAGGCAAAAGACAATGCTCGGTATGGCAAAGCATGGAGAGTCAAGTTTAAGGGGGATGTTGAAAATTAAACTTGACTTCCAGCCGCCACCTCTTACCAACCCCCAACTACCGCCACCAAACAATTGAAGCATTGAAGCTTATGTTTGACTTTGTTTCATTGTTTGAATTTATTTTGTTTGTGTTTTTCTCATCTCATTTCCCTATATGAAGGGATGAAGATTGTATTGTAAAAGTGTGGAGTGGTGTAAGAAAATATAGAGAGAAATAAAAGAGTTTGAACTTTCTCTTTCTGTTGAGTATTCGAAATCTCTCTCAGAGGTGCACCACAAGTGACCTCAACCATACCAACCCACCAACAAAATGAAGATGAAGATGAATAGTGATGGATATGTTGCTTTGTTTGACACAAACAAGTTTAAAGGAAGAGTCATGTATAGGCTGTTTTCGGTGTCTATTTTAGCTTATAGAGTTGGTCATATACCAGGAGAAGGAGCAGATGGGAAGTGGGCATGGATTGGATTGTTTGCAGCTGAGCTATGGTTCGGTTTTTACTGGCTCTGCACTCAAGCCCTCCGTTGGAACTGCGTCTACAAGCGAACGTTCAAGGACAGGCTCTCTCAGAGGTACCTCATCTCGCTCTCATTAGCTTAAATTCTGTGGTGTTTTACCAATTACTAATCAGCGAAACTATATTTTAATTGTTGAAATTTTGTTGTTTTGTGTGGATTTGTAGATATGAGAATGATTTGCCTAGGGTGGATGTATTCATCTGCACGGCTGATCCTATCATGGAGCCACCGATGATGGTGATCAACACTGTTTTATCAGTCATGGCATACGATGATCGACCAGAGAAGCTAAGTGTATACCTCACTGATGATGCTGGTTCAGATCTTACATTCTATGCCCTCTTAGAGGCCTCTCACTTTGCTAAAGTACGTGTGGTTACCGTATTGCAAGAAATTCGAGGTGGAGCCAAGGTCACCAGGAGCTTATTTTTTGTTAATTTCTTATTCGAATGATGTTAAGGAGGCTAAAGCATTTGTAGCTATCAAGGTACTTATTAAAAAGCAGCGGTAACATTATATCATGAATTGAGGACTGCATATTTACTACATTTTGAAATCTATTCCAAGTTCATAGTTGAGGTACCTTAATTCCATATTATTTTGCTGTAGAAATTATACGAAGACATGGAGAGTAGAATTAGAAGAGCAGCCAAGCTAGGTCGTCTCTCTGAAGAACAACGATCTAAACATAAAGGGTTTTCTCAGTGGGAAACATATTCTTCCAAAGAAGACCATGACACAATTGTTCAAGTATGTGATTGTAATACTTGCTGGACTAAAGCCCTCGTTTCTTTTCTGAAGTATAAAATTCTGAGACAGTAGTCCTTATTTGTTAATCAAGTAGAAATCTACAAGCAAATTTGTGAAGCATTGTTTATCTGAATATTTTCTTGATATTGATTGATGGAAAGGACCCAAATGCTAGAGATGCAGAAGGATGTTCATTGCCAACTTTGGTACACTTAGCTCGTGAGAAGCGGCCTCGACATCCTCACAATTTCAAGGCTGGAGCTATGAATGCATTGGTAATGTTGTACATGTATTCATTTATGGCAGAAAATATGCGAAAACATGAATTGTGAATCTGCACACATGACATATACAGGTGTATTTTCCATTTTTTTATTTTATAGTTTGACATAAAAGTTCATTGAGTTTTTTTTTTTTTTCTCTTCATCTTGATTTTAAGATATAATCAGAACCTTAAAACTCATTCTTGAATAAACCACTGATCTCTTTTTTGATGGTCTGATCTGCAGATAAGGGTGTCGGAAAAAATCAGCTATGGGGATATCATTCTTAATGTGGATTGTGACATGTACTCAAACAATTCAGAGTCTGTGCGGGATGCTGTTTGCTTCTTCATGGATGAAGAGAAGGGTTATGAGATTGCTTTTGTGCAATTTCCACAGAATTTCGAAAATGTCACTAAGAATGAAATAAATGGTAGTTTTCGAGAGAATATGAATGTGAGTGGATATTCATGAACTAATTAAAATCTAGTTTTAACTGCATTGTTTTCATTTCATTGTTTCTGTAAATTTAATCTTTCTGGTGATGAAGGTGGAATTTCATGGTATGGATGGTTATGGAGGCGCTCCATATATTGGAACCGGCTGCTTTCATAGAAGAGATGCTCTGTGTGGAAAAAAAATCCATGGGGAATGTATGGGTGAATGGAACATAGAAAATGTTACTAAGATAGAAGAAAGTTTGCATGAATTAGAAGACAAATCAAAGGTATATGCAAGTTGTACATATGAAGAAAACACTCAATGGGGAAAGGAGGTGACTCACTCGAAAAGTTCAATCTATTAGCAAAACTGACATTTTACATATCTATTATGTGATTTGTATGTATGTATGTATTGACATTCGATGAATGCTTTATTGCAGATGGGTCTGAAATACGGAAGTCCAGTAGAAGATGTGATAACGGGAATATCAATTCTATGCTTTATTTCAATCCGGAAAGGAAAGCATTCTTGGGTGTAGCACCAATCATGCTGTCTCAGTTACTTGTGCAGCACAAGAGATGTTCCGAAGGTAATTTTCTGATTTTGTTCTTGAAGAACAGTCCAGCTATGTATGCACATGGAAGGATTAGCTTTAGCCTTCAATTGGGATATTGGCGCATTTGCTTTTGGGCTCCCAACTGCTTGGCAACGCTTTACTACTCTATCATACCTTCACTTTATCTCCTCAAAAGCACTCCCTTGTTTCCACAGGTTAATTTATTACTAAACATTCTCCGAAAAATCAAATTTTGTTTTCTTGGGTAGAATGTGACTAACTTTCATTTCTATCATGAATCCAGGCCTCAAGCCTCTGGTTTGTACCGTTTGCATACGTGATATCGTCTAAGTACTCTTACAGCCTACTAGAATTTCTATGGTGCGGCGGAACAATCCTAGGCTGGTGGAACGAACAACAAATATGGCTCTACAAAAGAACAAGCTCCTATCTATTTGGCTTCATTGCTGCCATTTTGAAGTCTGTAGGATTCTCTGATTCTGCATTTGTGATCACAGCCAAGATAACCGATAAAGATATGTCAGAACGTTACCAGAAAGAGATACTAGAGTTCGGAGCATCCTCCCCAATGTTCACTATAATAACAACACTTGCAGTGCTCAATATGTTCTGCTTCCTTGGGGTGGTTAAGAAACTAGCCATGGATGCGGCTGGTATCCAATACTTTGACAGAATGGTTCTGCAGATTGTCTTGTGTTTTGTTAGGGTTCTCATCATCTGGCCTTTGTGTCAAGCCCTTTTTGTTAGGCAGGACAAGGGCAAAATGCCAAGCTCATTGACACTTCAATCCATCGGATTTGCTCTATTTGCTTGTACTTGTTTTCTATTCTTTCAGTAGTTCTCTTGACAAGTAAGTTCGATCTTGTGACTATGTAAACCTGTAAATTGTGTTTCCGTCTGTAATTAGACCAAACTTGAGAACAATTCTATGAATTTTTTTGTTTGCTTGCTGGGGAAATGTGGCAAGACATGTAGTTTCAGCATTCTAGAAATATCAAGTTGTTTTCTTTTTCTTTTTTTATAGTTTTTTTTTTTTTTATTATGAATCCAAACCCATCATACACTTTAAAATCTTATCCTCAGTTTCTTTTATTTGAGGTCCACTGGAAGGTTGAAAATATTATAGACAAAAAGCAACCTACTTCAACTGTTGTATTAAATATATATTGTTCTTGGTGGAAATTCTTTCAGAATTTATTGAAGCACCCACTCAGGCACTCACCTTAATCTTTTGCTAAAGATTCCTTGCTTGTCCTTACTACAGTAGTAGTCAAACTGTGAAAGCTGTATAGAAAAATTGCCTTGGATTAGACCAAAAGCTTTGAGAGTTGAAGATGGGAAGTGATGGGTATGTTCCTTTGTTTGAAACAAAGAAGGTTAAAGGAAGTGTCATATATAAGCTCTTTGCAGTGTCTATATTTGTCGGTATATGTATGATTTTAGTTTATAGATACAGTCACATACCCAGAGAAGGAGAAGATGGAAGATGGGAGTGGATTGGATTGTTTGTGGCTGAGCTGTGGTTCAGTCTTTTCTGGGTCTGCACTCAAGCCGTCCGATGGAATCGTGTCTACAGGTGCCCCTTCAAGGACAGGCTCTCTCAAAGGTCTCTCTCTCTCTCTCTCTCTCTCTCTCTCTCTCTCTCTCTCTCTCTCTCTCTCTCTCTCTCTCTCTCTCTTACACACAATATTTTGCTGTGCTTACTAATTATCCATCTGCAAAATTAAATTTTGTTCAATATGAATTTGCAGATATGAGGTTGAATTTCCTAGGGTGGATATATTTGTCTGCACGGCAGACCACACAATAGAACCACCAATGATGGTGATAAACACTGTTTTGTCGGTCTTGGCATACGATTATCCAACAGAGAAGCTTAGTGTCTTACCTCTCAGATGATGCGGGTTCTGATATTACATTTTATGCCCTCTTAGAGGCCTATCACTTTGCTAAAGAGTGGATACCATATTGCAAGAAATTCAGGGTGGAGCCAAGGTCACCAGAGGCTTATTTCTTGTCAATTTCTGACCCCGAATGATGTTAATGAGGCTAAAGAGTTTGAAGCTATCAAGGTACACATCAAAAGATCATTCTTTGTTAAGTCTTGTCATTCAAAACATAGCTCATTGCATTTTGAAATATATTACAAGTCTTATATTGATGTAAATTTTCTTCCATGTTATTTTCTTGAAGAAATTATATGAAGACATGGAGAAACGAATCAGAAGAGCAATCAAGATAGGTCGACTCACAGAAGAACAACGGTCTAAACATAAAGGATTTTCTCAGTGGGATTCGAATTCTTCCATACGAGACCACGACACCATTCTTCAAGTATGTGATAGTAATATTAAGCTAGAAACAATCATACTTGGTGGACTAGAACACTTCTTTCTTTTCTGAAATATAGAATTCCAAGTCAGTAACGCTTATCAATTAATCATGTAAACCTTTATTATGTAAGAAATGTTTATCTGGATATTTTCCAGATATTGATTGATGGAAGAGATCGAAATGCCAGAGACATAGAAGGATGTTCATTGCCAACTTTGGTATACTTAGCTCGAGAGAAGAAGCCTCAACATCCCCACAATTTCAAGGCTGGAGCGATGAATGCGTTGGTAATATACGTGCAACCATTTATGTGTTGCATGATCGAAACCTTACACTCTTTCTTGAATAAATTTCTCATTTCGAGTTTGATGATCAAACTAGCAGATAAGGGTGTCGGGAAAAATTAGCGATGGGCAGATAATTCATAATGTAGACTGTGACATGTACTCGAATGACTCACAATCTGTGAGAGATGCACTTTGTTTTTTCATGGATGAAGAAAAGGGCCAAGAGGTGGCATTTGTGCCGTTTTCAGAGGGTTTCAAAAACGTCACTAAGAATGAAATATATGGTAGTTCATTTCGAGTAGGCATGGAGGTGAGTATATATTCATGAATAAGAATTTCGAGTAGGCATGGAGGTGAGTGTATATTCATGTCTCATGAATATCTAATTACGATACAAGTTTTCAGAAAATTTTAATTTTGTTGCTGTTGAAGGTGGAATTTCATGGTCTGGATGGTAAGGAGGGCCTCCATATATTGGAACCGGCTGCTTTCACCGAAGAGATACTCTCTGTGGAAGGAAATTCGATAAGGAGTGTACAAGTAAATGGTACAAGGAAATGATCCGAATAGTGAAGAAAGTTTACATGAATTAGAAGCTAAATTGAAGGTCCTTGCAAGCTGCATATGAGGAAAACACTCAATGGGGAAAGGAGGTCAGTCTTCTCCTGAATTTTACTTATCAAAACCCCAATAAGCTATGCAATATGAATGTCTCGACACTCAAAAAAATGCCTTATTGCAGACAGGTTTGAAATACGGGTGTCCAGTCGAAGATGTGATAACGGGGCTATCAATTCAATGCAAGGGATGGAAATCGGTGTATTTCAATCCGGAAAGGAAAGCATTCGTAGGCGTGGCACCAATCACACTACCTCAAACACTTGTGCAGCACAAGAGATGGTCTGAAGGGAATTTTTTGATTTTGCTCTCCAAGTACAGCCCAGCTTGGTATGCACTTGGAAAGATTAGCTTTGGCCTTCAATTGGGATATTTCAGCTATTCCTTCTGGGCTCCTAGCTGCTTTGCAACACTTTATTACTCTATCATCCCTTCACTTTATCTCCTCAAAGACGTATCTGTGTTTCCACAGGTTAATTTATTACTAAACAATCTTCGAAAAATCAAATTTTCTCTGTGCAATTTATTTGAATTGACTTCTTTTCATTTCTCTCATGAATTCACTCATTCAGTCCTCAAGCCTCTGGTTCATACCATTTGCATATGTGATATCAGCCAAGTACTCTTACAGCCTAGTTGAATTTCTATGGTCTGGCGGAACAATCCTAGGCTGGTGGAACGAACAACGAATATGGCTCTACAAAAGAATAAGCTCCTATCTATTTGGCTTCATTGATGCCATTTTAAAGTCTGCAGGATTCTCCGATCAAGCATTCGTGATCACAGCCAAAGTAGCCGATGAAGACGTGTCAGAATGATACCAAAAAGAGATACTAGAGTTCGGAGCCTCCTCCCCAATGTTCACCGTAATAACAACACTTGCAATGCTCAACTTTTTCTTCTTCCTTAGGGTGGTTAAGAAACTAGCCATGGACGCAGTTGATATCCGATATTTGGACAGAATGGTTATGCAGATACTCTTGTGTGTTGTTATTGTTCTCATCAACTGGCCTTTGTATCAAGCCCTTTTCTTTAGGCAAGACAAAGGCAAGATGCCAAGCTCATTGACACTTCAATCAATTGGATTTGCTCTACTTGCTTGTACTTGTTTTGTATACCTTCAATAATTTTTTGTTTCCAGTGCAATGTAAAATTGAGGTCCTAGACCTTCCGCATACCTTCAATAATTTTGGATTAATGAAATAGTTTTTTGTTATACTAATCAATTGAGTGTGTCGATTTCATGAAATTTCTCATCCATAGGTGATCTCTAGACTATAGTGACTTATAATTAGATTCTATACCTTTCTCACCAAGAGTACTGTGTATAAATATACTCATGACATATAATTAGTAATAATTACTGAATATATGAGCATGGTGAGGCAGAGAACAATCATTTTCTTCGACATATTAACAATTAGCAATGCAATTAATATGATAACATGAAGTTTTGTTCTGATGACGAACTAATTTTCTTAATACAAGTCAGTTTCTTAGTTATCAACCAATAACTTCGTTCATTTATACATATATAATCAAATTCTGGCCCGCTCTTTAGAGATAATTTTTATATATAGAGAGAGAGAGAGAAAGAATCAAATGTGATTCTACCATGAAATATTACGGTGATCATGAAATCATAATATTATATAGTACGCCATGATTAAACGCGAGATTATTAATATTATTATTATTATAAAGAGGTGGTTTGAGCTGAATAAGAAGCATGACACGTCTTTAGAGTAATTGGAGGAGTGTGTGGCAATCTTAGACAAGAAAGTAGAGAGCGAAGAGTGGTCTGAATGTCATAGAAATACTCGGGTGTCCTAACGTTCGAAAATGTGGGAGTGTATGCGCAAAGAGGAGCAATCATGGCGTCAAAAATCAAGGGTTAAATGGCTAAAGGAAGGGGATAAAAATACTAAGTTCTTTCATTTTGTAGCCAATGATAAAAGAAGAAGGAACCGAATTGAGGACATTTCTCTTAATGGAGTGGTGGTGACAGAGCCGAAGCTCATTAGACAAGGAGTGTTAGATTTTTTTAGAAACCATTACTCAAATGTTTTTTGGCTTCATCCGAATATTGTGGATCTTCCAATTAATAGGCTATCGGAGAGTGAACTGCAGAACCTAGAGGAAGCATTCAGTATGGAGGAGGTATAAGAGGCAGTTCAAAACTGTGATGGAAATAAAGCTCCAGGTCCTGATGGGTTAAACCTAAACTTCATCAAGGCAAATTGAGAGTTCCTTAAAGGGGATTTTATGAACTTCATCTTGGAATTCCATAGAGATGGGTCTATCATTAAAGAGCTAAACAACACTTTTCTAGCTCTTATTCCGAAAGTTCGAAAGCTAACGACGATAGGGGATTACAGACCTATTAGTCTAGTGGGGGCCATGTATAAAGTGTTGGCCAAAGTCTTGGCAAATCGCTTAAGAAAAGTGATGGAGTCTGTATTAGGAAGTACCCAAATGGCGTTCCTTAAATATCGCCAAATTTTAGACAGCTTCGTGATAGCAGAGGAAGTTATTCACTAGTGGAGAAAAGGCATGGAGGGTGGTCTCATAGTAAAACTAGATTTCGAAAAAGCATACGATAGCGTAGACCACAATTTCTTGGATAAAATGATGGAGGAGATGGGATTCAGATTGAAATGGAGACAGTGGATAAATGAGTGCATTTCGATGCTGCCTATTGCGGTCTTAGTCAATGGCAGCCCGACGTCGCAATTTGGAGTGCAAAAAGGCCTAAGACAAAGGGATCCCCTTTCCCCATTTCTCTTTAATACTGTAGTTGAAGGGTTGAGCGCTCTTCTTATCAAAGCAGTGGGTAAGGACCTCATAAAGGGTGAATCTTTTGGAAGTAATGGAGTGCATGTGTCCCACCTTCAATTTGCGGATAACACGGTGGTTTTTATTAAACCAAGGGCCGATTATCTTCTGAACTTAAAAAGGATTCTTCGTTGCTTCAAGTTAGCTTCCGGGCTCAAAATAAATTTTCACAAATCATGTTTAGCTAGAGTGGGAAAAGTTCGGCACAGAGAGGAAATGAGGCAGTTTTATTTAAGAGCAGATAGGTGGAGTTACCCATAAAGTATTTAGGCCTTCCATTAGGAGCAAGGCCTACTACCAAGAGGTTCTGGAACCTAGTTATTTCCAATATAGAGAAACGTCTTGCGCCGTGGAAGAGAAAGTTTATTTTGAAAAGCGAAAGGCTGGTATTGATAAAAGCTATTTTGAGTAGCATACCTACGTACTATTTGTCAGTGTTTAAGATGCCAGTTGGTGTAGCTAAAAGGATTGAGAAGTTGCAAAGAGGGTTTTTGTGGGGCGATAGGATCATCAACAGGAAACTGCATGCAGTGGATTGGGCCATTAGCTGTAAAAGCAAGAAGAGAGGGGGTCTAGGGATAGTGAGGATGTTGGATAAAAATGATGGAATGCTAGCAAAATGGGTGTGGAGATTCGGTTATAAAGCTTCGTCTCTATGGAAAAGTGTGATCTGTGCAAATTATGGAATTGGTGAAGAAAGGTTGGTTTGGGACTAGCAAAGCTCTAAAGCATCCTCTTATTTTGTCAAGGCAATTGCTAACTTATTCAAGCCAGGTTTGAGTACAGCAACAGTATGTGAAGAAGGTGTGAAGGTGGTTATTGGAAGTAGGGATAGAGTAAGATTCTGACAAGACATTAAAGTGGATTCTGTGCAGCTCAAGGAAGCCTTTCCCAGAATGTTTGCGTTAGCCGCTGACAAGGAGGGGCTCATTTCTGATTTTGGATCTTGGTAGGGCGAGGAATGGGTATGGAAGGTTAACCTGCAAAGACAACCATTTGACTGGGAAAAAAGCCAATGGAATTGCTTCCAAAAAAGGCTAAGTTGTATTGTATTTCGGAAGTCAATTCAGGATACAATTGGGTGGGGTTTTACTCCGAATGGCATTTTTTCTGTTTCTTCGTTCCGTAAAGCTCTGGAGGATTTAGATGGATTAGAATGTGTGGATGCTAGACTTCCTTGGCAAGGAATTTGTCCCCCAAAAGTTGAACTCTTTATGTGGCAACTTCTGAAAGGAAGAATATTTGTGGGGGATGTTCTTCAAAGGTTTGGTATGAATATTGACTTAAACTGTCAATTCTACAAAAACAGTAAGGAAACCTTGGACCACGTCTTTCTTCACTGTCCATGGACATGGAAACTGTGGGAGAGATGTATGGATTGGTGGGGGATGTCATGTTGTTCGAACAAAAGATTGAATGACTGGTGGGTGAGCTGGGAAGGTTTACAGCCATCGGGTAAACACACCAGAGCTTGGAGTCTGTTATTTTATGTTGTAGTCTGGACAACGTGGGAGAAGAGGAATCATGCGATTTTCAGGAATAAGGAGACTGATGTAGATCAAGCAATAGACATGGTAAAATTCAGATTGGGGTGGTGGTTTAAATATCAAGGTCCGGGTTCCAAAGAACAACAATTTTATTGAACATTAAGGACTTGTGTGCCGTGCCTTTTCATAGAAAGAAACAGAGGGTTGATGATTGGATCCCTCCTCTTGGACATGGTTTGAAATTTAATGTTGATGGTTCGGCTTTAGGGAAACCTGGTTCGGGCTGTGTTGTTGAGAATAAATCGCACACACACAAATCTAATCACAAATAAATAATATGAAAGCAATAAGAAGAAAAAGACGACACCAAAGATTTTACGTGGTTCAGCAATTTGCCTACGTCCACGGAGCGCACCGCACTCAATCCACTATTTTTAGAGTTGATTACAATCTCTCTGTCTCTCTTTCAGTCTCTCTACAATTGCTCTCTCTCTATAGCAATTTTTCTCACACATTACGCACACATAAATACAATGGGAAATAGTAGTATTTATATGGGAACACTAGGGTAAGTCAAAACCCTAAAGGAATACTTTTCTATTCGCACAAGTTCTCCTAAAATTACACAGATTTCGTATCTACCGCGGTCTGGGTCGCGGCTGCAGCCCGTGACCTGGACCGCGGTTTTTCTACTATCTTCCACCGCTCAGAATACCGCGATGTAGGTACTTGTCTATGCCGCGGTCAACACCGCATATCATATACTGGAAAACATCGCCTCCTATGCAGCGGTATGTGCACTATGTCCGCACTGCGGTCTGCACAAACATCAACCTTTTGTAGTTCAACGCTGTGTGTGTCGTGGCTTGGGCTCCCTGTATATGCCGCGGTATGCGCCGTGCTGCATGTTAGAATCCGTTCCTCAGGATGATTTCTGACTTCACAAAACCCAACAGGCAAGAATATGAGGGGTGTTGAGGGATTCCAATGGTAAAGTTCTGTGTTTGTTTTCGAATTTTATTGGTATTCTGGACTCAAATGCGGCTGAGCTACGTGCGATTCATAAAGCTAGTGCCCTTTGTACTTCTATCCCTTCTTTGGTAGGCCGCAAGATAGAGATTGTGAGTACTCTAAGACGGCTGTTTCTTGGATCAACAATGGGGGAATAGGGAATCTAAATTATGTCAACTTGATCTATGACATTCGGTGCAATCTTGAGCTGCTCGGTGATACGGTGGTTTGTTTTTCTTCAAGAGCCACTAATTTCTTTGTTGATAATTTGGCTAAATTGGGGTCTTCAGGTGCTGGCGATTTTCTGGAATGGAACCTGTTTGGTTGATTTTTGTTTATCTTCGTGGTGTTGGGATTTCCTCTTTGTTTTGTTCTGTTTTGGTCCTTTTTTGTCTGTTTTGGCTGGCTTTTGGCTGGGTTGGTGCTTGTAGGCAGCTCTGTTTTTGCGTGTCCTGTTGGTTGGTCTTCTATGCCATTCTGGTTGTTGTTCTGGCGTTTCCAGTTGTTTGTCCCTTGTTGCCTTGGTTGGCTTGCTTAATAAAACTTTAATGTTCAAAAAACAAATATTATTATTATTATTAAATTGGTGAACTTTGTATCTAAATTCTAAATTTATCAATATGAAGTATGAGATAAGATTGTTCTATTAGTATACCCATCACACATACACCATGAGATTGTATGTTCGAGTTCTCCCCTCTCTAAAACACTTAATTTATGTAATATTTAAAAAAACAAAAATAAAATCTATCAAAGTGAAGTAAGGTTAAAAAAATTTAAAGCCACTTCTAATTGAATATGACCATTACACCCCCAATTTAAGTTTAGTAATATATGTATAAATTTATTTTTGTTTAATTATTTTTTTAATTAATTAAAATAGTAGCATTCTAATAAATATTCAAATTTAAAAATAAACTGAGCAATTGATTTCTGATAACAATAAAATACTAAAATGTATTTTTTATTAAAAAAATACTAATAAACTTAACAAACAAAAACTAAATAGAAAAACTAATTTTTTTCTATTTATTTTTTTGAAGAAACAACAGACAGAGAAGGACTGGACAGGTTTGTCCACCAGAATACAGCTTTCCACCTCAGTTGGGAAGTCCTCTAACCAGACCCTATCCTCCTCCAGAAGCAAAGCCAACTTCGCCTGATTAGCATTTCCACTTAAATAAAATTGTTTAGAAATTTTTGTGGAGGATATAAATTGAAGAGACAGACATCAATAACAAGTTAAAGTCCAAATGTAAAGCGGAAAATTTTAAAACATTTACTTTCTCAGGTCTTGGTAACAAATCTAGGAGCATTTCCCACCATACTCCTGATTCCTATCTTTAAGAAATTTTAGAGTATGGGTTACTCCCACCATACTCTAAAGTTATGTCTCCAAGAAAGTTTTTAAGAGTTTCTAATATTGATACTCTAAATTTAGAGTATCAAATCTCATATTTTTAACTCACTTTTCAACATTTTTTATTCCATTTATATCATTTTACATTTTCCATTAAATTCAATTACTGTATAATAAATTTTAATTTATACATTTTATTAATATAAAAATTATACCATTAGAAAAGTCTCATCTAGATCTTTAAAATGAGTCCAATATTAAATATTAATGAATAATTTTTTATTTACCATACTTTATCATTTGTTCTTTATGTTATTATTTTATTATAATTTTTTCTAAAAAAATTATTTTATGTTATACAAAAATCTATTATTATATATTGATAATTATAAGTTAGTAATACAATAAAAACTGAAACATAGTATTGAAATAATAAATATTAATATTAAAAATTATAATGATATAAAAATATTAAAATAAGGATAATTGGTTGAGAAAGTTTCATACATAACTTAATGTACATATAGGCAATTACTAACCCACTTGCATCACATATTGTATACATAACTTAATGGTGAAATAATTCAACTTTCAAATGGGTGGAAGATATTTGGCAAGTTGGTGTTAGGTGGTGGTGGAAATCCACCATTTTACAACACTATATTATTAGTATAAAATACTCATTATACTAATAATATAGTATTTAAGACAACAACTATTGTTGTTGTTTTAAATGCTAATAATATAGTAAAAACACTAATAATATAGCATTTAAAACAACAACAATAGTTGTCATTGTTGTTTACCCACTATACTAATAATACAGCATTTAAGACAACAACTAAATGCTATATTATTAATATAATGGGTATGTTTGTCTTCGTGGTGTTGGGATTTCCTCTTTGTTTTGTTCTTTTTTGGTCGTTTTTTGTCTGTTTTGGTTGGGTTGGTGCTTGTAGGCAGCTCTGTTTTTGCGTGTGCTGTCGGTTGGTCTTCTATGCCATTCTGGCTATTGCTCTGGCGTTTCCTTTGTCCCTTGTTGCCTTGGTTGGCTTGCTTAATAAAACTTTAATGTTCAAAAAAAATATATTATTATTATTATTAAATTGGTGAACTTTGTATCTAAATTCTAAATGTATCAATCTGAAGTATGAGATAAGGTTGTTCTAGTACTATACCCATCACACATACACCATGAGATTATGTGTTCGAGTCTTCCCCTCTCTAAAACACCAAATTTATATAATATTTTAAAAAAAAAAATCTATCAAAGTGAAGTAAGGTTAAAAAAAGTTAAAGCCACTTCTAATTGAATATGACCATTATACCCCCAATTTAAGTTTAGTAATATATGTATAAATTTATTTATGTTAATTATTTTTTTAATTAATTAAAAATAGTAGCATTCTAATAAATCATCAAATTTAAAAATAAACTGAGCAATTGATTTCTGATAACAATAAAATACTAAAATGTATTTTTATTAAAAAAATACTAATAAATTTAACAAACAAAAACTAAATAGAAAAACTAATTTTTTTTCTATTTTTTTTTAAAGAAACAACAGACAGAGAAAGACTGGACAGGTTTGTCCACCAGAATACAGCTTTCCACCTCAGGTGGGAAGTCCTCTAACCAGACCCTATCCTCCTCTAGAAGCAAAGCCAACTTCGCCTCATTAGCATTTCCACTTAAATAAAAATGTTTAGAAATTTTTGTGGAGGATATAAAAATATTAAAAGTATTAAAAATATTAAAAATTACAATCATAATTACAATAAAAACCGAAACATAGTATTGAAATAATAAATATTAATATTAAAAATTACAATGATATAAAAATATTAAAATAAGGATAATTGGTTGAGAAAGTTTGATACAACAACAAATTAGTAAAATATGCTCCAAATAAATTGATGGGTAGTGTATTTATTTATTAGTAAGATATTTATAAATTCATACAATAATAAAACATTATATTTAAAAAAAAGTAAAAATAAAATACAAATGTTATAATAAATAATATTTGTTAAAATTTAGTTGAATAATAATTTATTAAAGAAATTAAAAAATAATAATAAAAATATAAGTTATTTGAGGATATAAATAGAAACAGAGATAGAGATAGAGATAAGAATAGAGAATGTGGTGGGAGTGAAAATTTTTTAAAGATGAAATCTGAAAAGAATAAGGCCTCGTCCTGCAGCTGTTTTGTTTTTTTTTTTTTTTTCCAAAAACGATTTCGAATTTGCGTTCGTTTAAACCGTTTTTCATTTTATTTTCGAAAAACAAAAAAAATTTGAAAAACACAATTAGTGTTAAAAGTGAAAATTTTGAAAAACATTTGAAAGTTGTTTTTCGTTTTTTTTTTGTTTTTCACTTTAATAAAAAATCAATTTTTATTTTTATTTTTTTATTCTTCTTCGATTTCCCCATCAGACTCCATCTTCTTCCTCCTCAATTCTTCTTCTTCTTCTCCTTCGTCACTCTTCTTCTTCAGGCCACGATCTGTGGCATTGGTGCCGCCGACGACGACCTTTCTCTCTCTCTCTCTCTCTCTCTCTCTCTCTCTCTCTCTCTCTCTCTGCCGATCATCACAGCTCTCAGCTCTCCATCTTCTTCTTCGTCTGATCTGCTTCCTTCCCATCTTTATCTTCGTTCTTCCTTCACCGTCGCGCCGCCATTGATCAGCTCCCTCTCGCCGCTCGTCGCCGCCGATCAGCTCTACTTCGCCGCTCGTCGCCATCGATCAGCTCTGCTTCGCACCTCATCGCCTCCGATCAGCTCTGCTTCGCCGCTCCTCGCCGCCGATCAGCTCTGCTTCGCACCTCATCGCCTCCGATCAGCTCTGCTTCGCCGCTCCTCGCCGCCGATCTTCTTCAGCTGGTCTTCTTCGTCTCCTGCTCGCCGTCTTCTTTTTCTTCTTCTGCTTGTTCAACTGAACATGTTTTTTTTTAACAAATGTTTGATTTGTGATGGGTTTTGATGTTGTGATTTTGAATCTGAAATTCTGAATCGGGTTTTGTATTATATAAAATAATTGAAGTTCTAGGATTTGTTTGATTGGAGATTGAGGTTTGGTTTTATCGGTGGGAGATTTGTTTGTTTGGTTTTTTCAATTGAATGTGCATCAGTAAATTTTCTTGTGATAGATTGATATAAAACAAACTGTTTGTTGTGTTTCCAGAAATTTTCCATAAGTAACTACTTGTTGTTGTTGTTGTTGTTGTTGTTGTTGTGGAGCTGTTGTTGGTGCTGGGATCCAACTGTGGGGGCATTTTATTACATGTAGAGTCTTGAATTTGGGGATGAGTATTGTTGGATGATTATTATCAGAATTTGTGTTGGGGAAATTTGAAGAATTTTGGGATTGAGATTGTGTAATTAACAGAGAAATTGGTTTTGTTAGATAATTGTAAAATTTTCCAATTATATTTAAAATACGGTTTTCATATGTGCTACCAGATGAGTTTTTCGGATTTCGAAACTGAAACCAAAAATATTATTTTCATTTTTTTTTTTTTTTAAAACAGTTAACGAAAAACACTTACAGGACGGACCCTAATATTTTTTGAAACTCTATTTTAAAAATAGAGATAGAGAATGAGTGGGGATGGCTTTAACAAATCTTTAGCTGTATTGGTGGACGATCACAAAAACCGTGGGTGACCACAAAAACGTGATTTTTTATTTTTTTATTTTTTTATTTTTTTATCTGGATACGATAACACAATGACTTGACTTAAAAGTGATTGGTCTGGTATCCTTTTCCGAAGAGAGTCTTGGGTGCATCAAGCTGCACCCAAGTTTTAGTGCCTTTTCTGGTCCACTCAGGCACTTACCTTAATCTTTTGCTAAAAGTTTCCTTGCTTGTGCTTACTACAGTAGTGATCAAACTGAAAAAGCTGTGTAGAAAAATTACCTTGGATTAGACCAAAAGCTTTGAGAGTTGAAGATGGGAAGTGATGGGTATGTTCCTTTGTTTGAAACAAAGAAGGTTAAAGGAAGTGTCATATATAAGCTCTTTGCAGTGTCTATATTTGTCGGTATATGTCTGATTTCAGTTTATAGATACAGTCACATACCAAGAGAAGGGGAAGATGGAAGATGGGCATGGATTGGATTGTTTGTGGCTGAGCTGTGGTTCAGTCTTTTCTGGGTATGCACTCAAGCCGTCCGATGGAATCGTGTCTACAGGTGCACCTTTAAGGACAGGCTCTCTCAAAGGTCCATGTCTCTCTCTCTCTCTCTCTCTCTCTCTCTCTCTCTCTCTCTCTCACACACACACAATATTTTGCTGTGTTTATTAATTATCCATCTGCAAAATTAAATTTTGTTCAATATGAATTTGCAGATATGAGGTTGAATTTCCTAGGGTGGATATATTTGTCTGCACGGCAGACCCCACAATAGAGCCACCAATAATGGTGATCAACACTGTTTTGTCGGTCTTGGCATACGATTATCCAACAGAGAAGCTTAGTGTCTACCTCTCAGATGATGCGGGTTCTGATATTACATTTTATGCTCTCTTAGAGGCCTCTCAATTTGCTAAAGAGTGGATACCATATTGCAAGAAATTCAGGGTGGAGCCAAGGTCACCAGAGGCTTATTTCTCTGACTCGAATGATGTTAATGAGGCTAAAGAGTTTGAAGCTATCAAGGTACACATCAAAAGTTCCTTCTTTGTTATCATTCAAGACATTGCTTAGTGCAGTTCAAAATATATGACTAGTCTTATATTGATGTCAATTTTCTTTCATATTATTTTCTTGAAGAAATTATATGAAGACATGGAGAATCGAATCAGAAGAGCAACCAAGATAGGTCGACTCACTGAAGAACAACGGTCTAAACATAAAGGATTTTCTCAGTGGGATTCGTATTCTTCCATACGAGACCACGACACCATTCTTCAAGTAAGTGATAGTAATATTAAGCTAGAAACAATCATACTTGCTGGACTAGAACTCTTGTTTCTTTCTGAAATATAGAATTCCAAGTCAGTAATGCTTATCAATTAATCAAGTACACCTTTACTATGTAAGTAATGTTTATCTGGATATTTTATTAGATATTGATTGATGGAAGAGATCGAAATGCCAGAGTCGTAGAAGGATGTTCATTGCCAACTTTGGTATACTTAGCTCGAGAGAAGAAGCTTCAACATCCCCACAATTTCAAGGCTGGAGCTATGAATGCGTTGGTAATATACGTGCACCCATTTATGTGTTGCATGATCGAAACCTTACACTCTTTCTTGAATAAATTGCTCATTTCTAGTTTGATGATCAAACTCGCAGATAAGGGTGTCGGGAAAAATTAGCAATGGGCAGATCATTCATAACGCAGACTGTGACATGTACTCGAACAATTCACAATCTGTGAGGGATGCACTTTGTTTTTTCATGGATGAAGAGAAAGGCCAAGAGGTGGCATTTGTGCAGTTTTCGGAGAGTTTCACAAATGTCACTAAGAATGATATATACGGTAGCTCATTTCGAGTAGCAATAGAGGTGAGTATATATTCACGAATATCTAATTATGATACTTCATGTTTTGTTTCTTGTTTTCTGAATATTTTAATTTTGTTGGTGTTGAAGGTGGAATTTCATGGTATGGATGGTAATGGAGGCCCTCATTATATTGGAACCCGGCTGCTTTCACCGAAGAGATACTCTCTGTGGAAGGAAATTCGATAAGGGGTGTACAAGTAAATGGTACAAGGAAAATGATCCGGAAAGTGAAGAAAGTTTACATGAATTAGAAGCTAAATGTAAGGTCCTTGCAAGCTGTACATATGAGGAAAACACTCAATGGGGAAAGGAGGTCAGTCTTTTCCTGAATTTTACTCGAAGTAAATATCAAATCCTCGATAACTCGAGAAGTTTAAGCTATGCAATATGTATGTCTTGACACTCATGCTTGATTGCAGACAGGTTTGAAATACGGGTGTTCAGTCGAAGACGTGATTACAGGGCTATCAATTCAATGCAAGGGATGGAAATCGGTGTATTTCAATCCGGAAAGGAAAGCATTCCTAGGTTTGGCGCCAATCACACTGGAAGTGGTAATGTGATATATAATCTATATATTGATTAGGTGTTGTAGGTTAGTTCATGATATATGCAAATTTATATAGAGAAATGATATCTAACTATGGCCTTTATATATTGTTATGCAGTTAAACACAGAAGCTGTTTTATATAGTTGAAAATTGAATTGTATGGAGGGTATTGTGTCTTTCATTTCTTCAACTTCTTCCGGTTTAACCAGGAATTAATTTGTTTGATTTTACTATCTAAAAAGCGATATGGTAAAATTAGATGTAAAACAACATTAATTAATTCATCGTATTAGAAACTAACAAGAGTCTCTTTTATATGATTTACATATAATTTGTTATTTTTATAAGGTTTTTTTTTTATATTTTACCATTAACTCATTACAATATAGAGAGTAGAAGCCACAATTTGTTGAAACTTCCTCTACATTATCTTTTGGATTAATGAAATAAGTTTTATTATACTAATCAATTGAGTTTGTCGATTTCATGAAATTGCTCATCCATAGCTAATCTCTTGACTCTAGTGCCTTATAATTAGCTTCTATGCCTTTTAGGCAGAAAATAATAATTTTCTTCCACATATTAAGAATTAGCAATTCAATTAATTTGATAACATGAAGTTTCGTTCTGTATAATTTGACGTGTGCATGTACGTACTTGTGTAAATATTTCCGAAGATCAACTAATTTTATTAATGTCAATTTCTTAGTTATCAACCGATAATTCATTCGTTTATGCATGTATAATCAAATTCTCGTATGTTTTTAATTGAAGATTCTACTCTGAAATATTATATATCGAGTTCATGAAGTCACTCTATAACATTATAGACATGATTAAATGCGTGATTATTATTATTATATTGGTGAAATTTGTATCTAAAATTCTAATGTATCAAAGTGAAGTACGAAATACGGTTGTTATAGTGGTATACCCATCACATATACACCATGAGATTGTGTGATTGAGTCTTTCCCCTCCCAAATACACCGAATTTATATAATATTTCAAAATTAATAACAAAATGTATCAAAGTGAAGGAATTAAATATGGGTTTAGTAATTTAGAGAAAGACTATCAAGTATACGAATTATATATCAAACACAATCATGGAGGTTCTGCTATACATATATAAATAGCTTGTGAGGTATATATATTAAGAGTCCTTATCTGGTATGAGAATCCCTTCTATATTTTTTTGCTGGATTCAGGGCCGGTCCAGAGATTTTGGGGGGCCAAGGCGAAATGTAAAATTGAGGCCCTCGACCTTCCACATATGTTTACTTGATTTTTTTTATCTAGTAAATACTTATAAAAATCAATATAATAACTCAAAATCAGGACGGTAACACAACAACATAAAAAATAAAACGACACCGATTTTTTTTTATGGCAACTCTTTCGGTCTTTTTATTTAATTCGAAGGCAAAAAAATCAGATATGCTATAAATTTAGACACAAAATTCAAACTATGTGTAAGAATTCACACTCTAACAAGCAAAATTCTAACAAACTAGAAAAGAAAAACAAAAGGAAGTTTTTCGAACAAAAAATAAGGAAAAGAAGAGTTATATTCAATCACCACAACAAATTCAACTCCTTTACAAGCGAACTACACAAATTTTGAGATTTCTTGTCTGAATTTTCTTACCAAGAGAGTTCTTCAGAACCCTAAATTTGAATTCAATTTGTATTTCGAATGTTTTATAAAGGGATTTAATGTGTCGTTTATTTTTTGAATGGTTCATAGAAAGAAGGCTAGAGGAGCCAAGAAAACAACAGGGGACCAAGCCAAACAAGAACCGGCCATAAGCTACAAAACTCGAAAAACAACAATAGCAGGGAGGCGACACCAGCAGCAAGACAAGAAACACAAACAACCCAAAAGAAGCAACAAGGCATCACCACAGAAACTGACCCCAACAGTGTCACAACAACGAAAAATAGAGACGCAATGATAACCACCAGACAACCGCTAGACAACCAGGCAACGAGAGGCAAAAGTCACCAATCTGCCCATTCCACAAAATCCCTAGCCTGACTCGAGCCCATCTTCATAAGACTATCCGCAAAGCAATTGAAAATTACAAATCAAACACCACCTCCAAACCACATGCTGCACTCAAGCTGCTTATGATTTCCATAATGATGTTAGCATGCTCCACACTCCTGAAATCACCCTTATTCACCCAAGCGACCGCCACTTTGGAGTCACTAACCACTGAGATGTCCCTCCCTTGCAATTGAAAATTCGAACGGCAAAGCTCAACCGCTTTTTCGATAGCCCAGAATTCCGCAGAATTAGAGTCTAGAATCCCCAAGTATTGGGAAAAGAGGCATAAAATCTTGCCGTTTGTTGTCTGTTGTAATAATTAAAATTGTGTTTCAGGTGGGGTTTTTTAGTGGTAAGTTTCTTGCATTGAATTGGTGGACTTTTAAAATATATATATATATATATATATATATATATATGTAAACAGTGGACCTCTAATTATAATTAATGACCGTCTTTATTTTAAAAATGTATGTGCACCTCTGGCCTTATATTCATGAAATCACAATTTTATTTTCAAAATTTCAAATTTCAAATTTAAGGACCTTTTAAGATTGAGAGCCTAATGCAGTTGTCCTGTGGGCCTACTCCTAGGGGAGGCCCTGGCTGAATCGACCATATAATATTGCATATTGAAATACGTAATGTTACAAAGTGACATGAGAAACTTTTTGGAGTGTGTACAGGTTATTCTATAAATTCCATAACCCACTATGCAAAATCATCCATCATCTTACCTATTACATATCTATTTATTTCATTTAAAAAAAACATTTACGTGAAACTAACCTCTTCAAATCATCATAAGAATCTCTATTAAATTTTTAACTTCTAGAATTTCTTTAAATGTACGTTGTTGCCTAGCTTACCCAATTTATTGGTGTTTTTTAATTTATTTCTAAACCAAATGCATGCTCATTTCAGTGATAATAGGTCTCTGTAAAAAAAAATTTAGTCTCTTTTGGAATATTGATCAGTGAATTTATAATTTTTTCTCTTTTAATTAATTTGGCTTATCATAACATATTGGAATCCCTTCATAGATAGTTCTACTAAAAAAACGAAGTTATAAAACATAATTAGCGATCAATAACGTTGTTATAAGAGAGAAACTAAGATTTCACATGTTACATATAAAATTATAAATGTTAATTCGTAGATCGATGAAATATAATGAATGATGAATTATTGGTAACCTATTCATTGTTTTCTTTCCTCTTCTTCATACTCTCCCCACCGTGCCAACGTATGAGTGGTTGGTTGAACTTCTCAATCCTCATCCTCTGCGCCGCCCCGGCAACGTTCCACGGCCTCACATCCTCTGTGGTAATTATTAGCAGGTGGTCCTTCGGTGCATAGCTCCGGATGTTTTGGGCCACACGCTGGATTTTCACCACGTACAATGGCTCCATAGTCGATATATCTGGCATCGGTTTCTTTTACAAAGAGCATGCATGCTAAAAGCATGCAAATGCCGAAAACTATCAATTTCTTCGACATGTCTTAGATTTTGATTTCGGTGAGTTGATTGATTTTGGAAGTGGTAATGTGATATATAATCTATATATTGATTAGGTGTTGTAGGTTAGTTCATGATATATGCAAATTTATATAGAGAAATGATATCTAACTATGGCCTTTATATATTGTTATGCAGTTAAACACATAAGCTGTTTTATATAGTTGAAAATTGAATTGTATGGAGGGTATTGGGTCTTTCATTTCTTCAACTTCTTCCGGTTTAACCAGGAATTAATTTGTTTGATTTTACTTTCTAAAAAGCGATATGGTAAAATTAGATGTAAAACTACATTAATTAATTCATCGTATTAGAAAATAACAAGAGTCTCTTTTATATGATTTATATATAATTTGTTATTTTTATAAGGTTTTTTTTTTATTTTATATTTTCCTATTAAATCAATTCAATATAGAGAGTAGAAGCCACAATTTGTTGAAACTTCCTCTACATTATCTTTTGGATTAATGAAATAAGTTTTATCATACTAATCAATTGAGTTTGTCGATTTCATGAAATTGCTCATCCATAGCTAATCTCTTGACTCTAGTGCCTTATAATTAGCTTCTATGCCTTTTAGGCAGAAAATAATAATTTTCTTCCACATATTAAGAATTAGCAATTCAATTAATTTGATAACATGAAGTTTCGTTCTGTATAATTTGACGTGTGCATGTACGTACTTGTGTAAATATTTCCGAAGATCAACTAATTTTATTAATGTCAATTTCTTAGTTATCAACCGATAATTTCATTCGTTTATGCATGTATAATCAAATTCTCGTATGTTTTTAATTGAAGATTCTACTCTGAAATATTATATATCGAGTTCATGAAGTCACTCTATAACATTATAGACATGATTAAATGCGTGATTATTATTATTATATTGGTGAAATTTGTATCTAAAATTCTAATGTATCAAAGTGAAGTACGAAATACGGTTGTTATAGTGGTATACCCATCACATATACACCATGAGATTGTGTGATTGAGTCTTTCCCCTCCCAAATACACCGAATTTATATAATATTTCAAAATTAATAACAAAATGTATCAAAGTGAAGGAATTAAATATGGGTTTAGTAATTTAGAGAAAGACTATCAAGTATACGAATTATATATCAAACACAATCATGGAGGTTCTGCTATACATATATAAATAGCTTGTGAGGTATATATATTAAGAGTCCTTATCTGGTATGAGAATCCCTTCTATATTTTTTTGCTGGATTCAGGGCCGGTCCAGAGATTTTGGGGGGCCAAGGCGAAATGTAAAATTGAGGCCCTCGACCTTCCACATATGTTTACTTGATTTTTTTATCTAGTAAATACTTATAAAAATCAATATAATAACTCAAAATCAGGACGGTAACACAACAACATAAAAAATAAAACGACACCGATTTTTTTATATTTCTAGTATGTGAAGGATAAAGAGGTGGAACTAGTCTCTTGTAGAACATATGATCAAGTTGCTGATATTTTTCATCAAGCCTCTCAAACATGATGTGTTTTCAAGGCAAAAGACAATGCTCGGTATGGCAAAGCATGGAGAGTCAAGTTTAAGGGGGATGTTGAAAATTAAACTTGACTTCCAGCCGCCACCTCTTACCAACCCCCAACTACCGCCACCAAACAATTGAAGCATTGAAGCTTATGTTTGACTTTGTTTCATTGTTTGAATTTATTTTGTTTGTGTTTTTCTCATCTCATTTCCCTATATGAAGGGATGAAGATTGTATTGTAAAAGTGTGGAGTGGTGTAAGAAAATATAGAGAGAAATAAAAGAGTTTGAACTTTCTCTTTCTGTTGAGTATTCGAAATCTCTCTCAGAGGTGCACCACAAGTGACCTCAACCATACCAACCCACCAACAAAATGAAGATGAAGATGAATAGTGATGGATATGTTGCTTTGTTTGACACAAACAAGTTTAAAGGAAGAGTCATGTATAGGCTGTTTTCGGTGTCTATTTTAGCTTATAGAGTTGGTCATATACCAGGAGAAGGAGCAGATGGGAAGTGGGCATGGATTGGATTGTTTGCAGCTGAGCTATGGTTCGGTTTTTACTGGCTCTGCACTCAAGCCCTCCGTTGGAACTGCGTCTACAAGCGAACGTTCAAGGACAGGCTCTCTCAGAGGTACCTCATCTCGCTCTCATTAGCTTAAATTCTGTGGTGTTTTACCAATTACTAATCAGCGAAACTATATTTTAATTGTTGAAATTTTGTTGTTTTGTGTGGATTTGTAGATATGAGAATGATTTGCCTAGGGTGGATGTATTCATCTGCACGGCTGATCCTATCATGGAGCCACCGATGATGGTGATCAACACTGTTTTATCAGTCATGGCATACGATGATCGACCAGAGAAGCTAAGTGTATACCTCACTGATGATGCTGGTTCAGATCTTACATTCTATGCCCTCTTAGAGGCCTCTCACTTTGCTAAAGTACGTGTGGTTACCGTATTGCAAGAAATTCGAGGTGGAGCCAAGGTCACCAGGAGCTTATTTTTTGTTAATTTCTTATTCGAATGATGTTAAGGAGGCTAAAGCATTTGTAGCTATCAAGGTACTTATTAAAAAGCAGCGGTAACATTATATCATGAATTGAGGACTGCATATTTACTACATTTTGAAATCTATTCCAAGTTCATAGTTGAGGTACCTTAATTCCATATTATTTTGCTGTAGAAATTATACGAAGACATGGAGAGTAGAATTAGAAGAGCAGCCAAGCTAGGTCGTCTCTCTGAAGAACAACGATCTAAACATAAAGGGTTTTCTCAGTGGGAAACATATTCTTCCAAAGAAGACCATGACACAATTGTTCAAGTATGTGATTGTAATACTTGCTGGACTAAAGCCCTCGTTTCTTTTCTGAAGTATAAAATTCTGAGACAGTAGTCCTTATTTGTTAATCAAGTAGAAATCTACAAGCAAATTTGTGAAGCATTGTTTATCTGAATATTTTCTTGATATTGATTGATGGAAAGGACCCAAATGCTAGAGATGCAGAAGGATGTTCATTGCCAACTTTGGTACACTTAGCTCGTGAGAAGCGGCCTCGACATCCTCACAATTTCAAGGCTGGAGCTATGAATGCATTGGTAATGTTGTACATGTATTCATTTATGGCAGAAAATATGCGAAAACATGAATTGTGAATCTGCACACATGACATATACAGGTGTATTTTCCATTTTTTTATTTTATAGTTTGACATAAAAGTTCATTGAGTTTTTTTTTTTTTTCTCTTCATCTTGATTTTAAGATATAATCAGAACCTTAAAACTCATTCTTGAATAAACCACTGATCTCTTTTTTGATGGTCTGATCTGCAGATAAGGGTGTCGGAAAAAATCAGCTATGGGGATATCATTCTTAATGTGGATTGTGACATGTACTCAAACAATTCAGAGTCTGTGCGGGATGCTGTTTGCTTCTTCATGGATGAAGAGAAGGGTTATGAGATTGCTTTTGTGCAATTTCCACAGAATTTCGAAAATGTCACTAAGAATGAAATAAATGGTAGTTTTCGAGAGAATATGAATGTGAGTGGATATTCATGAACTAATTAAAATCTAGTTTTAACTGCATTGTTTTCATTTCATTGTTTCTGTAAATTTAATCTTTCTGGTGATGAAGGTGGAATTTCATGGTATGGATGGTTATGGAGGCGCTCCATATATTGGAACCGGCTGCTTTCATAGAAGAGATGCTCTGTGTGGAAAAAAAATCCATGGGGAATGTATGGGTGAATGGAACATAGAAAATGTTACTAAGATAGAAGAAAGTTTGCATGAATTAGAAGACAAATCAAAGGTATATGCAAGTTGTACATATGAAGAAAACACTCAATGGGGAAAGGAGGTGACTCACTCGAAAAGTTCAATCTATTAGCAAAACTGACATTTTACATATCTATTATGTGATTTGTATGTATGTATGTATTGACATTCGATGAATGCTTTATTGCAGATGGGTCTGAAATACGGAAGTCCAGTAGAAGATGTGATAACGGGAATATCAATTCTATGCTTTATTTCAATCCGGAAAGGAAAGCATTCTTGGGTGTAGCACCAATCATGCTGTCTCAGTTACTTGTGCAGCACAAGAGATGTTCCGAAGGTAATTTTCTGATTTTGTTCTTGAAGAACAGTCCAGCTATGTATGCACATGGAAGGATTAGCTTTAGCCTTCAATTGGGATATTGGCGCATTTGCTTTTGGGCTCCCAACTGCTTGGCAACGCTTTACTACTCTATCATACCTTCACTTTATCTCCTCAAAAGCACTCCCTTGTTTCCACAGGTTAATTTATTACTAAACATTCTCCGAAAAATCAAATTTTGTTTTCTTGGGTAGAATGTGACTAACTTTCATTTCTATCATGAATCCAGGCCTCAAGCCTCTGGTTTGTACCGTTTGCATACGTGATATCGTCTAAGTACTCTTACAGCCTACTAGAATTTCTATGGTGCGGCGGAACAATCCTAGGCTGGTGGAACGAACAACAAATATGGCTCTACAAAAGAACAAGCTCCTATCTATTTGGCTTCATTGCTGCCATTTTGAAGTCTGTAGGATTCTCTGATTCTGCATTTGTGATCACAGCCAAGATAACCGATAAAGATATGTCAGAACGTTACCAGAAAGAGATACTAGAGTTCGGAGCATCCTCCCCAATGTTCACTATAATAACAACACTTGCAGTGCTCAATATGTTCTGCTTCCTTGGGGTGGTTAAGAAACTAGCCATGGATGCGGCTGGTATCCAATACTTTGACAGAATGGTTCTGCAGATTGTCTTGTGTTTTGTTAGGGTTCTCATCATCTGGCCTTTGTGTCAAGCCCTTTTTGTTAGGCAGGACAAGGGCAAAATGCCAAGCTCATTGACACTTCAATCCATCGGATTTGCTCTATTTGCTTGTACTTGTTTTCTATTCTTTCAGTAGTTCTCTTGACAAGTAAGTTCGATCTTGTGACTATGTAAACCTGTAAATTGTGTTTCCGTCTGTAATTAGACCAAACTTGAGAACAATTCTATGAATTTTTTTGTTTGCTTGCTGGGGAAATGTGGCAAGACATGTAGTTTCAGCATTCTAGAAATATCAAGTTGTTTTCTTTTTCTTTTTTTATAGTTTTTTTTTTTTTTATTATGAATCCAAACCCATCATACACTTTAAAATCTTATCCTCAGTTTCTTTTATTTGAGGTCCACTGGAAGGTTGAAAATATTATAGACAAAAAGCAACCTACTTCAACTGTTGTATTAAATATATATTGTTCTTGGTGGAAATTCTTTCAGAATTTATTGAAGCACCCACTCAGGCACTCACCTTAATCTTTTGCTAAAGATTCCTTGCTTGTCCTTACTACAGTAGTAGTCAAACTGTGAAAGCTGTATAGAAAAATTGCCTTGGATTAGACCAAAAGCTTTGAGAGTTGAAGATGGGAAGTGATGGGTATGTTCCTTTGTTTGAAACAAAGAAGGTTAAAGGAAGTGTCATATATAAGCTCTTTGCAGTGTCTATATTTGTCGGTATATGTATGATTTTAGTTTATAGATACAGTCACATACCCAGAGAAGGAGAAGATGGAAGATGGGAGTGGATTGGATTGTTTGTGGCTGAGCTGTGGTTCAGTCTTTCTGGGTCTGCACTCAAGCCGTCCGATGGAATCGTGTCTACAGGTGCCCCTTCAAGGACAGGCTCTCTCAAAGGTCTCTCTCTCTCTCTCTCTCTCTCTCCTCTCTCTCTCTCTCTCTCTCTCTCTCTCTCTCTCTCTCTCTTACACACAATATTTTGCTGTGCTTACTAATTATCCATCTGCAAAATTAAATTTTGTTCAATATGAATTTGCAGATATGAGGTTGAATTTCCTAGGGTGGATATATTTGTCTGCACGGCAGACCACACAATAGAACCACCAATGATGGTGATAAACACTGTTTTGTCGGTCTTGGCATACGATTATCCAACAGAGAAGCTTAGTGTCTTACCTCTCAGATGATGCGGGTTCTGATATTACATTTTATGCCCTCTTAGAGGCCTATCACTTTGCTAAAGAGTGGATACCATATTGCAAGAAATTCAGGGTGGAGCCAAGGTCACCAGAGGCTTATTTCTTGTCAATTTCTGACCCCGAATGATGTTAATGAGGCTAAAGAGTTTGAAGCTATCAAGGTACACATCAAAAGATCATTCTTTGTTAAGTCTTGTCATTCAAAACATAGCTCATTGCATTTTGAAATATATTACAAGTCTTATATTGATGTAAATTTTCTTCCATGTTATTTTCTTGAAGAAATTATATGAAGACATGGAGAAACGAATCAGAAGAGCAATCAAGATAGGTCGACTCACAGAAGAACAACGGTCTAAACATAAAGGATTTTCTCAGTGGGATTCGAATTCTTCCATACGAGACCACGACACCATTCTTCAAGTATGTGATAGTAATATTAAGCTAGAAACAATCATACTTGGTGGACTAGAACACTTCTTTCTTTTCTGAAATATAGAATTCCAAGTCAGTAACGCTTATCAATTAATCATGTAAACCTTTATTATGTAAGAAATGTTTATCTGGATATTTTCCAGATATTGATTGATGGAAGAGATCGAAATGCCAGAGACATAGAAGGATGTTCATTGCCAACTTTGGTATACTTAGCTCGAGAGAAGAAGCCTCAACATCCCCACAATTTCAAGGCTGGAGCGATGAATGCGTTGGTAATATACGTGCAACCATTTATGTGTTGCATGATCGAAACCTTACACTCTTTCTTGAATAAATTTCTCATTTCGAGTTTGATGATCAAACTAGCAGATAAGGGTGTCGGGAAAAATTAGCGATGGGCAGATAATTCATAATGTAGACTGTGACATGTACTCGAATGACTCACAATCTGTGAGAGATGCACTTTGTTTTTTCATGGATGAAGAAAAGGGCCAAGAGGTGGCATTTGTGCCGTTTTCAGAGGGTTTCAAAAACGTCACTAAGAATGAAATATATGGTAGTTCATTTCGAGTAGGCATGGAGGTGAGTATATATTCATGAATAAGAATTTCGAGTAGGCATGGAGGTGAGTGTATATTCATGTCTCATGAATATCTAATTACGATACAAGTTTTCAGAAAATTTTAATTTTGTTGCTGTTGAAGGTGGAATTTCATGGTCTGGATGGTAAGGAGGGCCTCCATATATTGGAACCGGCTGCTTTCACCGAAGAGATACTCTCTGTGGAAGGAAATTCGATAAGGAGTGTACAAGTAAATGGTACAAGGAAATGATCCGAATAGTGAAGAAAGTTTACATGAATTAGAAGCTAAATTGAAGGTCCTTGCAAGCTGCATATGAGGAAAACACTCAATGGGGAAAGGAGGTCAGTCTTCTCCTGAATTTTACTTATCAAAACCCCAATAAGCTATGCAATATGAATGTCTCGACACTCAAAAAAATGCCTTATTGCAGACAGGTTTGAAATACGGGTGTCCAGTCGAAGATGTGATAACGGGGCTATCAATTCAATGCAAGGGATGGAAATCGGTGTATTTCAATCCGGAAAGGAAAGCATTCGTAGGCGTGGCACCAATCACACTACCTCAAACACTTGTGCAGCACAAGAGATGGTCTGAAGGGAATTTTTGATTTTGCTCTCCAAGTACAGCCCAGCTTGGTATGCACTTGGAAAGATTAGCTTTGGCCTTCAATTGGGATATTTCAGCTATTCCTTCTGGGCTCCTAGCTGCTTTGCAACACTTTATTACTCTATCATCCCTTCACTTTATCTCCTCAAAGACGTATCTGTGTTTCCACAGGTTAATTTATTACTAAACAATCTTCGAAAAATCAAATTTTCTCTGTGCAATTTATTTGAATTGACTTCTTTTCATTTCTCTCATGAATTCACTCATTCAGTCCTCAAGCCTCTGGTTCATACCATTTGCATATGTGATATCAGCCAAGTACTCTTACAGCCTAGTTGAATTTCTATGGTCTGGCGGAACAATCCTAGGCTGGTGGAACGAACAACGAATATGGCTCTACAAAAGAATAAGCTCCTATCTATTTGGCTTCATTGATGCCATTTTAAAGTCTGCAGGATTCTCCGATCAAGCATTCGTGATCACAGCCAAAGTAGCCGATGAAGACGTGTCAGAATGATACCAAAAAGAGATACTAGAGTTCGGAGCCTCCTCCCCAATGTTCACCGTAATAACAACACTTGCAATGCTCAACTTTTTCTTCTTCCTTAGGGTGGTTAAGAAACTAGCCATGGACGCAGTTGATATCCGATATTTGGACAGAATGGTTATGCAGATACTCTTGTGTGTTGTTATTGTTCTCATCAACTGGCCTTTGTATCAAGCCCTTTTCTTTAGGCAAGACAAAGGCAAGATGCCAAGCTCATTGACACTTCAATCAATTGGATTTGCTCTACTTGCTTGTACTTGTTTTGTATACCTTCAATAATTTTTTGTTTCCAGTGCAATGTAAAATTGAGGTCCTAGACCTTCCGCATACCTTCAATAATTTTGGATTAATGAAATAGTTTTTTGTTATACTAATCAATTGAGTGTGTCGATTTCATGAAATTTCTCATCCATAGGTGATCTCTAGACTATAGTGACTTATAATTAGATTCTATACCTTTCTCACCAAGAGTACTGTGTATAAATATACTCATGACATATAATTAGTAATAATTACTGAATATATGAGCATGGTGAGGCAGAGAACAATCATTTTCTTCGACATATTAACAATTAGCAATGCAATTAATATGATAACATGAAGTTTTGTTCTGATGACGAACTAATTTTCTTAATACAAGTCAGTTTCTTAGTTATCAACCAATAACTTCGTTCATTTATACATATATAATCAAATTCTGGCCCGCTCTTTAGAGATAATTTTTATATATAGAGAGAGAGAGAGAAAGAATCAAATGTGATTCTACCATGAAATATTACGGTGATCATGAAATCATAATATTATATAGTACGCCATGATTAAACGCGAGATTATTAATATTATTATTATTATAAAGAGGTGGTTTGAGCTGAATAAGAAGCATGACACGTCTTTAGAGTAATTGGAGGAGTGTGTGGCAATCTTAGACAAGAAAGTAGAGAGCGAAGAGTGGTCTGAATGTCATAGAAATACTCGGGTGTCCTAACGTTCGAAAATGTGGGAGTGTATGCGCAAAGAGGAGCAATCATGGCGTCAAAAATCAAGGGTTAAATGGCTAAAGGAAGGGGATAAAAATACTAAGTTCTTTCATTTTGTAGCCAATGATAAAAGAAGAAGGAACCGAATTGAGGACATTTCTCTTAATGGAGTGGTGGTGACAGAGCCGAAGCTCATTAGACAAGGAGTGTTAGATTTTTTTAGAAACCATTACTCAAATGTTTTTTGGCTTCATCCGAATATTGTGGATCTTCCAATTAATAGGCTATCGGAGAGTGAACTGCAGAACCTAGAGGAAGCATTCAGTATGGAGGAGGTATAAGAGGCAGTTCAAAACTGTGATGGAAATAAAGCTCCAGGTCCTGATGGGTTAAACCTAAACTTCATCAAGGCAAATTGAGAGTTCCTTAAAGGGGATTTTATGAACTTCATCTTGGAATTCCATAGAGATGGGTCTATCATTAAAGAGCTAAACAACACTTTTCTAGCTCTTATTCCGAAAGTTCGAAAGCTAACGACGATAGGGGATTACAGACCTATTAGTCTAGTGGGGGCCATGTATAAAGTGTTGGCCAAAGTCTTGGCAAATCGCTTAAGAAAAGTGATGGAGTCTGTATTAGGAAGTACCCAAATGGCGTTCCTTAAATATCGCCAAATTTTAGACAGCTTCGTGATAGCAGAGGAAGTTATTCACTAGTGGAGAAAAGGCATGGAGGGTGGTCTCATAGTAAAACTAGATTTCGAAAAAGCATACGATAGCGTAGACCACAATTTCTTGGATAAAATGATGGAGGAGATGGGATTCAGATTGAAATGGAGACAGTGGATAAATGAGTGCATTTCGATGCTGCCTATTGCGGTCTTAGTCAATGGCAGCCCGACGTCGCAATTTGGAGTGCAAAAAGGCCTAAGACAAAGGGATCCCCTTTCCCCATTTCTCTTTAATACTGTAGTTGAAGGGTTGAGCGCTCTTCTTATCAAAGCAGTGGGTAAGGACCTCATAAAGGGTGAATCTTTTGGAAGTAATGGAGTGCATGTGTCCCACCTTCAATTTGCGGATAACACGGTGGTTTTTATTAAACCAAGGGCCGATTATCTTCTGAACTTAAAAAGGATTCTTCGTTGCTTCAAGTTAGCTTCCGGGCTCAAAATAAATTTTCACAAATCATGTTTAGCTAGAGTGGGAAAAGTTCGGCACAGAGAGGAAATGAGGCAGTTTTATTTAAGAGCAGATAGGTGGAGTTACCCATAAAGTATTTAGGCCTTCCATTAGGAGCAAGGCCTACTACCAAGAGGTTCTGGAACCTAGTTATTTCCAATATAGAGAAACGTCTTGCGCCGTGGAAGAGAAAGTTTATTTTGAAAAGCGAAAGGCTGGTATTGATAAAAGCTATTTTGAGTAGCATACCTACGTACTATTTGTCAGTGTTTAAGATGCCAGTTGGTGTAGCTAAAAGGATTGAGAAGTTGCAAAGAGGGTTTTTGTGGGGCGATAGGATCATCAACAGGAAACTGCATGCAGTGGATTGGGCCATTAGCTGTAAAAGCAAGAAGAGAGGGGGTCTAGGGATAGTGAGGATGTTGGATAAAAATGATGGAATGCTAGCAAAATGGGTGTGGAGATTCGGTTATAAAGCTTCGTCTCTATGGAAAAGTGTGATCTGTGCAAATTATGGAATTGGTGAAGAAAGGTTGGTTTGGGACTAGCAAAGCTCTAAAGCATCCTCTTATTTTGTCAAGGCAATTGCTAACTTATTCAAGCCAGGTTTGAGTACAGCAACAGTATGTGAAGAAGGTGTGAAGGTGGTTATTGGAAGTAGGGATAGAGTAAGATTCTGACAAGACATTAAAGTGGATTCTGTGCAGCTCAAGGAAGCCTTTCCCAGAATGTTTGCGTTAGCCGCTGACAAGGAGGGGCTCATTTCTGATTTTGGATCTTGGTAGGGCGAGGAATGGGTATGGAAGGTTAACCTGCAAAGACAACCATTTGACTGGGAAAAAAGCCAATGGAATTGCTTCCAAAAAAGGCTAAGTTGTATTGTATTTCGGAAGTCAATTCAGGATACAATTGGGTGGGGTTTTACTCCGAATGGCATTTTTTCTGTTTCTTCGTTCCGTAAAGCTCTGGAGGATTTAGATGGATTAGAATGTGTGGATGCTAGACTTCCTTGGCAAGGAATTTGTCCCCCAAAAGTTGAACTCTTTATGTGGCAACTTCTGAAAGGAAGAATATTTGTGGGGGATGTTCTTCAAAGGTTTGGTATGAATATTGACTTAAACTGTCAATTCTACAAAAACAGTAAGGAAACCTTGGACCACGTCTTTCTTCACTGTCCATGGACATGGAAACTGTGGGAGAGATGTATGGATTGGTGGGGGATGTCATGTTGTTCGAACAAAAGATTGAATGACTGGTGGGTGAGCTGGGAAGGTTTACAGCCATCGGGTAAACACACCAGAGCTTGGAGTCTGTTATTTTATGTTGTAGTCTGGACAACGTGGGAGAAGAGGAATCATGCGATTTTCAGGAATAAGGAGACTGATGTAGATCAAGCAATAGACATGGTAAAATTCAGATTGGGGTGGTGGTTTAAATATCAAGGTCCGGGTTCCAAAGAACAACAATTTTATTGAACATTAAGGACTTGTGTGCCGTGCCTTTTCATAGAAAGAAACAGAGGGTTGATGATTGGATCCCTCCTCTTGGACATGGTTTGAAATTTAATGTTGATGGTTCGGCTTTAGGGAAACCTGGTTCGGGCTGTGTTGTTGAGAATAAATCGCACACACACAAATCTAATCACAAATAAATAATATGAAAGCAATAAGAAGAAAAAGACGACACCAAAGATTTTACGTGGTTCAGCAATTTGCCTACGTCCACGGAGCGCACCGCACTCAATCCACTATTTTTAGAGTTGATTACAATCTCTCTGTCTCTCTTTCAGTCTCTCTACAATTGCTCTCTCTCTATAGCAATTTTTCTCACACATTACGCACACATAAATACAATGGGAAATAGTAGTATTTATATGGGAACACTAGGGTAAGTCAAAACCCTAAAGGAATACTTTTCTATTCGCACAAGTTCTCCTAAAATTACACAGATTTCGTATCTACCGCGGTCTGGGTCGCGGCTGCAGCCCGTGACCTGGACCGCGGTTTTTCTACTATCTTCCACCGCTCAGAATACCGCGATGTAGGTACTTGTCTATGCCGCGGTCAACACCGCATATCATATACTGGAAAACATCGCCTCCTATGCAGCGGTATGTGCACTATGTCCGCACTGCGGTCTGCACAAACATCAACCTTTTGTAGTTCAACGCTGTGTGTGTCGTGGCTTGGGCTCCCTGTATATGCCGCGGTATGCGCCGTGCTGCATGTTAGAATCCGTTCCTCAGGATGATTTCTGACTTCACAAAACCCAACAGGCAAGAATATGAGGGGTGTTGAGGGATTCCAATGGTAAAGTTCTGTGTTTGTTTTCGAATTTTATTGGTATTCTGGACTCAAATGCGGCTGAGCTACGTGCGATTCATAAAGCTAGTGCCCTTTGTACTTCTATCCCTTCTTTGGTAGGCCGCAAGATAGAGATTGTGAGTACTCTAAGACGGCTGTTTCTTGGATCAACAATGGGGGAATAGGGAATCTAAATTATGTCAACTTGATCTATGACATTCGGTGCAATCTTGAGCTGCTCGGTGATACGGTGGTTTGTTTTTCTTCAAGAGCCACTAATTTCTTTGTTGATAATTTGGCTAAATTGGGGTCTTCAGGTGCTGGCGATTTTCTGGAATGGAACCTGTTTGGTTGATTTTTGTTTATCTTCGTGGTGTTGGGATTTCCTCTTTGTTTTGTTCTGTTTTGGTCCTTTTTTGTCTGTTTTGGCTGGCTTTTGGCTGGGTTGGTGCTTGTAGGCAGCTCTGTTTTTGCGTGTCCTGTTGGTTGGTCTTCTATGCCATTCTGGTTGTTGTTCTGGCGTTTCCAGTTGTTTGTCCCTTGTTGCCTTGGTTGGCTTGCTTAATAAAACTTTAATGTTCAAAAAACAAATATTATTATTATTATTAAATTGGTGAACTTTGTATCTAAATTCTAAATTTATCAATATGAAGTATGAGATAAGATTGTTCTATTAGTATACCCATCACACATACACCATGAGATTGTATGTTCGAGTTCTCCCCTCTCTAAAACACTTAATTTATGTAATATTTAAAAAAACAAAAATAAAATCTATCAAAGTGAAGTAAGGTTAAAAAAATTTAAAGCCACTTCTAATTGAATATGACCATTACACCCCCAATTTAAGTTTAGTAATATATGTATAAATTTATTTTTGTTTAATTATTTTTTTAATTAATTAAAATAGTAGCATTCTAATAAATATTCAAATTTAAAAATAAACTGAGCAATTGATTTCTGATAACAATAAAATACTAAAATGTATTTTTTATTAAAAAAATACTAATAAACTTAACAAACAAAAACTAAATAGAAAAACTAATTTTTTTCTATTTATTTTTTTGAAGAAACAACAGACAGAGAAGGACTGGACAGGTTTGTCCACCAGAATACAGCTTTCCACCTCAGTTGGGAAGTCCTCTAACCAGACCCTATCCTCCTCCAGAAGCAAAGCCAACTTCGCCTGATTAGCATTTCCACTTAAATAAAATTGTTTAGAAATTTTTGTGGAGGATATAAATTGAAGAGACAGACATCAATAACAAGTTAAAGTCCAAATGTAAAGCGGAAAATTTTAAAACATTTACTTTCTCAGGTCTTGGTAACAAATCTAGGAGCATTTCCCACCATACTCCTGATTCCTATCTTTAAGAAATTTTAGAGTATGGGTTACTCCCACCATACTCTAAAGTTATGTCTCCAAGAAAGTTTTTAAGAGTTTCTAATATTGATACTCTAAATTTAGAGTATCAAATCTCATATTTTTAACTCACTTTTCAACATTTTTTATTCCATTTATATCATTTTACATTTTCCATTAAATTCAATTACTGTATAATAAATTTTAATTTATACATTTTATTAATATAAAAATTATACCATTAGAAAAGTCTCATCTAGATCTTTAAAATGAGTCCAATATTAAATATTAATGAATAATTTTTTATTTACCATACTTTATCATTTGTTCTTTATGTTATTATTTTATTATAATTTTTTCTAAAAAAATTATTTTATGTTATACAAAAATCTATTATTATATATTGATAATTATAAGTTAGTAATACAATAAAAACTGAAACATAGTATTGAAATAATAAATATTAATATTAAAAATTATAATGATATAAAAATATTAAAATAAGGATAATTGGTTGAGAAAGTTTCATACATAACTTAATGTACATATAGGCAATTACTAACCCACTTGCATCACATATTGTATACATAACTTAATGGTGAAATAATTCAACTTTCAAATGGGTGGAAGATATTTGGCAAGTTGGTGTTAGGTGGTGGTGGAAATCCACCATTTTACAACACTATATTATTAGTATAAAATACTCATTATACTAATAATATAGTATTTAAGACAACAACTATTGTTGTTGTTTTAAATGCTAATAATATAGTAAAAACACTAATAATATAGCATTTAAAACAACAACAATAGTTGTCATTGTTGTTTACCCACTATACTAATAATACAGCATTTAAGACAACAACTAAATGCTATATTATTAATATAATGGGTATGTTTGTCTTCGTGGTGTTGGGATTTCCTCTTTGTTTTGTTCTTTTTTGGTCGTTTTTTGTCTGTTTTGGTTGGGTTGGTGCTTGTAGGCAGCTCTGTTTTTGCGTGTGCTGTCGGTTGGTCTTCTATGCCATTCTGGCTATTGCTCTGGCGTTTCCTTTGTCCCTTGTTGCCTTGGTTGGCTTGCTTAATAAAACTTTAATGTTCAAAAAAAATATATTATTATTATTATTAAATTGGTGAACTTTGTATCTAAATTCTAAATGTATCAATCTGAAGTATGAGATAAGGTTGTTCTAGTACTATACCCATCACACATACACCATGAGATTATGTGTTCGAGTCTTCCCCTCTCTAAAACACCAAATTTATATAATATTTTAAAAAAAAAAATCTATCAAAGTGAAGTAAGGTTAAAAAAAGTTAAAGCCACTTCTAATTGAATATGACCATTATACCCCCAATTTAAGTTTAGTAATATATGTATAAATTTATTTATGTTAATTATTTTTTTAATTAATTAAAAATAGTAGCATTCTAATAAATCATCAAATTTAAAAATAAACTGAGCAATTGATTTCTGATAACAATAAAATACTAAAATGTATTTTTTATTAAAAAAATACTAATAAATTTAACAAACAAAAACTAAATAGAAAAACTAATTTTTTTTCTATTTTTTTTTAAAGAAACAACAGACAGAGAAAGACTGGACAGGTTTGTCCACCAGAATACAGCTTTCCACCTCAGGTGGGAAGTCCTCTAACCAGACCCTATCCTCCTCTAGAAGCAAAGCCAACTTCGCCTCATTAGCATTTCCACTTAAATAAAAATGTTTAGAAATTTTTGTGGAGGATATAAAAATATTAAAAGTATTAAAAATATTAAAAATTACAATCATAATTACAATAAAAACCGAAACATAGTATTGAAATAATAAATATTAATATTAAAAATTACAATGATATAAAAATATTAAAATAAGGATAATTGGTTGAGAAAGTTTGATACAACAACAAATTAGTAAAATATGCTCCAAATAAATTGATGGGTAGTGTATTTATTTATTAGTAAGATATTTATAAATTCATACAATAATAAAACATTATATTTAAAAAAAAGTAAAAATAAAATACAAATGTTATAATAAATAATATTTGTTAAAATTTAGTTGAATAATAATTTATTAAAGAAATTAAAAAATAATAATAAAAATATAAGTTATTTGAGGATATAAATAGAAACAGAGATAGAGATAGAGATAAGAATAGAGAATGTGGTGGGAGTGAAAATTTTTTAAAGATGAAATCTGAAAAGAATAAGGCCTCGTCCTGCAGCTGTTTTGTTTTTTTTTTTTTTTCCAAAAACGATTTCGAATTTGCGTTCGTTTAACCGTTTTTCATTTTATTTTCGAAAAACAAAAAAAATTTGAAAAACACAATTAGTGTTAAAAGTGAAAATTTTGAAAAACATTTGAAAGTTGTTTTTCGTTTTTTTTTTTTGTTTTTCACTTTAATAAAAAATCAATTTTTATTTTTATTTTTTTATTCTTCTTCGATTTCCCCATCAGACTCCATCTTCTTCCTCCTCAATTCTTCTTCTTCTTCTCCTTCGTCACTCTTCTTCTTCAGGCCACGATCTGTGGCATTGGTGCCGCCGACGACGACCTTTCTCTCTCTCTCTCTCTCTCTCTCTCTCTCTCTCTCTCTCTCTCTCTCTCTGCCGATCATCACAGCTCTCAGCTCTCCATCTTCTTCTTCGTCTGATCTGCTTCCTTCCCATCTTTATCTTCGTTCTTCCTTCACCGTCGCGCCGCCATTGATCAGCTCCCTCTCGCCGCTCGTCGCCGCCGATCAGCTCTACTTCGCCGCTCGTCGCCATCGATCAGCTCTGCTTCGCACCTCATCGCCTCCGATCAGCTCTGCTTCGCCGCTCCTCGCCGCCGATCAGCTCTGCTTCGCACCTCATCGCCTCCGATCAGCTCTGCTTCGCCGCTCCTCGCCGCCGATCTTCTTCAGCTGGTCTTCTTCGTCTCCTGCTCGCCGTCTTCTTTTTCTTCTTCTGCTTGTTCAACTGAACATGTTTTTTTTTAACAAATGTTTGATTTGTGATGGGTTTTGATGTTGTGATTTTGAATCTGAAATTCTGAATCGGGTTTTGTATTATATAAAATAATTGAAGTTCTAGGATTTGTTTGATTGGAGATTGAGGTTTGGTTTTATCGGTGGGAGATTTGTTTGTTTGGTTTTTTCAATTGAATGTGCATCAGTAAATTTTCTTGTGATAGATTGATATAAAACAAACTGTTTGTTGTGTTTCCAGAAATTTTCCATAAGTAACTACTTGTTGTTGTTGTTGTTGTTGTTGTTGTTGTGGAGCTGTTGTTGGTGCTGGGATCCAACTGTGGGGGCATTTTATTACATGTAGAGTCTTGAATTTGGGGATGAGTATTGTTGGATGATTATTATCAGAATTTGTGTTGGGGAAATTTGAAGAATTTTGGGATTGAGATTGTGTAATTAACAGAGAAATTGGTTTTGTTAGATAATTGTAAAATTTTCCAATTATATTTAAAATACGGTTTTCATATGTGCTACCAGATGAGTTTTTCGGATTTCGAAACTGAAACCAAAAATATTATTTTCATTTTTTTTTTTTTTAAAACAGTTAACGAAAAACACTTACAGGACGGACCCTAATATTTTTTGAAACTCTATTTTAAAAATAGAGATAGAGAATGAGTGGGGATGGCTTTAACAAATCTTTAGCTGTATTGGTGGACGATCACAAAAACCGTGGGTGACCACAAAAACGTGATTTTTTATTTTTTTATTTTTTTATTTTTTTATCTGGATACGATAAACACAATGACTTGACTTAAAAGTGATTGGTCTGGTATCCTTTTCCGAAGAGAGTCTTGGGTGCATCAAGCTGCACCCAAGTTTTAGTGCCTTTTCTGGTCCACTCAGGCACTTACCTTAATCTTTTGCTAAAAGTTTCCTTGCTTGTGCTTACTACAGTAGTGATCAAACTGAAAAAGCTGTGTAGAAAAATTACCTTGGATTAGACCAAAAGCTTTGAGAGTTGAAGATGGGAAGTGATGGGTATGTTCCTTTGTTTGAAACAAAGAAGGTTAAAGGAAGTGTCATATATAAGCTCTTTGCAGTGTCTATATTTGTCGGTATATGTCTGATTTCAGTTTATAGATACAGTCACATACCAAGAGAAGGGGAAGATGGAAGATGGGCATGGATTGGATTGTTTGTGGCTGAGCTGTGGTTCAGTCTTTTCTGGGTATGCACTCAAGCCGTCCGATGGAATCGTGTCTACAGGTGCACCTTTAAGGACAGGCTCTCTCAAAGGTCCATGTCTCTCTCTCTCTCTCTCTCTCTCTCTCTCTCTCTCTCTCTCTCTCACACACACACAATATTTTGCTGTGTTTATTAATTATCCATCTGCAAAATTAAATTTTGTTCAATATGAATTTGCAGATATGAGGTTGAATTTCCTAGGGTGGATATATTTGTCTGCACGGCAGACCCCACAATAGAGCCACCAATAATGGTGATCAACACTGTTTTGTCGGTCTTGGCATACGATTATCCAACAGAGAAGCTTAGTGTCTACCTCTCAGATGATGCGGGTTCTGATATTACATTTTATGCTCTCTTAGAGGCCTCTCAATTTGCTAAAGAGTGGATACCATATTGCAAGAAATTCAGGGTGGAGCCAAGGTCACCAGAGGCTTATTTCTCTGACTCGAATGATGTTAATGAGGCTAAAGAGTTTGAAGCTATCAAGGTACACATCAAAAGTTCCTTCTTTGTTATCATTCAAGACATTGCTTAGTGCAGTTCAAAATATATGACTAGTCTTATATTGATGTCAATTTTCTTTCATATTATTTTCTTGAAGAAATTATATGAAGACATGGAGAATCGAATCAGAAGAGCAACCAAGATAGGTCGACTCACTGAAGAACAACGGTCTAAACATAAAGGATTTTCTCAGTGGGATTCGTATTCTTCCATACGAGACCACGACACCATTCTTCAAGTAAGTGATAGTAATATTAAGCTAGAAACAATCATACTTGCTGGACTAGAACTCTTGTTTCTTTCTGAAATATAGAATTCCAAGTCAGTAATGCTTATCAATTAATCAAGTACACCTTTACTATGTAAGTAATGTTTATCTGGATATTTTATTAGATATTGATTGATGGAAGAGATCGAAATGCCAGAGTCGTAGAAGGATGTTCATTGCCAACTTTGGTATACTTAGCTCGAGAGAAGAAGCTTCAACATCCCCACAATTTCAAGGCTGGAGCTATGAATGCGTTGGTAATATACGTGCACCCATTTATGTGTTGCATGATCGAAACCTTACACTCTTTCTTGAATAAATTGCTCATTTCTAGTTTGATGATCAAACTCGCAGATAAGGGTGTCGGGAAAAATTAGCAATGGGCAGATCATTCATAACGCAGACTGTGACATGTACTCGAACAATTCACAATCTGTGAGGGATGCACTTTGTTTTTTCATGGATGAAGAGAAAGGCCAAGAGGTGGCATTTGTGCAGTTTTCGGAGAGTTTCACAAATGTCACTAAGAATGATATATACGGTAGCTCATTTCGAGTAGCAATAGAGGTGAGTATATATTCACGAATATCTAATTATGATACTTCATGTTTTGTTTCTTGTTTTCTGAATATTTTAATTTTGTTGGTGTTGAAGGTGGAATTTCATGGTATGGATGGTAATGGAGGCCCTCATTATATTGGAACCGGCTGCTTTCACCGAAGAGATACTCTCTGTGGAAGGAAATTCGATAAGGGGTGTACAAGTAAATGGTACAAGGAAAATGATCCGGAAAGTGAAGAAAGTTTACATGAATTAGAAGCTAAATGTAAGGTCCTTGCAAGCTGTACATATGAGGAAAACACTCAATGGGGAAAGGAGGTCAGTCTTTTCCTGAATTTTACTCGAAGTAAATATCAAATCCTCGATAACTCGAGAAGTTTAAGCTATGCAATATGTATGTCTTGACACTCATGCTTGATTGCAGACAGGTTTGAAATACGGGTGTTCAGTCGAAGACGTGATTACAGGGCTATCAATTCAATGCAAGGGATGGAAATCGGTGTATTTCAATCCGGAAAGGAAAGCATTCCTAGGTTTGGCGCCAATCACACTGCCTCAAACGCTTGTGCAGCACAAGAGGTGGTCCGAAGGGAATTTTCTGGTTTTGCTCTCCAAGTACAGCCCAGCTTGGTATGCACTTGGAAAGATTAGCTTTGGCCTTCAATTGGGATATCTCAAATATTCCTTATGGGCTCCTAGCTGCTTCGCAACACTTTATTACTCTATCATCCCTTCACTTTATCTCCTCAAAGACGTATCCTTGTTTCCGCAGGTTAATTTATTACTAAACACTCCTCGAAAAATCAATTTTTTTTCGTGCAATTGATATGACTTTGTTTCATTTCTCTTATGAATTCAGTATTCGAGTCTCTGGTTCATACCATTTGCATATGTGATATCAGCCAAGTACTCTTACAGCCTAGTTGAATTTCTGTGGTCCGGTGGAACAATCCTAGGCTGGTGGAACGAACAACGAATATGGCTCTATACAAGAATAAGCTCCTATCTATTTGCCTTCATTGATGCCATTTTAAAGTCTGCAGGATTCTCTGATGAAGCATTCGTGATCACAGCCAAAGTAGCCGATGAAGAGGTGTCAGAACGATACCAAAAAGGGATACTAGAGTTTGGCGCTTCCTCCCCAATGTTCACCATAATAACAACACTTGCAATGCTCAACTTTTTCTGCTTCCTTAGGGTGGTTAAGAAACTAGCCATGGACGTAGCAGATATCCGATATTTGGACAGAATGGCTATGCAGATACTCTTGTGTGTTGTTATGGTTCTCATCAACTGGCCTTTGTATCAAGCTCTTTTCTTTAGGCAGGACAAAGGCAAGATGCCAAGCTCATTGACACTTCAATCAATTGGATTTGCTCTACTTGCTTGTACTTGTTTTGTATACCTTCAATAGGTTTGTTTCCAGTGAGGGACTTTCTTCTGGCCTGTCCTGAAATTATTTTCTCTGCCCGTATATATACCAAAATGTTATATATTATTATTATTTACTCCGATTAATGGGTATGCATTACTAGATACCGCAAATTATAATTTGGAAAGCCAAGAAATGCTTATAAGATGCAGAAACCACACAATCAAGCTGCTTCAATTGAAACTAAGAACTTTGGCACATAAACATTGCTTGAATTAAAACTAAAAACTTTAATTAGAACACTCTTGGTGATGCTTCTTCTTCTTCTTCTTCTTGGTTCTCTGCTCAATCTGGGCCTTTTTTTGTGGTTGGTCTTTGTTGGTTTTGACGACCATCGACGAGGTGGGTCGGTCCATTTTTGCTGGCCTAGTGAAAGTAAATTAAACAATCAAATAAACGAATTCAGATTATTACAGTTCACCATACACAATCCGAATTCTACCGACAGAAGCGGGATCGAACACCGGAATTGTATCACCGGTCGGAAGAAGATCACGGATCGAAAAGTCCCCTCTAGCCGCAATGCAATTACCCACTCTAATTGAATATGGGAGTAAATTCTACAGATTTTCTCCACATCTATTTGTGTCTCTCTATTTTGCTCACTGTTGAACACAGGCAAATAAGCACCCAATACACCAGACAACACCCCATATTGCCTTAGACCAAAAATCACGTTTATCTCATACTTTTTTTTTTTTGAAATCAGCAAACTTTATTAAGGAGGAAAACCAAACCATAGCACAACGAAAGCAGCAACAAACAAACGAAGACACAAGAAAAACCAAAAACAGCCTAACAAAAACAGAGCTGATATCAGCAAAAACAGGACAAGATACAAAGGAAAACTACAACTCTCTCCAATCAACACTCTCCCCATCCATCACAGAACCCTTCTTAGCTAGGCTGTCGGCAACGTCATTTGAGTCACGTTTATCTCATACTTGCCCACACTAATGCACTCAATTGCACTTACACCAAAGCACACAATCATGCCTTGCATTGCACACACAATGCCAGACTTCCCTTGCATACACACCAAAATACGTTATGTGTATATGCTTTTGTGTGTGTTTCTTTCATCAGTTTCTAAAACTGATACTCCACTACTCATAAAACTGCCCATGCAGTTTTATATGCTTTTGTGCATGGGCTCATGTGTTGGGCTAGGTGGTTTAGGTTTGGGGTACATGGATTTTGGACTCTCCATATATGTTTGTGATCTTGTTCTTGGCCCACTGGGGTGTATAATAGGTCTCCAACACATACCCAAATATACAACACCTAGTTTTTAGTTTAACAAACACTGCAAATTATTTGTAATTTACCAATGTTCATCTATAAGTAAGAAAGCACTAATGTTAAATAAAAGAATACTGGAATACACAAAAGTTATTATATATATTTCCATTTGCATATGTAAGTTAGTAAGATAAAATAAATGTAAAAACGCACCATCACAAATCAAATTCCCAATGAAAAAAAAATAATAAGAGGGAAAAATAAAAGAACCAATTTGATATTTTTTTTATTATGAAAAATTACAATTTGATCCTCATTAAACGAAATATTCATTGTGTAGATCACCACATCAATATATTTTGGATAGGGCACAGGTTAAAACACTATAAAAGGAAAATCAATTTGTATTTATTGTCTTGTTTCTACATTAATTGTGATTAAAGACAATAAATACAGTGTCTAATATTCCTTTTATAGTGTTTTAACATGTGCCTTTAGGATACAGTCACACAGGTTAACACTACCGATATATTTTTATAAATTATTTCTCTTCAAAATAATGTAAAAAGAGAAAGAAAAAAAAAATTGATCATCATCATAAATAGGCATCGGCTAAGAAGATAAACAACAGCAACTGAGCTACAAACAGCTCACATTCAGACCACAAAAGGAAGACTTGATGAAGATTATTTCAATAATAGATGAAAAGCAAAATGCAGCTTGAAAGCTTACACATGAGATGGAGTGGATAAGATTTTGCAAGTAATTGGGAGAGAAACCAATCTCATCAAGCAAGAGTACTGTTGCTGTCACCTTTATAATATGCTCATGCTCCATGCTCGAAACTTGATTGAACCTAAATTTAATCACTCACTCCATCACTTCAAAACAGTAGCAACATTGTTAATCAAAGAAACATGGTACTCAACAGCACTAAAAAGAGATCAATGATGATGCATTGATTTAACTGGTGCATGGTGATGGTTAAAAGTTATACCTCTTCATGTAAATTAGGTTCTCTTTTTCTGTATCTACAAATATAATTAACTTCTTTTTTCTGTTTGTTTTCATATTTGAGTCATGAATAAACTCGTAAACGTGTATACAGTTAACCAATGATAGTTAATGTAGTTGAAAAACATGTACCAATTAAGAATTATTTACATGTTTGTTTGCTTACTTATAAATGAACATGGTAAATTGCAACAAGAATATTGGAAATTTTTTTGGAAGAAAAATATTTCTTACAAAAAAGTTATTATATATTTTTTCATTTGCAGCATACAAATTATTAAGATAAAATAAACGTATCAATGCATCATCATAAATCAAATTCCCAATGAAAAAATAATAATAATAAGACAGAAAAAAAATAAGAACCATGTTGATTAAATAATTTTTTATTATGTACAATAGCAATTTGATTCTCATAAACAAAATATTCGTTGTGATTAAATAAGTACACCAAAATATTTTTACAAATTATCTCTTAAAAAATGTTTTAAAAAAAACAACGATCTTTATAAATGGGCCTAGGCCCAATAAGAGGAAGAGCAAAATCCATTCATTGGGCCCCAGAAAGTGACCTTCTTACGTGGTAGCTCCAAAACGTGCCACATCATTATCTGTTTTCACTTACGAACAACCAAATCCAACTACAGCAAGTCAGTACAGCAGGTGTTAATTCGAACTAAATTGAAAAACTGAAAAAATGATCTATGTGTTTGATAGTATCTTTTATAAGTAGTTTTCTAATACGAAACCAATGTAAATATGTTTGATAATTGTTTTTAAAATGGGGTATTAATGTATTATCATTAAATTCTTTATTTTTTTTATAAATTGTCACATTTTTTAAAGTCTTTTGTCATATTAGTCACTGTAGTCACTTGTTTTTTCAAAATACATGGGATTGAACCTTTAACCTCGAGATTTAAAGCCACAAACTCTAACCAGCTGAGCTACTTTAGCTTATTATTGAAAATTTGTTGATTTAAATGTATATACAGTAGAACCCCTGTAAATTAATCTCCTATAAATTAATATTCTCTCTAAATTAATAAAAAATCTCGGTCCCGACTCGGGCCAGTGTAAAAAATTAATAAACCCCTCTATCGTAATAATTAATAATTTCTTTTTGAAACATAATGTAAAATTTCAGTCCTGACTATCGTATAAATTAATAATTTCATAAAAGTTTAAATATATTATATATTATTTAAGAACTATAAAACTATTTTAATATGCTAGTTTGCATTAGGCTACTATGTTTGATATTTGTGACTTCATCCTTCATCTTTTGAATTGCTCTCGAAAGCTATTGTCATCACCTTCTTGTTGTAGCGAAAATGTTTCAATTAAATTTAGCATTTCAACAGCCTTACTAATTGAGATTTTAGGTACCTTATGATTATCGTCGTCTTCATCTAATGTCAACCATATCATCATTATTCTGCCTTATGAAAAATCATTGATGATAACCTCTCTAGTTGGAGTATAACACACTTCTTCTTTAAATTTAGTGGCAGATAGTGTGTTGTAGTGTTCCTAAGTTGGATGTAATTATGTAGCTCTATAAGTGATACATGAGCAGTAAAATTGTCAAGGAGAAGCGAACCTTTCGATTTGCCATAGGCGATTAGGAATCCTGAAAAAAAAAATGAACTTCTCTTGAAGAAGAAAACCGACTAAATAAGAAATCTCGAAAAGGAAATTTCCCTAAACAAAAAAATCAACTTCCACACGTTTTTTTTAAGACAAAATAACACTTTATAAGGTAAAACCCTCCAAATTAATAATCCATCTAAATTAATACTCAAATGTGGGTCCCAAGAATATTAATTTAGAGGGGTTCTACTGTGTATATATATATATATAGTCATATAATTTGTTTAAACTAATTTAAATCTATTTAGATAATTTAAAATAAACTCATATATATATAATTTAAAATAAAATTAATTTAATAATAATATATAAAAACATATTTATGAAAATGAAAAAAAAATAACAAAACAAAAGGAAACCCAGAAAATCCAAAAAATCAAAGCTTATAATTTTTTTTTCCTTTTTTCTTTTTTGATTTTTTTACTTTTCAAAAAATATATTATTTCAATTTGATAAAAAAAAAACCAGAAAATCAAAGAACCGTAAATTAAAAAGGGAAAAAATCAACAACAGAAAAGAAAAATAATAAAAAAAATCCTTTTTTTTTCTTTTTTTCCTTTTGTTTTGTTATTTTCTTTTTCATTTTCATAAATATGTTTTTATATATTATTATTATATATGAGTTTATTTTAAATTATATAAATATGAGTTTAATTTATTTTATTATTTTCCTTTTTTGTTGTTGATTTTTTCTCTTTTCAATTTATAGTTTTTGATTTTCTGGGTTTTTTTATCAAATTAAAATAATATATTTTTAAAAAAGGAAAAAAATCCAAAAAAAAAAAGAAAGAAAAATAATTTACAGGCTTTGATTTTTTGGATTTTTTGGGTTTTCTTTTGTTTTGTTGTTTTCTGTTTCATTTTAATAAATATGTTTTTCTATATTATTATTATTATTAAATATGAGTTTACTTTAATATATATAAGTTTATTTTAATTTATACAACTATATATATACATTTAAATCAACAAAAAACTTCAATAATGAGCTAAAGTGGCTCAGATGGTCAGAGCTTGTGATTTTTAATCTCAATGTGTAAAGTTCAATCACTGAGTCATTTTCTTCTCAGTGTGTACTGATATAAATATCATTAGATATCATCATTGCTTTGCATGTGATCTATAGTACAGACTGAAGGTGAAATTTTTCATATATACATATATATATATATATATATATATATATATATATATATATATATATATATATAAGAAAATTAACAATGTCCACTGTTAGATCTTTTGTTTAACAATATCCATCGTCCGATATTTTATTTCTAATATGGAGAGTTTTGTGAGCTGTCGATTTTCAATACAATGACCGACAATGTTAGGAAACATATTGTCGGAGAAGAGAAATAATCAAACTACTTAAAATTTTAAAATTTTAAAAATACTAATAATATAATTTTTGATAAGCTTGATTTTATTTATTTATTTACTTACTTCATACAAGAACAAAATAGTAATATATGCACCCTTTTAAACCTGATGTATGCATATGCGTATGTGTTTCTCAAGGTGTATCGTAAATTGTTTGATATGGATTACTGAAAAGTCATATCACCTGCCAACAGGGGCGTAGCTCAGCTGGTAGATGGATGAGTTTAGGGTTTGGACAAATGACTCCTAGATTAACGGCTCAAATCCTTTCAAACAAATACCTGAATTAATAAATATGTTGTCTTAAAAAAAATCATATCACCTATAAATATCACCTATATTTTTCATGATCGTCACAAATCTATTTTTTCGTGACAAATCTAATATTTTTCCTGTGACAATCTATATTTTTCTTGGCAAATCTAATATTTTTCGTATATTTGTTCCGATGGTGACGGATATTTTTTTTCATGACAATTCTATATTTTTTGTATATTTGACACAAAACTTAAATATATCACGATAAATCCTAATGTCAAGAAAATACTTCTGATTTCTCCCGATACTTGACTATATCAAGGATTTGTCATGAATATAATTCTGTTTTGTCACGAATTTAGACTATTTCGCGATGAATCCTGTACATTAATTGTTACAAATCAATCTTCTTTCGTGATAAATCTATTTATTTTCGTGACAAATCTATTTTTTTTTTCAAAAAACTTAAATATATCATAAGATTTGTCTCAAAATTTAAATATATCAAAATAATTCTGATTTGTTACGAAATTTGACTATTTTAAGGATTTGTATCGGAAATAATTTTGATTTGTCACGAAATTTGATTATTTCGTGACATCCCAAACATTAATTATTTTCTTGACAAATCCTCTGATTTTTTTTTCTTTTCGTGACAAATGAATTATTTGGTCTCGAAAATAATTGTTTTTTTTTTTCACTATTTAGATTATTTTATGTTTTTTTTCACATTTTTTTCTTGTTTTTCAAGATTTTGAACTATTTTCCACTTTTTTTTTATTGTGCGCGATTTTAAATTATGTTTTACGATATATAAATTATTTTTAATTCATTTATGTTTGGTACTTATTTTTCACGATTTCAAATTATTGCTATTTTGTTTTCCAGAAATTTGAAATTTGCCCTATAATTTCTAAATCCAAATTTGAACTTTGAGCCCAGATTAATCAACATGAACATATTAACTTCTTAGTTGTAAAAATATATCTTTAAAAAGTGGATGTCGACAAATTGTTTTTGAGTAAAACGTCTCGTCTTGTTTCTTTCGAAGTTACTGCTGAAATTTATTTTATTTATTTTCCTCGTACCGGTGGTGTTGATTATACAGTTTACAATGCAAACAGTTCAAGATCAATACGAAATGGTTTTTAAATTTTAATTTTTTGCAACTTTGTTTTATTTTATATTTTATTCGTTCATGATAGAACATAGAATTTTTTTTTTTATGATTTATTAAACTTTATTTTATAAGTTAGAAATCTAGTCTAATCTTATTTATATTGGCTCCAGCCCAGTGCTCCTCATTAGTCTTGTGCTCTTGGTCCTCATGTGGTTGAGAAGGTTGTTGTTGGTCATGGACATGCTTAGGGTGTTGGACAAGGTTGGGATAGACTTGAGCTGAAATTAAAGTCAAATATAAGTCCAAAGCTAATGCCAAAGTGAAAACGAACAAAATCGAGAATTTCAAACTCACTCATTCCAATATGTTGGTTGAGAAGTTGGCTAAAATAGTTTGGAATCTGATGGCTAGTAGATGGATTTAAGGCTGAAGAAACAAAACATGTGGTTAACATGTGACGTTAGTGTTAGGATCAAGACCCCAGTTAAGTGTGTAGTCACCAAACACTACTGTTTACAGAAATTAAAAACTAAATTCCCTACATACCCCCAAAGCAAATTTGATGGATTAGAATAAGAGAACATCATTTTTGTCTATGACATCTTACTGTTATCTTCCTCAGATTCTACATCTCTATTTTGATGATCATCTTGAGCATCACCCTCGCATTCCTCAGCTTCTGCAAAATCAACAAGAAAAAAAAAAGGATAATAGACATTGAAAAATACAATTAGTTTTTAAAAAAATTTACACAACAAATAATTACCTCCAACATCTCAATTTTGATGATTAGCTTGAGCATCACCCTCGCGTTCCTCAACATTTGCAAATTCAACAAGAAAAAGGAACAGTTAGTCATAATAGCAACCCCAATCACAAATAAAAATAACAAAATAAATAAATCTATGTAAGAGTACAAAATTTTAAGCATTCAACTTAACCTCTAGAAAACATTGATGCTATCTAGACCGCCACCAATCAATATAGGGCTTGTATAACTCCCGCGTTTCCCAGTTCATGTTCAGATGTCCAGACCTCTATTTGAGTTTCAAGACAGGAAGAACAGGAAGGATAGTTATATCCTTATCACACCATCTTCCATGCCCAGTTGCCTAAAGACTACGTCAGGACGACATTCTATATTGCTGCAAATCAACATACAAGTTTGCAAGATATTAGATCTGGTATAGTTGCCAATCAAAGTAAAGAGAAAAAAAATCTAGTATCGGTAAAAAGTATTTTACCTCAAGGTTACTCAACAAGTTAATATAGTTCCAAGTCTTTGAATTATTGCCGTCTCTCAATAACTTTTAGAGAACTTTTGATGAGCCCAGTAGAAGTGGAAAATTAACCCCAAAGTAAGGATGGTCAACAATACTTTCCAGCTCTGGATCCTTAAGTACATTCCTTGCAAGGGCAGGTATGCGAATCGAAAAGAATATTTAAATATAAAACCATCATTGTTAGTAGACATTTAATAACAATATTAGCCTATAAAGGAAAAAATATTACTTACAAATAATGGAAAGGTAAAGCCTTTGATCATCTTTGTTTTTTTCTTTAATTTGAAGCTCTTCAAAGAATGCAATAAGTAGGTCAACATCGCTGCGTCCCATTCATATCCACTTATTGTTTCTTTATCTACTAGCAGTTGTAGATACATGGGAGAAATTGCCGACGTTGAACTATCTACAAATAAAACACTACTTAATATATACAAAATGTAGGCTCTAACATAATACCACAGCTCATGGTCATCTTTTGCTTCAGGGACTGTCTCAAAATTATTTTTTAGCCAACATAATCTTAATCTCCAACCATCAATATCAACTTCGGTTGGCACTCCCTAACTTGTTACAATACACAGTAGTATTATCCTTGAGTTCACAACTGTAACAGGATTGCCATCAATCGGCAACCTAATATATATACAACATCTTCTAAGCCATATGCAAGAGAGCACCACAGGCAATTGAGGCTATTCCAAACCTTGTCGACATAGTGAAATTACTATACAAGTTGTCTGAATGTGTTTGTATGTATTTGTATGTTTTGTCTTGACTTCGCGACAAGCCATTGAGGCTATCCCTAAAGATTTTTGATCGTAAAATGGAAGCGGTTCTGAAACGAGAATTGCAAGCAATGGAAGATCGCATGATGGGACGCCTTGAAACCCCCCTTTGTAACCGACAACGCCTTGTCTCACAGATCAGTATCCTGAAAATTCTGAGAAATGTCTCACGGGTCATATAATTAAGTATTAGAATTGCTAGTCATTCGGCGTTAGTTATATCATCTCATTCGGCATTACGCATATCATCTCATTCGGCGTTACTTTGTCAATCCCTCTATTTTGGGTTAGATGATGTTTTTTTTAACTGGTTTGCCAATAGATGGTAAACTAGTTACCGGAGTTGATGAAGATGGAGCAACCTTGTGTGAAAAATATTTAGGTGTCAATTTGTTTATACCAAAGACTTGTTCTATACTTTTAATGGATCTTAGATTAAAATATCAACATGTTGAGGAGAACATTGATGTAGATAGAGAGTAATTCATGTTTCATTTTCGTATGTATGTTTTGTATATATTATGATGTCTTGTGTTTCCTAGGATCCTTCACAAAATGAAACACAAGACATATACACGAAAATGAAACATGAACTCCTCGCTATCTAGATCATTGTTCTCCTTAACATGCTGAAATTTTGACCTAAGATCCCTTAAAAGTATAGAACAAGTCTTTGGTCTACACAAATTGACACCTAAATATTTTTCACACAAGGTTGCTCCATCTTCATCAACTCCGGTAACTGGTTTACTATCTATTGGCAAACCAGTTAAAAAGAACATCATCTAACCCAAAGTAAAGGACTGGCCAAGTAATGCCGAATGAGATGATATGCGTAATGCCTAATGATATGATATGACTAACGTCGAATGACTAGCAATTCTAACACTTAATTATATGACTCGTGAGACATTTCTCAAAATTTTCAGTATTGTTGACACCACGTGGGGTGCCAGTATCATGTGGTTAAGGCTGAAGTAACAAAACATGTGGTTAACATGTGAAGTTAGTGTTACATGTGGTTAACATGTGAAGTTAGTGTTAGGATCAAGATCCCAGTTAAGTGTGGAGTCACCAAACACTGCTATTTACAGAAATTAAAAACTAAATTCCCTACATACCCCCAAAGCAAATTTGATGGATTAGAATAAGAGAACATCATATTTGTCTATGACATCTTACTGTTATCTTCCTCAGATTCTACATCTCTATTTTGATAATCATCTTGAGCATCACCCTCGCATTCCTCAGCTTCTGCAAAATCAACAAGAAAAAAAAAACGATAATAGACATTGAAAAATACAATTAGTTTTTAAAAAAATTTACACAACAAATAATTACCTCCAACATCTCAATTTTGATGATTAGCTTGAGCATCACCCTCGCGTTCCTCAACATTTGTAAATTCAACAAGAAAAAGGAACAGTTAGTCATAATAGCAACCCCAATCACAAATAAAAATAACAAAATAAATAAATCTATGTAAGAGTACAAAATTTTAAGCATTCAACTTAACCTCTAGAAAACATTGATGCTATCTAGACCGCCACCAATCAATATAGGGCTTGTATAACTCCCGCGTTTCCCAGTTCATGTTCAGATGTCCAGACCTCTATTTGAGTTTCAAGACAGAAAGAACAGGAAGCATAGTTATATCCTTATTGTTGCGGAAATGGTCAGAAATTAAACAGAAAAATGCACACAACATAAAAGACACAGATATTTACGTGGTTCCGCAATTGCCTACATCCACGGGAGGCAGCAAACAAATATATTTCAGAATTACAAAAAACAGAGTTTTTTTTTTCTCTAAAACTCTCAAGAACTCTCTCTAGAAGCTTAGCTTCTCTGCTGCTTGTTTTCTCTCATATATTATTGCCTTGCTGAGGGTTTTATTTATAGGGGAAAGACAGAGACAACCATCCCCCATTTTCAACATGGTGGTTTGGTTTTTTCCCCATTGTCAACAATATACATTCAAGGAGTTGGTGGGTGGTAGGTGAAGGGTGTGGTAGGTGGAAGTGAGCCAATTTGTCAACAATCTCCACCTTGGCGAGAATCCACCAATCGATGCTGCCTCCATTACCCCCTTTAGGCGCTACGAGCTCGAGAGATATTGATCAAGTCCATACAGTGTTGGAACTTGATCCCTGTTACCACTTTTGTTAACATATCTGCAGGATTGTCTGCAGTTCCGATCTTCTGAAGTAGAATATTCCTTTCATCTACTATTTCACGAATAAAGTGGTAACGGACGTCTATATGCTTGGTGCGACTATGATGGACCTGGTTCTTTGCCAAACAAATGGCACTCTGGCTATCGCAGAAAATCTCCATGTTTTCCTGACCAATACCCAAGTCCCTGATCAAACCACGAAACCAAATGGCTTCTTTGAAAGCTTCTGTTACAGCCATATACTCTGCCTTAGTAGTAGACAAAGCCACTGTTGACTGTAAAGTTGATCTCCAACTTACTGGTCCTCCTGCCATAGTGAACACATAACCAGTAGTAGATCGGCGTTTGTCAAGATCACCAGCATAATCAGAATCAACATATCCTACGATATGTTTGTCAATTGTCTGATCTCTCTCGAACTTCAAACCAATATCTACAGTACCTTGAATGTACCGTAGAATCCATTTCACTGCTTGCCAGTGGCCTTTACCAAGATTGTGCATGTAACGGCTTACCATACTTACGGCGTGTGAAATGTCGGGTCTAGTACACACCATCGCATACATCAAGGCACCAACAGCATTTGCATATGGAACATGATCCATTTGCCTCTTTGCATCATCAGTAGTTGGTGACATCAGTGCACTCAGTTTGAAATGTGGAGCTAACGGTGTACTTACAGGTTTAGACTTGCTATCAATGCCAAACCTCTGAAGTACAGTCTTCAAATACTGAGTCTGGGTCAAACAGATGGTACCTTTTGCTCTGTCTCTTTTGATCTCCATACCAAGTATCTTCTTTGCCTCTCCAAGATCCTTCATGTCGAACTCTGAGCTCAATTGAGCCTTCAGCCTGTCGATCTCCACCTTGCTCTTAGATGCTATCAACATATCATCCACATATAAGAGCAAATGGACAAATGTACCATCTTGGAGTTTGCGAAAGTATACACAGTGATCAAAATGACTGCGTGTGTACTTTTGAGTCATCATGAAGCTATCAAACCGTTTGTACCACTGTCTCGGTGATTGCTTCAAACCATACAGAGACTTGCTCAGCTTGCAAGCTAAATTCTCACGTCCTGGAACTTTGAACCCTTCTGGCTGAGACATATAGATTTCCTCGTTCAAAGTACCATGGAGGAATGCAGTCTTCACGTCTAGTTGAGCTAATTCCAGATCAAATTGTGCAACCAAAGCTAATAGAATCCGAATAGATGAATGCTTGACAATAGGTGAGAATACCTCATTGTAGTCTATTCCTTCCTTCTGTGCGTAGCCTTTCGCTACTAATCTGGCTTTGTATCTGATGTTGTCTTTGCCAGGAGTACCTTCCTTCTTGGCATAGACCCATTTGCACCCTATAGCTCTTTTTCCTTTTGGAAGTGGCGTCAACTTCCAAGTTTCATTCTGATGAAGTGATTGCATCTCCTCATCCATCGCCTTCTTCCACCTGACACTGTCCGAACTGAGCACAGCTTCTTTAAAGGTGTACGGAACATCATCATCAGTTACTGGAAGAGCGTATGCTACCATGTCTGTGTAACGGGCGGGCATCCGAATGTCTCGTTTCGGTCTGCCGGTGGCAATGGATTCTGGCTGTTGTCTGATCTCAGATAATGGTTCTGAATCCTCCACCTCAACTGATATCTCATCCTGACTATCAGAATCATCATCAGGACGGTTGACTGTCGGAGAAGTCTTTTCTGACTTCTTAGGAGTCTCAAACTCCACATGTCGTAGAGAATTTGGATTCTCATTCTCTGTGTCTGGAGGTATTTGTTTCAGCATTGCAGATTCATCAAAGGTAACGTCTCGGCTTAAGACGGTCTTCTTTGACTCAGAATTCCATAGTCTGAATCCCTTAACTCCTTCACTAAAGCCCAAGAAAACAACTTTCTTGGCCCTAGGATCCAGTTTGGATTCTGTAACATGAAAGTATGCTGGACATCCGAATATATGCAATCGATCATAATCCAAAACTGGTTGTCCAGACCATACCTCCTTGGGAGTTTTCCCATCAAGTGCAGAAGCAGGTAGTCTATTGACTATATGAGAGGCATACATCAAAGCCTCTGCCCAGAATGTCTTGCTCAGGCCGGATTGAGAAAGCATACATCAAACTTTCTCCACCAGAGTACTGTTCATCCGTTCTGCTACACCGTTCTGTTGTGGTGTGCCGGGAACTGTAAAGTGTCTGATTATCCCTTCATCCTGACAAAATTTCATGAAAGGATCTGATTTGTATTCCCCGCCATTGTCTGATCTAAGCCTATTAATCTTTCTGCCTGTCTGGTTTTCAATCATCTTCTTCCATTGAAGAAAGATATCCAGAACTTCATATTTATGCTTCATGGTGTATACCCAAACATACCTGGAGAAATCATCAATAAACGTCACAAAATAATGTTTACCTCCCAATGAAGCATTTTTGGAAGGCCCCCAAACATCAGTGTGAACGTAATCCAGTGTTGCTTTTGTACGATGAATGGCGGTGCTGAACTTCACTCTTGTCTGCTTTCCTATGACACAATGCTCGCAGAAATCAAGTTTATCTATCTTTGCACCTTTCAGGAGACCTTGCTTCACCAAACCTTGCAAAGCCTTCTCACCGACATGCCCTAATCGCATGTGCCAGAGTCGAGAAGTATCAGATGACTCATCGTCGGAACTGCTGGAGACGGCTGCTCTCCCTGTGACTGTGTACCCGTCCAGAAAATATAGATTTCTCTGTCGAGTACCTTTCATTGCCAAGAATGCACCTCGTACAACCTTCAGGACTCCATCTTCCATGGTCACCTTGTAACCGCTGGAGTCTAAGACCCCTAGTGAAATGAGGTTCTTCTTTAGATCAGGAACATACCTGACGTATGTCAGTCGTCTGATTGTACCATCGTGCATCTTCAAACGGATAGTTCCTATCCTTTTCGTCTGGCAGGTGTTGTCATTGCCCATAAGACCAACTCCTCCATCAAGCTTCTGGAAGCTTGAAAACCATTGCCTGTTGGGACACATATGATAGGAACAGTCGGAATCCATAATCCATCTATCAGAATGGTTGTCTGATAATGAAACTGTAAAAGCTGAATCCTCCTCATCATCAGCTTTATCTTTTTTGTACTGGAAACGAAAGAGCTTCTTCTTCAGGTAGAGTCGGTTCTCTATGCTTTTCGCCATGTACTTGTCCTCCAATTTTTTCCAGAGACTTGATACCATAGTCTCCTTCATGACAAAGTACTTCTGGTCCTTAGCTAAACACAACCGAATTGTGCCGCAAGCTTGACGATTTACATACTTCCAATCTTCATCGGAAATATTCTCAGGTTTGGAACTCAAGGCAATATCAGATCCTTCCCGGAATAACAGATCCAGAACTTCGCATTGCCACATGCCGAAGTTGTTGGTGCCGTCAAACTTCTCGATATCAAACTTCGCATTTGATATCGAGCTTCTTTGCCAAGAACTGCTGGTTGATGCCGAGGTCTGAGGTTCAGTTGACTGTTCCAAGATTTCTCCAGCTTTTGGATCTTCCATCGTGCCCGGAAATAGAGTTAATAAAGCTTGACTAAGTAAAACTAATACTTACAAGCGGAATTAGCTAAAACGGATGGCACGGTTGCGTCCGGAACAGTCAAAATAGCTGAAAACAAGTCCGACTTTGTCGAAAACGGGTGAAAATTGCACTGAGTTAGGCAAAAACACTTTTTGGACCGAGTTGACTCAGGAATATTCCGTTACACTAACGGAATATTCTGCAGATAACGGAATATTCTCTGATGGTAACAGAATATTCTCCTAAAAGGCGACGTGGCGCTGACGTGGCTTATCGATGACGTGGCGATGAATGGACGGCGAGGTGGCGGCTGACTGGGCGCTGACGTGGCTGATGACGTGGCGCTACAGTGTCGTCTTCTTCCTTGAAAATTTCTGGAAATTTTCCAGAGTTGACCGAACTTTGACCGAAGCTAGAGAGTTCGTTTGAGCTCCGTTTGAGCTCCGTTTGAGATGCGGTCACCGGCGTTGGAATTGTATTTCCGAGAGGAACACAACGGTACCCTTCGAACAGCGATTCGAGCACTTTGAAATTTCTGGACTTTACCAAAACCAAAGCTTTGATACCAATTTATTACGGAAATGGCCAGAAATTAAACAGAAAAATGCACACAACACAAAAAACACAGATATTTACGTGGTTCGGCAATTGCCTACATCCACGGGAGGCAGCAAACAAATATATTTCAGAATTACAAAAAACAGAGTTTTTTTTTCTCTAAAACTCTCAAGAACTCTCTCTGGAAGCTTAGCTTCTCTGCTGCTTGTTTTCTCTCATATATTATTGCCTTGCTGAGGGTTTTATTTATAGGGGAAAGACAGAGACAACCATCCCCCATTTTCAACATGGTGGTTTGGTTTTTTCCCCATTGTCAACAATACATTCAAGGAGTTGGTGGGTGGTAGGTGAAGGGTGTGGTAGGTGGAAGTGAGCCAATTTGTCAACAATTATCACACCATCTTCCATGCCCAGTTGCCTAAAGACTACGTCAGGACGATGGTGGACAGCCTTTTCGAAGCATATTATATATATTAGGCATGTTCATGAGGAGAGAATGAGCATCTGCCTCCTAAACTCTTGAGGTACAAAATTTAGGGGCAACATTCTATATTGCTGCAAATCAACATACAAGTTTGCAAGATATTAGATCTGGTATAGTTGCCAATCAAAGTAAAGAGAAAAAAAATCTAGTATCGGTAAAAAGTATTTTACCTCAAGGTTACTCAACAAGTTAATATAGTTCCAAGTCTTTGAATTATTGCCGTCTCTCAATAACTTTTAGAGAACTTTTGATGAGCCCAGTAGAAGTGGAAAATTAACCCCAAAGTAAGGATGGTCAACAATACTTTCCAGCTCTGGATCCTTAAGTACATGCCTTGCAAGGGCAGGTATGCGAATCGAAAAGAATATTCAAATATAAAACCATCATTGTTAGTAGACATTTAATAACAATATCAGCCTATAAAGGAAAAAATATTACTTACAAATAATGGAAAGGTAAAGCCTTTGAGGCTTTGATCATCTTTGTTTTTTTCTTTAATTTGAAGCTCTTCAAAGAATGCAATAAGTAGGTCAACATCGCTGCGTCCCATTCATATCCACTTATTGTTTCTTTATCTACTAGCAGTTGTAGATACATGGGAGAAATTGCCGACGTTGAACTATCTACAAATAAAACACTACTTAATATATACAAAATGTAGGCTCTAACATAATACCACAGCTCATGGTCATCTTTTGCTTCAGGGACTGTCTCAAAATTATTTTTTAGCCAACATAATCTTAATCTCCAACCATCAATATCAACTTCGGTTGGCACTCCCTAACTTGTTACGATACACAGTAGTATTATCCTTGAGTTCACAACTGTAACAGGATTGCCATCAATCGGCAACCTAATATATATACAACATCTTCTAAGCCATATGCAAGAGAGGACCACAGGCAATTGAGGCTATTCCAAACCTTGTCGACATAGTGAAATTACTATACAAGTTGTCTGAATGTGTTTGTATGTATTTGTATGTTTTGTCTTGACTTTGCGACACGCCATTGAGGCTATCCCTAAAGATTTTTGATCGTAAAATGGAAGCGGTTCTGAAACGAGAATTGCAAGCAATTAAAGATCGCATGATGGGACGCCTTGAAACCCCCCTTTGTAACCGACAACACCTTGTCTCACAGATCAGTATCCTGAAAATTTTGAGAAATGTCTCACGGGTCATATAATTAAGTATTAGAATTGCTAGTCATTCGGCGTTAGTTATATCATCTCATTCGGCATTACGCATATCATCTCATTCGGCGTTACTTTGTCAGTCCCTCTATTTTGGGTTAGATGATGTTTTTTTTAACCGGTTTGCCAATAGATGGTAAACTAGTTACCGGAGTTGATGAAGATGGAGCAACCTTGTGTGAAAAATATTTAGGTGTCAATTTGTTTATACCAAAGACTTGTTCTATACTTTTAATGGATCTTAGATTAAAATATCAACATGTTGAGGAGAACATTGATGTAGATAGAGAGTAATTCATGTTTCATTTTCGTGTGTATGTTTTGTATATATTATGATGTCTTGTGTTTCCTAGGATCCTTCACAAAATGAAACACAAGACATATACACGAAAATGAAACATGAACTCCTCGCTATCTAGATCAATGTTCTCTTTAACATGCTGAAATTTTGACCTAAGATCCCTTAAAAGCATAGAACAAGTCTTTGGTCTACACAAATTGACACCTAAATATTTTTCACACAAGGTTGCTCCATCTTCATCAACTCCGGTAACTGGTTTACTATCTATTGGCAAACCAGTTGAAAAGAACATCATCTAACCCAAAGTAAAGGGACTGGCCAAGTAATGCCGAATGAGATGATATGCGTAATGCCTAATGATATGATATGACTAACGTCGAATGACTAGCAATTCTAACACTTAATTATATGACTCGTGAGACATTTCTCAAAATTTTCAGTATTGTTGACACCACGTGGGGTGCCAATATCATGTGGAGACTGACTTCCATCCCTATTGTCTGCTATGTCACTGCTTCACAAGTTCTTCGAGGTTAACTTAGCAAATGTTAGTTCACGACCCTCTCCTTCTAGCGCCAATTGTTGACGGTGATTTTTGGATTACGTAAAATCGATCACAGGTTACACAAGGTATGTAAAGTTTGCGGTTGTTTAATGAATCGAAAAAGAATAAAAGAAATTGTGCGAGCAAGATTTTACGTGATAAAACCCCTAAGTGGGGAAACATCCACGGTTGCCGGTGATGGCGAGGAGAAGAATTCACTATGAATAATATGATTACACACTCTGTTTTTCTCTTTTCTTGCGTTTCTCTCTTTTATGTATATCTATGCATATTTTTTCTCTATCTTTTACAATGAGATTATGAGTCTATTTATATATGCATAGAACCCTAAATCATGGTATACAAATAAAGAAAAGTAGTGGTGTCTAACTAGGACTGATTACTTGTTGAAGTTGTTTTTGTCTTCTTTCCTGTTTCGCCTCTTCCATGAATTGAATGAACTAGACTTGTTGTCTGATTTGGACTCTGATATCTATAAGGAAGTTTATTTCCTTATCAGAGTGTACTGTAAGGTGCCTTGTTTAAGTGTGACTATTCATGTGCGTATTTGAGTCGTGATTGCCTTTAATGACTCTCATGCGTCATCTAACTGATCAGCTACCTAACCCGACCAGTTATCTTTTACCCCGATCGAATTGTATTTACCCGAGCCAGTTATCTCTACCTAATCGGCTAGTTTCACCGATCAGGTTATTCGTACCTGATCGGTTAGTTTCCCCGGCCATCTTAGATAAACTTGATCAAGCCTTGAGATTATCCACTTGTCGTCTTGGGTTGATCTTTCCTTGCTGACTTTGGTGACGTGGCATATCTAATCACCGTACTTTCTGGTGATTATGCTGACTTGTCATGCTATCAAAAAATCCCTATAACAGGCCTTCTTCACCACATTTGGTTGGCCCACCAAGACCATTGAGGAGTTGGCCCTTACAAAAGCTGCCTCTAACTTATTCAAGTGAGCTAACAATTGGCTTCCTAAAGATGAGCCATTAGAAGAGTCCTTATTATTAGGTCCTGAAAGCAAAACATCTTTCTTTCTATCTAGCCCGTCACCCAAGGACCAAACCAAATTACCTCCATTGTACTTCTTACCATCTCTGTTGGAGCACTCACCACTCCACTTGTTGCCTCCAACGTCAGAAGAAGTTGATCTGTCATCCCTAGTGCTCTCCATCACCCTATTGTAATCTTGCATTTTATTCAATACCAACTTTCCATTCATCATTTGGTGCACATTAGGCCTAGGTTTCAAAGTACGCACCTAAATTTTTTTCCCTTTGTCTAACCCTTCATTCGCCACACGAACTAGATTGATAGGTTCCAGCTGAGCCTGCCTATGATTGATAGCCAACCTACCATTGATGTGAGACCTTCGCTTGGTATACTCCATTTTCTTCTGACTCTTACTCAACTTAGCCCCATTTCCCTGTTCTGTAGAAGGCACATTGGTAAATGAAGTCTCACTTACTCTTTTTTCTTAATCGGTGGACCCATCTGTTTGTGGGAGAGAATTCAAAAAACCTGGACTGGAACTCTTCTTCAAACCGAGAAAAACTTCTGCCGGTGGCCAATTTGCCAGAACCGTGTCTTCTTTAAGCTTGACCATAATCTCTTCTTTTCCAACAGTAATTCTTACTTTAAGAGAAACCATATGCTCCTGCAAAGTTGATACTAATACCCTTCCTCCCAAGTGTCTACAAAATATTATGGAAAAAATCTGACAAAGATATCAAGCATATGGAAGAATTATCTGAGAACGATATCAAACATCTACAAGAATTGTCTGAGAATGATATCAAACATCTATAAGAATTGTTATATCAAGCACTGAAGTAAGGCCCTGTTTGATTTTTCAACTTAACACTGAATGACACTTAGTGTGTTCCATTCAGTTATTTTGTTTGATTTTTTAAGTGTTAAAATCACTTAATGAACCATTAAAATCACTTGTTTTGAAAAGTGAAAATTTTTCACTTTTCACTTAACACTAATCCAATTTAATTTAATGTAAAATTTTACTTCCAAAACTATCCTCACTATTTTAATCTATTTCCAATTTTGTCTTCTGTTAAAGCCCTAATCGTTTTAATACTTTTTCTTTTCTTTTCACCGTAAAAGACTTTAGCATCAGAAAACCTAGCTGCTTCCTAGCATCACAAACAACTGGAGACTGTTTTCCTAGCATATTCCGGTAAGGTCTTTTTCCATCTTTTTCCATAATTTGATAATTAGTTTTATTAAATATTATGTTCATTTTCAATGTAATTCAACAAATGGAGTAATGTATGAATATGATTAATAACTAAATAAATTTATTTTAGAATTAATTTACATTTTAGAGTTGTCCTTAATATATTAAAATGTAAATATATAACAAATAATAGTTATAAGGGTGTAGTTGTAAAAGCATTTATTTTCATATATTTATAACTTAAAAAAATAAACAGTTTATCACTTATATTCAGTTTTCAGTGAAAAAAAACAAACATGTTTTTCAGTTTTCAGTTTTCAGTCACTATTCAGTGTTTAGCAACATTCAGCACTGTTCAATCTTCAGAAAAAAAAAAAATCAAATGGGGCCCAAGTCTGAAGTTTACTTTGTTTTTTTTATATAAAAAAAACACAATAATCTATTTGTCTGTTGAAGAAATTAAAAATGGTCGGTTTCCTGCAGCAAGTGAAGGTGAGAGCGATAGGGTTGAAGATATTGTTGAAGAAAGGTGTCAAGATTGTCGGAAACTCCTTCAAAAAAGGGTGGTACAAAGTGAAGCATATCAAGAAATAAACAAAGAGATTGAGACTTTTATATTTGTATGTCATAGTTTTTATGTTTTTGATACTCATGTAAAGCTCTGAGTTTTCTAGTATATTTTTTTTCTTGTTATGGTTCTCTAATTAACCTAATGAAGGAACCTTGTTATTTTTTTCGTTTTTCTTTTCTACCATGAAATAAGTAGAAGAAAAAAAACTCAATAAAAAAATTAAGAAAAAATAAATTATTCAATAAAAGTAAAAATCAGAGGTAGAGAGATCATTGATGGGGTATATTAAGTTTGGAAATAAGTATAAAAAAACAAAAGGGGTAGTTTAGTATGAATAAACCGATAAGGTGTGCCTAAAGCAGCGCTCTAAATTTTTTTCTCCCAGAGATGCAATAATTTAAAACAAAAAGATGAAAAGTGACAAACCGACAATAACTAGTCACTTACCCGACTTTATCAATAATCAACTGTTTTATTTTTATGCCAAGATTTTTTCTACAGTATCCTAACCATGAGGGCAAGGATATTTTATGATCGGTTTTAATTGGATGCTTAAATGTTATATTTGACACGTTATTTTAACACTGTACTCTGATGTATATATATTTTCGATGTATATATCAACGCCAATAAAAAATGGTAAAATGTTATATTTGGCACATCATTTTAGTACTATACTCCAATGCATAATTTTATTTAAAATGTTATTTTTAATTTTTTATTATTTAAAATTATAAAAATCAACAAATATAATTAATGCATTCAATTTATTTAATATTTTTATTATTTAAAATTATAAAAGTCAACAATTAATGCATTCAATCTAATTATAAAATAGTATTTTTGTAATTAAAAAAACGGCATTTATTGCTGTACCAAATTTGACATATACTATACTTTATACCAAATTATAGCATTAGCATACTAAAATAACATTGTATTGGAGATACTCTAATACTACTGAATTTGGTATCTGTTTCTCTAGCTATTAATCAGAAGAGATATTAAAGTATAGTTAACCTGCCTTGCCAACCTTCCTTGCTGTTTATATCTTTCCAATAATTTTTTTTGAGAAAATCCAATAATTTATTGAAACATTTTTTTGGGGAGAATTTATGAAAGTGATCACTTAAATTTTATTAATTTATTTTTAATCACAAACTATAAAATTATAAAAATACCCTCCAACACTTCTTTTTTCGAACTTGAAATCATTAATTAGTAACTAGTAAAATTTGCTACATTAAATCATCACATATCAATTTTGCTACTTGTTGATTTCACTTAGCAATTCAGAGAGATATGTGATTCAAGTAACAACTACATGGAAATTATTTCAAGCTGAAAATTATTTCAAGTAGCTTGAAGAGAGGGGAGAGCGTTTGGGGGAGGCAATTATTTACTTGAGGGTATTTGGGGTATTTCAGATTTCAATTGATTATTAACATTGAAATTATGTATGTGATTAATAACAAATTTTAGATGTAATAGTGGGGCTATATATGAGTTTAAGAATAATGGACACATTTTATAAAGAATCAATAATGTCATAGATGTGGCGTTTTTTATAAATATTTTCAATGTTAATTTCAAAAAAGGAAAAAAAAACAAGGAATCGTTTCAGTGTTGGAAAACGAGGATACGTGTTATGAAACGATTTAATCTAATTTCTTCATGTTCATTGAATTATGATTACTAGAGATCCAAGATTCCCAAACTCTTTAATCAAATCAATATCAGCATAGAGGAGACAAATATACCTCCTCAAAGATACGTACAAAAATCCAACATGACTTGCTCACAAAAGTCAAAATGCTATATTTAGTAGAATAATACTTGTGTGTTGACCGATCAACATCCAAAGTACTAATACCATCAATTTGGATGTACACATGGTTTGTTTTCCTTTACTTTTATATATATATATATATATATATATATATATATATATATATATATATATACCACTTTACATTCTTCATAAAAAGATCACGTGTTGAGTGCTGACTGATCAGCACCCAAATATTGTTCTATTTAGTACATTGTTTAAGTTCTTTTTCCAATAAAAACTTAACTCAACTTGATTTCATAACAGTTTTATTACCACTTTACATTCTTCATAAAAAGATCACGTGTTGAGTGCTGACTGATCAGCACCCAAATATTGTTCTATTTAGTACATTGTTTAAGTTCTTTTTCCAATAAAAACTTAACTCAACTTGATTTCATAACAGTTTTATTAATGAAAACCGTAACTTCAAAATTCTAAATTAGTAAAAGCACAATTCTTAATTAGTAACCGGACCGTAAATCCAAAGTAAAGAAAACCGCAACTTCTCTAAGAAGGAAAATGGTTGTAGTGAACGGAGATAAGTGTTGGTCATGAAGATGTACATATCATGAAATTATTGGATATAGGGTTTGTCCTATCACTATCCCGTGTCTTGTATGTTTCAAAACAATAAAGTCTTCTTAATCTTTTTCCACCTCCTCGAACCCCACCGCCGAATATTCCAAGAAATTAATTCTTACTTTTCAACTCTCAAATCAATGTGAAAAACTCGTATAATTCACAGCATCCAATTCAACTACACTATATGTATATCATGTGTGTGCCTCTCATCTCCCTCATCACTCATCATTACAACACTTGGCTAGCTAGCTTTGCTAGACAGTTCTAGTAGAAAAGATGGTGGCTGCTGCTGCAGGCTTCAGTGGCGGTGGCTTGAGAGATATGAGGAGCTTCGCTTTACACACTATCACCGGAAGGTGGCTCATGGTTTTTGCTTCAATATTGATCCTGTCAGTATCTGGTGCAACTTACATGTTCGGTCTATACTCAAACGATATCAAAACATCTTTAGGCTACGACCAATCCACTCTCAACTTGATAAGCTTCTTCAAAGACTTAGGGGCCAACTTTGGAGTCATATCGGGACTCATCAACCAAGTTACACCACCGTGGATTGTGCTATCAGCCGGTGCGGTCATGAACTTCTTCGGGTACTTCATGATTTGGCTTGCTGTCACAGGTCGCATTGCCAAACCACAAGTCTGGCAAATGTGTCTATACATAAGTATAGGTGCTAATTCTCAGTCTTTCGCTAACACCGGAGCTTTGGTCACTAGTGTCATTAACTTCCCGGAGAGTCGAGGCTGCGTTATAGGCCTTTTGAAGGGCTTTGTTGGGCTTAGTGGTGCTATTATTGCACAATTGTACCGTGCTTTCTATGGAGATGATACAAAGGATCTTATTTTGCTAATTGCCTGGCTTCCTGCTGCTATATCCTTTGCTTTTCTCCGAACAGTTCGGATTATAAAGATCGTTCGCCAGGCAAATGAGCTCAAAATCTTCTATAAAATGCTCTATATTTCTCTTGGACTCGCTGGTTTTCTCATGATCTTAATAATTTTACAGAATCGGTTCACTTTCAATAGATTCGAGTACATTAGTAGCACTACGCTTGTTATTATATTACTTCTCCTTCCAATAGCTATCGTAATTCCTGAAGAATTCACTCTTTGGAAAGCCAAGAAACAAGCCTTGAACGACCTTTCTCAATTCAAAGTAGTCTCCGAAGAGCCACCAGCAGTTGAATTACCGCCACAAACACCTCCTCCTGTGACCGTGAGTTCAGAGAAGCCAGTTGCTTGCACTGAAAACATCTTCAAACCACCAGACAGAGGTGAAGACTATACGATATTTCAAGCTCTCTTCAGCATTGACATGTTGATTCTATTCATTTCAATAACTTGTGGTGTCGGCGGGACATTAACGGCAATCGACAACTTGGGACAAATCGGGACCTCATTAGGCTATCCAACTCGTAGCATAACAACATTCGTATCACTAGTGAGCATATGGAACTATCTAGGCAGAGTAGTATCCGGTTTCACCTCCGAATTCTTGTTAACAAAGTACAAGATCCCACGTCCTCTGCTTCTTACGTTCGTGCTTCTTCTATCTTGCGTTGGACATCTTTTGATCGCATTCGGTGTCCCGAATTCTCTCTACCTCGCTTCGGTTATCATCGGATTCTGTTTCGGAGCTCAATGGCCTCTAATTTTCGCTATTATATCGGAAATATTCGGACTTAAGTACTACTCTACTCTGCACACTCTTGGCGGCGTGGCAAGTCCGCTTGGTTCGTATTTGCTTAACGTGGTAGTGGCCGGAAAGTTGTACGACAAAGAAGCTTTGAAGCAAATGGAAACTCTGGGTCGAACAAGAGGGGCCGGAGAGGACTTGACTTGCAGTGGCGTGCACTGTTATAAAATGGCTTTCCTTATAATCACAGCAGCTGCCATGTTCGGGTGCCTTGTCTCGATCGTTTTGGTTATCAGGACCAAGAAATTTTACCAAGGTGATATTTACAAGAAATTCAGAGACCAAGCCAAAGCTGCCGAGACTGACATGACTGGTAGTACTTTTAATGAAACTGGTGTTGTGCAGTTGAAAGACATTGAACCAAAACCTCCTGCAGATGTCGCTGCGGCCGCTACAACCACCGCCACCGCCACCACAACAACACTCAATGGACATTGATTTATAGATAGTGGACATTAATTTATTTACTGTTTGTACAAGGAAATTGAACTTTATAGACTAAATATATACTTTTGATTTTCAATTTTAACATTATCGAAGCAGAAAATTAGTTTAAAGAGATTGACTAGTGCATGGTATTGCGAAAATTTTAGTTGGGCCGAGCGGGCAAAGATTCAGCATGATCCCTCCAGCCTCTTGAAAAATTTCCTTTTAATCTTTATATTTTGTTTAAATTTTTATATTTATTTCTTATAAAATGATAATTTTATTGATTGATCTCCAAACTTGATTTAATTTTAAAATTCTAGCTTCATCTATGAAGCTGACCCAATTCACAGCTTGCAATATTATCATAATCATATTTCTGCTATGGCTAACAAAAGTCTAAGTGTCCGTAGTTGAACACTAGTGTAAAAAATCAAAAGAATAGTATGTGATGATTTCGACTTAATTTGTCTGTTTTGGAAGACATTATTGCTCTTCATCCTTGAATAATGGAAACAAACAAGATTGACCTTTCGCAATAAATTTTGGTGTCATAGGCACATTGAAATTAAACGTACCTAGTCTCTAGGTGAAGTTGTGTGGGCTCCCACCACCAATAATACAAAGAGCTGATCACAATCTCTTGTACTCATCATGTGATGGTGCATCCAAGCCCCACTATGCATTTTTTGTAACCTTTTGATTACAATTATTGGAAAATGATCAGGTTTAGATTGCTTAATCGCCCTTTCCTTCTTTTCCAATCAACCAATCTCATAACAAAGGTTGCATTAACCTTTTTGTTGTTATAATATCTATGACTCTGGGAGTGAAACTAGATTTTTTTTTTAAAGCTTTTAACCATGTGAAGAATTTGAGTTGCTGAACTAGAAATTATTTGTCCAAGTCACAATCTCGTTCATCTACCTGTTGAATTATACCAAACTTGCAAGGCTACAAACAAATTCAATCTTCATCACAAATAATACATTAATAATCTATTGTCTGATTGCGATGTTCAACAACTTTTGGTGAGCTTCAATTCTTTGTAATAACTATTTAAAAGAATATTATCCACTCATCATTATCACTTTAAAATTTATATACAACAGAATTGAAAATGCCATCCAACCAATTTTAATAACATTTTTTTTTCTATTTTTTAAATTAAAACGATGTTTAGTTGGTAATAACTTAGATTATCCCATCAAAATTTAAATTAAGAGTAATCACCCCATTACTCAGCTTAATTATGATGTGTACTAGGTAGTAACCAATTACACTTGGTCAAGTCACTCACTCTTTAGGCTTAGTAAAATCTAGTTGACTTGGATTTGTCTTATCAAATTGAATGACTCTTTCCATGCACAATTGAAAACATCTTTTAAATTGTTTTTCTTTAGGGTGATTACCAAATAGATCCTGGATTATTTTTAAAATTCCAAATATTTGTGACTTTTATAAAAGTGACAAATTGGTCTCTAACTTTTCCTAAGTACCAAATTGATCCATCTGTTAACTTTCCGTTAGTCAAACTTAACAGTAAAGTGGTATTTTTGACTTTTTAGCATTTGTAAATAAATTAAAAACGAAACTAATTTTATATGAAAACAAAATAATTATAAAAATATGATAATAATATTAAAAAAAAAAATCCACCTCTATTATTAGAGTCTGTAGGTGAATTCTGAAGATCTCCTCCCCTTGAAGAGATTGTCGGAGTTGGGATCCGGAAAACCCCAACATGATTCGACCGGACCTGACATTTCATTTCGAAAATACTTGCATGATATTTGGTTTCTTTTTCTTCCCATTTTCAGCTTTAAGCACTTTAACTCTAACCATTTATCAATATATTTCACCAACTAACCGAAGGTTTTAGATTTTTTTTCACCCGACTCAAGCATATTTAACAAAGGTAAGAATCTGATTTTTTGCAGTTGACGATTATTAACCTAAATAACTAAAATTTGTATTGGTTAAATCGGTGACTAACGAACCCTGATAACTTTGATTTGGATTTCAACAAAAAACTCCTCTTGGCACATAATCAGAAGTTCTAAAGATGTAATGAGGGAGGATTTCATGGGAATTGATTAGTCTATAAAAAACACTCACCAACACAGTACCCAAGTGCCCACAAATCTGCACACAGAGTATCAAGTTTCTGTTTTGCAGAAATTCCAAATGGGCTGCAATATTTTAAGTCTCAAAAATGACTTCTAAAATCTAGAACTACATTTAGAGGACCTACACATTCTCGGTTAAGTTTCTAGATCGCTGAGGATCCTCCACGATCGGGGACCTCCCCTGGAGGCCGCATTCTCACTTTTTTTTTTTAGTTTAACTTAATATTTTTCTTTTATTGATTATCCATTTTAATCGGGGGTATTAAAATAATCTCCTAACTTTAGTCAAAGTCAAATGTCTAAATTAACATTCAATAATGACCAATTTGGTATTTCTAAAAGGTCAATGACCAATTTGACACTTAGGAAAAATACGAGGATCAATTTGGTCACGTTTGTAAATGTTGCAAACTACTTGAAATTTTAAAAAAAGTCCATGGCTAATTTGGTAATCGCCCTTTTTTTATAACTATTTAAATTTAAAAGACTGAGGAATAAATATATGATTTGATCATATATAAGTTCATTAATGTAAGTGTGAAAGGTTTACCATTATACATCCACTCTTAATTAAGTGATTGTGCACTTTATCTTTTACATTTATAATAAAAGTTCGAGTCTTATCTTTACTTATTAGATTGTAAAAGTGTTGAAATACCTATCTCTTAGGGCGAAGAGTTGTATCTCGTTAGGTCTTAACACATCATTTGATCGATTTTTTACAAGTTGATTATAGTGTTCTCTAATGGATTTGACATTTAGCGGATTAAAAATTAAAAAAATTAGGATCTTGAGATTTCTAATAAAAATTTAGTTATAGAGTAGCATTCAAGCTTATCTAATTAGAGTATGCGGATTCATTCCACTTAAATTTTTAGATTTAAAGTCATGTTATTAGAGTATTGGACAAACTGTATAGCTTGTTTGGGTTATCTAATTCTGAACTTGGACAAAATCTATCTTGCCTTTTTTTATTCCTTTAGTAATCAGAAGCAAGATCAATGTCAAATGCCGATCGTTTTGGTGGTAGTCGGAGACTAGTAATATCCATCCACTCACCAATGTACAAATATTGACACATTCTATATTTGTGGAAATAGTATCAAAGAGCATTATGTTTAGGTTGAATTCCGAGAATTTCACCATTTTAATAAGTTAAGTTTAAATGGCATCAAATTACTAAAATACCCTCATCTCTTTCTTCTATTATGTTTGTACCATTGTTAGGTTTTTCTTTTCTTTTCAAAATCCTCAATTGTCCTCCATCAATGGATATGAAAGACCTCCATTGGAAGTTGAAATCGGCCTCCAATGGAGGTTTCAATGAAGAATATGAAAAAAAAAATTAATTTTTTTTGTAAAAGTCTTGAAAATTGTAAAAAGTCTTGGATATTTTATTACGTTGATATATTATTATTATTATTATATTGTTATTATTATTTTGATATTTTATTTATTATTATTATTATTATTGTTTTTGTTGTTATTATTTTGATATATTTATTATTATTATTATTATTATTATTTCTATTGTTGTTGTTTTTATTATTATTTTGATATATTTATTATTATCTTTATTTTGTTGATATTATTATTATTATTATTATTATTATTATTATTATTTCTGTTGTTGTTGTTTTTATTATTATTTTTGATACATTTATTATTATTATTATTATTATGTTATATATTTCTCTCCCTTTTGTATTTAGATAATACACCATCCATTGTATTAGACCAATTAAAAAATATTAGCTAATACAATACAATGCATAGTAAAAAGCAAGCCATACATGGTACTATATTATCTTAATACATTTTAAACTTTTAATAGTTAATACTATACAAGGGCAATTACCAATTAGATCCTGGACTTTTTCTTAAATTCCAAGTTATTTGCGACTTTTACAAGAATGACCGAATTGGTCCTCACATTTTTTCCAAGTCTCAAATTAGTCCCTTTCTTTTTTGAAGTGACCAAATTGGTCATTCTAATAATTTAACGATGTTAAATATAACAGTTGACTTTAATACTTTTAGTTAAAGTACGTAAATACCATTTATTTGTTATATTAGAGTAGTTGTTTTGTCTTTGTATATTAAATTCACTATTATAATTACAACAAAATCCAAAACTATTATTAATAAATCACCATTTGTACCTTTTCTTAATTAAAATTCTCTAAAAAAATATAAAAATATTTTAATAAGACAACATCAATTATTATTTTATTTTTTTTAAACAAAGTTACCATTCATGCTCAGTTTAGTCTTTTACCATTGTTATATAATATTGTTTTTTTTGTTAATGTTGTACATGCACTGTTTTCAAAATTATTTAAAAATCAAAACGCACAAATAAAGTAAACAAAATATACATTTGTTAAAAAAAACTGTACATATGTTAATATTATATTGTTTATAAGTAAAATACAATTTTACCTCTACACAGTTAAAGTTGACTGAAGGAACTTAGTTTTTTTTTTTTTGAACAACGAAAGTTTATTCATCGGCCAAGAGGCCGGGAAAGGGAACGACCATGAAAAAACACGAAAGCAACAGGAAACCAAGACTGAAAGCAGGAAAAACAAAGACCAGGAACCCCCCGAGAAAACAAGAATAGAAAACCGGGATGTGGTTACAAATCACCACATTCAAGCCTATCACCCATATTCTTTGAACCCTTTTTTGCAAGATCGTCTGCAAAGGAGTTTAAGTGTCTAGGATTGTAGATAACAGAAATCCTTCTCATTGTCATAGGGATTAATTTGGTACTTAGAAAAAATGTAAAGACTAATTTGATCATTTTGTAAAAGTCACAAATAACTTGGAATTTAAAAAAAAAGTCTGGGACCCAATTGGTAATTGCCCTACTACCAAACAAGCCCTTGTTTTCAATATTAGATTTTGTCAACTAGAAAGGTTTACGTTTTTGAATTCAAAGATTTTGATTCTGGTTTATAAGTTTCTCACATCATCAATATCTTTTGTTCGTTTTTGAATTCAAAGATTTTGATTCTGGTTTATGATTTTCTGACATCATCAATATCTTTTGTACATTTTAGCTTTCAAATTTCAATCTTCAACAAAATACAAATCTTTTTGACTCATTTTTAAAGAACTTCTTATCTACATTGAAGACCCTCATCACCAGAGTTATTACGGACCCTGATTTATACCCTCAATATAACGTATAAATCTTTTAATAATATCTATTATAATTTTTTTATAATAAATTGGAGATGTGCCAAAATTTGCCTAAATATCTAATAGTTATGACAAATAAATAACTTATTGTACATTCTTTTCTAACAAAACAGTTGATGGGTGTTTTTTTTTTCTTCATTAAAGTTGAGTTTTTTTATGAAAAGCATTTCAATCAAAATGGCTTTAATTTTCACATGATTAATATTCAATTACAAACGAAGAATAAATGAATCTCGTTATGTTAATTAAATTATAAACATGTTTAGTATAATAAATAAAAGAAGAAGAAAGATGATTATTTTAACTTGTAATGCATTTTATTATGACATGATTGGAAATTGCATGGTGACAGTTAATTATCATTTTAATCTTGGGGGTACTTGATAATAATTCAGTAATAATAATAATTATGAAGATTGAGAAAAGCAAAGCAAGGATTGGAATTCTAGACAAACAAACACACTGCCCATCTCTCTGTCTCTCTTCATTTTTGAGGTTACATTCTTGCATGTTAATCAATACCTCCAGCAGCTTTAAAGAGAAAATGGCAGTTGGCATACATGCATTTGATATTTTGATGCCCCCACCACCTCAATATGATTTTTGCTCTCCAACTACTCCCATACCAACTTTATTAATCCTACGAATCTACGATAGTGCAAAATGAATCACTTAGCTGACTATATAAACATCCACCCTTGGAGCTTCAACTTCAAAATCTCCCTCTCTCTCCTTCAAAACACCCTTCACTTTACAAAATTTCTTTGAATCACTCTCAAAAGAGCGATTCTTCTAATCTCATCTCATCTTCTCTCTTCTCTTTCACTGTTTTCTTTCGCATATCTCTCACCAAGTCTCATCTAGAAAACAAATCAAACCCTCAAATTTACTCCTGTGATATTCTCTATGGGGACAAAGAAGAAAAGAAAAAGGTTTTTGAAGATTGTTTCACTTCTTTTTTTGATTTACTTTGTTTTATCCATACTCTTGATATATCTGTGTGATTGTTTTTGCAGAAAAGTCAACTTACTCAGGTTTGTTTTCGGGTTGGAAGGTGTTGGAAAAAAGGTATTCACTTTCATCTAACAAATATATACCTGTGAGAGTTGAAATCCTTTTCTTTCTTAGTTATTATTTTTTCTTTTACAATTTTATTCTATGTTAAATACAACACACTGGCTGCTTGGACTAATCTGGTTTCATCTCCAGGTACCAGGTATTGTCTGAACGGACTTGAAATCTGGTTTGACTTGGGATCTTCACAAGTCTGATTTCTGTATCTGCACAGGGCTAAAAGCGAATTGAATTTTATTTTGCAGTTGCCCCATTTCGGCGGCAATTGCAAAAAGCCTGTTTGCAACAGCCATTACGTAGTTTTTTTTATTTGAATTTGATTAAGACACTTATGGAGCCTCCATTTATACAGTGGTAAAGAGCCTCCATTTATATGGTGATAGAGGAATCTCGCCATACGTCACGAATTAGATGGCATGCACAATTCTAACTGGTTTGACTTGGCATAATCACAAGTCCGATTTGAAAAATAAGAGTTATGTATCTGCACAGGATTAAACGAGTACATTGCTAGAAAGGGTAATAGACCTGAATTAATTAAAGACGACGGGTTTTTTAAAGGTATTTCGGAAAGACAGCTTCAAAAAGGTGAATTGAATTTAATTTTTCAGTTACCCCATTTCGGCAGCAATTGCAAAAAACCTGTTTGTAACAGCTATAGCCATACATGCTATTACTTAATTTTTTTGATTTGAATTTGATCGACCCTCCATTTATAGAGTGGCAGAGGAATTTCGCCATATGTCACGAATTAGATGGCAAGCACAATTCTTACTGGTTCTCTTTGCGCTAGCTTTTGATTTTTTGTTTTTTTGTTTTTATTGAGAAAATAGCACTATAAACCATTAATTGGTAGATGGAATCTCAAAATAGCCATTCATTATTTAAATTGTTTCAAAATCACCATTTTAATAAAACATTGTTCATTAGCGGCCATTAAATCAAAATGTAACATAAAGTTATCGTTATCTGTAACATTGCCCCATAAAGAACTGCTACTTACACACTAATTTCAAAAGAAATGTAACTTACACACTAATTTCAAAAGAAATGTAACTTACACACTAATTTCAAGCATTGCAGTTGGGAAGCGTTCTTGAGAACAATTCCATGCCAATCAAGAAAACTAGAACATAATTTAGTTCTTTGTAACATTTTTCATTTTGTAGTATCGTATTAAAATCTTATGACATATTTTTTTCGTTATTTGAGCATTCAAGATGTCTCTTTAATTTGTTGTTTAAATTACAAAATGTCGCCAATTTGACTAAAACTTGTTGTTTAAATTAAATAATGTTAAATTCTGTAAAAAAAAAAAAAAATTAAATGCAAAGTGGCAACAATTGATACTTTCTTTCTATGAAATGACTAATTTGAGTCATTTAGAAATTAATGGTCATTTAAGAACAATCTCACCAAATAAAATCTATGTCTTTGTATTAGATTCTTTCAAAGTTTTTAATTTTTTATAAAATCTTTTATATAATGTTGTGCAGATTCGAGGAAAGAGTTCAATATGTCACACCTCAACCCGAAGGTCAAGACGTGACCTTACTTTGTTACAAATATCTTACAAAAAGCGGAACTGAATATTTCATATACAATTACATACTTCCAAATTCGTATCTAAAAAGAACATAACATTCTGAAAGATAACTAAACCCTTATCGCCTAGGGAACCAAGAACCAAACTCCGTTGAGATGCCAACCCAAGTTATGAGCAAATCACAACCTCAAGAATCTGGAATCACAATGTACTAAGTGAGTTTGGAAACTCAGTAAACATACTAAACATGGTTTTATACATATACAAATATCACAAAATACGAAAAGTCATATCTTTCAAAACATAGTTCACAAATCATTCAAATCATATACTTATCAAATTTTGCTAGGTTCCTTTATCCATTATTGCGTAGTAGGACTTTTCATATTTCATATATATATATATATATATATATATATATATATAGTGGTTCGCTCATAAGGATCCCTTATTTTAATTTTGGTAAGGACCATGATGAAATTACATCCATTTTTATGTATTTTGATCTGATTTTTTTTTTGTATAGGACATGTTCAATGAAATATACCTATAAATAAAATTTGAGAATTTTTCAAGCACTATAAGTATTTATCCCAATTTTTTTTAAATATGAAGACATCGAAAAATGGGCGAAATATAGGGAAATTCAAGGTAAATAGTTATAGTACTTGAAAAATTCTCAAATTTAATTCATAGGTAGATTTCATTGAACATGTCCTATATAAAAAAATTCAGATCAAAATACATAAAAATAGATTTAATTTTATCATGGTCCTTACCGAAATTAAAATAAGGGATTTCTTATGAGAGAACCACTATATTTATACATATATATATATATATATATATATATATATATATATATATATATAACTAAGTGAAGCCAAAGTTACCCGTCGACAACTAATGTATACAGAGAAAGTGCAAGTGAAGATTTCTTATTTTTTTTGAAAACACAAAACACTCATGCCAGAAGGTAAGAGCCAGACCCTCATTGTGATCAGCGATGAGTCCTCCCACATGCACTAATACGTCAACACACGAATGTGAAGACTCTTTAGTCCCTAGAGATCTCTAGAGACACTTCCCGTATACCACACACATATCAAATCACATATCACATAGGGCTCCACACAAATTCACATAGTTGCCTACTAGGGATACTAAACAAAGTAGTCTAGCGAAAACACATGGTATTGTACCATATATTCACATTTCAAAGCATTTTGAACACATTTCCAATCATTCAGAATGCATTTCGAAAACATTAATAAACAACTTTCATATACATATAACATTGTGATTCCGTTTCGAAAATGGGTCTAGTATACTTACCTCTTAGCAAACCAATTAAGAGCAATTGTCCACGAAGCTAATAATCCAATCCTTAGCCTAAGATCATATAATCATATAAATATCAGAGACTTATTATTTATTAACGTCTAGGACTGAAAAAAAAAGAGGTTGTTATCAGGGACGTAACCAGGATTGAAAACCAAGGTAGGCTAGAATTTTTTTTTAATGAATATTAACATCACTTGGTTAGAAGGACATAATTAGATGTTCCGTAAAATACACATTCTGAATAAATATGTTATTGAATTTTATTTTATTTTTAAAAAGCCAAAACAAATTATAAGAGAAATAAAAAATACAAATACGAACACTAATTAAATTGTATCCTACGATTTATTTTATTAATGACAACGATAATCTCTCTTTCAATGTAGATATGCATGAAGTTTGTTAAAAATTCATTTTCCATCTTAATGCGAAATGATGTTCTGATAATTTTCATTGCTGAAAAATAAATAAATTTAAATATACAATGTTGTTACATTATTTTATTAGTTTGATTCATTCGAAATATACTAATATAATGTTCTAAAAATTTTAATGAAATTCATATAACAGTGTCATTACTTTGTAAATTTAAAATTGGATTACTCCTAAAATCTCATTAACTAAAAATTATAACAACCCTAAAATTTTAAAACAAAATAAATATTTAAAGCTATAATATTCACCCAAACATATATAATTTGAAGATTAATTGTTGGATGTTGATAAAAAGATTGAGTCAAATTTGAGTAAATTTGAAGAGTGATAAGAAATGATTGTTATTATAAAAAGAAGAAAAAGAAAAGAAAAACTATTTACTCTACTTTAAATAGAAAATAACATTAATTCTTTAATTAATTTTTCTTAAAAGAATTCTTTATTTAAATTTTTTCTACCATTTTAATTGTTTTTTAAAGGTTAGGGTGGGCTGGTTAGGGTGGGCTTGAGCCCACCCTAGCCCCCACACAGGTACGTCCTTGGCTGTTATAACGTTCCACAACCGATATCCTGTTACTAGAGCTAACCAACACTGTTTTTGAGAACGGAACACTGTACAATGTATGCATTTTAATTTATTACTCACTAACTGGAAAATTCTACAATTTTTTAAATACCCTTTGGACAAACAAATATAGTTACATAAAAGTTTTCAGAATTTAATAAAATCTGTAAGTACCATAAAATAATTTAAATTTTGTAGTATACTGATCTGTCTTAAGTTGGACAGTTCCGAACACTATTCACCATTTAAATTTTAAAATATTTTTCAAATATCAATTTGACAAAAAATCTTCACCATAACGTAAATAACATATATGAGGTTCGAAAATAAAAGTTTCAAGGTGAAATACATCGAATAACTATTTTTAAAGTATTTATATGTTTGGATTACGAAATCTGTCTAACAGTGGACAGACTGTAGTACTAGTTTTAGAAAATTCATAACTAATTCAATAAGAATATAAAAATACTAAAATAAATTTAAAAACTCTTTTAACATGTTTTGAAACATCTTTACCAAATTTCAAAATTTATTAATAAGTATAACCTAATAAAACGAATTTCGAAATACAACTATGTTACAAAAACTAATATCTTCAGCATCACTGTTTCAAACTCAAAAATTCATGAAAAATATAGTACTTATAATTTCTAAATGAAACGAATTTCTGTAACAACATTAGAAAGTCTAGATCGAAATATCAAAAGCCAAATCACAAAAATATCACAAATAAATTTTCTATAATTTTCGGAAAAAGCACTGGTCAGCCCCAAGTAAAAAGATATCAGGAAATTATAACCAAACAATCACCCTAATATGCTTCTAGGATTCCTTCTAAATCAAAATCTTTACTTTGGTCCCTCTAAGAACTTAAGTAATAAGGGTAATACATAAAAACGAAAACATACCTTGTAAGCCTCTCTATTCTAAGAAGATTTCCAAAGAGAGGAAATTGATTTGATTGGGAAAATATTGAAAATTTCTTAAATGAATAAGAAAGCAAAGAGAAGCTCTCTTATTCTTATTGATAGGTAGTTCTAAGAATACATGTACTCCTTGAGAAACAAAGAAACGTGATGACCAAAATGCAAACAATAAAAAATTATAGACTTTAATCCCTTAATTTATGGGAGCCATTATTATTTTTGACTTGTGGCGCTCATGGTCACTCTATTGTAAATGAAGCTTATGAGTCAAGAAGTAAGTAACAATTACATCCCACCTAGAGCATCCTCAATGGTTGCAAAAAGAGACATATTATTGTGGATCCATTTTTATTTGGGTCGTGTGGTCTCCACAATGGTGTAACAAGAGATCCAACCAATAAACCTCAAATATGGGTCCCATCACACGAGATCCAAATTGGGTTTCAAATTTATAACTCCATTTGGGTCTTGTCCAATGATTAGAGATGGGTTCCCAATATCTTCCAATTATTGTGTTGGGCTTATATATATATATATATATATATATAATTTAAATTAAAATATATAATTATTAATTTCAATAATATATATATAATGATAAAATATAAATAAATTTAATATATATTTCAATTATTTTAATTTAAATATATTATTATTAATTTCAATAATTATATATATAATGAAAAAATATAAATAAATTTAATATATATATATATATAATATTTTAAATAGGAGTAATTATTGTTTGGAAAAAGGTAAAAAAAATAGATCCAATTTTTGTTTCTCAATTTAGACCAATTGTAGGGAAAAGAGATCTAAATAAATAAGACCCAAATGGAAGATCCCATTTTTTGAAAAGAAACTCATATTTGATTATGTGGTATAAATGAGTCTTGTGTTTATGTCTCCACCGTTGTGGATACTCCTAGGAGACAAATTGGACTAGGGTAGAAAAATGAAACCACTAGGTTTTGAAAACAAATAAACTAAAAAGAAATTTCGGTTCCTACACAATCACCCAAGACGATGTTGACATTATACAAGCTTATTGGATGACTTTGTCGGGACTACTGCATATAGAATTTTGATAAACATTAATCTATTATTGAACTTTAATGAATTGAAAGTGATTTTGTAATTTGTTTATTAATTACAAGAAGCTTTCTGTATATTTGTTTTGAGATGCATTATGGAAACATATTTTGAATTTAGACGAATAAAATTGTTGGAAAATAAATTTTTTTCTTATTATTTGTTAATAAATGAATATATATATATATATATTAAAGAAATCAATAATATATTTTCTTTGCAATGAATTGGAACTATATTAATTTTTTTTTACTAAAATGTTTTAAATAGAGATCACCTTTTTTAGAAAAAAAAATGATCTTAACCGGATCAATTATTAAGTGGTCTTGATTTGAACTTCTTTTAAGATCGAGATCGCTTTTAAAAGTGATCTTAAATTATTTTCAGATCATTTTAAAGTGATCTATATGAAGAATTTTTTAGTAGTGACGACCCATGCAGATCTAATTCATCAATGATCAAACAATACATGTATGCCTCGGATTTCTACTCCCATAATGAGATATAACTACTCCTACAATTCGGGAAGAAAACTCCTCACACATAATTGTAAAAAGTATATGGTGGGATTTGGATCCCTCATCACTTATATGAAAGGGAGGTGCACTAACAACTATGCTATAAGTTGATGTGCAACGCTAAAATACTGTTGAGAATGCAGAGTTAGTATAATCTGGAGTCTAGACTGCATGTGTCTAAGATATTGTTAATTAATTAGATTATGATTAGGGATGAGCGTGGGGCCTCATTGGGACGGGGGAGGGTACCCCCACCCCCATCCCCGCCCCCAAACCCCATTTGGGGGAAGTGGGGATGTGAGTGTTTGGGGGGAAATTCCCCTGCCCCCACCCCCGTCCCTCATTTCCCTAATTTCCTCCATTTTTAATCCTAATATTTTGCAATCCGAAATTCGAAATCTGAAATTTATAATTCTTTTCAGATTTCGAAATTCGATGATTCCAATCCTACAAATCACCATGTTTCGATATCCAATCCATATAATTGTCCAAAATTAATATAAATAAATATAGTAATTTAGTATTACACATAAAAGACAAAACAAATTCACAAAAAAACTAAATACATTCAACTGTCAGATAGTCAATTAGTGGTGGAATAAAAAATAATAAAATTAAAGTTACTTTTTTTTTTAAATATTAAAAATATTTAAATATATATATTATACATATGGGGAAATGGGGGAATTGGGCCCTACCCCATTTAAAGAAATGGGGAAATGGAGAAATGGGGGTGGGGGTAGGTCCCCCCACCCCCATCCCCATCCCCATTTAGATTTTAGGGGTAAAATTTGCCCCCACCCCAGCCCCCAAACCCCATATGGGGGCAAAATTTGCCCCCAAATGGGGGTGGGGGCAAATGGGGATGGCGTCCCGTGTGGGAAATGCCCATCCCTAATTATGATATTGCTATTGGTCTTCTCTTGTTTAGAAATGATCACACCATCAAATGTGGATTATCATTTCCATTTTATAAGTTGAAAGTAGACTCCCAATCTCCAAAAGCCATCATTTATACTCCACATTCGGGTTTTATAATTATTATTGTGTAGAAAATGGTGCGTATGGAGTACCTACCTCTGATCATTTCAAAAGCAAAACTGAAGTCACGTAAATCACACTATCTAGACAATGTTTAACACATTACAAATGTCAAAGAAATCCACAGATACCAAAGTCTGATCATTTGGAATACAAAAGTGATAATTAGTTGGATGGTGATGATGATTTTGTGGAAGTATTGTAGAAAATCACTGATACCAAAGTCTAGTGTAAACTATTATTTTATATTTACAATCAAACTCTTAAATTTATACAAACACTAACATTTTCTAGAGATTTATTTAAGAAAATAGTTGTTGTTGCGTACCTTCAATTAGTCACCATGAGACCTCCTATTGCTCCTCCTGTGTCACAAACAACAAACCTTGTTGTCTGTACATACACCATCACGCATGGATCTAACAATCCGGTTACGGTCGACATGAGCAAAAAAAAAAAAAAAAACCAGAGATGGTCATGGTGGAAGCGTTGAAGACAAAGAAAACGATGATTCGAACCTGTTGAGAGTAGCCATTTCTCTGTTGACTGTATTCAACTAATTCTTAGAACCAGGCATCATCGATACTGTCAACTTCTGCTTTCATGTCCGATATCTCCAACTACGGCGGTGCAGACCTGGTTCAAAAAGCCTAATTCTAAGCCCATTTTTAGCCCATTACAATCCCAAGCTCGGCTTCAAAAGTTCGAAGCCCATGCCCATTTCCTCTGACTTGCGCAAGTTTAATTTAATGATATAATTTTGAATAAATTTCTCTACTCACAAGTATACTTAGTTTATTTTGAAAATGAAATACATTATACTCTATAAGATATATCATAATATTTCCAACTTTCTAGTTGTACACAAATTTCAGTGAACTTGATAATTTTGGATTCAAATCGAAACCGTTGAAACCACAAGAATTTGGTTCTAACTATAAAAAAAAGTTAGGAATTATTGATTTAGTCATTTTTGTTTCTTATAACTTGATCAAATTTGTGTTTTTAGTTTAGCTAAACTCGGTTTCGTGACCTAATCAAAAGCTAACTTGCCAAACACCAGTCTGACAAAGTGGTTATTATTATCAAGGTATAGGTTATCACATTAGATATTCTTTTTATTTTTTTGAAATGAAATCACATTAGCTGTTATGGGCTTTCATATTTATTTAGGCTTAGTCCATATGAGAGAGTGTGTTAGAATGCTTAAATATATACTACAGTTGAACCATTTTCTAACTGTTTAAGTTTTTGGGTATGTTGATTACTAACTATTTAAACCTTATTATTTTTCTTGTTTGTTATAAATATAAAAGTAAAAGAATTGCTATCATTTACAGAAAAAAATAAAAAACATGCAGCCATGTAGGTCATATGTTTTCTTACCCACAAAAAGTAGTTAAAAAAAAAAACTAAAATAATTGTATGTGACCCACAATCTCACTGTTTATGTAATTAGACTTTGAACTCCGCTGTTATGTGAGTCTCATGCAGACTGATGTTACTGGCAGTCAAGAAACAGGAATACAGGATATGGTGTTGCAAGATAAGAATGACTTGAATGTTTGTTTTTTTTTTAAAAAATTGTTAGAAGGATAAACCGTTGGAATTTTAAAACAAACAATTTAGATCTCACAATTTGTAATGAATTGACAGCAGCCATATAATATCTCAATCTGAAGAAATTTTTTTAACTCACAACATTTACTATACTAAATTCATATTGAAAATGAAATACATATATAATATGGACCCTGTCTAAGATATTGCTAATACCACTAGGGGTGGACACGATTCGGTTCGGTTTACCTAAAATTGAACCGGTTTAAATTGAATAAGAAATGGTAACTGAACTGAACCGAACTGATTTTAACCGGTTCGGTTCGGTTGGTTCATTTTGGTTTTGGGCTTAATGGGCCTTATGGACTTGATGAGTTTAATGAGTCTTTTTAATATATTTTCAAATTTGATGGGTTGTTGGATTCTAATTTTGGACCAAAGTTTCATAAATTTTAATAGTCCAAGCCCAAAAAAACCCAAATCAAACCTAACTAATAGATAATAATATTTAATGAAAGAAAAGAAGTAGGTTAGGGGTTTTTTTTTACTTATATAGACGGTTTAATCGGTTCAAACCGGTTCTTGGGAAACCAAACCGGTTTGAACCGGTTCTTGGGAAACCAAACCGGTTTGAACCGAAAACTTTTCGGTTTTCAACTTTTTAAACCGGTTTAAACCGAATTCATTTTATGAACCGAACCGAACACCCTTTTTTTGGTTCGGTTCGATTCGGTTCGGTTCCGAACTTAGTGCCAACCCCTAAATACCACTAAGATGTTGTTGACAAATTGGATGATGAGCTTGTGGAAATATAGGGGAGTATGTAGGTGCCTGGAAATGAGTCCTGCAGGACATAATATTAGAAAATGGTGTGGCCTGTATTGATGTAGTTTTTTGAGTCACTTTCTTGGTGATGGCTTCCAATGACTACAAATCAAATTCAATAAATTGAAGGATAACAGACTGAAAATTCTCATCAAATAATTCCTTTATTTAGAAAAGAAACAATATCATGCAAAACTTATTTGATGCAAGAGATTTGCAAAACTCAGTGAATGTAAGAGAACAAGTTAGAGGCATAGAAGTTGATAACACCACGTTATGTTGGACCAAATTTTCATTGACCTATAGACCCCATCATGCAATTTAACACAGTTTTTCATTAAAAATTTGGACTCCCTTGATGTTTGGCATGTTTTTCATTAATCTCTAGACCCCATCTTACAATTTAACATTCCGTTTTTTATTAAAAAGTTTGACTAGACTAGATTATGTTGGATGGATATATTGGTGCAGGAAATACTATTATCAAATCAATGATGACTTACTGACTCTGTCTTCAAAGACTATCCAATAGATTAAAAAATTCATAACATCTGATGCTGTAATCTTCTGCTAGGTATATGGTCTTCATTTTTCTCCACAATTGCTAACGTACAGTTTTACATATCTATACCAATTGACGAACAAAATACTGAATGCATCTCACAAGATTATCAATATGCTAGGAACCTGCCAAGAGAAGGTATCACATCACAGATTGTAAAGTTTACAGTGGTGACAAATATTACTGGCTACTAGAAACAGAGTGGTGTTAGAGGCAGAGAGGTCAAAGGTCAGTGTAACTCCATTGCATCTAAGAATACAGACCAAAGCATAACATTCTTTCACATCAACATGACTGAAAAGGTAAATATTTTGCGTTTTTGAAAGCATTTGTTACACAAACAGATTACAGTGAAATCAAAATCAAAGTTACAAAGCTAGTGTATTGTACACAATTTGTAATAAAAAAATGCTTAAGATAAATTAGCAGCCAATAGCTTTTCTGCTCTATTTTCGCTTACATTATTTATGGTACAAGATTTGTCAATATCTCTAATCAATCAAGACTTTATCATCAATAATTTTTCACCAAGTCTCTGTCTTGTAGTGATTATACTGTCCTGTTTTGTACAGATTTTTATCAGTCGCTGTAACCACATCAATTTCCACTATTGACACAGTTTAGCTGAAAGAAGATATATGACGCAGTATTGATTCTGAAAATAATAATCTAATAATATATCGAAGACTAGAGAAAATGATTTTACTATGGTGACAGAAATTGCTGGCAGTGGAAAAAACAGAATATTGGTGTTTGAAGCATACAAGTTGGAGTTTTAGGTAAACTGTTAGAAATCTGAATCTGAATAAAATTCTTAACTCTGAATTTATTCTATAAATGCAATACATAAGATTAAAATATACTGTAGCTAGAATTCCAACTTTCAGGTTATACACTAGAATGATGAAAATCTTTCTCTTACGGTTTTGGAACATGAAACGTTGGTTAGCATCTTCTAGGCACCTGGAGATAACCAACCAATGCGATTAGCTCTGTCAAATCTGTAAAGAACAAAAGAAAAGTGGATTTTTGATCAAAAAATAATCATAATCTTAAAACTAGTTGGGCAAAGTTTGTAAGAATTGAGTACTTACTTAACAGAGAGAACGACTTGGACGACTTGGACTTGTTAATTAATATCTTCTTCTGCGTCTTCTTCCAGACAGCTTTATTACCTTTTTTTCGACCATACTCACAAACCACCATGGCTTTCCTGTTGAGAATACAATATACCCCATCGACAAGCCAATCACAAGTCCACTTCCGTAACCAATCATGATGATTTTCCAATCAAACCAACTTGAATTATCCTGTTCTTTGTGGAATATAGATTCTGATTCCGGTGGTTCATCATTTCCACATTTTTTTGATAACGGATCTCCACACAACCCCAAGTTTCCAAAATAGCTACTGTTTCCAAATGTATTGAATTGATTCCCCTGGGGTATACGTCCCATAAGCTGGTTGTATGAGAGATTTAAAGTCGAAAGAGACGTCAGACTTACCAATTGTATAGGAATGTCTCCCACTAGCCTGTTTAAAGAGAGATCTAGTGATTCAAGCTCAGTCAAATTTTCCATAGATAATGGAATATGACCTATTAGACTGTTATGAGAAAAGTTGAGAACTTTGAGAGAATTCAACTTTCCAACTATATCAGGAATTTGTCCTTGAAACTTGTTACAAGACACATCGATAGCAGTGAAAATAGTTAGAATTCTTTGCAATTCAAAATTAAATCCTTTCATTGTCACTATCACTGAATCAAAATAAAAATCACCTCCAATATAACTCCTTTCAGCACTAATGTTTTTCCCGCTCATCATAGCTTTAAATCTTTTGAAAAATCTCGTTGGCAAAGTGCCAGTGAACCCATTGTGAGAGAGGTCAAGAATTCGCAACTTAGAGAAGGGATGTCTTGTTGTTGAATTGCCAAGAGGACCATGGAATCTATTATATCTCAGTATAAGAACTTGTAGTTGCGGGATACCTGCTAACCAATGGGGAAAGGTATCATTAATCATGTTATACCCAACATCTAGGACTTCCAAGTTACCACAGTTGACCAAAGAAGGTGGTAATGATCCCTCCAATTGATTGCCATTGAGATGCAGACTCTTCAACTGACAGCCATTTGAAAATGTTTGAGGGATGCTGCCGTGGAAGTTGTTCATCTTTAGATCCAAAACCAAGATAGTTGTAGAGTTTCCAAGACATTGTGGAACTTTTCCGTACAAGCTATTTTCAGACAATAACAGATATTGAAGTGAGCTCAAATTGCAAAATGATGAAGGGATGGCTCTGGTCGGTATGTCGTGTGAAACTGAAAAGAATAGCAATGAATTACTTTGAAATTCATAAATATGGCCGGTTAGTTAGTTATTGCTAAGGTCCATGCAAACCAGTAATGGTCCAGACCCAAAAGAATTAAACCCAAGCCCAAACCAAGCCCAACTGAGATCAAGGCTGATGATCACAAGTGACTCCAGCCAATGAACAACAACAAGTATAATCACCTGATGAATAATAATACAGTAAAAGGAAAAGAGTTGCTTAAAGTTGAGCAATGCACAACTCTGTTCATGAGAGCAGAGTTTTGCACAACTCTGTGAATGCAAGAAAACAATTCATGGCAGACAAGTTGATAACACGACATTAACCAACCCAATTTTTTTATTTTTGAATTATTACATTTTTTTTGTTTGTTTGTGTTTTTTTTTTTCTTTCCCCTTTTTTGAATGAATTGATTACCTTCAACCACTTCAAGCTTCGAATGGTGGCCTAGTTCTGATCGCAAATTGTTGTCGAACACCCAAAAATCTTTCAGGTTTGGGATCAGACTGATACTTGATGGTATCTCTCCTGACAACTGGTTCGAATGCAGACTCAGCAGCTGCAAATTTTGTAACTTGCCGAAATCTTCCGGTACCGAACCCGTCAAATTGTTCATAGAAAGATCAATTTCGACCAAGTTTAAAGTTTCAACAGTTTCTGGAATCTCACCAGACAGTCTATTGCCGTTGAGATACAGTTCCGTCAGGTTCTTGAACGTAAACACCCAACTAGGAATTTTACCTTCCAAGTGGTTTCTTGACAAATCCAGGGTTTCAAGACTCGAAAGATTGTTGAGACAATCTGGAATTTCACCAATCAAGTTCGCGTCCGTGAAACACAGAGTCGTCAAGTTCTTCAATTTACAGAATTCGACTGGAATTTTTGCGGGCACGAACTTGTCATTATAGGCCAGACCCAGTACATGTAGCTTCGACAAGTCGCCAATTTCTACCGGAAATGTGCCATTGAACTCATTTAGAAAGAGATACAACTCCTGCAACTCCGATAATCGGCCTATAGCAGGCGGTATATCCCCCGAAAATGTGTTGGACCGGAGGTCTATGTACTGTAGACCCGAAATCCGGTCGATATCGTCCGGTATCTGACCCACAAAATAGTTTGAAGACAGGTCCAGTACTAGAAGCTTGGTGCAGTTGTACAGTTCTCTTGGAAACTCCCCTGGAATGAAATTATAAGCAAGGTTAAGCTTGGTTAGATTTTTCAGGTCACATATTGTTGCTGGGATTTTCTGGGTGATGGCTTTGTTTCGTAGAAATATTGCGGTGACCGAATTTCTGGTACAGACAACCTCCGGCCAGTTGCATGGTGATGACGTGGAGTTCCAGGATTGGAGGGACGGTGGACTGCCGAGTTGTTGTTTGAGTTTAAGGAGGATGGTCCGTTCATCAGCGGTTGGATGATTTTGTGAAATTACCTTGAAGGGTAAGGAGATTAGGAGGAGGATGAGGAATGGGAGTGACGACATTTCACTTTTGCGTGGAAATTGGAGGATGAGACTATTACATATAGACCAAAATGGCACAAATACTTGGTCATCCTCATCAACAATTTGGCACAAAGTCTTGGTCATCTTCAATTGAAGGCATCTAGAATGTGTCCCACAATAAAAACCAATTTAGGTGTTGGATAATGTATTCCAAAAAAACAGGAGTTGTTCAATCCACGTACGACATAAAACTAAGGTAGTCAGTAGGCGCCACTCTGTTTAACCGAATACATTAAGGGGCTATTTGGTGGGTAAGATTGGATTGGACTATTTTATAGGATTAGATTGGATTAAGATGAGACTGAAATTATATAAGATTTGATTTGACTTGATTGGACTGGACTAAATTAATTCTATACTGTATTTGGAGAAATATGGAACTAGAGTAAATTAATACCATGTTTTGTTTGGTGAAATGTGGGATTGGATTAAATATAATAGTTTAATTTTAAAACTGAAATAAACAAATCATTTAATTAAAAACTAAATAAAAAAATATAAACTAATTATATAAACATTATCGCTTTCTCTCTCCTCTTTCCTCTCTTCTCATCACCGTAGTCTTCACTCTTCAATCATCTCTCTCTCTCTCTCTCTCTCTCTCTCTCTCTCTCTCTCTCTCACTCGATCTCATCACCAAGTCTCCAACTCAATTTGAATCTCTATCTCTCATATCCACCTTAGGCCCAGTTTGGCATTGCTTCCGCAACTGCTTTTGGGGCCAAAAGTGATTCCTGACCAATGATAGGGTGTTTGGTAAAATTATGGGGAAGTGCTTTTGGCCACTTTTAGCTTCTCCCAACTGAGTTTTTGAGAAGCTACAAATACATGTTTTTGTAAATCAGCTTCTGCTTTTGAAAATGCGCTACAGTGTTTTTTAATGAATTTTTACCCAACTATCCTATTTTGCCCTTAGCGTTTCATGACATTTAACAAAATCATTTACCAATCAGATTGATTCCTTTAAGGTTCGATTTCTCCTCTCTCTCGCAACAATCATTATCATAATCAATTTTTTTTTCCATAAATCATTATTATCAACAACCACCCAGAAATCATTATCATCAACCCTAATATTTTTTTTTAGAAATCATTATCAAACACAAAAATCCATCCCCAGTTCATCATTATCATTATCAGTCAAACCCACCAGAGAAGGATTTTTTTTCTTAAATCGACAATATGGAGATAATAAATAAATTGTTTAAAAAAAATTATGTCATCACCATCCATTATCATCATCGCTTCTTTCTCTTTCAAACCACAAAAAACTCAACAACAACAAAAAAATTTTAAAAAGGAAAGCTGGGTATTTCTACCCCGAATTGTTTTTTTCTTTGCATTTATTTTTATTTTTCATTAAATAGGATAAAAAAATCCCACATCCATCAAATACCATCCAAGTATCCAACCATCATCAATTTAAAAAAAAAAAATTATGATAGTGATGAAGAACAGCCCAGAAGTTGAATCACAAAAAAAAAATTACTTTTTATTTTATTTTGGTGGATATGATGAAGATGAGGTTGGGTGATGATTGTGATTTTGTATTGTGTTGGATTTAAAATTGAAGATGAAGATGAGGTTGGATCTTAGTTGTGAATGAAAGAAGGGAGAGAGAGAAAGAGGGAGAGAGAGGCGGTGAGAGTGAGGTGAGACTTGAGAGTGAGGGAGAGAGAAAGAGATTAGAGTTAGGGTTTGTTTTTATTAATTTTGTTTTTTAGTTGTTTTTATTATTTAATTAAATTAAATTTATTAATTTAAATGCAATTAATATATATATTTAATATTATTTCATTTAAAGTTTAATTTTAAAATGTTTTTGTTTTTTAATTATTTGTAATTACAATGATGTCCTTTTAGTAATTTTACACAATCACAGTACTTTTTACTTCTAGTTTACAAAACATATTGAAATTGCTTTTGGTTCTCACAGCACTTTTGAAAATCAGTTTACCAAACACTCAGTTGATTCTATATACAGCAATTCCAAAAGCAATTCCCCCCACAACAGATCCAAAAGCAATTCCCCCACAGCACAGCAATACCAAACTGGGCCTTAGTCTCTCATCGTCATTGAAAGACTTTTGGGTTCGGCTTTTGGGTTGAACCCAATCTCAGGTTAGTGGGTGGTTTGGCTTATGGGTTTGATGGGGCTTGGGTGTATGGCAATAGAGTGGTGACTGATGATGGTTTATGGGTTTGGTGGAGTTTGGGTTTGGCTTATGGGTTTGGTGGGGTTTGGGTTTGTTCCGTGCATTTGGTGTTTGATCTTTCATTTGGTGGAGTTTTTTTTTGGGATCGATCTTTACTTGTTTTTATTTTTTGGTAATGTATTTTTATTTTCGATAGTACATAATTAAGAAATTTGGAAAAAAAAACTTAAAAAAAAATTCTTAGTCCCAAAACAACTAAACCCATCAATTTGGTTAGGTGGGTTTATTTATCCTGCTTTTTGCAAGACTATTTCACTAAAAATGGGTCTCACCAAATTTTTTTATCCAGTCTAGTTGTGCCTCCAACACTGGATTGAAACTAAAATAGTTCAATCTTAATCCGATGGTGTTCCAAACAGGGCCTAATAATGTAACTCAAAGTATTTGTTTTCAGACTTCCCGTAGGTTCAAGTTGCCATAAATGGGAATGCAGATTCTAAAATTTACTAGACTAAACAACATATGGTTTCACAGATTTAGATCGTGATATACATGCCCAATACTTCATTTTTGGATAGTGAGAAGTTGTCTATCACAAGAACTATCATCAGAAAACCTTTCAACAAAAGAAAAGAGATGCTTAAATCGAAGAGCTAGAACAAGTTGGAGGCTGTTACGATCACGTTTTTAAAGAAAATAAAAATAATTTGTTTTACTGTTATTATTTGAATTCCATATATTTGTCCTATAAATAAATATGTGCTAGTATTTTTAACATTTTGGGAGGTTCTGGATTCTCCAAAAGCAAACCAGTATTTTATTTTTGGTTATCAAATCGTGCTCGTATATGCAAACAAGTTGAACAGACTGTATTAAACAACCTATTTTTGTTTTAGTTTTAGTTTTTTTTTTTTTTTTGTATAAATTTACATGAACCCAAAGACGGTGATATAGATGCAAATGGAAACCAGCTGTACTACATCTCATAATTTTTATTTTTATAATTGTAAAATCTCTTCTCTAAAAAATAGAGAAATAGGAAAGGGTATCAATCATCTAAAATTTATATAACAAAAAGAATATTCTAAATGAACTTGTATTCTTCCAAAATTATAAAAGTTGAAGTGAAAATTATTGCAGCCGTGAGAGTTGGGGCAACTACTATTAGTCCGACATTTTGGCACCAAGTCATGGTCATCCCTAGTCCTTAGGAGTGTGTTTGGTATGCGGGACGGGACACGATAAGATGGGACAGCTTGTTCTTATCTCATGTTTGACGCGATCTTAGCATGAGACATAACGGGACAAAGTGGAATAAAAATCACAAAAATTTGTCCCACCCCAAGACCCTAAGACAACTTGTCCCATGACATGGGACAAGTGTTAAAAAAACCAATTTACCCTTTAAATGTTCAAATAATTACAAACATATTCAATATATTATATTATATATATATATATATTAATAATATATATAAATTATAATTACATAATATATATTATATAAAATTGTATATAATAATATATAATATACTAAATATATTATTATATATATTAATATTTAATAATATATAAAAATTATAATACATATATAATATATAATATAATATAATATATATATATTATATATAATAATATATATAATATTAAATATATTATTATATATATAATAATATTTAATAATATATACTATATCATATATATATATATATAATATATAATATATAAATTAAGAATATATATTATATATGATATATATCCTATATATATTATAAATAGAATATATATTATAAAATTATATATAATATATATAATATATTAAATATATTAATATATAATATAATATATATATATTATATTATATATGATATATATCCTATATATTATAAATATATATAATATATAATATGTTTAATATATTATATATCATTTTATAATATATATTAAGAATATATATTAATATATATATATATATTTATTTATCATATATAACCTATATATATGATATAGTATATATTATTAAATATTATTATATATATAATAATATATTTAATATTTTATATATTATTATATATAATTTTATATATGTAATTATAATTTATATATATTATTATATATAATAATAATATATTTAATATATTATATATTATTATATATAATGTTATGATATATATATAATATTAGGATATATATAATATTATATATGTAATTATAATTTATGTATATTATTAAATATTATTATATAATGATATAATATATCATATTATTATATATATATAATATATATAATATAAAATATTAATATATAATATTATTAAATAAGTATAATATATTTCAATTATAATATTTATTTAAAATTGTTAAATACGATATATAAAAATTGTTTAATATATTGTTTAATATTAGACAGAACAAGGAGGACACTTTGGTCATTTGAACCTCTTGTCCCGTCCTGTCCTAGCCATACCAAACGCATAACAGTACAGTCCACTGTCTTGTCCTATATATTACAAACACATCATAGAACAACTTTCAAATTCGTAAATACGGCCGATTAGTTGGTTTTCGTTAAGGTCCATGCAATCCAATAATGGTCAAGACCCAAAAGAATTAAACCAAGCAAGCCCAAGCCCAAGAGAAACTTAATTTGTTGCCTAATCAGTATTTAAAAAAAAAAAAAAACAACTTGACTTTTTCTTGTGGAGACACATGTACTGCTGTGTTAGAAAATAGAAAAACAAAAATAAAACAGAAGAAAGAGAAAGAGATAAACCAGAAAGGAGCTTGCAGTTTTCAAAAAAAAAACTACTAATAATATAGATTTTTACAAACTTTATTTTATTTAATTATTTAATGACTCTCTTCATTCAAGAATAAAATAGAATTAATTACTTTTATGAGATGGGATGATATATAATTAAATAATAATAAAAATACATATTTTGAGTTACCTTCATAGGTAAAAATAAGATTTTTTCGAATTAGCTAGAATTTATTTATCAAGAATTCTAATATATCAAAGTGAGGAAGTGAGGGTTAACCGTAATTTTTTTGATATGGATCTAGTAGTACAATGCCACCCATAAATGTGTATATTTTGATTCTTTGGGTCGGGGACTGTTTTTCATTTCCTGCTCTCCATAGTTTAAAACACCATTTATTAGGCATAATTTATTAGAGTTTATGGTTTGGAGGAGTTTATTTTGATTTTTAGGTTTGTAAACCCTAGATAATCATGTCAATAAAGTGCTTTATCACTCTGTGAGGAGACACCTTCCAATTCAACTTCTAGGTTGAATCTAAAGAACTGTGAGGTACTAAATAGTTGAACGGAAAACAGTTTTCTTTATCAATCAATACAAAGCCTAAGTTATTTATAAAAAGGAAGCAAAGTCATGACTTTAACAACTTAATTACATAATTATTTGATAAACTAAAATCGACAAATAACAATAAAATGAGGTCGTCGGTTCGAGTCAAGTCCCCTCCTTAAACCCCAATTTATTGTAATATCAAAAATATTAGACAAATAACATATAAGTAGTGGATGTGTTCAACTTAATTGGTTTTCAAAATTGAAAGCCAAATAATCCAATCAAAAAAACAAAATCTGTATCAATATATGATTTAGTTTCAATCTGTACCAAACAATCAAGTATTGAAATGTAGAGATGAAAATAACCAAAACAACTTTGTAATCCATATTAATGATTTCAAGTTTTTGCTTGAACCTCCCTTTTCTAGCAGGCAAACATAGAAGAAAGCAAACAAAAAAGCACAAAACTAAAAAGCACAAAAACAGACTTATGCCCAATTTTGGGAATGCTTTTTGACCTGCTTTTGATGTCAAAGTGATATTGAACTGGGTTTACAGTGTTTTGTAAAATTTCAGAAAAGTGCTTTTAGTCACTTTTGGCTTCCCCAATAACAGTTTTGTAAATTTTGGGATCTTTTGCCAAAAGTAATGAAAAGGTGGAGCACTTAGCATTTATTTATGATTTTTTATTGTCTATTTTCAAATTTGTAATCTCTTGATTCATAGAAACATATTTTGTTATTTATAAAAAATTATGGAAGAAATCAAAAGGGTTTTCTTGATATATACGTAATATATATGGCAATAGATACAAAAAAGTAATAATATGTTATGGTCACATAAAAATAAAACAAATTATTTATTTTATAACATGTTTATGGTCACATAAAAATAATACAAACTATTTATTTTGAAAATATCTTCAATATTCATTTATGTCATTTGTAATTTTGTACAGTCACATCACTTTTTACTTATAATTTATCAAACACATTAAAATTGATTTTAGTTTTCATAGTACTTTTAAAAATCAATTTACTAAACATTCAGTTAATTCTTTTCACAATAAATCCAAAAGCAATTCTCTCCACAGTAGAACCAAAAACAATTCCCCTCGTAACACAACAATGCAAAACTAAGCCTCATTGGAAAAATAAAACACATATGTCTAGAATTTATAAACCGTTAAAAAAAGGAATTGAGTAGCTTAAGAACATAGTACCAGATTCGCAAGAACTTAAAAGCAAGCTAATTTATGAAGAAAAAATAATAACAATCTTCAAAATTGTAACAAAAACTAAACAACGAAGAGCAACAAAAAGTCAACAACTTAATAAACCAAATATTGAAAATTAATTAATAATCCCCTTACTCTTCAACTCTCTCTTTTCTAGTCACATGTTGATCCGAACCGACCCGATTAACCCGAAGATTTCAGATCGAATCGAAATGACTGCAGAAAATAACAGGAATCGGGTTAAGAAAGTATAACCCGAGTTTTATTATTGGGTCGAATCAGGCTACATAAATCTAACCGACAAACCGATACGAAAAACAAACAAAGTATAAATGTATAATACATTGAAACCCTAAAACAGATTCCATTATTATTTATTAGATAATAATCAATCAATCTTTTTCGTGACTAATCTGTTTTCTTGTTTTCGTTTTTTTCGTGTCAAATCTTTTTTTTTTGTGTGTAAGATTTGTCACAAAAAAAAGATTCAATTGTCACTTTCTTTTCCACCAATTTTTTTAAAAAAGCAAACTTATTTCTTTACAAACATTTATCGTGTCAAATCCTTTCATTTGTCATGAACTTTAATTTTTTCGTGACAATTTTTTTACTGATTTGGATTTGTCTCAAAATCGAATTTATCGTGACAAATCCTCTCGTTCGTCATGAGCTTTAATTTTTTTCGTGACAATTTTTTTACCGTTTCGGATTTGTCACGAAAATCGATTTTATCGTGACAAAACATATTTTTATCGTGACAAACGTATTTTTTTCGTGACAAATCCTTTCATTTGTCATGAATTTTAATTTTTTTCGTGACAAATTTTTTATCGTTTTGGATTTGTCACAAAAATCGATTTTATCGTGACAAACATATTTTTATAGTGACAAATCCTTTGAATTGTCATGAACTTTAATAGTTTTCATGACAAAGTTTTTACTGATTTTGGATTTGTCACGGAAATTGGTTTTATCGTGACAAATCCTTTCATTTGTCTTGAGCTTTGACAATTTTTTTACTGATTTGGATTTGTCACGAATTTTTTTTTCTTGACAAATCAAAACTGATTTTTTTATGTGACAAATTTTTTATTAACTGTTTTAATTTTTTTAACGGTTTTTTTTTACTTATTTCTCTTTGATTTGCCACGAAATAGCAAAAATCTAAATAAACGATTTGTCATGAAATTGATTTTTTCGTGACAAACCTAATAATTATTTATTTTTTATCGTTGATTAAGTTGTTCTGTTTAATTATGTTTCCCATTTGCCTTCTGACTTGTAAATATATGAATTAAGGAGTTAATTGTTTTTCTGATTATCTTTAGGTTTGATTGTTTTTCTGTATGTTTGTAATTAAATGGCATTGATGACTTCTTACCGTTTTTCTGTTCATATCTAATTGATATTAGAAGATCAATGTCAGTGAGCGAAGTATCTTTTCAACTTTTGTGTATTCTGAACGAGTTATGAAATGCATACTTTATTTTACTCTATTAGAATTGAAGAATGCAACCTGATTGTGTCAAGAATTCTATTTGTATTGTTATTGAAGAAACCAATTTTGTGGATACAGAAAAGATGGACCTAATTTTTGATTCAGGTAACCTACAGTTGTTGCTCCCAATCTCCCATCATATTGAAAATGTGTTGAGGTTAGAACTTTTATTTAAAACAATCAAATAAGTTTCTGATGCGTTATTTTAATGGCATTGTTGCAGTGTCTAATTTTTTTTTCTTGTATTGTATATGTGAATAAGTTTTTCCTATAAACATATAATCAAATGTACCTCATTGGTACTTTTATGAGGTCTCGATCAATTTAACCAAGTCAGAACAGAATCCTCTACTGCAGGTAATACTTTCGGAAAAAGAATCTGTTTTTCGATGATTCTGTTCCAACCCTGCCTCTTTCGAGATTCGGAAACTCTCCAACAGGGTTCATTGAGGTGTTCACAGATCATTTTGGCGGTTTCTCGAGGTTTGGTTCGTTTAACATGCACGATATTGGATTCTCTTCACAACCAGAGAGGCTACCAAGGTTTGATTCCATAAGCAGCAAAGACTTCGGTTATGGTGGCCCCGAGAGGCACACAAGGTTTGATTCCATAAACAGCACCAGAGACTTCGGCAACAGCTCTGGCTTCTATTCTCTTGATGACTCTGACCCTTTTCGCTCCAGCAGTCGGTCTAATTTCTCATTAGATTCAAACTCGAAAGAGAAATTCTGAAAGTAGTCACAATTTCAAGAAGAAAACAGAAACGAATAATCCATCTTCAATATGTTATCGATTAGCTAATTCGTAACCATTTCGGGTTTGTAATCATGTTCATTAGTTTTTTATATTGTATAGGAGAGTGTAGATTGTTACAATTGCAGGAGTGATGTAAAGTTGTTTGGTTTAGTCTATATTTGATTATTTATTGCCCACGTTTATTTATATGAATCTAAAATATTAATGAATTGTACAAAATGAATTGAATTGAAACTGTGTACATATCATTCAAGTTTGATGCACTCGCTCTGTGTATTTGGCATTGTATGAAGAAAAGCAAACGGCTTGCATATCAACTGTCTAACTCAATCAGTGTTTGTTAATTATTTATTTGATGAATTTTTAAACTAAATAGAATTCAGAAATACACAATTCAATTATTTACACTCATCAGAAAACCTTTCAACAAAGGAAAAGAGTTGCTTAAATCGAAGAGCTAGAACAAGTTGGAGGCTATTACGTTCACATTTTTAAAGAAAATAAAAATAGTTTGTTTTACTGTTATTATTTGAATTCCATATATTTGTCCTATAAATAAATATGTGCTAGTATTTCTAATATTTTGGGAGGTTTTGGATTCCCCAAAGCAAACCAGTATTTTATTTTTAGTTATCAAATCGTGCTCGTATATGTAAACAAGTTGAACAGACCTAATTAAACAACCCAATTTTGTTTTATTTTTTTTTATTTTTATTTTTATAAATTTACATGAACCCAAAGAAGGTAATATAGATGCAAATGGAAACCAGCTGTACTACATCTCATAATTTTTATTTTATAATTGTAAAATCTCTTCTCTAAAAAATGGAGAAATAGGAAAGGGTATCAATCATCTAAAATTTATATAACAAAAAGAATATTCTAAATGAATTTGTATTCTTCCAAAATTATAAAAGTTGAAGTGAAAATTATTGCAGCCGTGAGAGTTGGGACAACTACTATTAGTCCGACAATTTGGAACCAAGTCTTGGTCATCCTTAATCCTTAGATGATGAGAAATGGAAGGCATTTGGAATGTGTGAAGGCAACTTCATACATTATTCACTTATTTTGATTGGATATTTGTATTGGATGCTCAAAAGAATCAATTAATTAAGAGTTATAAATTTCCTCATGTAACTAAAAAAAAATAAGAAACTTCAAGGAGAAAACTTCAATACGCATATATTACATAATGTGACATACATCTTTCATGTGATTGATTATTTATATTATGCAACATTTCATATTTGTGTCGAAACCAGAGGATGTGATGGTTGTATATAGACCAAATGACACAAATTCTTGGTCATCCTCATCAACAAATGTGCACAAAGTATATATTGGTCATCTTCAGATAAGAAATTGAAGGCATCTGGGAGGAGTCTGCACTTTTGTGTTGTCTAGTTTGTTTGGTTTCATATTTACTAGTATATTTGCATCATAATGTGTGATCTTTTTTATAATTATTATGTTTATATGAGCCTGCCGACAATGGGTACAAACATGTTTTTCATATTGAAACAGTCGAATACACATTTTGATTTTATAATCTGATTTTATATTCAAGACAAAACCAAGTGACAAACTAATTTCATTGATAAAATTGAACATAATACATTAATACTACTCTTTCTTTTTTGATATAACACAAGTGTACGTAGTGGCGGATCCATAAATTTTAATGAAATAGGGCAGTATGTGATGTATTCCTAAGTTGCTACGTGTGAAGAATGAAATAGGCCAAATTTCAATTGTTTGAATATCATTTTCATCTAATAGGTTGAAAAAAATTCTCCTGGAAATATATTATGTCTTATTATATGATTTTTTCAAGCATATTTCCATTTACAGTTTTTCATCAAGTGGGCAAGCTTTCGATATGATGGACAGCTAGTTAGTCGATGTTTACTTGCTAGTTGATGCTGTATATGAAGTTTCTTGCTGATTGATGATATAAACTAGCTGCATAGCCTTGAATACAGGGACAAGTTCGTTTCGAATGTGTGCCTCAAATTGATTAAATTTTTTTATCAAGTAACTGGATATCGGGTGTAAGTGTAACATGACCGGATATTAATATTTTTTTTTATTGTTAGCAGTGTTGATCACAAAATAATTGATAGAAAGATGCATTTCTAAAATTTTGAAAAATCTACGATATAAAACTTTGCTTAGTATATTGCGGATAGCATTTGGCACATTAGCAAAAGGGTTTATGTTTACCTATGTTAAAATCTATGAACTTTCAGTTGCATTGTTCGTTTTTTTCAATTTGTGCTTACATGTGTGATATTATAACATATTATAGTATGTTTTGTGCTTACAGTATGATTTGCACAAACATATGACATTGATGTAAATGCTTGCTTTCATACTTGTACATGTGTTTGGAAGCTATGGTACTTTTAGAAATATCCCTTACTCTACATTGTTGTTTACTTTGCTTCCAGCTCTATTCTTTCTTTCCTTTTTTTCTTTTTTATGTGTTGATTTGTCCTTTATTGTGCTTCCCTTTAGCTAAGAGAAGCGATGCTTGGAAGAGTTTAAGCTCCAATCCTCAGAACAAATAAAAGATGTGGCAAAAGAAGCTTCAAAAATTGAAAAAATTCCTAAATCAAAGGCGCAGCAATCAAATCAGCAGAGTAAACTTCAACCTCATCAGCTAGAGAACAAGAATTGGATGTATTTCTCCTGGGTGGAGACTGGAGAGAGTGATGAAGACCCAGGTATAACAATACTTATTGCATTGACATGTTACTTGTGGACCATGGTGATTGATTAAAATGACTGGCTAACCTGTGGACCATGGTCGTTTTACAGCACCCTTTTCTCGTTAGATTCACATTTTTCGCTGCCTCTGTGCATCTCTATTCATACAGCATTGTTGAGAATGAATCTTCTTCTTGCAATTTAAAAGGTTGTTCATGCCATGCAATCAGTTTGTTGCCTCTTTTCACTTAGCATTTGTTACTGTTTACGTTGTGTTATGCAGCCTATTCATAAGTCCCTATCAATCATCTATCTATTCGTTCTTTTATTTATTTATTTATTTCCATTTTGTTTTTTATTTTTGGTTTAACAGCCCAAAGTGAATCCAGAATACTCATTTGTGGATCCTTATATGATATACGTACAATGTTTAGACGAATCATCAAGCTGCACCACCTGAGTGGAATGTCTATTCCAAGCATTTGTAGTTTGCATGAGCCATTGTTTTTGTTGCATTGTCGGTATAATTCCTAAATGAGTCGTTCTCTTTTAACAGGACCACAAGATTCTAGAATGTTTTTTCATTGTCTGGAGAGAATGTTAAAATGATCAAATCTGCGTCTTGGAATTTTGGTTGTAAGTCCTTCAACCCTGTTGGGGCAGCAAGTTGTTTGATTATGGAAGTATATATGTTTCGACCGTTTAATTTCCACCATCCGTACACCAATGGTACGAATGGACTGTGGAGCATGTTTCCAGATTTTGATTATGTTCTTTTCTTGAAGTATTGGACTCCAGAGAATTCGATATCTGACTGATAAGGTGGAAAAGCAGAATGTACGTGCTCTTAGATAATTTCTTTTTTCTATTTCATTATTTTAAGTGGTTTGTTAATTGTTACTTGTAGAAGGTATGATTTTGTATAATTTTAGAAGTGACCAACTCATGTTCTTATTTGTATCATCAATTGTGGCCTGTTATATAATAATTTGGAAAGCCAAGAAATGCTTATAAGATGCAGAAACCACACAATCAAACTAGTTACTTCTATTGAAACTAAAAACTTTAATTAGAACATGAACATTGTTGCTTATACAGACTAAGGAATCGATGAACAAATTAAATAATCCTAAAATTAAACCAAAGTACATCTTTTGAATGAAAGAAATAGAACACAAGTACATCAAAAATCAAAATATAAATCAAAATCAAAATACAAAATCTCAAATAAGCTACTCAAAAGTTATAACTTTGTTCGATCCACATAGGTGGAGTTAAACGTTGTATATTACGTCCTCCTCCGTAGAACGGGGTGATGCTTCCATCTTCAAAGTTGTAAGCTCCCATATCTTTTCCAAACGTTCTATTTTTCCAACGAGCTTCACAATAATCTTGAGTGAAATATATACAATTCGGCTTACAATAAGATGTATCTGATACTTCAACCGATAACGAAGAATTGTAACCCAAGAACAGTGCTTTATTACCCAAATCATTAATCTCTTTCCATGTTTTTGTGCTCCAGTCCACCTCAAAAACCATGAAATAACAAGTTCCATCATCATCATAATCTCTTGTAAGAGCCCTCAAAGCTCCATCTGATTCAATCAAATATGCCTCCGAAAAACTAGTTGGTTCTTCGTAATAAGGTTCCCATGGCAATTTTGCCACTTGGTGTGCCACGGTTGGATTCTCACCTTTAACATCGCAAACCATTATATTACCATCAGCATCTATAGCATAGATTTTCTCTTGATATAAAATAACATCTAGATAACATGCACTCCATGTTTCTATAGTATTCCAAACTTTATCACCCGGTCTAAAATATGCTAATTTTCCCATATTACCATGGATGACTATCACAGTATAATCCGAATCTAGTGCCGATGAAGAACAAGATAATAGAAATTTAGTGATGAAATAAAACTGCCTGTTGCTAACACGAAGAGTACCATTCCAATCTTTGAATGTGTTCATGTGCGGGAGTTTAATACGACGACCAGAAAAAGGATGTAAAAGAGCCATACTCAAACATGGATTAATTGTTAAAAGCCATCCATTGGAGGAAAAACACTTCAAACGTTGAGGTTGTGCCTGTGCCTGTGGTAACATAAATTGTCGATGAGTACCCTTTGAAATACTGAACAAGTCCCATAGATTGCTATTTATTTTATGTGGAAGCATAAGCCATGGAATCTGATTAGACTTGTTTGTGAAGTTTTCTATAACTGCAACTGATCGCCATGAAATACATACCCTGCGAAAAGCGACAAAGTCTTCATGCAATTCTATCTTTCTAGCAATTTCCGTCAGAAGACCAAGTTCGAGATCAGCCCAATTGGCCATCATAACTAAAGGTAAGAAAAAGAGAAGCAGAATTCACAAAGCGAAAGTGATAATGATGGGTACATTAATGGGCAAAAGTCGGTATGCTATTATGTATTGGTTTTGGTATCCTTGATTGAAAAGGAATGTGATCATATATTGGAATATTGGATTCCTTAATAGTTGCAGGATTTCGAAAAGACACAAAACAAACAAAGGTAAAATTGTATGCCTATAATTGGAGAAAATCTTGCATGCACCCGGTGCAATGCACCCGGTGCAATGCACCCTAACCAATGGGTGCATGCCATGTGGTATGAATAACCAATCAAATGAGTTCTCCATGCCACATGGCATGCATTACACCGGGTGCATATAAGATCTTCTCCTATAATACACGCTATGAATCTATGATTGACTGATTTTTTTTTAATAAAATATGTGATTAAAACCTTTTCCTAATAGAATACGTATTTAATTCCAATTTGGTTTCATGCATGCCTTATTTGGAGTTGAAAATTTTAGAGGAAATTACATACGAGTAGTTTACGCATGGATGTGCTGCCTGATAATGATTTAATCAAATACATGATCTATAATTATATTAAATTATAGTAGTAGAACCCCTCTAAATTAATATTCTTAGAACCCACCCTTGAGTATTAATTTGAAGAGTTTTATCTTAGAAAACGTGTAGAAGTTGGTTTTCTTATTTATAGAATGTTCATTTTCGGGATTCAATTGTTTAGTTGGTTTTCTTCTTTAGGAAAAATTCTTTTTTTTTCAAGATTCCTTGATTAGGACAAATTTGTTATGGAAATTTCCTGTTCAAATAATAAATTTAGTTGAAACATTTCTTACTACAACAAGCAGGTGATCATAATAACTTCTTGAGGACAATTCAAAAGATAAATGATGAAGTTAAAAATATCAAACATGGTACTCTTGTGCAAACTAATATCTTGAAGTACTTTTCTAGTTCTTGAATATTATGTAAAATATTTTGTACTTTTATGAAATTATTAATTTATGCGACATTCGGGACCGAAATTTTACACTTGGTTTCAAAAAGAAATTATTAATTATTACAATAGAGGGGTTTATTAATTTCTTACACTGACCCGAGTCGGGACCGATATTTTTAATTAATATAGAGAGATTATTAATTTAAAGAGATTAATTTACAGGAGTTATACGTAATGCGTTTGAGAGATTGTAATATTTTAAATTTAACCTGCGTAATACAATTGATTTAAAAGTATTAGTTATAAAACCATGTGGTTGATCAAAAATATGAATTCTAGAAGGAAAGCGCATGTAGCTATCGTTTTGTAACGTGCATAAACTTACAAAATTAAGTTGAATTAATAACGTAGATGATATACCCATTTCCTCATAACTCAGTTGATGCGTACTTTTCTTTTCACATTAGTGATGGAAATCAAATCCCATCATTCAGATTTCACAAGGATGTGTTGATAGTTTTCTCCCCATATTATGGATACTAATCCTGGCCATGTTAATGCCAAAAAAATGTGTTACTTAGTACTTACAATTGGAAAAGGAAATATGTGCGTGGAAAATATAATAATATATAAGAGTAAAAAGAAGCCAAGTTGGTCACGGCCAATGTTCCTCAAACGGAAATTGGTTTTGGTACATTGTGGTATCCAAAATATTTCGAGGAGCAGATATGCAATGGTGGTTTTATTAATACACTTTTTCATACTTTCATGTGTTACTAATTGCTCTACAGATTGGTTTTATAAATTATAAATAAGCTGTTAGGATCCCACATTGACTAAGCATGGGATTAGTCAATGGTATATAACCCATTGGTCACCCTCTCCTTACAAGCCGATTTTTATGAATGAGTTCTATCCGATGGATTCTTATCAAGTGGTATTAGAGCCGGCACCATACCTAACAGTGGGTTCATTCGTTGCGAACGAGGCGACCTAGAGCTGCTACCCAAGAGAGCAGGGTCCGTGGAGTCACCCAATTGGGAAAGATGGGCCGTCGTGGACGAAAGCCTTATTGCAAATCATATTTTAAATAGAATTCTACATATATATATATATATATATATAAAAGAAGATTAATCAATTTATTTATGAATTGTGGAAATGACGGATGCCAACTTATTAAAGTGTAAGGTTGCCTAGATTATGTTTTCATAGAATTTGCAAACTGATGCAGTATTTTGTTCACTGAGATCGGTGATTCTATTGGTTGAAAGCTAATTAATTCAATTAAAAACTAATTTAAGTGCATGAAATCTAAATGGCATAATGCTTGGTTTTTGAAAGAGACAAGTGATTAATTAATTGGCAAAAGTAAATAAACTAATTATCGCAAACACACACAAAGAGATGAATATGGAAAAAACGCTAGGGAATTAATGCTACCTAATGAAACTTCTCAATGTAATCCTTAAGTCCTATGAAGCTCTTCAATCCAATTATTAGGGCTTGTTTTGCAACCATGAAGTTCTTAATCCTTCCGACTACTCACACAAGGTCATGTAATGAGCAATGGTTAGAATTAAATTTTAATTAAAACTGTAAGCCAAATTAAACATAGCAAGGTCATGCATATGCAAACTCTCTCAATTACTAAGCTTAGGGTTAAGGCTTAAATGGGATGGTCACCCACACTTAATCCGCTTCCTCTTGTATAAACTAATCCTAAAACACACATTCATTGAGGTCACAACTGAATATGTGTAAAGAGATTAGAGTAAGTAATTCAATAAAAGAGACTAATAATGAATTGCATTAAAAGTATTATACTCTTGGATTACAAATAGTTATTCAATTAGTTATATAAATCCCCTAACTTAAAAGATTAATTACACATCAAAAGAATAAAAGAAAACATAGAAGAGTTAAAGAAGAAACCAAAGTTTGTCATTAAGGCTTCTTGTCTATTGAGTTAATTCTTCTTGGTTCCAAACTCTAATGATGGATGGTTGATGGATGATAGAGAGATGTGTGAAGGGTGATGTAGAAGTGTGATGGTTGCTGGGTATCTTCCTTTTGTGTCCCCTTGTCACAGCACAAAAAGAAGTCTTTATATGAATTCCAAAAAGGGCAAAAATCATCCTAGAAAGTAGTGTTGGCGGGGTGTCGCGGTCATGACGTCGCGGTCATGACGTCGCGGTCTTCCAAGACGGCACCACATCGCGACGACGCTTGATCTTCCATTCCCCGCGTAGTTCGAGCATCAACAGTAGTGACACTTTGGTCGCGAGGGTTTCTGTCGCTGGGTTTGTCGCGGTCTTCCAAGACGACACTTCGACAGCGATACTTTCTGTCGCTGGGATTGTCATGGTCTTCCAAGACGACACTTCGACAGCGACACTTCTTGTTACTGGGATTGTCATGGTCTTCCAAGACGACACTTCGACAGCGACAATCCTTCTTTAAGGCTCTGCTTCTTGATTTTGTGCTTTGTGCCCCAATTTTCTTCTCTTCCTTCAGAAATGCCCCTGATACAAAGAATTACATGCAAAATACCTAAACGAGCCATTAAACCCTCGGTTTTACCCAAGAATTAAGCAATAAGCATAGGAAGGGGGACCAAAAATCTAGTGTTATCGTGGCTCGATCAACACCCCCAAACCTAGCCTTTTGCTCGTCCTAGAGCAAAACTGAGACAAAACAAAAACAAAAACAAATTCGAGATTAACACACATGACTCGATAAATAAATAAAAACCTTAGACTCAACAACAATTCGAAAGTCACATTTCCAATTGGTGGTGAGATGCAATGAGGTGTGACTGAGAGGAGTAGATGCATACAAAATATTCTCAACAACTCAAAGGTGCTCACGGAACACTTGAACAGCACGAATCCCACACCTAAGAGTACTCTCATATTGGGAACTACTCACTCACACACCTTGAGCGTAATTCGCCTCGACTCTAAGCCTTACTGGGATATCCTCTTTTCTTTCCACTCGGAGCCCTAAGTTCACACTCATGCTAGGTATGCAAAGATAGAGTTATGCATAGGAATCAAATGATTTGCATACAATATAAGAAATGAAACACCATATTTATATGAACTACCCTAGGAAATGAATCAAATGCCATGGACGTGGAAGATCATGCTTCAACAAACATTCCCAATCAAGATTTCATCGTAGATCAATTAGGTCTTCCCTTTTGGTTTTAATGGGTCCATTGGGTGAGATGTGGTGAACAAAGAATAAGAAATGGAGTTCGAAAGTCACCAATCATGTTAAGCTTATATGACAAACCCATACACTTAGCTCTACTTACAATTAAACTTTGAACACTCGCGTCTAGGCTTGAATTTCATATACACATGTGCTTGTGCAATTTGTATCTTATTTTCTTTGAGTACTTTTCCTTTAACAATTAAGACTTTTTTGCACATTTCCATTTTCATTTTCTTTTGCATTTTCACATATTACAATTTAAGCTCATAAGTGCCCATTTTTTGCACTTTTCATAATTGAGAGCCATTTCTCTTGCACAATTACAATTACAGCCTAAGTACATGCCATCTTTACATATTAGAGCTTCTTCACCTCTCAACCACTACACTACACATCCTAACACGATTGGCAACAAGGGTAGGCATGTGTTTAAGTTTTGGCTATATGGTTATAACGTGGTTCCAAATAAAAGGGGAAGTGTTTGACCTCAAATTTGGCTTTGGAGCACACATAGGGACAATGAAATGTGTTTAGGATTTTTAGTAGTTTATTGCACACACATTGCCTAAAATCATTTTTAAAAACTCCATCTATTAAGGGAATGAAAGTATCTATAAAGCAATCCACAAGAATAATGCCATGTAATGTCCTATGGCAATTGATGCACGTGACGAGATATGTGTTTAATGATATGAAAATGATACACTAAACATACGTTTTTTAAGGCTTGTGTTTGTGAGCTCACTAGGTAATCTCCACTATTAGAACAAGGTGTTTGAGCACCGAGTTCCCTCAACTTGATCACACAAGGATGGGACAAGCCCATGAAGTGCAAGTAAGACCCTAAAGTGACAACAAGCTGCTCAACGAACACATTATGCATAAATAAACTTGCCACATACACACGCTCAAGGCATCACACCCAAGCTATTTAAAGCTCGAAAATTTTGGCCACATGTGACTTTTGGACTCAAAAATGAAAAGTTGAAAAACAAAAATGAAAAGTTGAAAAACAAAAATGAAAAGTTAAAAAACAAAGCATCGACACCCCCAAACCTAAACTCAACATTATCCCCAATGTTGACAATGAGAGCCTCGCGAAAAGGCGCCTAAACCACTAAAACACAACAACAAACACAAAACCGACACAAGAACTAACAATGGCTGAAAGAGATAGCATTAAAAAAATTGCAAACATGCGGCAATACAATCATCAACTAATCTATCACAAAATAATTCACACCCTTAACTAAGCATCAAAATAACGGTCACCTCCAAACCTACATTTTTCTACACCTTGCACAAAAACACCACTTATCTCAAAATATAAGGTGTGGATCAATGTAGACTTAGGAGTGAAGTAGAATCACTACCATTCACATTTATTACTAAAATTAAAAGAAAGGTACCTAGGTGGGTTGCCTCCCACCAAACGCGCTATTTAACGTCTAGGCAAGACGTGGTGAGAGCACTACGACTCTTTAAGCACGAGATTCTCCAACCGAATGCCTTTTCCACTTGATCCACCACCCTTCATGTCAAGGAGATTTGGACATTCTTCACTATCAAGAGTTTTCTTCCCGTCAATGATAGTGTCTATTACTTGTCAAGCTTGTCCTTTTGGACCCCCACTTGCTGAATTTTCCTTGGCTTCACTTTAGGCATGCTTTATTTCTTTTTGCACATTGCAATGAACTCAACAAATTGGGCCTTCTTATGACCCCTAGTATGGCAAAAATGACATTTGTAAGGAAAATAAGATGAACTACCTCCAATATTCTTCACTCTTTCTTTTGGGTGGTTTGTATCTCTCTCGATGGTGTTGCACATCAAAGTTCCTTCCTTTATGCTTTGTTCCTTGGTCAAGACCTTGATAGTGGTCAAGACCTTCAAGCTCCAATAGGCGGTCACACTCTTTGACCCTTGCGACCCTTAAAGCAATCTTTTTTCCGCTCAATTCTTCCTTGATGACATCTATTGTCTTGTCTTTTAACTCCACTTGCCATTGCATTTGTCTTGTCTTTCAGGCAAAATCTTCCTCTTGTTCTTCTATTAGCCGTGCAAGATCTTTCGCTTTCTTTATTGCTTCGTCTCTTTCCTTCTCAAGAACTTCCATCTTCTTCATAAAGTCGGTATTTTTACTCACAAGCTCATTAATGTCTAAGAATGTTGATTTGTCACATGTATCCCCAATTTGACCACCTTCCTCACCTTTTTCTTCAAAAAGTGTCAAGATCTCATCTAGATACTCATTTGCATTTTTGGAATCGTCTTATGACTGAAACATCTCCACTGCTAAACAATCAACTAAGTTAGAGTCTTACGAGTCTGAGCTAAAAACCTTAAATTCTACCGTGTCATCCAAGACTGTCATAGAAAGTTTGCCTTCATGTACATCAATGATTTTTCTTGTCGTCTTCATGAATGGTTTACCTAACAGGATAGGTCTCATATTTGTCTCACCACTCACATCATCCATATCTAGAACCACGAAAACGGCTGGAATGATGAGCTTGTCAACCTGCACTAACACATCTTCCACAATTCCTCTTGGGTACCTTGCTGAACCATCTGCTAACAATAGTGACATTGATGTTGGTTTGAGCTCATTCAATCCAAGCTGCTTGTAAATGGCAGACGGCATCAAATTGATGCTAGCTCTTAAGTCTAACATGGCATTCTCAAGCTTGGTACCTCCAACTGTGATGTTGATAAAACTGCCCGGATCCTTAAGGTTGGGTGTAAGCTCCTTCTGTAGAACTGCACTAGCCCTGCATGCAATGAACTTTTGGTGGTTTGGCCCAAATTTTGGCCGGTTGGTGTGAAGACTCTTGAAAAACTTAGCATACGCTGGCATCTTCTCTATCATCTCTAGTAAGGGTAGGTTTACATGCACCTTGGAAAGCACATCAAAAATCTCCTTGAACGCCTTGTTCATTTTTTCCTTCTTCAACCTTCCTGAAAATGGAACAGGAGGAATGTATGGGTTGAGTGACTTGTGTAAAAAGGATGTCTTCTCGGGAAATTTCTCAACCACTATCTCTTCCTCTTCTACCATAGTCTTTTCCCTACTCTCTTCTTCCAACTCCTTAACCTTCTTTCTCTTGGGTTCACCAACATCTCCGGTATCTAAAACTCGGCCACTTCTCAAAACTGTCAATGCCCTTGCTTGTTCTGACTGACTAGGAAATCTACCCGGCTCATTCTTGTGGATAGTGTCAGCTACCTGTCCCAACTGTGTCTCCAACTTCTTTATAGATGCCTCTAAGTTGGTAAACCTCTTCCCACTTGCTTGTATGAAGTTGTTCAAGTTTTGATCTGTCTGCTGCGAACTCTGAGCAAGGTTAGTCACTAGATCTTCCAAAGAAGATTTCCTAGGCTGGTATGAAAACATGTCTCGGTTTCCTGAATTTTTCCACTGTTGACCACTTGATCATTGGCCCTGATAATTTCCCCTATTGAATCCTCCTTGATTTGCTCATTGAGTAATTGACTGGTTGTTCAAAGCATTGTTCAGATCTGACCATGAGAAGTTGGGATAATTCTGCCACCCCAGATTGTAAGAGTTGGAATATGGGTCATTTCTTCCTCTTTGATAGTTTAAGGCTTGGACCTACTCTGTCTCAAATGGAACCATCTCTCTACATTGGTGGTCCTCTTCACATACCATGTTTGCCCTTCCGTATTATAGAACCATATTCCTTGCCATTGCCTCCACTTGCTTGGTTAGCCTAGCCATTTGAATAACCATATCCGTATCCTGACTAACAACATGCTTTCCTCCTCTTCTGGAAGTTGAGCTTCTTTGTTGGGAGTTAAGAGCCAATGTCTTATATATCTCAAAAATCTCACGAGCTGATTTCTTTATGAGTGCTCCTCCACATGCATTATCCACCAAGGCTTGTGTAAAATCCGTCAATCCATCATAAAAGGTACGAACCTCGTACTCTTCAGATATCAAGTGAGGGGGACATTGTTCCAAAAGCATTCTATATCTACCCCATTCTTCATGTAAGGGTTCATTATCTTCCTCAGTGAAACTTGCAATTTGGATCTGAATTTCTTTTGTCTTTACGGCAGGGAAGAATCTATTGAAAAAAAACTTGGCATACCTCATCCCACGTTCTCAAGGAACCCGGCTTCAACGAAGTAAACCACACCTTGGCTCTATCCTTCATGCAATACCGAAAACACCTCATCTTCAATTGTTCCTCTGTGAGCCGGCCTATAGGAAAAACTTCTAAGATGGATTGGTTGTCCTTCATGAATTGCAAACAATCTTCATTTGGTAGTCCATTGAAAGATGAAAGCTTTGCCACATGGAGCCCTGATAACATCGCGAAACACACCTTTTGAGGTCCCCATTTTCTATCGTTTGCTTTCGTTTTCGAGCATATTTTGGTATATAATATGTTTTGTGAGCATTGTGTAGGTTATATCCCTTAAAATAAGGTGTTAGAGCATAATTGAAGTGTTTGGAGAGTTTTGGGTTGAAATGGAAAATGGTCCGTGCAGAACACCCAACTTCGGAAGATCATATCTCCCTTCTCTGATCGAACTACATTTTCCATTACTTGTTTTCGAAAAGCCCCGGATGTCTTCTTTCCAACGGTTTTACAGATCACAATTCCGAGGTTTCTGGAGGAAGTTATGGCTGATTTCGTAACGGTGCGCAGACCTGTCAGGTGTACCGCGGAACGTACCGCGGATGTACCGCGGAAATGTCCAGAAATCACTAAAAAATGTTCTGCGGTTCGCCCGTTGAAGCGTACCGCGGAACGTACCACGGAAATGCCTAGAATTGCGATTTTCAGCCATTTTCAGAGGGGTATTCTTGTCCTTTCACCCCCAAATCTTAACATAACTTCCCAACACTATAAATACCCCCATTTTCTCTCCTCTCTTCATTCTTTTTTGACAGACTCTCTTCTCCTCTCTCACGCCCAAACCTTCTCTCCCTTCTCTCATCTCTTTTCTCTTCATCTTTTTCACCAACAAGTGAGAGAAACAGCTCCCATAGAGGTTTTTCCTCCATGGGAGCTCACCACACACCTCCACCACACCATTTCACACCTTCTCCATCCATCTTAGAGTAGATTGCAAGGAATTAGGAGCCAATTTCCAGCTAGGATGGCTAGGAGCATCTTTGGAGGCTTGTCTTCAAGGGTTTGCTCTTATTTGCTCATTTCTTTGTATTTCTTGTTGTCTTTGATGTGTAACCCCGATTTGGGGAATATTGTAAACCTATACATGTGCAATATATGTATGTTTGTTCTTAAATTCGGTTGGGTTTTGTTTTACTCTTTGATAATTGTATGAATTAAACTCTCATTATGAAATCCATGTGTGTGGAGGGTTAAAATTGATATGTATGCATGATTGGGATTAGGAGTAGAGTAAATTTAATGTAGGAGTAGAGTAATTTAGCTTCCTATGAGTGTTTGTATGTTAATGAATGGCCAAAATACCATGTATTGAGTAATTTGAGTATTAGGGATTTTAGCCCCAAAGAGTAGAAAATGTTTCAGTTCAGGCATTTAGTTGCTAAATTGGCCTTGGTTTAATCCTTGTGCTTAATGGGTCTTTTTAAGACACATTTTCCCATCCTTGGCCGGATTGGGTGATGAATTGATTTGGGATGATTCCTAAGTCAAGAGGATGGACCCTTAATTTAAATTGAATGGTCTTAATGTAAATCAACCAACTTATTGTACATTGTTGTTTGGTGAACTTGTTTTCCATGTCTAGCCATCCTAGGGAGTTGACTAAACCGAATCCGTATCTAGAGTAAAGATAAACCGAATTCCTCTTGTGCTCATGTAGTTATAGGGGTATTTCATTGCTTAATGCTTTCACTCGGTTAGCCACCTTGTGAATGATATTTAGGCTGTGTGTTATATATCGCGTGGTTTGCATTAATATGCTCATCGTGGTATCCTCTACATTTGACCAGTAAGTTGAGAGATCACTAGGCTGGTGTGTAGAGCTCGTGTATGTGTCCCACAGTCCTTAATGGATTCATGTTTTTGCATGGATTCAATCTCTATGCACTAGAGAGAGGGTAGAGATTAATTAAGGGGACATGAGAATATAACATACGTGTTGTATGGGTATCTCGTATTCTTAATGCTTTCACTTGGTTACCATCCCGTATTTGGTTAGCCCCGTGGATGAATTATTGGCTGTAGTATGGCCCACGCGGTTGCGCATTACATGCCCAATGAAATAACCCGTGTATATGATCAGAAAGTGAGAGTATCACTAGGCTGGCATACATGGCTCTTTTGTGTGTTCCATGGTACTTAATGAATTCATGCATATGTGTGGATGTGATCTCTAAGATTTCGAGAGAGATTAGAGATCAATTAAGGGGACCCGAGCCTATGATATACTTGCACATTTGAGGGACTAGGTGAGTCTAGTGCTTAATTAGGAGGATTGTCACGGTTGAGTCATTTCCCTAGCGTATCCACATTTCATGCATCTCTACATTCCATCCTATCATTGTACATATTTATTTACGTAGTTTGTTAGTTAGTTTAACATTTACTTTCCGCATATTCTTTTTGTATATGCAACACACGAGTTCGTTCGGCGTGTTGTATAGCTAGAACTAGAGACGGTCGGTGAATCCCACCTCCCTGTGGAACGATACCCTTGCTTGCCGCTTTACTAGTTTTCATAATTATAGAGCACATTGCGTAGGACTTTTTATAAATATCTTTTTGGGATCCGCAATTCCCTAACGAAAGAATAGCGGGTTATCAAGTCCCTTCAACTCAAAACTCCTAGCCGCCGCATTCAACACTATAGGCGATGGTTGGCTTTCGATCATCGGCTGCCCTGATTCTCTCATAGCTAGAATGCCTTCATCGACCTCATGTGTTGGTGACCCCGGTGGACTCATATGATCCTCTTGCTCAGCCATTTCCAGAATAGCAGTACCCTCCAAATCAACAAAAATGTCTACACCTTCAAACCTCCTAGCAAGTCGGCCTACAAGATTTATGTTGTCGTTAGCCGGAAACAAATTTCCTCCAAGCGAACGGCGTCCGTGCATACACATGTGGCCATGAAACACCAAAAGCACAAATACCAAAGAAGTAAAAATAAACTAAACTAAAATGAAACTAAAATAATAAAATAAATGACTCACACTACCTAGACCAATTAACTAGATTCAACTAACGAATCTACGCCGATCCCCGGCAGCGGCGCCAAAATTGATGCATTATTTTATCTCTACTCAATTTAAAGAAAAGTTCATTCACTGGGATCAGTGATTCTATTGGTTGAAAGCTAATTAATTCAATTAAAAACTAATCTAAGTGCATGAAATCTAAATGGCATAATGCTTGGTTTTTGGAAAGAGACAAGTAATTAACTAATTGGCAAATGTAAATAAACTAATTATCGCAAACACACACAAAGAGATGAATATGGAGAAAACGCTATATATATATATATATATATATATATATATATTTGAAGTATTACATTAATTTGGAGTTTTTTTTATGGAGAATAAGGACTTGAACCCGCAACCTCGTGGTCATTAATTTCCTAAGTCATAAGACACAATTCATATTTAATTACTTTTATTTATAACTAACATGGAATAATAATTGAACAATTTTTTTACAATATATATGTCATATTATAGACATTTTACCTTCAATGTTTGGCAATGTGCTGGCTTTAATTTCATGACTCTTCATGTTGCTTATATTAATTGTGTTATATAAAATTACATTAGTACTACAAAGTAATCCTAGCTTATTGCTTATATTAATTGTGTTATATAAAATTTACATTAGTAATACAACGTAAGTGGAAATGGTGAGAAATGTTACCTTTTTGGAGCCTTATTGCACTGCTGTCACTAGTTTAATAAGTTATGTTTAAAAGACACATATTATGGTGAACTACCAAAATTACCCTTAAATAATCAATTTTTTATTGTCTCTGTACTTCCATCTCCGCACTTAGAACACTGAACGCAATAATTCCTCTCTTTCTCTCTCTACAATAAATTTCAAAACTTCTTGACGTTCTTCAGTACAACAAGGTAATATATATATCTGAAATACTTTTTTTTATCCTTCATTTCTAAAAAATCTTCCTTTTGTAAACATGAAGATGGTTCTGTGAAATTTGAATCTGTGAAATTTGAATCTTCGGTCCTGTTAATAAAAAGCTCGGAGCCATTGGTAAATAGCTCGGAGACTTTTGAAAAAAGCTCGGAGACTTTTGAAAAAAGCTCATAGCCTTTTGAAAAAGCTCGAGCCTTTTGAAAAAGCTTGAGCCTTTTGAAAAAGCTCGAGCCTTTGGAAAAAAGCTCAGGTCCTTTGGGAAAACGCTCGGAATCTTTGAAAAAAAGCTCGGAACCTTTACTAAATGCTCGGAGCCTTTAGTAAAAAGCTCGGAGCCTTTGGAAAAAAGCTTGGAGACTTTGAAAAAAAGCTCATAGCCTTTGGGAAAATACTCGGAATCTTTAGAAAAAAGCTCGGAGCCTTTACTAAAAGCTCGGAGATCGTAGTTAAAAGCTCAAAAACAATTTTAAAAGGTCTTTTCCATAGCCTTTATGTTTGTCATAATGGTTTGTGGTGATGAATGTTACAGGATAATGAATCGGGTGAGAATAGTAATATCTTACAACGGTCGATGGAAGCAGTTACCCGATGGAATTCAGAGGTTTGTTGGATCCGACAACCAAGGAATGTATGTGTTAAAGAATATGAGTTACGAAGAATTGGTGTCGATTGTGCATACCGTTGTGAAGTATGATGTAAACAAATACAATGTTGATTTAGAGTCAATATCAATCGTTCTTGGCGCTACATGTCGCAAATTTGTAAGAAATGACGATGATGTTCAGTTTATGCTAGGGGAAGATTGGGTGATCCCTCAAGTATGTGTTAGTCTAATTGAGAGGACAACTGGAGATGTGATACAGAATGATATTCGTGCTCCTGAAAATACCCAACAATTTGGATCCGCTAGCGGTAGCAACCAAGTTGTCACACAAAGGAGTGCCACTGAAGGTAAGGAAAACATATGTGATGTCCAACCGATAGTGGTCGACCATGCAGATGTTGGTGAACCTCAATTCGACGATGTGTTTGGTTGTCGAATTAAGATGAATGATGGGCGATACAATGAGCAATACAATGAGATGTACAATGAGCAGAACACTGAACCGAACTTTGGGCCGAACCAGGAGGTGGATAATGAGGCAAATATTGATCTGGTAGATCATGTAGATAACACCGATGAAGAGCCTGTCCAAATTCAAAGACGTGGAAGACGTGTAGAAAGAGTTAGTTGCACTGGAGCTGATATGGCTGGCACTTCCGGGGTCCGGCATAATGTATCTGCAGATGATTCTGATAATACTAGAACGTGGGTTATTCCCGAATCAGATTCATACTCGTTTGGGATTGGTAAAAGCAGAACCTTGCTAGCAAAAGAACCTACAAGCATGATTTATAAAGGTCAATTCTTTCCGACTAAAAAGGATTTGAAGAGACTAGTTAGCCTTTTTGCAATGCGGCGGAACTTCGAATGGAAGGTGAAAAGGTCCAATAAGACAACGTTACATTTGGTTTGTTTGATTGACAACTGTACGTGGAAATTAAGAATGGTGAGGAGAGATGAAGGGACGTACTTCCAAGTAAGAAGTTTTGTCAATGAACACAGTTGTCCCTTGGAGGAGATTCACCGTCGCCACTGACAAGCTAGTGCAGTTATCATTGGAGAAGTGGTTGCACCTAGACTTCAACAACAAGATGGTCGTCTCATGCGTCCCAAGGAGTAATCGCCGATATGAAAACAATGTATGGCATCCAAATCATGTACAGTAAGGCACATCAAGCCCTGCATTATGCATTGTCACTGACCTATGGGACACACGAAGAAACCTTCCAACTACTGCCGTCTTTTGGCTACATGCTGGAACAACAAAATCCTAGCAGAGTCACTGACTTACAATGCATTGACGACGGTAAATTCCTTTATATTTTCATGTCGTTAGGGGCCTCAGTTAGAGGTTTTCGGAGGTGCATGCGACCTGTTATTACAGTTGATGGTACCCATTTGAAGGGAAGATTCGAGGGTACAATGTTTGTTGCAACTGCACAAGATGGAAACGAACATGTGTATCCAATTGCTTTTGGGTACGGCGACTCAGAAAACAACCTTTCATAGGAATGGTTTTTGGATTGCTTGAAGGGTGACCTTGGTCATATAGATGATCTGGTTTTCATTTCTGATTGACACGCAAGCATTGAAGCATGGATTTCTAAGGTGTTCTTTTATAAAACCATACCATATGTTGTTGGCACTTTACTGAAAATGTGAAGAAGCGATTTCACAAAAAAGATGTTGCCGCCATAATGGACAAAGCAGCTAGAGCGTACACTGAATTCAAATATAACCGGTATATGGATGAGTTACGTAACTTGCATAAGAATGCTTTTGATTATGTTGAAACTGCCGGTCCACACAAATGGTCTCGTATACACTGTCTCCAGCGAAGGTACAGAATGATGACAACAAATGTTGTAGAGTGTATAAACTCATGCCTTAAATTCGCACGGCAACTCCCTATGTTAACACTGGCAGAGTTCATTAGGAATATGTTACAGCGCTGGTTTCACGATCGACATCGAGCTGCACAGTCCATGCTTCATCCGTTGACCGACGCAGCACATCTTGTGATGCTAAAACGTGTCGAGAAGTGCGGTTATATGACCGTCAATCCAGTTGACTGGAACATATTCTCCGTCAAACGGTCCAAAAAGCAGTGAACTGTTGACTTAGCCCAGAAGACTTGCACATGCAACAAATTCCAAATGGACCATTTTTCGTGTTCTCACGCACTCGCAGCGGCAAGGTACATTAACAGTATACTATCATACGTTATATTAAGCAAACGTGATTGTCACTGTTTTCATTGATTTTTCAGGGAGCGGAACTTAGATTTGACATCGCTGTGTGCGGACTAATACAAGAGACAGACACTTATTGATGCCTATTCAGTTCCTATCATGCCTGTTGGCCATACTTCTTCATGGGTAGTGCCATCCGACATCACTGAGCAGGTGGTTTTAAATCCAAAGACCATGAGACAATCAGGTCGCCCGATGGAGGGTCGACATGCCTCATCTTCAGAGAGGACAACCACCCAATCGTGTAGAAGATGTGGACAATTAGGTCATACTAGCAGAAGGTGTTCTAATCCGCCCTTGATTAATGGAGGTCCGAGCAAAATTGTTCCTGAGGAATACCGTCGCAAGTGTAGCGTATGTCATCAAGTTGGAAATAACAAACAGACGTGCCCTAACAAGAAATCTACCGTGGAGTGAATCGAGTCATTGATACTCATTGTTTAATTAAATTGGGGTGTTAATTATTACTTTTGTTATTGTATGAAATGCGTGTCTTGTACTTATAAATGCAAACACTTGAAATTTTGAACAAAATTTTTATTACTATAATTGTTTATACATCGACAACTACAACATTGAATGGGGCTTAGAGTTACAAAAAATCTCCACAGCCATCGTCTCCTGTATGGTGCCCATAGCGTCTTCTGACCAGTCGAACGTCTCCCTGTTCGCTAGTACGTACTCCATCAATCTCAAGGTATGAGCACCACAGTTACCTATGCGACTCACCACATGAACAACCGTTACAATTGAAGTTTAAGTTTAATAAAAAAAATTTAAGTTTAAATGATGTTCATACAGTCATACCCTCAAATTTGTTGGGGCACATGTATTGTAGACACCATGCTTACCCCAATGGGCCTATTCCGCTTCTCGTACTTCACCTTGCTCGTTGATCTGGCATAATGAAACCCCACCTGATGCAACATCGAGGGTAGAAACCACCGCAATAGAGCGACCCACTCTTTCTTGATCTGCAGAGGGACTTCCTGTCTGAACGGGTCTAGCATGTGGATCTTCCCGACAGTAAGGTCGACGCTGGCTACGAGCCAATGCTGACCGCCAATGTTGCACAGAATCAGAACATGCAAATGTATCAAAAAACCGTTATGATCAAAATAAGATTTATTAATTTAACACATTGAAACCATAACTGTATAACACTCACCGCGTCAACCTCGTGTAATGGTCGGTTCCCTACCGGGAGCAATCCATGTACCGTCATCAGATCATCAGGGGACCACCTTTACTTCAACACAGACCAGTTCTTCAGGGCTTTGCCCACAGCATCACGAGGCATGATTTTCCACCACTGAAACTCCAGCATTGACTGAAAATAGATAACGAACCGAAACGATAGAAACATGATGAAACACAAGAACGCAATTGTGAAAACAGTACATTAGAAACACTTACGTAAAACTGATAATCCAGTAGATTCATCCTCTGAATGTAGACAGTGGGGAATACTCACTGACGCTTCCGTAAAATATGCAGGTACGCATCCATATGCTGACAATATAAACATTATATATTGTTAGTATTCTTCCATAAGTTAAACAAACTTAAAAGACAATCGAAGTAAGGAAAGTACCGTGTCCTTTAACTCCATAAAGTTGGTTTGCAACCAGTGGAACCACGTCACATGCACGGGGGTCAATAGATCCACATCACGTCTGCGTAATTTCCAATTATTTAGAAAACCAAGTAATTTAATTAAGGTGTTTCAAAAAAATATTCACAATATTATAATACTTACAATTCCCCCGTCACGTTCCTCTTGTAGGCTTGGTAAGCCGCAAGCTGGTCAGCGTCTACCAAATCATTGGGCATGATTATATATGCTGATGACATGGCCAGTGTCCTTGGCCTCTTCGAGCGACATGGGTCAGTGTATGGGCTCACCAACTGCCAGCCTCGTTTGCGAATCCGCTGCTGCCTATGCTGACCGTGGACCACTGGGGGTGTTGGGAGGAGGAACTCTGTCCCCGTGGATCACGTGGAAGGCTGCGATGGAATGAGCTGTGTCGAGATGGACCGGCAGTGTCACTGGAGTGAGGTGCGATGAGATCGAATAGAGGAGAGCGGTGCGCTAGGATGGACCGCAGGGGTGCGCTGTATGGATCGCCTGGTCAGGTCAGGAGTGTGGACTGGACGGGAGGAGGGACTCTGTCCCAGTAGACTGGATGGGTCCACTGTGTTGTCCTGGATATGAACAGGAGGATCAACATGCTGTACCTTCATAAGCAGCGGAAACTCTAATAACGCTTGGGTAATTGTCTCCTCAAATACTCATGTATCCGTACCACCAGGGACTTGCATCAGCTGCTCTCGTACTTGCTCTCTAGCTCCTGGACCCTGCGTCTGAGGTCCATCACCCTCCGTCGTAGGTCCGGGGGCTGGGTCTGTCCCCCCCTCATGACTACGCGGTCCGTCTCTGTCTCTGTCTCTGTCTCTGTCTCTGCATTGAGAGTCTCGATCATGGGACGGTGGCCCATCCCTGTCTGACTGTGATGTTGAACCCCGCCGCCCCCGGAGAAAGTCCATCACCTCCCTATGCTGCCTACCCAGTTCCTCATCACTCTTCCGAAGATCCTCCCGTAAAGCAGCGACTGCATCCATCACATCTTGGATTTTACGTTCCAAACAGTCCTGAAACAAAATCATTATTGTCAGGACTAAAACCATACACTCATTTCAAAATAAATAATGCATTACACCATTTTTGACATACCTGGCGATCCCCTCCAACGTCTTCTTATGAATGTACTCCGCCGGGCATCGCAAATCGAACCTGTATGCGCCTAAGAGGACTCTCATCGACAAACCCCGGGGCTGAACCCTCTGTATTCAGCATGTGCTTGAAGGGACTCCCACCGCCAAACTCCGGGTCAGAACCCTCCATATGACTGGGTCCGGCAGTAGTATGATGTAAGGGATCCGGTACTGAGCCGTCGTGTTTATCAGCGGCCGTATATAGACTGCCTCCCTCATATATATCCTCGTAGTACCGTTCAACCCTCTCAGCTGCCGTTGGCACTAGTGCAGTCCTCGCAAACATCTGAAATCATAGTTAGACCATTGTATTTGTATACATCCTAATATGTAAACAATTTAACACAATAGATCCCTACCCTGGCTATGAAAATCTTGTCCAGCTTGTCCGACCTTGGTTGCTTATTCAACTCCCATTTCAGTATACGGGGGGACAAGTCAATCTCCCTACGAGTCCCAAATAGGGTCCTAAGCTCGGGGATAACCTCATACGCAAATATCTATGTACAAAAAGAAAAAAGAATTTAGAATCCAATCATTTATTCCATAATTCATATAAAATAAAATTCGGTTTTTCAAACCGATACAAATTCTAAATTCTCACCAACAGTGCGTGAGCTAGACCGTAAGTGTTGTACGTCTCCACCGTGTGAACGTCGGTGCCCTTTTCCTCCTGTCGTCTCTCATACCGCTCACGTCGACCGTTCAAGGCATGCTTGAATCCATAAATGGACTGCCTATACACGTGGGCACCCCACGGGAACGCATCAAAAGAGTCCAAGTCATCGACTAGCCGGATCTGCCATAATGGAACTTTCTCTCTCTCATCCAACCCCATCAATATCCAGTTTAGCATATAAAGGAGGCACAGCTTCACAGCATCGTATTGCTGCTCAAATATACCGATCCGTAGAACAGCTCTCAGCTGTTCATAATCCACCTCAGCTACACCACCGAAATACCGTTGGTGTATCCCGTTCTAGACCATCTCATACCTCGTCGTGTCAGGAATTACTCCAAACTTCAATCCGGTGATCAGACAGAATTCAACCTTGGAGAACCGGACCGAATGAGAACCTAACATAAATCGCATCTCATCCTCCAGCCCATCGTGATGTAGCTCGTGCAAAAGCAGTCGATATACTATGCTAGCCGAAAACTTCATCCCCCGATCCATCTGAAGGAAATGACCAAAACAAGACTCTGTATACCGATGTCGGTCTTCGACCCTGAATTGTTCTGGTACCCTGTCTAGTGCAACGTTGATATCTCCAAGGTCGCTGAAATAGTCATGCCGAGTGATTTTTCCACCGTACCATTCTCCCTCTGGAGTTTTAAGCAGATCCTTTAGCTGACTCCCCATCTGCATTTTCACACAAACAATGCATTAGTAAACTGTAAAAGGCTCACCCATAATACTATAAAATATCAAGGAATCAGTTTGAAAAAGCTTGGACACATTTTAAAAAAGCTCGAGAACAGATTCAAAAAGCTCGGACACATTTTGAAAAAGCTAGAGAACAGTTTGAAAAAGCTCGGAGACCTAGAAAAAACTCGGGGCAGTTTTAAAAAGCTCGGGAACAATTTAAAAAAGCTCGGAAACATTTTTAAAAAGCTCGAAAAATGTTTTAAAAAGCTCGGAAAAAGCTTGAAAAAGCTCGGAAACCCAAATCTTCAACAGGTTTACAAACCCTAACCTAACCCACAACCATTCTCAGATCAACAAACAAACCTAATGTACAAGTTTAATCAACACCCAACATCAAACATGAACTTATCAAAAACAAAAAACCACAACATAATCTAACTCAACTTACCACAATCGATTGAAGATGCTCTTATCTGAACACTCGAAAAAACACTGTTGTCCTACCGCCGGTTACTTCGCCATCTTTTTTCAGCCGAAAAACCACTGATCTTCCAACACCGGTTCTTTTTTCATCCGCTATTTTCTCTCTCTCTCGTTTTTCTCACTATGTTTGAAAACAACAAAAACTCACTTGAAAGGGGTATTTTGGTCTGGACACCTATATTGGTGCTTTTTAAACATGTATTAGTAATGTGGTGATATTTACACAACACCCGTCCCAAATAGCGCTATTTATTTTTTGACCCCGTCAAAGTAATCCTAGCTTATTAATTAACATTGCCGACAACTCCTAAGTCCTAATTAGATTTGATCGAATTTAAAGCGTAATTGACCGTTATACACTAATGGATGTAAATTTGAAACGATCAAAATGTCCATAATATTCTTATTATAAATTGGTTTGGATAATGATAATCACTTAATTTTTAAGTTGTTAATTGGAAAACTCATGACTTCTATGGAATGAATGCCACGTGTGATAACTAATTTGTTTAGCTGAAACCAACTTCTCAATTCTCATCAGCAAGGAGCAGTGATTGTGATCAGTGTATTAAATTAGAAAATTCTCAGTCAAGTGAAACTATTGCATTATCGGAATTCGACCAATACTTCTGGATTTTTTTTGCATGAAAACTCATTGACATGGAGTAGGATCGGACGATAAATGTATCTATTTGAGCCCCTCATTTTCTAGCTTTTGTTCTTATTTTCGGACGTATTTTTGTTTATAAGTATTTGTTGAGTCTTGTATAGATACATATTCCCAAGCTAAAATAAGTAAAATTTATTGGACTGAAATTATATAGGTTTGTTCTGAACATTCAATTTGCGGAGGCCATAACTCCCTTCTCAGATCAAACCACGTTGAGATCCTTATATATTCGGAAAGCCCCAGAAGTCTAGTTTCCAGAACATACGCCCATGGGCCATGGCAATTAGGTTTTGTTATCATTTATTAACAAATTGCTCTGTGTTAATTGGTTAAAAACAAGCAGTTTATCACTTGAGGTTGGTTTTATAATAGAATAGCCAAAGGGCAGACTGTGAATGACATGTTTTTTCAGAATTTGATTTTGGGAACATACGCCCTTCATGATTGGCTGAATTTCGTGAAGAAAATCATTGCTTATAATTCGCTTTAGAATAGAATTGTCTAGTGGATTTCGTACCTCAGTTTCAGCGAGTTCAAGCATTCGTAGGCTTCTGGATATTGTGCATAAAGGAAAGCTTTGCTTGACTGTAGTTCTCTAAGAAGATCCATAGGCACAATTGCACAAACAAACAATTTGTATATTTGTGTTTCTATATCGTTGAACAACTTTATGTATATACACTAACTAATTACATGTGTCCTTACATCGGTTGTGCTCATGTTACACTCATACACACGCCTCACGATTACATTGTCACTGCTATACATGGACATTTATCTATAGCCTATTAATAGTAATAGCATGTGTGCGTATTCTTATATATATATATATATATATATATATATATGTATATATATATATATATATATATATGTATATATATATATATATATGTATATATATATATATATAATGACATAACTTATATAGTGCGTTACATACGTACCATTGATTATCGAGAAGTTTTGATAAGTGCATACACTTTGAGTCAAAGTATGTAAATCTAATGGTAAACATCCAACGCACTGATGAAGTTATATCAGTGCATACTGACTTAAAAATTTATATATACAGTTTTTTTTCCTGTCAGTGCGCACTGATAGAATTATATAAGGACATTGAATGTGAGTCACTCATTTATAAAAGAGTTTTGACAAGTGCATACATACCAAGTCAAAATATGTAAAATGAGTGGCTCATATTCAATGTCCTTATATAATTCTATCAGTGCGCACTTATGTGAAAATTATTATATATATATATATATATATATATATCAGTTTTATTTATGTTGAGATTGGGATATTTGTAAAATCAACTTATTTCTTTAACATCCTTTAAGCTTTTGCTCCCCCAATTCTAAAGTTATTTTTATAATGTTATGTCTATATATCATTTGATAATTAAAAATTAAAAACGAATAGTTCAAAAAAAATTGTGACTTTAATTTAGAGATCTCCGATACCTAAGATGTGGAAATGGTGAGAAATGTCACATTTTTAAAGGTGCGTTGCACCCACGTCACTGCTTTAATAAATTATGTTTAAAAGGAACATATTATGGTGAACTACCAAAATTGTCCTTAAATAATCAATTTTTTATTCTGTTTGTACTTTCATCTCCACACTTCGAACACTGAACTCAGTAACTCCTCTCTCTCACTCTACAATAAACTTGTCTGAAAATTGAGTTGGTGTTGCACATGAGGCACCACTCATCTTATCAGTTTCATATCTCAATTGTTTAAAACTGTCCGATTATTTTAAATTGTTGTCCGAGCTTTTTTGGTTAGGATTTTAATTTATGAAAAAATTGTGTATAAGATGATGAAGATATGGGTTTCCGAGACTTTTAACACTGTGTCCGAGCCTTTTAAATTGTTGTCCGAGCTTTTTTCAGGGATATTAGTTTTGTCAATTTTGAATCTCCGAGCTTTTTCATGAAGGCTCCGAGTTTTTTTATGAACTGTCCTGCCCGAGCTTTTTTGCATAAGGCTCCTAGCTTTTTCGCATAAGGCTCCTAGCTTTTTCATGAACTGCCCGAGCTTTTTGCATAAGGCTCCGAGCTTTTTCATGAAAGCTCCGAGTTTTTTTATGAACTGTCTTACCCGAGCTTTTTTGTATAAGGCTCCAAGCTTTTTCATGACCACCGTGAGCTCGACTGGGAGCTCGACTCCCGAATGCATCTGCGTAGCGCCACTCCATCACCGTTCGAGTTATTGCTTGAGTTTTAACCAGAATTTCTCTCTCTACTTCATAACTTTTTCACTGTAAATTGAATGACAGAAATCTGATGTGGAACAACTATTGGGGGTATTTTTATCCGTTCACCATAATAGATGTCTTTTAAACATAAATTATTAAGACAGTGCCGGTGTTGAAATACCACCTCCAAAAAGTGCTATTTATTTTTTGACTCTTACCTCAGATTGGGTATTAACCGCTGCTAAAAAAAGAATCAAAGATATCACTTTTATAAAAGTGATCTTTTTGTAAAGAAGTGATCACTAAAATAGATCATTTTATGAAAAAGAGATTTTTTTACGAAGTGTTCATTTAAAATAGATTATTTAAAATAAAAATGAAAAACTGATCTTTTTTATTTAGAATAGATCAATATAAAAATGATCCCTTTTTGCCTTTGTAAAAAAAATCTCTAAATATGATTTTATTATTTTTATTATAATAGTAGATTAATTTTATCAATTCAGTTAAAAAAAACAATTTATCTAAAGACTAAAAGATCGGATAGATTTGTTCTATCAAGTAAAAAAAACAGAGATTTGTTCAATTTTAAAATTTTAAAAAATTGTTTGATAAAATAATTAGTTTTTAAAATAATGATAATAAAAATTTATCTCAAAAAAGAAAATTTGTTTTAAAAAAAAATAAATTGACATAGTTTAAAAAAATGATAAAAAAAAGTGCAGTGCCACAAAGCAATGCACATTTCTCTCCTCTTAACTCTCTCACGTAGTCACATTTTAAACCTAATCCCTCCTTTTCTCTTTATTTATCAATTCTTAGCATCCATCAACCCAAGTCTCAGTTACTTTTTTCCTTTTAATTGACAAGTCCTACTTTCTGTACAGTTTTTTCTCGGGTTAAAAAAAAAAAAAACAAAAACAAAAAAAAAAAAACTCATAAACATGTTCAACTTCAACCATCAATCACTGGAACATAGAGGACTTATGTTTTATGAGCGATTTCAATTTTCTTTGGATTACAAAAATATTCTATCTAATAATTAGTGAGTTAAAGTTAAATTTATGTCTTTGTATTAGATTCTTTCAAAGTTTTTAATTTTTATAAACTCTTTTATATAATGCTGTGCAGATTCGAGGAAAGAGTTCAAGCAGATTCTTGGATGACTTTGTCGGGGACTGCTGCATATGGAATTTTGATAAACATTAATCTATTATTGAACTTTAATGAATTGAAAGTGATTTTGTAATTTGTTTATTAATTACAAGATGCTTTCTGTATATTTGTTTTGAAATGTATTATGGATACATATTTTGAATTTAGACGAATAAAATTGTTGGAAAATAATTTCTTTTTTCTTATTGTTTGTTTATAAATGAATATTTATATATATATATATATTAAAGAAATCAGTAATATATTTTCTTTGAAATGAATTGGAATTATATTAATTTTTTTTTACTAAAATGTTTTAAATAGAGATCACTTTTTTATATAAAAAAATGATCTTTATTGATTTTAACTGGATCAAATATTAAGTGGTCTTGATTTGAACCTTTTTTTTAAGATTAAGATCACTTTTAAAAGTGATCTTAATTTATTTTCAGATCATTTTTAAATGATTTCTATAAAGATTTTTTTAGTAGTGACGACCCATGCAGATGAATAGATCTAATTCATCGATGATGGTTAATTAATATTGCTATAATAAATATATCATTATGTTATTGTTATGATAGATATAATTTATTCAACTGCATACGTGATTACAATTTTTGATGTAATTATTATTATTATTATTACTATTTGAAGTATTACTACACCACCAGAACTTAAAGCTGTTTTTATGAATAGATAACAATGATTTGACGTTACATAATATTGTGCTATTTAACAAGAACGGTTCATTGGGGCAGTTGATACATTATTGTAAGGGTTTATTCTCAAACTTATACATCAACATGCATTGTTAACAACAGAATGCTAACAACAGAATGCTAACGTATTTTAAACACATTTTTCAAATGGTAAATCTTTCACATCTACATTACAATTAGAGATGATAATGGATTGGATCGGTATATCCCAAACCCAAAATCTTAAAATGTCTAAAATATGACATATATCGTAAAATAATTGTCCAATTATCATTCCATATTAGTTAGAAATAAAAGTAATTAAATATAAATTGTATCATATGACTTGGGAAATTAATGGCTAGATATATATCAACTATATTTATCCCAAATAATTGGTGATGTACTGATGTCTATTTAGCTATATATTGGAAAATTTTCACATCGGTACGCACTGATAAATATTTATTAGTGTGTTGCATATGAACCATTAGATTCAATTGTTTTGATCCAGTATATCCAGTATATATGCATTTGTTAATACTTATCTATAATCTATAAGCCGGTTACATTATCAAACAGTTTGGTGTTTCTATCAAACACCTGTCACACGGTATAATCTCAAACTGTTGACATTTTGTCAAACAGTTGGTGTTTCTGGTCCTTTTCAATAAGACAATAACCTGTAAAAATAAAACCCAGAAATTTCAGGAATTGTTAAGATATCATGTCAAGTAACTTATGGCTCCAATCTAGTCCATGGAAGAATTGTTTGTTCAATAACGCATAAATACAAAAACCCATCACAATTTCAAAACTGGAGTGAGTTAATTTGGTACAAATTAAGAATCAACAACAAAAGATAAAAAAAAGAAATTAATTTTTTTTAATAAAAGCATAGAAGGTTTATGTTGGGTGGTAAGATCAATTCCTCTTTGTTTGATCTTAAACATTTGGTTTACTTAGACTTCAGCCATAACGATTTTGGAGTTCATGATCTTGCATCGTTGCACCTTCAAAATAATAGTTTATTGGGTGCAATACCCACTTCGCTCATAAATTGTACATCATTATTCATTAGTAACTCTAGACGTTGGTGAAAATGAGTTCTTTGGAAAGTCTTCGAACATGGCTAGGACAAAGATTTTCTCAACTTTCGCTCAAATAAATTTCATGGCCTTTTGCCATCTTACTTTTCTACTGATCTTAGATTTAGACCTTGCTTACAACAATTTTTCCGGATCTATACCGAGTTGTATCCATAACTTTAGTGCCATGGTGACAATCAGTTATTCTGAAGGCAACTACAGTACACAACTTCCAGGTGGTATTGATGAAAGTCCCATTGGAGATGCTTTTAAACCTCTGTTTTTGCCAAATTTGAAGCTTTATCTATCATAATTGCACTCCTTTTGGTTTGCTCTTCAACACTCCCACTTTTTTTTGGCTTTTAATGTCGGAGCAAAGATTCAATTCCAGAATGTACACTACATTATTTTAGCGGTGTTTGATTTTGGCAGGTCCTAACACACCTTTAATCCAACTAGTGTCAGATTTCCAAAAAATAAAAAAAGACTGTGTAGACTTGTGATATAAAAGGACCATTAGGGCAGAAAATGAGATGGAGCACTTGGTGTGGTGTCGGTTCTAATTCTAATTTTTCGTCAATGGAGTCCACTTATACCACTACAAGAAAACAGAACAACAGCAACAATATCTTTAACAAGAAGCAAATATTTGTTGTCATAAAGTACTAGTAGTGAGCATAAAGCAACTTACATTCATTGTATTTACGGGTATACGTACACGATTTGATCAAATTTTCTACAAGGAAACCAGGGCATGTGGAACCGATAAAGTGATAAGAATTAATGTTACGTATTCTTCTCAGCGTCTCCTCCTTTTCTCGATTGTATTCGGTCGCATCCCAATATCCCATATATTTTCTCAAACCATTCGTATTTTCTTGTGCAGAATATGTCATCAAGAACCAATCCTATTATTAGCCCAGTTCCATATCCTATCACAACAACTTTCCAATCAAATGCAAATGGAGTTTCGAGTTATGTTAATTGCTGAGGAATTACAGGCTTCGAAACAATGGAAGAACCACAAGGAAAATCTATTTCCCTGCAAAGACCTGAGTTACCCTCAAAGCTCGAGGCAGGAAAGGTATAGAACTGTCCACCGGTTGGAATTGCTCCATGCAAATTGAAGAATTCGTTTTATTTTCCAATTCTTTAGCCAACTGAAATAATTATAATCTTGAGAATTTCTGGAATATTTTTCCGGAATTTTGCTTGCTATCATGGAGACAAATTTCAAATTTGGAATTTGTCAAAAACAAATTTAAACCTTTCACGTTATAAAATATCCATTAAAATTTGACATTGTAAAGCAGTTGTTGAGTTAATTCTTCAACAATTGCCATCTTGAAAAATCTAACCTGTTGAATATTTAATTGTTTTAGAAATCAAAGACCTAAAACATATTAAAAATGGAGTAGGTAGAATCCTAGTTAGATACATCCAAAAAAATTGACCCAAAAATCTATCAACTCATTAATTGATAGCCCACGTGCAATGTACTGATGTATTTTCAGTGCGTACTAAAGAGAAAATGACTATATATATATATATATATATATATATATATATTTGGTATTTCAAGAAGATGTCTATATGAAAATAACCAAATATATACTTTTAATAATTCTACTATTTAATTTGAATATATGTTTTTTATGAAATTATGATAGCAATCTGATGTATCCGACTATAATAGTTATCTAATAAACAAAAGAAAGTTTAAATGATTGCTGATTTGGCTTCAAAGGAGGAAGTGGATGTCCAATAAAAAAGAAGCATTTGATCATATGAACAAATTAAACAAGACATGATGAATTCTCGTTGAAACGCAAAATTAGCTTCTCCGAAATTATTTAAATAAAGGATTTGTGGCTGCGAAGAAGTGGTTACATAATGATTGAAGATGATTTGACCAATGAAAATGGTGGAAGTTTGTACTTCTTCAAATTGGTTCATGCGACATCTGCTCTAGTATTATATGACCACCGGTGAGTCGATGACCGGTACCATAATGAATAAGAAGATGTTGTAAAAATCAATATATTTAATTATTTAGTTTTTGGTTAATTATATTATTTGTTCTGGATTCTAGATAATAGCTATAAATCAAACTTTAAGTGGTCAAATAATATATATAATATACTTACTAGGATTAAATTATTGAATATCCGAACATAAAACTAAAACCTAACTCGATTGGGTCATTTTTAATGCATGTGAATATGTGATTGCATTTGACCTCTATTTACTCTTCATTGGTGGAGAGGTGGAGAGCAGTTGTCTTTACACACTTACGGGCACTCAATTTCTAATTTTAGAAAGATTGGACCACTTAAAAATATATGTTTTTTCATCTATCACACAATTTCTTATTACATAAACTTTCTTGGCTCTATTTCATCTGATTTCAGACATCATGTCAATATATAGTTTCAAAAAAGTTCCAATATAAAAATATCCACTTAATAATTTGAAAATTTTCTTGGAACTTAACATATATATATATATATATATATATATATATATATATATATATATATATAAAGGTTAAGTTCAGGCAGCACATTGCCACACATTGAAACATGAAGAGTCATGAAATTATATTAAAGCCACCACATTGAAATTTAATTTCTATTGCCACTTTAAGTGAAGAGTTAAACCAACACCTGCAAATTTCCATATTCATTCATGTAAGGTGGCAGTTTTTATTACTACAAAAAAATGATCCCAACAAGAAATTCAAAATTTATTAAACAGATGGGTTGCATGTCTCTTTCTCTTTGACCACCATCACCAAGAACTTAGTTATTGTATTATTTGTCTGAGTTTTGGCTGATCATATCACTCATCACCGCTCTACATTACAATTACTGTCCGGAAAACACGTACAAGAATTTTCTAGCATCAGGCCACTCTGTTTTGGACTCCCACTTGCATTAATTAAGGAGTAGAAAAACACCAAACAAAGTTGTTTATAAAATGTTACATCTCAGCTATTAAGACTTGGTTCCATCCATTAACATATTAATCCTTACAGAGAACTGATTTTTGTATTGATGCTGTTAGTAATCATTATATCAAAAACTTAATTAACTATTAGGTAAGTGTCCAACAATAGTATATTTATGTTGTAACAGATGTTACATTTAGTTTATTAATGCTTCAACCCCAAGATTAAGCTATACAAAGGGAGAGAAATATCCATAAAATCAAAATTGTCATTACAAGTTTGTAGCATGGCTTAATGGAAAGAGAAATTTCCAAATTCCGACCTGCTGCATCAAGCACCATTCAAATTCAAATTCAAATCACAAGAACAAAACACAAACTCACTCTCTTTGTGGATAACCTTGTCTTGTCTTTGCTCGATCTCTTGTCTTCATACATATCATATTATAACCTTGATACTGTATGCCATGGCCTGGCCTCTTAATTATCCGAATAGAGCATTCTATACTACAACATTAAAATATCAAAAGATGTTAAAAATATTGAAAACGAAGGAAGAATCATGAAAACCAATGCACACTTTCCTGTAATGAATAGCATAGTAAGAGAGAAGGGATATGGCTTCTCACCACAGGAAACATTCTCTTCCTTCAATAATTATCAGATAATATCACAATTTTAGTGGAAACGTGCATAAAGAAATAATACAGTCATTAAGTTTTACTAATCTTGGAGAACAATTAACTTCAGAGATATAATTAGATAGTTCGTAGCAAAATATTGTTCATAGCAAGAGAGATTCACATCTCATTCATTTTTTTTTAAAATAAAAAGAAAAAAAAAACAAAGGAAAAGCTTAAATAAATTATCCTCCATGCATGCCATCCGACATCTTTCTACTTGGGCTCGGCGGCGGCAGCAGCAGCAGGGGCACACTGTATTTTTTGCACAAACTGGTGAAGAAAATGACTTCTTTTCTTTTCTTCTGCAACTGCAAATCTACAACTTTAGAGGGCCATGTGGGGTGTGTAGCTGCCGTTGGCTATATTATGTATGAATTCTGAATCCAAATTTCTCTGTTTTTTTTTTCAGTCTATGTTAAAATGCTGGCAGATTATTGATATTTTAATCTGTGTATATTTACAATTGCGATCTAGAAAATTAATGAAGATGATCCCAGCAGTATCTTCAAAACGATCAAAAATTAAACAGATTAATGAAAGTGAACAAATTTAACAATCATTAATTACCTTCAATACAATAACTAATCTCTTGGTGATGGTGGTCAAAGAGAAAGAGACATGCAACCCATCTGTTTTGCATTATATTTTTATAAAATATTTAATAAATTTTGAAAAACTTAATTTCTTGTTGGGATCATTTTTTTGTAGTAATAAAAACTGCCACCTTACATGAATGAAAATGGAAATTTGTAGGCTTTGGTTTGACTCTTCACTTAAAGTGGCGATAGAAATTAAATTTCAATATGTGTGGCAAAGTGTTGGATTTAATTTCATGACTCTTTATGTTGCTTATATTAATAAAAAAAATCAAAAAAAACAAATCACACCTAATTCAAAATAGATGTATTCATTTATGTGGGTTTGGGGAAAACAAAAAAAAAAGTGAGCGTTATAATACATGTGGTTTTTGTGATAGAGAACTTTTTCATTGATCAAGTTGCAAGTGTAGCAAATGTAGTAAGTGTAGCAAATATCCACATCTATATGATCAGCAAACAATGCCTTCTCTTTCACAAGTAAATTAACAACACAATTAATACAATATATAGTCAGTATTTGATCACAATTGCAAGCAACACAGAACAATACAGATCGAGTACATGACCTTAATTAGAATTTAGCAATTGATTCAAAAACTATATATTACAACCACAGACTGAATCAAAGTACTACTTATATATAGTGAAAGAGGAGTAATTGCAAATGGTTTTTGATTTTACCACAATTACTTTGGCATTTTGCTTCTCTATGACTTCGATGGCAACTTAAAGCTGAAAATTGACCGAAAACAGATTCCGTGTTGCACGTTAACTCGTTAACTCGATTTTCAATTTTCTCTACATAGAAACAGTTGATAGAGGTGTAGAGGTATTAAAAATATTCCAAAATTACTAGAAATAAGTTTAATATAATGATATTTTATAGAGCCATATATATAGAGGTATTAAAAAAAAATTTGTCAGAAATCAGATCACATGCCAACAATGAATATAATGGTTCCTTTTCCTTAAAAATGACATGTTTGTCTATGGCTCTTTTACTCTCACTCACGCAGTTTTCATCAATATTCACCTTTCAACGTTACTACACATCAACTTCCAACAATTACAAAGACTGATTATTTGTTACAAATTCCAGTACCACCCACCCTCTTTATCCAACATATATAATATGATAATTTTAACAGTCTATATAAAACTTAATTTCTTAGTTATGTTTTAATTATATTCAACTGGCCTACATACAATGCCATATATCTCTGTATCACAAGTAAACAACACAATCAATACAACAGTCAGTATTCACAAGCAAGCAACACAAAACATTACAGAACGATTACATTACCTTAATTAGATTTAGAAATTGATTCAAAAAATATATATTACAACCACAGACTGAATCAATGTACTATTTATAGTGAAAGAGGAGTAATTTCAAATGGTTTTTGGTTTTATCATATCAAAATTACTTTGGCACTTTGCTTCTCTATCATTATTTTGATGGCAATTTAAAGCTCAAAATTTACCGAAAATAGATTCTGTATGTTACACATATAACTTTATTTTCAATTTTCTCTGCATGGAAACTATTGATAGAGCTATAGAGGTATCAAAAATATACCAAAATTACTAGAAATAAGTATTAATTAATATAATGATATTTTATATGGCCATATATAGAGGTATTAAAAATATTTTAGCTAGTGTTTATTTTATACCAAATGATCATATCATCTATCCATAGATGAGATGAGGTTGAGGTTGGTTCAATAGTATGACACTCACACTTGCACCAAAAAAATTGTGGGTTCGAATCTCCTCCTCTCCAAACCCCATAATATTTCAAAATAATAATAATAATAATAATCATATCATCTACCCTAATATACTATTTTTATTAATTATTATTATTATTATAAAGACTTAAAGTCTTTTTTTTAAGGAAAGACTTCAAGTCTTTTACCTCCAATTTCCAATGACAAAGATATTCTAGACACAATTATATGTGATAATTTTCTGTAGTCTTGTAAGACCAAGTTAGAGATTAGGCATGTCTCATTCACCACAGTGCTAGACTGGCATCGGTCTAAAAATGTATAATATTTATTAAAAAAATGTATATTGTATATTAAATACAAAAATGAATAATTGAATACGAATTTTAACTTAGCTATATATGATAGATTGACAGGTGAAATATATATACATATATTTATATAAGCTGTTTTAAACACATAAAAATTTCAATTTGAATTAAAGGTTAATCGCTGCACATGGACCGAAGCTTTTCAACAGCAGTATCTCTGCATGGAAACTGCATGCAAATTAATAAGACTCAATTGACTACTCACACCATTCATAGAAATGGTTACTCTGTTTGGAAATATTGGTGTAACCCTCCTCACTCACTCTGATCATTACATCTACATGCTAATTAATTAAGTTCAGAAGTAAAATCCAATAAATATCAATTTATGTACATCGTCAGGAGACTCAAGACTCAAAATTTCAAGGTACTCTCTTTTTTTTTTACTTGTGTAATTAAGTAACAGATGCTTTTATCAGTAGCTAGATCCGAGTCTTGAACATCCTGATTTGTGTGTGGGTGAATAATGATAATTAATTATTAGAACTATATGATTATGTTGGAGTCGTAAGTCATAGAGCACACACACTAGCTTGTATCATCTCTTCTCTTCTCTTCTATATATACTATATATGCTCATGTCTTTCAATACTAAATATAAATTTCTTATGAATTAGCTTCTTCAATCTTTAACAACAGATACACCCTTAATTAACAAAATCCACAAGACCATAACTTTAAGAAGCTTAATATATATATATACAGCAAATTGTTCCTTTTGTTGTTTTGGGTTGTGTGGTGTTTTGTGGGTTTTGTCTTGGGTTGTTTGTGCCCTGTGCTTCGGCTGTTTTCTCCTTGCCCCTGTGGCTTCTTTAATAAAGCTTATATATATATATATATATATATAGCAAATTAAGCTAGTTTAATAAATTAAATTTAACAATCATTAATTACCTTCAATATCATGTCAGAATATTGGAGGTGCACAATAGCAAGCCTCATCCCCAAAACACTTTAATGGAGGATTGGAGGAATAATGTGGATTTCAAATAAAGCCTTAAAACCATGAAAGCAACAGGTGGTTTGGTTTCACATTTTCTTCCTTTGTTAACGTAGCACAACATGATTAACAGAATCCACAATCCTAACCTTGTAAATTTAATTTGCTTCATATTAAAAAGAAAACTTAAATCTGATTAATTTTTTTTATTGATTATGAATTTTGATGGACTGTATTATATATTATGATTTTGGATTATATAGATTAATTTTGAGCATAAACAGTTAACAAGTTGATTACATTTGTTTTGTAATGGGATATTGATAGACAAATTGATTTGTCTCCAATGGCTTATCCTCTTTAAATGGACACTTTTTTTTTCCAAAATTTTCAGATAAAGACATGAGACAGAGACTTTAAGATATAATAATATACTGTTTCACATTATTAACTTTAAAAACTTTCTTATTGTGATCATTTTTTGAGATATATATATAACTTTTCAGTGTTAGTACACCTTTTTCTTTGAGATAATTTTTTTGTTTCTTCGATTCAACCACACGAATACTTGTCCTAACAATTCCAAGGACTGATTTTGTTACAGATTCTAGTACCACCCACCCTCTTTTCTTAATCAAAATATCTGTTAAATACTATGATTGAATATTGGTGTTCGGATATTCAATAATTTAATCCTAGTAAGTATATTATATATATTATTTGACCACTTAAAGTTTGATTTATAGCTATTATCTAGAATCCAGAACAACAATATAATTAACCAAAAACAAAATAATTAAATATATTGATTTTCTTTGTTTCTTTGTCTTGTGGTGTTTTCTTGGCCTCTTCGGTTTGGCTCATGTATCTCGTTTCCCTGCATGGGCTGTTGCCTTGGTCTGGGTCTCTTGCACCTTCTATAAATTTCCTTTTCAAAAAAAAAACAATTATTACTAGTCGCATGAACCAATTTGAAGAAGTACCAACTTCCACCATTTTCATATATATATATATATATATATATATATATTGTAAATATATAGTTAGGTTATCATTATGATTAAGGTTTTGATCTTATTTCTTAAAGAAAGCTGTTTGACTTAAGTTATATACATATTAATCAATTAATATATCTTAAGAAAATTCATCATTACTTGGAGATTTCTATATCTTATTCGTAAATAAACATTTTGAGATTATTTCAAATTCGATTATAAAGAGTTGTTTCAATTTTAAGGCTTGAATAGCAATAATATCTACATCGTAATTTTTTTTTTCGCCCGTTTTAAGTGCTTAAAAAATGCCCCAAACGGATCCCCTCGATTTTGCTCTTATTTCTTAAATTAAAGAAAGCTGTTTGACTTTTGCCATGAGTCCAATACATGCCACGTGTCTAGGGAGAGGGTAGTTTTGTCCAAACACATAAGAGTTTTTTTGATAAAAATACCCCTTTTTAGACACATATCATTTATTGGGGAGGGGGGTAATGCTCACCCTCTTTGAAGGGGGATAAGTAGGGATGGCAATGGGGTGGGTTCGGGGTGGGGTGGCCTTCCCCGCACCCCACCCCATTTATTTTTTGAAAACCCATCCCCTCATAAAACCCCACCATAGATGGAGTGGGTTGGGGCGGGGCGGGGTACAACGGGGATTGCTTTCCCCATCCCCACCCATTAACTCCATTTATAAATTTTTTTTATATTAAAATAGCAAATATATAACCATTAAATATGATAAAAAATATATAGTAATAAATAATTCCAAGAAACTATTAAAAAACATCTCATAAAATTCAATCATTTTCAAACATAAACATAAAGTATGAGGTCAAAATGTTCGAAATCCATAACGCTAATCATCTAATAGTTGCATTTATTTCTCTAGTTCTCTCTTCGTACGATCAACTACATTTGGGGATGGCGATTCGAGTTATTTGAGGATTAGAGACTTAGAGTTACAGTTAGCAGTTAGGGTTTTTTTTAATAGTATTTTGTTTTGTCACTTTATGTTAAATAACGGTGAAGAGATGTAAAGTTAGGGTTAATGTATTTACATATTTCCTTTTTTAGATATATTTATTTTTTTTGAAACTACGTAGTTTAACTAAGTATTATTTTAAACGGGGCGAAACGGGACGAGGAGTATAAAACTCATCCCCGCCCCATACTTATTGCGGGTTAGACTATACATCCCCATCCCCGCCCCATACCACCAAATTAAAACTCATCCCCACTCTAAAAGTGCAGGTCCCCGTGGGGCCCCGTCCTCTCGGGGAATTTTGCCATCCCTAAGGATAAGCAAAAGTCTTCTCCTTTTGCCATTATCTGTTTACATGTTTTGTGTCTAACATCTCTACGTTTGTGTTCCCTAAGCTTAATCAAAGCAAGACATGACATTAATTTAGTTTTGTTTTTTCTGCTTGTTAATTCCCTTATTTATTTTTATTGTTTATTTCAAATTTGATGTCTCTTTTAGAAAGAAAAAAAAAATTGGTTGTTTGATCTGTCTTTCAATTCTAGGAAAAAAGGAATAAAAACTTGCAAGTATTTTGTTGTATATATCACCCTATCTCTTTTGTATTTTGTGCATGTTCCTCCATATTTATGCACACAAGGGTGCTCGATAGTAAAATTCATATAACTTCTTATGTCAGCTTTCAAACAAAAGGAAAACCGAATTCCATGTAAGAAAATTGCTTTGTGCTATTTTGTTTTTGGCTCACCGCGACCTAGTCATTCAGGCAAGCATGATTTTAAAAATAAAACCAGCTCCAAGCACATCAATCCAATTTGAATCAATAAATGTATTAATCATATTTGACTAAAATCTCATACTGTTTGTTCACTTATCATTCCATTGATTATTGATATACAAAAGCTTGCATACAGAACTTAATTAAGCTACCAATTACTATTTTAGCAAACTATTTGCGTAATTTAAATAATGTAATATTCTCGTTTTTAAAAATATTAAAATATATATACTAATATATATATATATATATAATGCTCTCTTTTCTACTCTCCCTTTTTTATTTACTCACTTGATGAGTTTTCATGCATATATGATGTATATTCATTTTTCAGTGTTAGTACACTTCTTTTTCTTTGAGATACATTTTTGTTTCTTCGATTCAACCACACGAACACTTATCCCAATTACAATTCCAATTAGGACTAATTTTCTACAAATTATAGTACCACCCATGACTCATCCTCTTTTCTTAATCAAAGTATCTGTTAAATACTATGATTGTTTGGTGTGTGGATATTCAATAATTTAATCCTTCTAAGTATATTGACAATGGATACGATAATTCTCCTTAGATTCCAAATCATCTTATTGCTGTACAATTCTCAAATGATTTTATTGCTTTACAATTGTCCTTAGATTTATTTGTTGTTCAATTGCATTTTACTTATTTTATATGCTAATATCTGTGAATCCATTTTCTTTAATTTGATTTGTAAAGCCTATTATATATAATATTAATACCTGCCTTGGAGTTGCTTAAATTTCCATATATTTGTCAAATGTCCTGCCGGTCATTTGTCTACATGTCATCAATAGGGCCAAAAATTTAAATAGCACTTTTTTGGATGGGATTTGTGCAAATAGCACTACATCAATAAGTCTTGTTTGAATAGCACTAAAAATTGATTTCAGACAAAAATACCCTCATATTAGGGCAACAGATATGAAAAATTGAATTTACTTTTAACTTTTCCTCCTTTGAAATTTTTTACTTCATTCACTGAGGAAATTGTTTCTTCAACGACAAACCCATCGACGGCCGACGGCGACGAACAAACAGCAACGAGAATCCATTGACGACGGCGACGAACAGTACGGCACCGGCAGACAACCGTGAAGACTTCGACGGCAGCGGTTACACGCCAGCGAAAAGTAGATCGAGAAACCCATCGACGGCGACAAACAAACAGCAACGAGAATCCATTGACGACGGCGACGAACAGTACCGCACCGGCAGACAACCGTGAACACTTCGACGGCAGCGGTTACAAGCCAGCGACAAGTAGATAGAGATCCCGTCGATAGAAACCAGCTTCGATTTGAGGTATTTTCGTTTGGGTTTTGTTTTCAAATTTGATATTGTTGATTTTTGTTTCTTTTTTTGTTGATTTCGATTTAGTTTTTTGTGAATTTGATTTTCAGTGGTCATGTTTTGTTGTTTGAATGAGTGGTGGTGTTATTGATTTCGATTTTGTTGTTTTGTTTTGAATTTCTTCTACTGTTTGGTAGATTTAGGTAGGTTGGGTGATTTCGTTTAATTTGTTGAATTGTTTAGATAGTTTGGGTGATTCAGGTAGTTTGGTAGATTTAGGTTGTTTGAATTTGTTCTACTGTTTGAATTTCTTCTCATAATCAGTTTCAGTTAAATTAGCATAAGGGGTCACTTATTTGACATGTATTCTGGACTTTAATTATGTGTAAGAGACTTAATTCTATATAATCTAAACTCATTTAACATGTATAAGAGACTTTAATTCATGTGGAATGGAGAATTAATTCCTGTGAAATCGATACTTATTTATGATGTATTCGAGACTTAATGGTATATATTCGGGTTCGGGACTTAATTGTGTATACTTGAGACGTATGTAACTTGTAATTGTGACTTAAATCATGTTTATTCGTGACTTAATTCATGTGTGTTTGAGACTTACTGGTGTATATATAGAAATAATTGTTTCATCGGAGAGTTAATTGTTTGTAATATTATATATGCAGATGGTGAATCTTAAGAGGCTACTGAAAACTCCCGAATCGGATTGGTATAAAGGAACAATTACTCGCCACAATCACATCGAAATCCTTAAAGTAATAGACGATGCACTTTCCGGCATAGATGATGGGGGGGTCCAAAAGCAGAGATTCATGGACTCATGTTTTGGACATTTCTTACGTATGCATCGAACTATGCAGTTTTCTGGGACGATTGTGCATAGCTTGCTTTTGCGGGAGATACATCACGATGGCAGCCCAGATGAGATGCGGTTCTTGTTGGGAAATGTGAGTGTCCGTTTTTCAAAAATCGAGTTTTGTCTAATTACAGGGTTGAAGTTTGGAGTCGTGCCTGACACGACAGAGTATTTAGAGGTGGAGAATGGCATACACCAAAGGTGTTTTGGTGGTCGGAATGAAATAAAGTTTGAGGAAGTGAAGGAAAGGGTACAACAAGGTCAGTGGACAGAGGAGTTTGACGTTGTGAAGTTGTGTTTGTTGTCATTGCTTCATGTATTTTTGATCGGAGCGGATGAGAGAGGTAGCGTGCCTATATGGCAGGTGCGGCTTGTAGACAACTTGGACGCATTTGATAAGTTCCCATGGGGTTGCCTTGTCTACAGTTACTCTATATATGGGTTCAAAACTGCGTTGTCCGGTCGGAGAGGGCGATCCAAAGGAAAGGATAAGCACTCGAAAGAGAAGTACAACATGTGGGGGTTTTCGTACGCTTTATTGGTGAGGCTTACAATATAATTATGAAACATTTTAGTTATAATTTTTACTTATCTATTATTATATTTGCTAACCATTTTTTATTACCTGAATGTTGTAGATATTCGCTCTAGAAGTGATTCCAGCATTGGCTAGGGAATTCGCCATTCATCATAACGTTGACCCATTTCCACGTATTCTGAAGTGGGAGTTCACGAGGCGACCCCGGCCGGATAAAGTCAAAAAGATTATTAAGAATAGGGTAATTTGTTTCTAACCTATTGGATATTATCATCGATTCGAATATTTTTTTTGGTTGTTAATGTTTGTATCTTGTATTTGATTTTTGAATAAATTCAGATGTTTGCGGAACCGGAAATCACCCCTACGAATCAGGAGGTTGGAAAGTGGTACTATGAGGGGGTACAAAACGTTGAGGATTTGTATCCGGCTCCCGGTGCGTTAGAAAATATGTTAGATGAGTATGATGCACATCAAGGTGATTGTAGCACAGACAATCGTACACCTCGACAGACTAGACCCAGCAGCGCTGCTGAGCCTAGTGGGACTGCTATACCTACACCTACCACGGGTGTAGGTGACATTCCTACCCCTCCACGTCGACGTTTCAGAGCAGGAACTGTAGGGGGGGACTAGTGGTACGTATAGTGGTACTGTGAGCTGGATTTTATGCATAATTTTAGTTATGTAATTTATATTAGTAACTTTTAAATGTTCATTTCAGGGACCACCTGGAGTTCATACGCATCGCTTGGAGTCAGTGATGCAATCATTCCAAGAGTTACGAGATGAGGTTCGAGATAGTGAGTCACGTATACAGGAGCGGCTTCAGATAGTCTTGGATGAGGTTCGAGATAGCAACCGACGTAGAGAGGAACAACATGCTGAGATGATGCATATCATTCGTACATATAGGCATATCGATGAACAACACCATACTCCTCTGGGTGACTCATTTTACATGCCCCATCATGCTCGGTCTGATCCTCCATGTATGGACCATGGTCATCCATTGGATCCTCCAGTGATGGCCCAACAAACTTCAGAGGTCCAGAATCATCCATTCATGGCCCAACAAACTCCAGAGGTCCAGGATCCTCCAGTGATAGCCCAGCAAACTTCAGAGGTCCAGAATCCTCCAGTGATGGCCCAGCAAACTTCAGAGGTCCAGGATCATCCATTGGTGGCCCAGCAGACTCCAGAGGTCCTGGATCCTCCATTGGTGGCCCAGCCGACTCCAGAGGTCCAGGATCCTCAACTGATTGCTCAAAAGGGTCAGGATACTTTGGCTAGTACAAGTATGGAGGAAAGACCAGTACGCTTGCGGAAACGGAGCTGGCAGTTGACCACTCCATATACTGACCCATGTAAGCCTAAGAGGGCTAGGTCAGCAGCCCATAAATTCAAGCCAAATGAACCGGTCGCTGCGGAAATGTTGGCGGAGTACGTAACATTTAAGGAGGACCCAACTGGGAGGTAATTTTAAGATACAAGTTTTTTACATATAGGTGTACTAAAATGCTGGCGGAGTAAGTAATATTTATTTTGTTCACAGACGCGACGTAGACGTAAAAGTCATAGTTGATGTCCCTTGGTTCGTTCAATTTGAGTCCAACAACACTGTTTTGGAAGACACGGTATGAAGTATACAATTATTCAAGTTCTCCTTCATTGAAACTATGAGATTACATTGTCTAACAATCATGTATATGTCCATATTTTTTACAGCATCTGGAAGCCTATTTGAAGATAGTAAGGAAGCGTCAACGCATGTTTCCAGAAGTGTACCAGCAGAACATCAACATCATAGATCCGTATCTTTACGTAAGTACTTAGTTTTTCTATTACTATACAATTTAGCATATTTTTACTCTACCCATGCTCAAATTACAGTTTTACATGCTAATTTGGTGGGAGCAATTAATGCCTGCTGGAACAACGGATAAACCTTTTCTAGAATGGCCAGTGATATCTTACAAATGGACCAAAGAACAATTAGCATGGGCCAGAGGGAATAAAGATGACGGCTGTCGTCCGTGGAAGGAGGTCGATACGGTATGATAAGGATGGCATCTATTTATTGTTTTTACATCGGATAGCTCGCATTGTTATTTATCCTCTTTTGTTTGTGTTGGATCCAGCTCTTGATTCCGATGAATGTTGGAGGCGGTCATTGGTTAATGGCTAGCGTGGAGCTAACACTACGATCCATCCGTTTGTATGATCCGTGGCAGCAGGAGGTTCAATACGAAATCCGGAATCAACAAGTTGCTTGTTTACGGTATTCTCTGCCTTTGATGCTGAATCAAATTGGTTTTTACAAAAAGAGGCGGGGGAAGAACACAACGATGTCTCCGGAACCGTTTCATATGGTTGTAGTAAGCAAACATAACATTCCCCAACAAAAAACTGGGTAAATAGCACAACTTTAATGATTATATACGGTATTGAATTCCTTATTATGTTTATAAGGTAATTAACAGTTTCTGTACATCTTTATAGTGGCAATTGTGGAGCACACACTTTAGCTTTGATTGAGCATATTGTGGCAAAGAGAAAGAAGTTCAATTGGACTGATGACCAAATGTCACAGATGCGACAGAAAATGGCTGTGGAAGTATTTTCCAACTCCTCCATTGTTGAAGACCAGTGAAGTATGTTATGTATGAATGAACTTTTGAATGGTTATTGCAAATGTTATTATGGATGGATTTTTTGTTGATTATGAATGTTATTGTATGTTATGTATGGATGGACTTTGGAATGGTTATTGACCCAACGTTATTATGGATGGATTTTTTGTTAATTATGAATGTTATTGAACGAAATTTGGGGTGGATTTTTGGTTAAGTTCTATTGACAGATGATTACATTTATATTGAATTGATTCTGATTGATGTCCCTGTAAGTCTCAAATTGATTATAAATAAGTCTCGAAAATTATATAAATAAGTCCCGAATTTGATAACATTAAGTCCCGGTATTCAATTAAATAAGTCCCGAAATTGGTATAAATAAGTCCTGACAATAAAATAATTAATTATTCACCATATCAAAACTAGTCAAACAATAACATTAATTCTGATTGATGTCCCAGTAAGTCTCGAATTGATTATAAATAAATCTCGAAAAGTATATAAATAAGTCCCGAATTTGATAACATTAAGTCCCGGTTTTCAATTAAATAAGTCCCGAAATTGGTATAAATAAGTCCCGACAATAAAATAATTAATTATTCACTTGCAAAATGAAAGCATTACAAGTTGTTGTCTCCAACGATCTCATCCCTTTTTGGGCAAGTTTGTTTGTTATGCCCGATTTCATGGCATACACTACATTTTCGACGATATGCATCTGGAATAGTACTACTGGAGCTGGGGCCAGGATTCGGACACCTCCTGGAATTGTGACCCTGTGTTCCGCATTTTTTGCATTTTTGTTTGCTAGGCCTCTCAGAGACGGACTGAAAACGACTTCTTCGGGGCCGACCAGATTGTGTTCTGATATCCGGAGTTAAGACAACCCGATTTTTGATGTCTGGAGGAATTACCCAAGTATTTGGATGGCCCACCGGCATGATCGGTATAGAATATGCATCGGCAAGGACTTCCTTTTTGTAGTAATCCGCACATAATGAAGTGTAATCCAAGCTTCGCTCCCTGTGAATTTAACAACAAATAACATTCACCGTAAGTGCAATCATAAAATGTGCATGTATTTTTTCGAAAACAATATATTACCTAGCAGCTGCGAGTGCATGAGCACAAGGTAGATGATCAAGATCGAAAACCTTGCATGTGCATGTCTTTTCCAACAGGTTTACTGTCCACTGGTCTCCCCGTAGCTTCACTAGAAATATGTTCCAATCAACGTGAGTCGCAGTCATATGATTACACTCGGCTATTCGCTCCAAAATCTCTGCATGTGCAGCATCAGTGAGTTGTGAACGCATGTTTACTGCAGCTTGGTGACGATTGTAAAACCATTTCTGGAGCATGTTCCTAATGAACTCTGCTAATGTCATCACTGGTAATTTACGGGCAAATCGTAAGCATGAATTAAGACATTCAGCAACATTGGTTGTCATCATGGAAAATCTCCTCTGTGGACAATAAACACGTGACCATTTATGAGGTCCGATTTCCAAGACATATTCATATGCATTCTTATGCAGCTTCTTTAACTCTTCCATCTCTCGGTCATAATCCACTTGCCTGTATGCTCTGGCAGCCCGTTGAAATAGTTCTGCAACATCCTTTCTATGGAACTTTTTCCTTACATTCTCGGAAATGTGCCAAATACAAAATACATGGGTTGCATTTGGTAAGACTTTCTGTATCCCAACTTCAATGCTTGCATGACGATCAGACACCAAAACCAAATCGTCGATATGGCCAAGGGCATCCTTCAATGTCTGTAGAAACCACTCCCATGAACTGTTGTTTTCGGAATCCCCATAACCAAACGCTATAGGATATACTTGTTCATTTCCATCTTGTGCTGTGGCGACAAACATTGTACCTAAGTATCTCCCCTTTAAATGTGTACCATCAATGGCAATAACAGGACGCATACATCGGCGGAAACCTCGAATTGAAGCTCCAAACGACATGAAAAAGTACAAAAATTGATTATCATCTGTGCATTGTATATCCGTGATCGTGCCATGATTTAGTTGTTCCAAAACATAAGCAAAAGATGGAAGCAACTGGAACGACTCCTCATGTGTTCCATATGTCAATGACAATGCATACTACAAGGATGCATGTGCCTTACTGTACAAGAGTTGGATCCCATACATAGACTTCATATCTCCAATGATGTCTCTAGGACACATGATACGTCCGTCGTTATCTTGAAGTCTAGGGGCTATAACTTCACCAATGATGACTGCACTAGCTTGTCGGTGGCGCCGGTGAACCTCTTCCAATGGACAACTATGCTTGTTTTCAAAACTTCTTACTTGAAAGTATGTCCCCTCGGACACCCTAACTGCTCTTAATTTCCAGGTACAATTTTCATGTTTGCAAACCAAATGTAAAACGGATTTGTTGGACCGTTTCACCTTCCATTCAAAATTCTCTCTCATCGCATAAATGCCTACTAACCGTTTTAAATCCTTCTTCCTTGGGAAAAATTGTCCCTTGTAAATCATAGTGTTAGGTGTACTAGAACCCATGGTGCTCATGTCGCCAAACGAAAATGACTCTGATCCAGGAATGACCCACATTGTTTGATTGTTCGAACTAGAAATGTTATGCTCTCCTTCCACGCGTCTTCCTGATGCATCATGTTGTTCAGGACCATAAGCAATATCAAAGTGGTCGTCTAACTGCGGTTCCAAGTCACGGTCAAAATGAGGTCCGGTATGAGGTGCATCAAGGTCAACTGCCTCGTACGAATCATGGACAACATTATTATCAGATTGCCGTGTTTCTATGGGAGTTTGATTGATTTGAATGTCTTCACCCATGACCCGTTCCTCGTATCTTCTTTCAACAAGTGAAACACACACTTTCGGAATTACCTTGTCTTCCCCTAATAGAAACTGAACGTCATCATCATCCGCTATCATAGTGCGACATGTACTGTCTGGACCAACAGATATTGATTCTATGTCAATTTCATATCTGTTCGGATCATGTTTGACAATGGCCTTCACAACCCCCAGCAGCTCTTCATATGTCAAATTCTTCCGGACATATACACCTTTATTAATGGCGCCGACATATCTTTGGCTTCCATCCGGTAGTTCATTCCATCGTCCATTATATGATATCAATATTCTAACTCGATCCATTGTCCTAAAAACAAATAACAATATCAAATCAAATTGCTCACCATATGAAAACTAGTCAAAAAATAAAAGTAATTCGGATTCATCCCAGTAAGTCTTGAATTAATGGAATTAAGTCTCGATAATGATATAAATAAGTCTCGAAAGAGATAGAGTTAATTATTCACCATATGAACACTAGTGAAACAAACAACAATAATAGTAGTTCATACCAGTAAGTCTCGAATTAGTGGAATTAAGTCTCGATTTAATATATATAAGTCTCGATAATGATATAAATAAGTCTCGCATGTGATATAAATAAGTTTCGATAACGATATAAATAAGTCTCGGCTTTGACATAAATAAGTTCCGAATAAATAAGTCTTGCTACGAGTATAAATAAGTCTCGAACATTATTTAAATAAGTCTCGAAAGCGATAGAGTTTATTATTCACCATATAAAACTAGTGAAACAAACAACAATAACAGTAGTTCATCCCAGTAAGTCTCGAATTAATGGAATTAAGTCTCGAATTTAATATATATGTGTCGAAATCAAGACTTATTTTCTGGAAAACCAGTTTTCCAGAAAAGACAGTTTAACAACAAAAGACAGACTATTCCACAAAACCAGATCGAAATGGAGAATTAGCTTCACTTTAACATATAGATCTAACAAATTGAAAGTGAAAGTTTCCATACCACAATTGAAATGGAGGAAATTTACCTTTTCAACTCTTCAATCTTCAAACCTTGGCATAAACTTATTGGATCTACTCTTCAAATCTGGGCATTTTTGAAAGATTACCTCAAAAATTGAATGAAAAATTATCAAACAGCAACGAGAATCTACAAATGAATGGAGAGAAAATGATAAGTAGAAGAACGGTTGAAAGAAGAGAAAAAATAGAGAAAACGTTGACTGAGGAAATGATAAGTAAAATTTGTAAGAGTAAAAGGAGGGGCATTTTCGTCAGCACACCCTTTTAGGTGCTAATAAAACAAGACTTATTATAGTAGTGCTAGTTGCACAACTCAACTTTCAAATGGTGCTATTTTGAACCATTCCCTCGTCATCAATATATACTTTTGAATAGGTGTGGTTTACATATAGTCAAGTTAGTACGGAAATAGTACGAAAATATAAATCGTTGGATGTTATTGATTTAATATGTTTCTCGTATATACAAAATCATATCATTAGGAATTAACATCTTTATTCTTTGATAAAAATTGATTTTGTTGTATCACTGGGAAAAAAATCTTGATTATAAATTGTGGCTGGAGTGGATAATATAAAAAGAAATTGAGCATGCATATATGAATAATTGGTTGCATGTTATATGTCATTTCCAAGTCGCACCCGGCACCCTGATACTAGTTTTGTGTTTTCTCTTAAACTTTGGTTGACACTCTATCACTGTGGTCGACCCCTCGTAGTAGATCTCTTATCTGTTTAAAAATGAGTAAAAAGATGGACAAACTAAGTCAAAAGTGGACAAACTAGCAAGTAACCAAGTCAAAAGTGGTACAAACTAACGGATAATTTGGTGTGAAACATTTGAATTGGAAAAAAAAAATTGGAGTATATTTGAATTGCTCTTTATTTTTGATTAAAATCTTATATGGACTATATTTCAAAATCAATTTTTTTAACTATAATTTAGGACCATTTACAATCGGAGGCCGTAGGTGCTGCTCACTGGGCTCCACCTAGGGCCGGGCCTGTCGAAAAGCTTAGGGTTTGTTTTATCAAAAGATGGCAGAACTTATGAATGCTCTGGTTGATCAGTGTCAAAGGATGGATCTTGTTAGCTTTGAATATGTCTATCGGATGCATATGGTCTTCATCGGACTTCTAGAATTTAGGTTTGAAAATATGGGCAAATGTTAAAATATCACAACGTAGGGGGGCATTTGAAAGTTTGCCAAAGATAGAGGCCAGTCCTAGGTCTGTGATTTTCAACTTTCACTATAAATAGTACTCTGATTCCAACTTGTGGTTGTAATATTTTTCGAATCCATTTCTAAGGTGATGGTGTACTCTCTGAATTTGTTACTTGCTTGTGATTTTGTTCGGGTGGATCGTCTGGAAGTGATACAGTAGTCCATTTCAGACCTTATTCGAGGACGAGGAAGGATACTACTGTCTCACTTCCAGGTCCACCCTAACAAAATGATTCCATGTTACCTCTGCTTCAACTTGTTTGAATTTGAAATTAAGCAGAACGAGCACATATATTCTTGCTGTTCACGGTATTATTACCTTCTTTTTTATATAGAATATTTTTTTAATTCGTCTCTCTTGTTACTTAGGATGACGATTTTTTATATATGAATATTTTTCTTTCATCATTAAGCCATGCTCCAAGCTTGTAATGACGATTTTGATGGATTTCTCTCTGTTTGTATAACTTAATCTCGAGGTTGAAGCATTAATAAACTAAATGCAACATTTGTTACAACATAAATATGCTATTGTTCGATATATATATTTGCCTAATAGTTTAAGTTTTTGAATGTACCGATAACTAATACCATCAATACAAAAATAACTTCTCATTAACATTTGATATACAACTTTCTTTGGTGTTTTCTGTTCTGATATAGCTAGCAAATTCTAATTGTAAAGTACAGTAGTGAGTGATATGAGCAAAAACTCATACAATTGTTAAAAATTTTATAAATATGTACTGCAAAAACACATGGGTTGTCTCTTTCTCCTTCTCTTTGACCACCATCAGCGGCCAAGAGCTGTTTATAGTTATTGTATTTTTGTCAACTTTACCTACTCTCATCATCATCTACCTACTGACATATTGCTATTGAAGGTAATTAATTAATACATTTGTTAAATTAGTTCATTTTCATTAATTTAATTTGTTCAATTTTTGATTAATTTTCTAGATCGCAGTTGTAAAAATATACACGTATTAAAATTTATCTATAAACAGTTTTTATAGAAAATATCAATTAGCTGCCAGCATTTTAACATAGAAATTTTGCTTCAGAATTCAGACATAATATAGCCAGCATCAGCTACACCACATGGCCCTGTTGCACTAAAGTTGTAGATTTGCAATATGCAGAAGAAATAAGTCAATGAAAAAGGATTATATTTGCATGAAAACTCATCAAGTGAAAAGATTATAGAGAGAAAAACACACTACTTACCTAGTTTTAAAACCTTACTCCATAATATTTTCAAAGTTATTAATGTGAAACAGAAGCAATATATTATGTCTTAAAGTCTCGGGCGTCACACATCTTTATCTAAAAATTTTGGGGAAAAAATATCTATTTCACGAGGATATGCCATTACATATATATGTAATCAACTTGTTAACTGTTTATGCTCAAAATTAATCTATACATATATATATATAATCCAAAGTGATAATCTATATAATACATTCCATCAAAATGCATAATCAATTAAAAAAATGAAACAAATTTAAGTTTTTTTTTTTAATATGAAACAAATTTACTAGAAAGAAAATTTGAAACCACTTGTTGCTTTCATGGTTTTAAGGCTTTATTTGAAATCCACATTATTCCTCCAATCCTCCATTAAAGTGTTTTGGGGATGAGGTTCGGTATTGAAGGTAATTAATGATTGTTAAATTTAATTAATTAAACTAGCTTAATTTGCTGTATATATAATAAGCTTCTTAAAGTTATGGATTTTGTTAAGGTGTGTGTGTCTGTTGACAAAGATTGAAGAAGATAATTCATAAGAAATTTATATTTAGTTTTTAAAGACATGAGAATATATAGTATAATATAGAACTATAGAAGATATGATATATACAATTGTGTGTGATATCGGTGTTGGGAGTGATATATAATTGTACGTACGTGGTTGGAACTTGGAAGTGATCAAGTGCATGCGAAGATGCTTTATTCATTTTTGTGTCTCTATGACTTAGTCAAACATAATCACAGTTCTAATAATTAATTATCATTATTCACCCACCCACACAAATCAGGATGTCGAAGACTCGGATCTAGCTACTATTACAAGCTTCTGTTTACTTATACAAGTAGAAGAGAGAGTTATTATTATTATTTTTTTAAGCTGAAAAAAAAAAGTAGTCTTGTGTCGCCTGACCATGTACATATATTGATACATTTTTCAGATTTTACTTCTGAACTTAATTAGCATGTAGATGTAGTGATCAGAGTGAGTAGGGTTGGTTACATCGATATTTTCAAACAGAGTAACCATTTCTATGAATGGTGCGAGTAGTCAATTGAGTCTTAATAATTAGCATGCAGTTTCCATGCAGAGATACTGCTATTGAAAAGCTTCGGTTCATGTGCAGTGACTAGCCTAGTAGCCTTTAATTCAAATTGAAATTTTTATATATGTGTTTAAAACAGTTTATATATATATATATATATATATATATATATTTCACTTGTCAATCTGTCATAGTTAAGTTAAAATCCATATTCATTGAGTTAACGTGCAACCTACGGAATCTGTTTTCGGTAAATTTCCAGCTTTAATTTAAGTTGCCATAAAAGTCATGATAGAGAAGCAAAGTGCTAAAGTAATTGTGATAAAACCAAAAACCAATAGCAATTACTCCTAGTTTACCATATTCATAACTTTACCCCTTCTAGTTTTAAAAATGACCAGTTTCCCCCTAAAAACAAAATTATTCAAAGATTTACCCATACCATTAATATTTCCATTAAATAGTGATTTGACCGTTAAACACCAAGGGCAATATTGTAACTGTGATACTTCTAAACAGGGGACATTATTAGTTTCCTCCATGGGGTTTGCCATATTCGTAACTTTGCCCCCTCTAGTTTTAACGGACTATTTTATCCTAATCGAGACGGCCGACGGCCGCCTAGCGTCTAGACGCGTATTTTCAAACACTGATTAAAATATAACTAAGTTATTAAGTTTTATATGGATTGTTCAAATTCACATATTATATATGTTTGATATAGAGGGTGGGTGTGGTGCTGGAATTTGTAACAAATAATCAGTCTTTGTAATTGTTGGAAGTTGATGTGCATGAAAACTGCATGAGTGAAGAGTAAAAGCTAGAGCCATAAACAAACAGGTCATTTTTTAGGAAAAGGAACCATTATATTTATTATTGGCATGTGATTGCTGACCAAAACGACAACAACATACTCAATGACCAAAAAGACCAATCTCATCACGTGATCACCACGTGGGTACGTATGGATTTTTAACTTTCACTATAAATACTAGTAGTAGTGTAGTACTCTGATAATAATACTGACCATTATATTGATTGTGTTGTTTACTTGTGATACAGAGATGGCTGCTTGCTACACTTGCAACAGGGACGATTAGTGTATCACTTCCAGAAGATGCACCCTAATTACAAGAAGATTCCATGTTATCTCTGCTCAGATTTCTTTGAAACTGAAATTGAGCTCAATATACGTAAACGTGATGTTCACGGTAACATTTCCAAAAGCTTTAATTAATTACTTAGTTTCTTTCTCTTTTTTTTTCTTTTTTTTTTGGGTTTATAACAGCACTGTTTCTCTAAACAGTACAGTGGCACGCCACCGCTGCCGACGAAGCTGCTGCTGCCGAGCCTGAGCCTGAGCTCCCAGTAGAAGGATGCGGATGGCATGGAGGAGAATTTCAGTTTGCTTTTCCTTAGTTTTTTTTTTTTTTTGAAATGAGTTCATAAATAATTATATCTTTGAACTTATTTTGACTACATTACAGTAGTTTTCTTTTCTCATGTCTGTTTTTATGTGTATATATTATTGTTTCTCAAATTCATATTCCATATTGTGTTGATTGCTGCAATGCAATTTCTGTGAAATGCCCAAATAGAAATCTCAAGCATGATTCGATCTTATTTAATGTTGTCTTACGTTTTCAATACTTTTAGCATCTTATGATACTTTAATGTTCTATTCGGAGATGTAAAGATAATTTTGATAGATTTTTCTCTATTTGTATTACCTTAATCTCGAGGTTGAAGCATTAATAAAACAAATCTAACATCTGTTAGAATATAAATAAGTTCTCATTAATGGATGGAACCAAGTATTAATAGCTGAAATGTAACATTTTATTTACAACTTTGTTTGGTTTCTTCTGTTCTGATATAGCTAGCAAATTCTAATTGTAATGTAGAGTGGTGAGTGATATGAACCAAAACTCACACAATGATTAAATATTTTATAAATATGTACTGCAAAAGACATGGGGTCTCTTTCTCTTTCTCTTTGACCACCACCATCACACCAAGAGCTTAGTTATCGGCATCATCTACCTGCTGACATGCTATTGAAAGTAATTAATAAAATTGTTAAATTTGTTCACTTTCATTAATTTGTTCAATTTTTGATTAATTTTTTACATGGCAATTGTAAATATACACAGATTAAAATTGATCTATAAACAGTTTTTATACAAAATATCATTAAGCTGCTAGCATTTTAATATAGACTTTAAAAAACAGAGAAATTTGGCCTCACCGGTTTCTGCAAAAAATACAGATGTGCCCAACAGCTCTCACAAAAGCTACTTCAACTTTTTACCTCTCAACTAAGTATTTTGTACAAATATATTCAATATATATATATTCAAAATGAAGCTCCAATTGGTATTATAGATTAATGTTGCGATGAAATTACTGTAGACTCACAAATAGTTTTTATATGTATAGTAAATTTTACTATTAATTACCGGATACAAAAGCTCTTCTGAAGTACAATATCCAAATAGTAACCCGAAAAGCTTATACTTTGTTTTATCAAAAGATAACACAATATGAATGTTCTGGTTGATTAGTGTCAAAATATGGCATCAGGTTAGCTTTGAATGTATATCTATATGATGCATACGGTCTTCAGTGGACTTCTAGAATTTAGATTTCAAATTCTGGGCAAATGTTAAAACATCACAATGTAAATGGGGCATTTGAAAGTTTGCCAACTTTCACTATAAATAGTACCCTGATTCCAGTTTGTGGTTGAATTTTTTGAATCAATTTCAAAGGTAATGCACTCCCCCGTGTTCTTTTTAAAGTTAAATTTATAAGATGGTAACATGATATTGTCCAGATATGTTGTTAGGTACTAGCAAAGTTTCAAAGACTTAAATCTTTTGAATACAGATCTTAAATTCATGAATGTTTAATGTTATTTTGTTTGGTTATAAATATAGCTAGAGAGAAGCGATTCTGTTATACCTTAAAGTACTAGTGCCAAATTGAATTTTATTCGGAAAAAAATTCCTTCTTCCAAATCTTCTCTAGAGTATCATATCGTCAAGAGATATCTTTAGTTTCATATTGTTTAATGAGAGAGATCAAAGTGGGCAAACTCTTGATGCATTGTTTGGTCGTACTAGAGTATCAAATTTGTAGTTAGTTTTAGTGTTTAAAAAATAAAATGAGATGTGTGTTAAGATGTAAAATTGCATATCCTGATTTTACCACTTATGATAAAGGGCATTGAAGAACTTGTGGAAGGTCTCATCCCAATAGTGATCTCATACTCTCATTGCACATTTTTGTAGACTAGAATGTCAATTATCGAACCGAACAGTGATGCATGTACGAGAAGTGAAGATCGAGCAATTCTTTGATACACTCTCATGAAAGGGTTAGTGAGCAAGCAGAATTGAATTCAGAGAAGGCTGCCTCAAACTCAAAGAGACGAAATCTTGGAAAGTTCTAAATAAATGGTTTCCCAAAAGAAAGTTAAAGAAGGTATTAGATCACACAAACACAAAAGGTGTTATCTACAGTTTGAATTTTTGTAGGTCGGTGGGCACTGACAATGGTAGAGCGAAAAATAGTAGACCGTGCGCTACGATATCATGTAAAAAACAAGAAGGTAGAACGGAGCGAGAGGGGGGTGTACCATTGTGGACTCTCCGATGCTCGAATTAGACAATTTATCAATAAATAAGAAAGATGTTGAATGAGGCTAAAGACGCGAGATTTGATCCCTCCAATTATTGTCGTATTTAAATTCTGATTAAGTTGATCGATTGGTCTCATTCATGGAGCTTTAAATGGCAGAGAAGCCAACTCTTCTCTCCTACGTTGCTTGGAGAAAGGTACTAAGTCTATATCCTGATGGCGCGGTACGTTGGTATACTAGTCTGCTCTCATCGGCGTGATGCTTGGTATGTATCTTGCTGGTCGTGGCGCTTATTCTAGCATACTGGTGTCTTTGTAGCGACTTTCTTCCTGTTTGGCGGGTAGGGCACCTATCTTGGTTGGATCCTGGGCTGATGTCGAGGTACCCAGGTACCGGGTATGTGTCGTAGTAGCTAGGTGACAAGAAGGAGGTACTGGGTACATACGAGGTACTGGATACGTGGTATCGCGGTACCAGTTTTACTTGGCATCAGGAACAAGGAACACAGCGTGGTACCTGCTCTTCTAGGTTCGTGCATCTGGTGCTTCATCCAGGTAGATAGGTAGTCGAGATAATCGCGGCTCTGGCCTACCAGGTATCGATTCTTCCAAGATCGCGGTATCGATCATGTTGGGTACCTAGGAGCTGGGAATGGTTCATACCAGGTAGTAACTTTGTGAAAAATTCTTCTTTGGGCCCCTGCCAAAAAAAGACCGTTAACATATATATTAGGCTTATTTGCACCAAACCCCCTGAACTATACCCGAGTTTGCATTATCCCCTTGGAACTTATTTTTTAAGCGTTAAACCCCCTGAACTTATGGAAATTGACGGAATGAGAACGGAACCCTAATTCCGTTTAGTTTCTATCATGACAAATTACACAAAGCCCCTGATTATATGCATAATTGAATCAAATCAAAAACAATATAATAATATAACTCAAATACCCCTCTGACCAAATTTTAAAAATCAAATTATAAAAATAAAAATTTAAAATTTAAAATTAAAATAATGGTTAAATAATAATAACATTCTGAATTTTTTTGATAAAAAAAATTAAATAAATAGAGAAATGAAAAAATTAAATTGATTTAACAATTATTTAAATTATCTTTTTTATTTAAATATCCCTAAATATAAAACCTAGACGAATTATCATTTTGATTATCTTTTTTATTTAAATATCCCTAAATATCACTTATTCATTTACAATAACAAGGGTATTAATAATGACAAAAATAAAAATAAAAAATAAAATAATAATAATAATAATAATAATAATAATAACATAATAAAATAATCTCATAATCATAATAAAATAATAATAATAGTAATATAAAAAATAATAATAATTGTTTTATTAAAAAAATAGGTATATATTTAGATTGATCTCCACCATCTATCTCAAATATTCATTGTGGTGATTAAATTACAAAAATAATAATAATATTAATAACTTGAAAAAACAAATGTTTTAATTTATTATTATTTTTATATTACTATTATTTTTTTTACATTATGATTATTATTGTCATTATTATTATTTTATTTTTATTATTATATTTTTATTATTTTATTATTATTATTATTATTTTGTATAATTTGATCACCACTATGTATATTTGAGATAGATGGTGGAGATCGATCTAAATATCTACCTTTAGATTGATCTCCACCATCTATCTAAATAAAAAAGGAGATCAATCAATCTAAATAAAAAAGGTAGATATTTAGATTTATCTCCACCATCTATCTCAAATATTCACGATGGTGATCAAATTACAAAAAAAAAATAATAATAATAATAATAATAATAATAATAAAATAATAATGACGATAATGACAATAATAATCATAATATAAAAATAATAATAGTAATATAAAAAATAATAATAAATTAAAACATTTGTTTTTTCAAGTTATTATTATTATTATTATTTTGTAATTGGATCACCACCATGAATATTTGAGATAGATGGTAGAGATGAATCTAAACATCTACCTATTTTTTTAATAAAAAAATCATTATTATTTTTTATATTACTATTATTATTTTTTATATTATGATTATTATTATCATTATTATGTTATTATTATTATTATTATTATATTATTATTATTTAATTTTTTTATTTTTATTTTTTGTTATTATTAATACCCTTGTTATTGTAAATGAATTAGTGATATTCTGGGATATTTAAATAAAAAAGATAATTTAAATGATAATTCATCTAGGTTTTATATTTAAGGATATTTAAATAAAAAAGATAATTTAAATAATTGTTAAATCAATTTAATTTTTTTCATTTCTCTATTTATTTAATTTTCTTTATCAAAAAATTCAAAATTTTATTATTATTTAACAATTATTTCAATTTTAAATTTTATTTTTTATTTTTATAATTTTATTTTTAAAAGTTTGGTCAGAGGGGTATTTGAGTTATATTATTATATTGTTTTCGATTTGATGCATTATACATATAATCAGGGGGCTTAGTGTAATTTGTCATGACAGAAACCAAACAGAATTAAGGTTCCGTCCTCATTCTGCCAATTTCCATAAGTTCAGGGGGTTTAACCCCTAAAAAAAGTTCAGGGGGGATAATGCAAACTCGGATATAGTTCAGAGGGGTCTGGTGTTAATAAGCCTATATATTATTATATATAATAATATAATATATCATATTATTATATATATAATATTTATGATATTGTATATTAATATATAATATTATAATATATATTATTATTATTATTATTATATATATATAAAGAGGGCACTCTAGTCATTTGAACCTCTTGTCCCGTTCTGTCTCAGCCATACCAAATGCGTAACAGTACAGTCCACAATTATGTCCCACACATTCTAAATACAACACGGAACAACTGTCCAGTCCATTCCAGTCCTGTCATGTCATGTCCCGTCCCGTCCTTTCAAGTCCCATCCCCGTACCAAACGCACCCTAAAAGACTTTCCTAAAGAGTTTTGTTAGACACTGTCATTGAAAGAAGGAGTTTTGAGTAAAGCATATATGTAGCCTCGTTCAGCTGCTACATTGCAATATTTAATTCAATGTAGTTCAGAAAATGAGCTAGGAGAGGAAAAAAAACATACAAAATGGGAATAGAATATTAGGAAAATTTCTCCACAGAAGATCATAGTTGTAATTGAAATTTTCACACAAGATAAACTGTATTAAAGCATTTAACTGGCTGGGGACTTTTTGTTGGTCATTTTATATTGATGTTTTCGAAACTTCTGCATTATTATACTTTGATCACTTTAGTTGAGATGTTTGAACATTGTGTCTCTGGAGTCCAATTTGAGCCGGAGAAGACTTGGACAAGAATAGACAACTAATTGATTAAAAGACATTGCTGATAGTGTAGAATAATTAAGTTTTTGTATTTCAAAAACAATTTCGAATTCACTTGGTTTCTATATAATATTCTGTGTTGTAAGCATTTGTGCTCCATTCATGTATAAAATTTATTAAAAAAAAAATGGGCTCAAGACTTGTATGGTTGCTGGAGTTTTAATTTTTTTCTTAAAAAAAATATTTAATTTTATGTACCCTTAAATTGAAATCCAATAACTATAAGCTAAGTAAATTAGCTTTTATTTAAAAAAAATATATACACCTGTATGCTGAACCAATTTTTAAAAACCTCTTTTAGGTAACAATTTAGGGCTTCATAAACATCTGTAACAATTGACCAAAATACCCTCTTTTATGTGGACTGGACCACGAATACAGGCCCAATAAATATCACCCGACATATGATACAAGCCCGATACATACAAGTCTAATCCGCTCCAAGAAGACTTCGAATTAACCAGAAAACAAAAAAAAACGACGGTGATGAAGACTTCAAAATTCAGTGCCAGAAAATTTCCAATAACGTGCTCTTTGGAGTCTGGAGTCCACTCTGGGCCAGAGAAGACTTGGACAAAAATAAACAACGAATTAAATAATTAAATTCATTGGGCTTCTATAAATAACCTGTGTTCTAAGCATCTGTGCTCCATCCATGTATAAAATAAATAAAAAGAAAAAATGGGGTCCAAGAATTGCTTAATTGCTTGGTTGATTCTCCTCCTGGTTTATGTGCTTCTCCTAACCTCTCAAGTGGCTGCAACAGGCGTTGATCAGAGTCGTAAGTTGCTTTGCCTTATTTATATTGTTGTTATTTTTTGTGTTTTGTTAGTTTTATTTCCATGATTAATTAAGGGGGTTGATGATGTGCGTATTGTATATATAATTGAATCATGACATGAAAATGAGCAATATTATTTTCTTTGTAAGTTCTAAGATCCTTAATCATTCAGAGATTGAGTTTCGGTTTTTCAGGTCCTAGGAATAGAGGTTACGTTGATGGTAGCTATCCACGTCATGCTAAGGGCACCCATGTACCTCCTGTTTGATTATACTGTGCCGATTGTGCTGAATAATGAAGGTTGTCAATCATGTTTGTTTATTGGAAATTTCTAAATATATATGTTGAGTTATTGTATAAATGAAAATAAGATTGAGAAATAATCCTTTCTCTATCATTTATATATGCAACTAGTTAGTTCTTTTAGTTTCTTGCTCGGAATCATATGAGCATGTTGCATGTAGAATATATATATATAGCAATTAGTGAATTCAAATAAAGGAATTGAAGTTTATTAAGTGTTACTTCAATTATAATTTGTTTGTCATCATTGTGATGGTTTAATTTGGAGCAAAGATATGTGTAGTAAAAAAATTAAATTCACTTGGCTTCTATATATAGCATGTGTTCTAAGCATCCGTGCTCCATCCATGTATAAAATAAAAAATGAAAAAGAAAAAATGGGGTCCAAGAATTGCTTAATTGCATGGCTGATTCTCCTCCTGGTTTATGTGCTTCTTCTAACCTCTCTAGTGGCTGCAAGGGAACTTGATCCCCAGTCTGCTCAGAAAAGTAAGTTGCTTTGCCTGCCAAATGCTTCTTGGTTTTTTTAAAAAAAATTCATAATTTTATTTTCATACAGCGATTGCATGGTCCTTATGAAGATCACTTTTAGTTACTATAGTGAAATAGTAATTGAAATGGTAATAGAAATGAAAATGGAAAAAAAAAAAAACTGATTTTTTTTTGTTTGGTTAGAACTTTAGAATTAGTCTCTAAATCAGTGTTATTTTGTTTGGTTAATAACCGAATAGAATGGAGTTAATTGTATTTTGACCAAAATACCCCTACTTAATAACATGATATATTATGGATAATAATAATAAAATATAAAAGTATATATATTATTATATATATTATAATAATATAATATATATATATATCATATACTAATAATATTAATATTATTATATAATTATTATATTATATAATAAATATATATAATAAAATATAATATATTTTTTGGATAATAATAATAAAATATAAAAGTATATAATATATATATTAGATAATAATATATATATATATAATATATTTATATATTATATAAAGTTTGGGTATAGAAGGGTATTTATTGGATACCTTTAGTTTGGAATGGAAAGGGCTTTCAATTAGTTTTTGGATGGAAAGCCCATTCCACCAAAATGGTAGAATCAACATTCCAGTGGAATTCCCCTCAAATTACATTTTAGTATACCAAACATTTGGTATGAGTTTTTTTTCCATCTCATTCCATCCAACCAAACATGACCTAAATGATTTAAGGGGAGTTGATTATGTACGTTTTGAGTGTGTGTGTGTGTGAAGCAAAAATTAAAAGATGGGAGAAATGGATGTAGAAATTGGATTGGCGCAACATAGTTGTTGATGTATGGATTAGACAAAGGTAGTTGGGATTGTTGACAAGTTGAATACGATGAGAAGTGAATTGAGTTGGTGTCATCATGATGGTGCAATTGGTCCACTAAGGCAAATTGAGTGGATTTCATTAATTAAATATTTTCTATGTGAACAGAAGTCCGAAAAAGAGAGAGTTTGTAAATGGAGGGGTGCCTCCCATTTATAGTTAGAGAGTCCGTTGATATCTTTCCGATGATTTTTGGTCTGAGATTGTGAAACAAGATAATTTCTCATATTCCGAGATTCTTGGTATTAAATATATTTGAATGAATCAGTCTTATGCTATGCCAAACTGACTTGGTCATAGACTGTAACCATTTGAATTTATATTGGACCTATCTACCTTTGGTCCCAATATTTGGGATGTGCTATTTTTTGCTACTACAGGTATTAGATCACACAAACACAAAAGCTGTGCTGTATAATGTTACATACTTTATACTTCTAATAATTAGTATAATTCATATGTAATACATGGGACGTGATATTAATCATTTTAATATGTATCATATATATATATATATATATATATATATATAAAATTGGGAATATCCAGCACAATTAAATTTTTACAGTAGACATAAATTGAACAAGTAAATTTTGTCATTTGTGAAGTTTAAATGGTAGATGGTGTTATAATCAATTGATGGTAGATATAATTTTTAATTACTTTTTTATATATATAGTTAATTGTTTTTAAGAGAAAAATAAAATAAACACATGTGATAGTACTTAAATATCCCATTCCATATTAATGGCGGGGATTCGAGTCTCACCGTATACATTTACAAACTTGGGTCTAAAGGTGCAAAATGATAGATCAAGATATGAATTTTGAATCTTAAGCTCCGTCATGTAAGCGTTTTTCGAAAAAAAAAATGAAAAATTGTTTTTGGTTTCAGTTTCGAAATCTAAAAATGCGTCTGATAGCATATACTGAAAGCTATATTCTGAAAATGAAAACAGAAAAACGCGTCTGGTAGGTTAACCGAAAAATATCAAAAATTGTATAATTTTTCTATTATTTTTGATATTGTAATTTTTAATTTGAATAAAAGATAGGTCAATAATTCATTCCAAATAATTATCCAATAACTCATAATAACCAAATAAAATCTCTTTAATGAATTATTGTGATTTTAAATTTAAAATAATTTCAAAATCCAATATTTTTATGTTAATATATATATATGTTAATAAACTCTTTGTGATCTGAAACAAAAACAAAAAATAAAACCTTTTAAAATAAAAAAAAATAAAAAAAATCTGCTCTTGGAGGAGCAGATCGACGACACTTAGAAGAAGAGAAGAAGAAGGAGAAGATGAAGAAGAAGGAGAAGATGAAGAAGATGAGATGACGAAGGGAAGAAGATATGAAGAATATGAGAAGAAGAGAAGAAGAGATGACAAAGAGAAGATGAGATGAAGAAATAGATGACAAAGACAGTGTGGAAAATAAGAAGAAAAAACAGTAAAAAAAAATTAAAAACAAAAAACAAAACAAAACGAAAACAAATATTTTGTGTTTTTCAAATATTTCATTATTAATACTGGTTTTGTTTTTTATTTTGTTTTCCGTTTTTTGAAAATAAAATGAAAAACGGTTAACGAACGCGAATTCAAAATCATTTTTAGAAAACAAAAACGAAAACGAAAACGAACTGAAAAACAGCGGCAGGACGGGGCCTTATTTTGTCAAACTTTCTAGGTCATGTTATAATTTGATTGCACTGAGAATTATTTATGCAAGTGCTTTGAATTTTTTGATGTGAAATATAAGTACTTATTTTATATGCTAATTTATGTGAATCCATTTTCTTTGATTTGTAAAGCCTACTATAATTTAATTAGGGGTGGGCGCGAGTAGGTTCAAGTCGGTTTTTGACCGGATCCGTCCACGACTCATTTATACTCGGTTTTTATTATTTTGAATCGGATTGACTCGTCTCAATAGGGTTACTCGAACCTGTTTTTCCAGGTTCGAGTCCAGTTCGGTTTAATACGGTTTTGGGCCTTATGCAAAATTTAACCTACGTATTTAACTATATCGGCCTTATGGGCCATAATTCAACAACTCCAAATATTAAAAAAAAAAGATTAATGCTATATAACCCAAATAATTAACCCAAATTTGAACCCAAATGATATGGCAAATGGGTTGTCATCACCACACAGTCACACACAACATGGGATGATGTGGTTAATGCAAAAACCACCTGTCACATCATTTAAGTTGAAATTTAGACTAAATTTTTGGGTTGTCTAGCATTAATATTAAGCAAATATTTAAATTCATAATATAAACGGAAGTCCAAATAATCGATAATACATTCCATCATAATTCAAAATATAGTCCATATTAATATATTGTAGGGTTTGGTGTATTTGAATATAGTCCATAATAATAGACAGAGAGCCTAGGGATGGCCATTTATCCCCATTTCTCCGATAGCCATCCCTAGGAGAGCCACGAACGACGGTGTGACAAGAGAGAGCTGTGAAAGGTGAGCATGTGATGATTCTAGGGTTTGTGGAGAGGTGAGACTTGATCGGCTTGGGTGAGTGTGAGAGATGTAAGTGTTAGATCATTGGGTTTGGTGTATTATTTTATTTATATTTTAGTTCCTTTAATGAATTTATATTTAAATTAATACTTAATATATAAATATATATAATATTAATAAAAACAATAGTCATTAACTTAAATCAATATATATATAATTACTTAAAATAAACCTTATATTAATTTTAAATATATATATATATATAATATTTTTTTGGTTTAATCGAATCGGTTCGGTTTTTGACGAGACAAAACCATCAATAACTCACTTAATCTCACTTTTCATTTTTTGAATCGGATTTACTTATCTCTTATCAGGATGACTCAACTCGAACACATATTTTTAGTTTAGTTAACCACATGTCGTAACCGTGGCCACCTATAAGGGTACATGTTAACAAATAAAAACTATAAAAATACTAAAAAGGAAAACATTTATTATAAAAATACATTTATTGCATTATTAAGACAATAAATAATATATTTTTATAGTCTTTTTTTTAGTCATTAACACACGCTCTTACCTTAATATTAATACCTGCCTTGGAGTTGCTTAAAGTTCCATATATTTGTCAAAAGTCTTGCTAGTTGATGGTCATTTTGTCTACATGCCATCAATATATACTTTAGAATAGGTGTGGTTTAATCTACCGACAGCAGATTAAACTTTTTTTTTTTGGTCAATTTTTTAGTGAATCTCACTTCAATTAATCTAATAAATCCTTTATATTAAATTTTCAAGTACTCCATTTCTTATCTCTAAGTTAATTATCCTTTGCAAATTTTATTTTATAGACCCTATTCGACACAAAACATGTTAACCGATAATAGCACAAACATATAATTTTTTATTGTTTTTTTTTTTATTATTGAAACTCATTTCAATTAAGTTTATGATTCACTTTTAGTCATTCTCCAATGTCATTTCAAATTCTATATCAGTTTTTGATTTATTGAAATATGCTTGAATGACTCACACAAACACTAATCGATACTAATCTAGCTTAAGCTTGTAATTTTTCTTATTTTTTAGTCGATATCTTGTTGAACCTCACTTCAATTAACCTTATAAATCCTCTACCGTAATCTTCCAACCCCATTTCCTATGTCTAAGTTAATTTTCCTTTGAAAATTTCGTTATACTTTTTCATTGTTTATTTATTTGTTTTTGGTTGAACTCAATTCAATTAAGTTCATTAATCACTTTTAGTCATTCTTCAATGCTATTCCAGACTTTATATCAGTTCTTGGTTTATTGAAATTAGCTTAAATGACTCAAACGGACGCTAACCAACATTAATAGATAGTAGATTAAACTTGTAAAAAAAAATTTAGATTGTTTGTTGAATCTCTTTTCAATTAATTTAGAGGGGGCATTTGAAAGTTTGCTAACTTTCACTATAAATAGTACCTTGATTCCAGTTTGTGGTTGTATTTTTTGAATCAATTTCTAAATTCTAAAGGTAATGTACTCTGTGCTCTGTGTTGCTTGCTCGTGAATACTGACAATTGTATAGATTGTGTTGCTTGCTTGTGATACAGAGATGGCACAAGCAAGGTACTTGTACAACATTTCTAAACTTTTTTAGTCATTCTTACTAATTAGTGCTTCTTTTTAAAGTTAATATTGTCTAGATGTGTTGTTAGGTAATAGGTACTAGCAAGGTTTCAAAGACCTTAATCTTTTGGATGCAGATCTTAAATTCATGAATGTTTAATGTTAATTTTTTGGTTAGTGCCAAATTGAATTGAATTCGGAAAATAATTCCTTCTTCCAAATCTTATCAAGAAAGTATCATATCATCAAGAGATATCTTTAGTTTCATATTGTTTAATGAGAGAGATCCTAAGATGCTAGAAGCAAAGAGGGCAAACTCTTCATGCATTGTTTGGTCGTACTAGAGTATCAAATTTATAGTTAGTTTTAGTGTTTAAAAAATAAAATGAGATGTGTGCATGTGTTATGATGTAAATTTGCATATCCTGATTTTACCACTTATGATAAAAAGGGCATTGAAGAACTTGTGGAAGGTCTCATCCCAATAGTGATCTCATACTCTCATTGCACATTTTTGTAGACTGGAATGTCGATTATCGAACCGAACAGTGATGCACGTACGAGAAGTAAAGATCAAGCAATTCTTTGATACACTCTCATGAAAGTTTTATTGAGCAAGCGGAATTGAATTCATAGAAGGCTGCCTCAAAGAAACGAGAATTCATAGAAGGCTGCCTCAAAGAAACGAAATCACAGAAAGCTCTAAATAAATTGTTTCCCAAAAGAAAGTTAAGAGGGTATTAGATCACACAAACACAGAAGCTGTTCTGTATAATGTTACATACTTTATATATACTTCTATTAATTAGTGTAATTCATATATAATACATGGGACGTGATATTAATCATTTTAATATGTATCATATATATAAAATTGGGAATGCCCAGCACAATTGAATTTTTAAAGTAAACATAAATTGAACAAGTAAATTTTGTCATTTGTTAAGTTTAAATGGTAAATGGTGTTATAACCAATTGATGGTAGATATAATTTTTTAATTACTTTTTTTATATATATAGTTAATTGTTTTTAAGAGAAAAATAAAATAAGCACATATGGTAGTACAGACATATCCCCTTCCACATTAGTGGTGGGAATTCGAATCTCACCGTATGCATTTACGAACTTGGGTCTAAAGGTGTAAAATGACAGATCAAGATATGAATTTTGAATGTTATTTTGATTAAGATGGGGTTCTGTGTAAAAATAAATACACATCATACAAGAATTTTTCAAACTTTCTAGGTCATGTTATAATTTGATTGCAGAGAGAATTATTTCTGCAAGTGCTTTGAACTTTTTGATGTGAAATATAAGTACTTATTTTATATGCTAATTTCTGTGAATCCATTTTCTTTGATTTGTAAAGCCTACAATAATTTAGGGTGGGCGCGAGTAGGTTCAAGTCGGTTTTTGACCGAAACCATCCATGATTCATTTATATTCAGTTCTTATTTTTTTTTAATCATATTAACTCGTCTCAATAGGGTGACTCAAACCTGCTTTTTCCGGATTGAGTCAGTTCAGTTTAATACGGTTTTAGGTCTAATGAACCTTTTGGGCCTACTGAAAATTTTATCTATGTATTTAACTATATCGGCCTTATGGACCATTATTCAACAACTCCAAGTATTAAAAAAATAGTAATGTTATACAACCCAAATTGCAACCCAAATGATGTGGCAAGTGAGTTGTCCTCACCACACACAACATAAGATGATGTGATTAATGCAAAAATCACTTGTCATATCATTTGGATTGAAATTTAGACTAAATTTCTGGGTTGTCTAGCATTAGTGTTAAAGAAATATTTAAATTCATAATATTAACGGAAATCCAAATAATCCATAATACATTCCATCATAATTCAAAATATAGTCCATAATAATATATCGTAGGGTTTGGTGTATTTGAATATAGTCCATAATAATAGACGGAGAGCTAGTGCTGTCCACGGTTCCGGTTCGGGCCGGTTTCGGTTCCGTGGACAGCTCGAACCGAAACCGAACTGGAAAATTTCGGTTTTGGTTCGGTTTTTAACCGCCGGTTTGGCGGTTTTGGACGGTTTTGGGCGGTTTTGGAGGTTTTTTTTTTATATGTAAACCGTTGGTTTTGGGCGGTTTTGGAGGGTTTTTTTTTTTATATATACGTAAACCGGCGGTTAAACCGCTGGTTTTGGACGGTTTTTAGGCGGTTTTTCCAAAGGCTAAACCAAAACCGAATTGGCTTCAACCGGTTTCCAACCGGTTTTGTAACCGCCGGTTTCGGTTTCGGTTTTTCAATTTCGGTTTCGGTTTTTAACCGCCGATTTAACCAAACCGTGGACACCTCTACGGAGAGCCGCAAACGATGGCAAGACAAGAGAGAGTTGTGAGCAGTGAGCCTGTGATGATTCTAGGGTTTGTGGTGAGATGAGACTTGAACGGCGTCGATAATAAGTGCGAGAGATGTCAAGTGTTAGATCATAGGGTTTGGTGTATTATTATATTTATATTTTAGTTTTTTTGATGAATTTATATTTTTGTTAATACTTAATATATATATATATAATATTAATAAAACAATAATCATTAACTTAAATCAATATATATAATTACTTAAAATAAACCTTATATTTATTTATAATATATATATATATTTAATATTTTGTCGGTTTAGTTGGATCGGTTCGGTTTTTACGAAACAAAATCATCAATGACTCACTTTTCATTTTTTTTAATCGGATTGACTCATCTCTCAATAGAATGATTCGACTTGAACACGTATTTTTGATTCGGTTGACCACATATCGCAACCGTACCCACCCATAAGAACATGTTAACAAATAATAACTATAAAATATATTTATTGTATTGATTAAGACAACAAATATAATAAATATTTTTTTAAAGTTTTTTTATAATCGTTAAAACGTTCCCTTACCCTAATATTAATACCTGCCTTGGAGTTGCTTAAAGTTCCGTATGTTTGTCAAATGTCTGGCTAGTTGCAGGTCATTTTGTCTACATGCCATCAATATATACTTTAGAATATGTGTGGTTTAATCGACCGACAGCAGATAAAACTTGTTGTTTGTTTTAGTCAATTTTTGATGAATCTCACTTCAATTGATCTTATAAATCCTTAATAGTAAATTTTCAACTCAATTTCATATCTCTAAGTTAATTATCCTTTGCAAATTTCATTTTATAGACCCTTATCAACACAACACATGTTAACCCATAATAGCACAAACATATAAATTTTCATTGTTTTTTGTTTATTTCTTTTGTTGAAACTCATTTCAATTAAGTTCATCATTCACTTTTAGTCATTCTCGTATGTCATTTCAAACTATGTCTCTATATCAGTTTTTGGTTTATTGAAATATGCTTAAATGACTCACACAAACACTAATTGACACTAATCTAGATTAAGCTTGTAATTTTTCTTATTTTTTGGTCCATTTTTTTGTTGAACCTTACTTCACTTAACCTTATAAATCCTCTAAGGTAATCTTCCAATCCCATTCCCTAAGTCTAAGCCTAAGTTAATTTTCCTTTGCAAATTTCGTTATACTTTTTCATTGTTTATTTATTTGTTTTTGGTTGAACTCAATTCAATTAAGTTCATTAATCACTTTTAGTCATTCTCCAATGCCATTCTAAACTCTATATCAGTTCTTGGTTTATTGAAATTAGCTTAAAGACTCTATTGATGCCATGCCAAACTCTATATCAGTTCTTGGTTTATTGAAATTAACTTAAATGACTCAATTAACCAACATTAATTGATAGTAGATTAAACTTGTAATTTTAATTTATATTTTTAGGTTTTTTTTGTTGAACCTCATTTCAATTAATTTTATAAATCTTTTATATGAATCTTCAAACTCCATTTCCTATCCTTTATATTAATTTTTTTTCTTAAATATATTAATTTGATTTGTGAGATTTATCATTGTTACAAATTGATAATGTTATTATTTTGAAGAAACCATAGTAAAGTTGTGTGCACCTGAAGGTAGAGAATCATAACCTCATTAAGACAAAAACAACATAAGTACACACACGTAAGTCTCTCTCATATTCAAGTAATCGTCTCTGACAAAACTCTCACGAACTGAAAACTCAAAAGGGGCTTAAGATCTTGTTCCACTTCAAAGGTACAATTTTTTCTTCTTCTTAGAATTCAGTTTTTTTTTTTAAATTTGTCAAATTATATATGAAAAAAAAGTCAAATTTTTTATTTTATTTTGGTGTAATTTGTTTTTCTTCGCCCCCAACAATGAGAATCCTCAAAGTCAAAAGTTTTGATTTTGTTTTCTTTCCCATCAACCAAACAGAAAATCAAATCATACCCATGTTTGGATTTATAGTTATATCTTCTAATTTCATGAAAAGCTCACCCTTTTTTTTTTTGGGTTCATGAACGATCGAATAATAAAATTTTAAATTTCTGTGAAGAAACCATCGATTTGCATTCTCGATCAATTTTTCAGACGTGGGTTTTCTTTTTCTTTTTTTGTTTATAGAAATTCTGTTATGGTAATATATGAGTTATATAACATGTAGAATTCTGATGTTTGATTCAATCTCGCAAAAAAAAAAAAAAAAAATATTTAATTAATCATTCCTTTATTGATTTGCAGATGAAATTTGGGCCACTTGAGTTTTGTGCTGTTATTTTGCTGGCACTTGTATTGATTCCAGAAGCAGTTTTTGGGATTAGATTTGTGATTGACAGAGAAGAATGCTTTTCGCATAATGTACAATATGAGGGTGATACGGTTCATGTCTCGTTCGTTGTCATTAAGGTCGACTCATCTTGGTATTATAGTCAAGACGGTGTTGATCTTGTGGTAAGCCTCCATATTTCCTTGCAGTTTGTTTATGTTTGTTGTTGTTAATCTTCGCTTGATATAGTCTAATATACCGATCGATATAGTTTTTCAGATTATATAGGGTTTTAATATTCACAAGAATGATTGATCGAGCCTGTGTGATTCACATTTACGTTTTCCACATGATAATATACATAAACCAATGTATTTATGGCAATGCAGGCATGGATTGATTGAGTTCCATTTCAAATATGATCAATTTTCTTTTCTTTTCAGAACTTTAGCTTTATGTATAGGATGGATAATCTGTTGTTAGTTTGCATGAGATATTTTCTCTTGAATTTTACTTTAGCTCACTATGGCCTTTTAACAATAAGCAATTTGCATCAACATGTCTTAGTTTACAACTCTTCCCGATTCGTCTCGATTCGGTGAAAAATGAAAGAACATTATTTAGAACCATTATTAGATATAGTTTGTTGATGGTTGATTTGGATTGAGATAGCTTGTTTGAGTGCTACATTGTTCCACATTACTTGTATTTTTTTTTCTCTGTTTGAATGCTTTTCTCTCTTTATTTCTATGGTCTTTGAACTCAAGTCACATTTTGAATCTACAAGGTAAATGGAGAAATCACTTTATTTTGTGTGCCAGCATGAGTGTGTTATGATTATAATGCAAAAGTTGGGCAGATTTGTGCAGCAAGAATAAGGATTAAAGTGATTAAATTATTAGGAAGTGATGATGAAATCTCATATTCGTACAGACTGGATCTTAACATTATAATCTTAACATTCCAAGAACAATAATGGTATATTCTATTTCATAACTTTTCTGCATAATGTTGTTGAACTTTTCAGGTGAAAGGACCTAGCGGTGACCAAATTCATGATTTTCATGATAAGATCAGTGAGAAGTTTGACTTTGTGGCTCATCACAAAGGTGTCCACCGTTTCTGCTTCTCAAACAAGTCTCCTTATCATGAAACAATAGACTTTGATGTACACGTTGGACATTTTTCATACTATGATGAACATGCAAAAGATGGTAAGCGAACGCAACTTGTTCCTCACCCCCTTTTTTTGGCTGCTTGATGAACGCTTAAGAGTTCAAGAGACGAACTTACGATAACTATCATGCATATCTGCAGAGCATTTCAACCCCTTGTTGGAACAGATATCCAAATTGGAGGAAGCTCTTTACAACATTCAGTTCGAACAGCATTGGCTTGAGGCTCAGACTGAACGACAGGCTATAAGTATGTTTTGACATTCGAAATATCTATTGATATTAATGGAAGCATGCTCAATTTGATGTTTTTCATTCCCTCTTTCATGTCTAGGGAACCTATTATCTTATTCTAACTGATGAAAACCATCAAAAAACTTACGTTCTTAATTCTTTCTTTCAATATGTGAAAGTAATCAATGTGTTTTCATGTTTACACGTGAGCTAGGTGTTGTTTTTTCAGTTATGCTCATGAGTTTGATTTTTCTCAAGCCATTAGATGTTGGTTTTGATTCGATGGTGAATTTGTTTTCTCACAGGCCATTAAAAGATTAGTTTTTGGAAAACGAAGCATTTCCATAGAATGGTTTAAGCTTTCAAGATAAACAAGCATTTGAAAACCTTAGGCCATTGTATATTTTTATTCTCATTCAACATTCATATTATATATACACATTTCCTACATTTACGAGACGTGATAGGGAGTATTGTCCAAGGGTAAAATAGCCTCATGTTTATAAGCATTACATGAATCCTACCCTCATTCTTCGAGCAAAATCATGTTTGTTGCTCTCACAAATCTTTGTTTCCTTACCCATTGTCTTTCGATTGGAAATGCAGTAAATGAAGGAATGAGTCACAGGGCCGTATACAAGGCATTCTGGGAGTCAATTGCCCTCGTTGGCGCTAGTGTTCTCCAAGTTTACCTCCTCCGCCGGCTGTTTGAAAGGAAGCTTGGAATCTCCAGGGTTTAGCTTTCTTGCCGGAGATGCATGCAATTTCTAGGATTAAATTATATTGACATTGAGGTGTAGGACTACATAACCTACTCTTGTTCCAGGCTTTTGAATCTGTTGTCTTTTTTCTTTTTACATTTTTTGTGGTTTTCAGCAGGAACAGAACATGTATACAAACTGAAGTTCACATTTCAATACTTTTTGACTTGATGATGATAAATAGATTTATGGTTTTCATCCAGCCCTTTGCAGTGACAAATTAGAGTTCTGTTTATTTTCAAAGTGATATTTCCTATACGAATACACCACCTTGGAGTTTGAAATAAATGAATTTGTAGGAAGTTCATACCTCATACTAACAATTGTGTTTAAAGGGTAAATTTTATACTCATGTCATCGTTGTTAAAATCAAGTAAATATCGGTTACAATGAGGATATTAAATTACACTATGTTTGGTTTGACGGAAAGGAAAGGAAATAATAAGTTACTGAGGAAAGGAAAGGAAATGATAATGTTTTTAATGATTGTTGTTTGGATAATTATGAAATGAAAGGAAAGGAAAGGAAAAGATACAAACAAAAATAAATAAATGAATAAATATTATTCTATTTACGAAAATACCATTCTTTCAAGAATATGAACGATAGATATGTAGTGTTATATAAGGTTACTTTGGGGATATTGAAAAATATTTTTCCTTTATTTTCCTTTCCTTCCATTTCCTCTCAAATTTGGTGAGAAACCAAATTGGGTGAAACAAGAAGAAATCATTAAGCCCATGTTTGGTTTGATGGAATTAGAGAGAAATGAAAAGAAAGGATTTTGATGGATTTCTAATATCTTGTTTGGATTGTTAAATAAGAGAGAAAGGAAAGGAAAATGAGGGAAAGGAAAGGAAAGGGATTTAATAATTTCTTCTTGTTTCACCCAATTTGGTTTCTCACCAAAATTGGGAGGAAATGGAGGGAAATGAAAGGAAAGGAAAAATATTTTTCAATATCCCCATAGTAACCTTATATAACAATACATATTTATCGTTCATATTGTTGAAAGAGTAGTATTTTCGTAAATAGAATAATATTTATTCATTTATTTATTTTTATTTTTATCTTTTCCTTTCCTTTCCTTTCATAATTATCCAAACAACAATCATTAAAAACATTATCCTTTCCTTTCTTTTCCTTTCCTCATTAACTTATCATTTCTTTTCCTTTCCAAACAATCCAAACAAGATATTAGAAATCTATCCAAATTCGTTCTTTTCCTTACTCTCCAATTCCATCAAACCAAGCATAGGCCTAAACTTTTAGACCCTCGATATATCAAAAATATTCAGGTATATTTTTCAGTGAGGATATGAAGGACCTAAACTTTTAGACCCTCAATATATCAAGAATATTCAGGTATATTTTTATATCGGTCTCCTCAAAATATAAAAAAATAAATATAGTAGATATTACAAGCTGGTTTTAGTTCAACTAATCAATTTCGGCAATATATTGTTTACGGATTTAAACTTCAAACCTTCGTGTTAATTATGACATTATATTTCTATGTTAAGACAACAGAAGGGTGTGCCTCGATAAAGTTCATTTAAAAGAGAACTTATTTCACATAGAAAGCCAGTTCAGTTCACCAATACAATAATAAGCATAAAGAATATATGTATGTCACAAACAAAAGCTCTACAGACCACAGAACAGAGAGGCAATGATGACAAGAAATAGCCTGGCTTCTAATAATAACCCACAAATTGAGTACATATAGATACAGTAAGTATTTTTTTTTTATTTTTTTTTTTGGCTTTCCCCCCAATTCAACAACTCAATTTTACAGCATAAAACCAAATTCCAGGACTCAGTCACAGCTCTACAGCTCCTATCTTTCTTTAAGAATAGACAATGGGGGGACAGTTACAGATTGCACATATTCTTCCCTGGAAGCGCATACGTGGACAGCAGGACCGAAATCAAGATTCAGCAGCTGGGCTTTGAATGCAACAAAACCATTTTTTCTGCACACCAGAGCATTATTCACCAAAGAAAGGGTATTAATATACAAAACAAATGGATGTCAAATTGGCTGTATAATGTATGTATGTATGTATGTATTTATATATTCAATCTCGGGAAATAGGAAGGACAGTGCTGTTGTAAATAGTGGAAGAACTTACAGGCTGAGGTTTTCCAGGTTCCACTCCTCCATGCTTAACAGGAGCTTCAGCCTTTCCAGGCGATTCAGGTTTGCCGCCAGTCTTTTTCTCATCCCGAGCTTTATTAAAGATCACAGTAAATCCCTCAGCTGACGCAGGATCATTGACATCCCATTCTCCAAACTTAGGCAATGGGCGACCTTTGTCCTGTTTGGAGAAAAAATAAGACACAAAGTTTCCATTGGTATTCACATAAGATGTTAACAGCAAAGGGTAGCCACAAGGCAATCATAATTCATACATTGCAACAGGGTTGAATTGTTCACCGGTAATATGATTGATCACAGAGAAATATCGACTTCTCACAAACTTTTTCATGATGAACTTCAAATAGAACAAATCATTAACTCCAAGCAAGAATCAACATTAACATCTAAAGTATCATTACAATAATAAAATGGTTTTTGTTTCTGGAAAAAAAAAAGTTGTTTAATATAACATCGATATAGTAAAAAGAACAATGGTGCAGTGGATTCCTCTCCAAACTTAACCAGATATAGATGCAAAAATGGGTAATATTACCAAAGGGATAGAGCTATTAAATTGATTAGTGGAAAAAAATAAAAAATAAAAATCAAACCCATGTATACTTACATGCTTAGTCTGACAAGGTCCACAAAGTTGTTAATTGTCACGATCCATGTACATACATAGTATAATAAACCTAAAATATCTATAATTTTATATGTATCACAAAATAAAGAAAAATGTTTACATCACAGCAATACTTTTTGCTTCCTGTCATGCCAACAGCCAACAGTAACAGCAGTGTCGCTGAGGTGGTTTGCAATAGCAACAGTTTTGGCCATAGCAATAAAGTACCCCTTAACACTCCTTCACCATAGTCAGTAACAACTAACCTCGATGCTAACAATTCATATGCATCGCTTCATATACATAGAATAGCCTAAATAGGTTACTCATTCAGATATTATATCCTCACAACTCTTAACAAAGATTTACTCTCAACTTTTAGCTGAATTCTAAATCTGTCTAGGTTGGTTTACTGACCACATCAGAGTTAGCATATCTCACATGGGGAATTATTGTCACCGTACATGGTATTACACTATTACCCATGTAATTCAGTTCCAAAATTTTGAAAAGTGTTTAATGATATTTGCTAAGGTGTTCACACGAGCACTCAAAACCAAGTTCCAATCCACAACAACTCACTGCAACCAGTATTCCATTCAATAAATTTACATTAATAAAAAATTATACAATTACAGCCACCGTATGAACCGAGTCAGCATGTTAAGAGACAAAAATCAAACATAGTTTTTGATGACAAGGAATCTGTCTATCAACTTTATAGGCCTACAGATCCTTGAAACAATCACAAATGAGATATAAATCGCATATAAAAATTAAAAGAAATAAATTATCACATAAGAAAACTTGCCGTAAACATAAAACACAACCAGGCCAGCATTTTCAGAAAATAACTAAACTCTGAGCCAAACTAAAACTTGCAATAACACAGCAGACAATCAACATCTAATGTGATTCAAGTATTCAACAAGCTACCACCATGTCTGCATTTGAAGTATAAGAATACTTAAGTAATTCCATCTTGAACGAAATCACTGATAGAAAGTAGAAGCTAACTAAGGAGCTCACAATATGCACCCCATGATTAAAAATTTACTAAATTAAGATATTGAAAAATATCTGCACCCAATCTCAGCAATGGATACCACATAAGATAAGAACGCACCATTCAAATTCCATTGAACAACCAAACACGGCGTCCATTGATTCTCAAATCATGCCAACCAACTTGAATCATAAGTTCAATATTCTATTCATGTCTTCACAAACTCAACTCGCTTCCGCCATATAATATTCTAACCAAATGCCCATTCACATAACATAATCAAGCTCAAAAATCACATAATTTTTTTTTTTGAACTTTTCCTTTTTAAGCTCATAAAATTTTTCTTCAAATAGATCCTAAAAACAGCTCCTTAATCATGTCAAAATCCAAACTTTGCACCACAAAAGACAAGCCAATCACAAATCTAATACAAGCAAATTGAACACAGTTCATCCAATACAATCGATGCATAAAACCAGTGAAAAATTAGAAACTGAAAAAGGGTAAAAAGAAAATTCTAAAATTTAACACGATTCAATTGAATCCAATAACATCCAAATCGATCAAAGATCACATCAATGAACAGAACCCATTTCTTTGAATCACAAGTAAAGCTGAAAAAACCAAGACAAAACTCAAATCGATCAAAATTGAACAGTTCAATCGATCAAAATTGAACAGTTCAATCAATCAATCCAAAAAACCATAAAACCAAGATATAAAAATAGAAACTTTTGCGATAAAACGGTAACTTTACACCAAAAACAGAAACTTTAAGAGAGAGAAAGCGATTACATACCGACATGAATGGAAATTCTAGTGAGAGAGACTCTTTTCCTTTTGCTTTTTTCCTGGGAAAATGAAGGGAGAAAAAAGTTGTAGAGAGAGAAGTGAGATTTTAGAGAGAGAGAGAGAGAGATGAGAAGTAGTGGAGAGTGGTGGGGTTATATTACACGGTGACGTCATGGAGGAGTGGTACAAAACGACGCCGTTCCAAGAGAGAAATAACGGGACGGAAAGTGAGCTGGCAAACGGCGTTAAAAGGAGAGGCTGTTGTGTTAAACAGAGGCAAAATCAGTGCAAGCTAGTAGTAGCTGGCAACTGTTTAAATAACCTTTTTTTTATTGTTATTGGGGTTTTCGAGATTTAAATTTAAATTTATTTTATTTTAATATGTTTAGTTTAAAAATTAATTAATTGTTTGATTAATTATTAATATAATGGTGGGTTTCTGTTTCTGGTTTTTTGTTTGTTTTTGTTTTTGGTTTTGGTTTCTGATTTCTGATTCTGGTTCTGTTTGTGGGGTTTTGGGTTTTGTTTGTTTGATTTTTTTTTGTTTTCTAGTTTTTGAAGTTTCGGTGAAAAGAAGCTTTAGTTTAGTAGTAAAACAAAAAAAAACTTACCATCTTATAATAATGTATTTATTCATCTAATAAAAAAAAGTTTTAAAATATTTTATATAGTTACGAAACTAATTAGATGGTTATGTAGAGTTGAAAATTTTGTTCATTCATTCAAAACGTTCAATATAGTAAAATGATTAAATCACAATAAAACATTTTTTATTTTCACGAGATTGATTTAATTACATTGTATTTAAAAAATGTTTTTGATATCATATAAGATATTGTAAAATAGGTAAAAGAATAATATCTTCTTAAAAAAAAAAAAAGAATATATTTCTTTCATATTTGATAACGTTTAAAAAAACACAATTAATTAATTTCAAAAAAAAATTGTATTTACTCAAACTTTAATTTAATTAACCCCCATCATAATATTCTCTCCATATTTTATTGGAAGGTTAAAAAAAAAAGAATGGATGATAATGACAATTTGTAATTATTAAATAAAAGATAAATCACTTTCATAAAAAAAAACCCCATTAAAATAGGTATTGTAAAACCATTACAATGTGGTATTTTAAAAAAAACCATTAAAGATAATTTCATTTTCACAAAATTAATTCAATTACATTCTATTTAAAAAATGTTGTTGATATCATATAAGATATTGTAAAATAGGTAAAAGAATAATATCTTCTTTAAAAAAAAGAAGAATATATTTCTTACATATTTGATAACATTTAAAAAAAAACACAATTAATTAATTTCAAAAAAAAATTGTGTTTACTCAAACTTTAATTTAATTAACCCCCATCATAATATTCTCTCCATATTTTATTGGAAGGTTAAAAAAAGAATGGGAGATAATGGCAATTTGTAATTATTAAATAAAAGATAAATCACTTTAAAAAAAAAAAACCATTAAAAACAAATATCCATCGAATGTTATAGACGTGGTATCAATTCCAAAGAATGAAAGGGTGTTGTTTAAAGTATTAAAGTATAAATAAGATTAGCATTAATTAATTGTTTAATTACAACTTGGAAATATAAATCAGATTCTTCTTTTGCTTTTTTTTTTTTTAATTTGAAAAAAGATGATAAAAAAATAAATAAGCTAAAATCAACTGGCCTACAAAGAGGCTGTGATGTATCATAGCATTTGATTTTTTTATTAAACACCAAATAGACCGACCAAAACTTATTTTAAAGGACCGACAAATATAAATATATATAAAGTTCATATCCGGTGTGAAATTCCCATATTCTTTTTTTTCCTGTAATGTTACATCATAACGATATGGTTATTTAAGAGAGTTTTTATATATCATTATATCATGTTATATAGTCAATCTCATATGAAAAAAAACGTATGATATAATAGTCGATCTAATATGAAAAAAAACGTATAAGAATTTAGCGTTCAATCTGTATACGAGTATAAGGATAGTGGACATAAATATTACTCCATAGAAGAATATAAGCAATAGGGAACAAAAAAACCATGGTGTTGATAAATGTGTAAGATTTACAAGCTTTTTTCAAGACAAATCAAAGAAAGTATATCCTTGTTAATATTGCTAGATTCTGTCTGCCACTGCAACAACAAAAACAACACACTGGCATTGTATATAGAAATCAAACACCACCATGTACAACAAGTTTTCATGATCAAAATCTCAATTTTTTGGACAGAGAAGTGAAGTGAGACGAGTTATTTATTAGGTACCCTTAGACCCTTAGTGGCCAACTTCATGCCTCATTTACATTGGAACTTGCTGCTGCTGCTGCTGCCTCTGCCTCTTCCATCTCTGTTGGGTTTGATGTTTTCACTTTTCACACATGTAGGAGGCTTTTCCTGGAATCAAGAAAACAACCAAAATGGGATCAGGATCAGTAGAAAGGATCTATGGGGCGTAGATCGATGAAGAATGTGTGTACGATGATCCTGACCGTCCATTGGATGTTGGACATGTTGCATGTGACAGATGTGTGTGTTTTTTTAACACATGAGATGAGATCCACATGCATAGGGGACAATGCTGCATTTTATAATTTTTTGTTTCCTAACACTAGCAATAAGGAAGAAACTTAATTAAAAACCAACATATTCTATTTTGATTGCCGAAATCAGAGAATAAATAAAACAATAAATAGGTATTATATATGCAAATCACAGACATACCGTATTGCTCCACCTAGTTTTCAATATTTCGTAGAAGCTTGAAAAGTCATTCTATTCGTTACACTGACTCCAACCAAATTCGGCAAATGCAAACATCCCCAAGAAACCAGACGACTTCATTCCAAGCTTCAAATTCAACAACGAGAAGCAGTTTCTTATTCAAAATCCCTTAAAAATATAGCTTTTCTTTTTCTTCTTGTCTCTTGGTCCAATCCATAAGCTGCCAAGAAATTAATCAGTCAGCAGCAATGTACGTAATCTAAAGCTGAGGTCAAATCATTGACGGTTTGCAGATTACCTCTCAAAAACTAATGTGCATCTCTTGTGAGCATCTTCATTAACCTTACTAGTTGCTTTAAAAACTCACCTGTTTGTCAAGCAAATTATTATAAATAAGAAAGGTAAAAGCTAAAACTATCAAGGCCTTAACCACCAAAATAGACGAAAACAAAGGAAATACAGACCATTAAAACAAATATGAAATGCAGATATGGACTTGCATAGTCAATCATTCAATCATAACCTCATTTTAGCAATTACCAGAATCAATAACGCAACACGGTTGTACTGAGACACCATGGCGCATCCACATGATGTCCACACATCAATGGCAAAACCCTTTTAGATTCAAGTCTCGTGATATCTAGAAATGAAGTAGACTACATTTTCACCTGAAAACAGAAAATTTAATTTATAGGTATATGTTAAATAATGTGAAAAGATAGGAGGGTAACTGAAGAAAACAGAAGCATCACACAAACAAAATCATGAGCATCACAACCGATTAGCATGTCCCATCTGAACTTCATATGGCATGATAACTTTGAATATAAGGGTGCAGATTTTGTGCACCTAGTCCAACTTCATGGCTGTTCTTACTTCTATCTTTTGCTGTTCTTCAGTTATTTTTTAAATTGTATATTTAGCTGTTCTTTGCATAGGCAAAAATGTTTTCAGTTGTCTTCAATATTTTTTAAATTATATATCTGTGCAAATCTTTGCCTAGGCTAGTGAGCACCGATGTATAGAGTTGATTACACAAGTTCCTGAATCAACAAGGACTCTTTTAAGGCAGATTGAAGCCATACATGAGTATTTATGTACAATGTCTTTCTAGTTATACATAATGTAATTAATTTTAGACTTGTACATTTGCTCTAACACGTATTTATTCAAAAGGGATATAATCATTTCCCCCCGAGGTTGGCCCTATTAGACACTTTACCCCCTCAAATTTCAGTAATAGCCGTTCTCTCCCCTAAAAATGAAACTATTCGTCATTTTCCCACCTACCATTAGCTTTTCTGTTAAAACTCTTGTTGACCGTTAATTTTCACGGTAAAAGACATTAATACCCTTCAATAATTGTAAATAAATGGGTCTGAAAAAATATTCAATCAAAAAAATTATATATTTTCCTTAAATGGATCTCCACCATCCATCTTTTAAATGGATGATGGGGATCAAAAGATAATTTACAAAGCAAAAAAGAAAACCAAAAGCAAAAAAGAAAACAAAAAGAAAAAGAAAAAATTGATCCACAGGAATCAGAAGAAGAAACTATGGAACTCAGGTGGAAACATAAGCAAGAGTTACATGAGGCACTTATGCATAGAGAACTTCTACAGCAGGTCTTGCTTCGTGTTATTATTTCTGATAGTTATAAAATTTGGTATCACTCAAATTGTCTAAACAAATGCTAGTAAACCACACATGTTTAAGTAGCAATAGAGTGTAGAAAACTCACAATCGATTTCCGGAAGCCACTGATCAGTAGCTCAAGTTCCTATTCATTAAAAATTGAAATAAGTTCTCTTGGAACCAATTCATTGAAATCTTGCAAGAGTTAATTTGAGGACGAATGGCATTTGTCTAGATATAATCAGCCACAAGGTCTACATACTCATGCTTTGTTTCTTTTGTAACACCTTTTTTAAGCAAAGCATCAGAAAAGAAAATCAGAAAAAACTTGCAAAACAAGGTATCATGTCACAAGAAAATCAGATACAAAAAAACATAGGAGGCTTTTATAAAACAAAACAGGTCAGACGAACTAATCAAGAAGAATTTTTGTTCACATACCTCAGTTTTCTCATAAAGAATGTGTTTTTCCTCATCCGCATCCATGCTGAATGTCAAGTCAGGTACATCAATCCATCATTCTGAAATAAGGAGGCAAAAAAATGTCACTCCTTACAATATACTCGCTTCATAGGCACGATATCAATAGAAAGCTGGGTAATAATTTTTTTCAAAAAATGACAACACTGACCTCCGGCATTCATTTCTAATTATTGGAAATAAAATCTGGATCAATAGCCTCTATGTCATGGTAAGTCACCTTCACACCAAGAATGTGCTTGTAGAAGGGTATAGTAAAATGGACATTCAAAAGTTGACCGTCAAAGCGAGCCTTGGCAACCTGCAAAACAGATCAATGCAAATATTATAAATCACAATGACAAATCGCACAAAAGAAATACACAGCTGGAATATAAGGGTGCAGATTTCGTGCTCCTAGTCCAACTACATGGTTTTTCTTACTTGTTTTCTGCATTATTTTCTTCCATTGCGACTAAAGGACTTCAACTTTCTCAGAGCAATTATCAAGCCCTCGTGCATATGTTGAGTGCTCCTATCCCAATCCCAAGATATAATTCCCCTCTCCTCTAAATCCTTCAAAAGCATTTCACCCTCAACAAGAGAATTTTCCTCTGCTGTAACGGCATTAATGAGAACAGTATAGGTGGTTGTATTAGGCCAAAGACCTCGTTTTTTCATCTCTTCATATAGTTCAAATGCAGCCATACTATCACCCTTAGCACAAAGGCCTGAAATGAGAACATTGTAAGCGACAACGTCAAGCTTAACACCACAAAGCTCCATTTGGCTTTTAAGTTTCAGAGCCTCTACAAGGTTAGCTTTTTTGCACAACACATGCATCATAGTTGTAAATGTAGCAATAGTTGGAACACGTCGCTTCCTGAGCATGCAATTAAGAACCAGCATTCCTTCCTCAACCTTCCCAGAGCGGGCAAGCCCTTTTATCATAGCACTCTCTGCTACATCAGGGGAACTGACACCTAGTGCCTCCATTTCGTCCTTTAGCCTGAATGCTCCTTGTATATCCCCGACTCTACACATTCCATTAAGTAAAGTAATATATCGGCTGCACTTAGGAACTAAACTCCTCTCTGACATTTCATGCAAAATAAAATGGGATTCTTGGAGCGCAGAAATTCCGTTGAGCCCAGTTACTAAAGCATTGTAGGTATTTATGTCAGGAAAAACTCCCAATCTATTCATAATATTAAACAGATCAAACGCCTTCTCCATCTGACCATTTAGACAACACTTCGTTATAAGCATGTTAAACGTCAACCTGTCAACTACATTACCTTCTACTATCATCTTTTTCAAGTATTTAACACTGATGTCCAACATACCAGCCTCGCAAAATCCAAGAATAAGGGAATGACATGTTAACTTGTCAGGTAAAAGACCATACCTAATCATGATTTTGCGTAACTTGGCGCACATCAACAAATCCTTTTTCTTCGAATAACCATGCAAGAGAATATTATAAGTAGCCAAACTAGGACACAGACTTCTGCTCCTCATTGTTGATAAGTAATCATTTGTCCTCTCCATTTTACCCATCCTAGAGAATCCATCTACAACTACATTAAGAGCAACAGTATCTGGATAAATGCCTTTGTTCTCCATTGCTTCGTAAACATACATAGCAGCCTTCGATTGGCCAGCCTTGAAAAGACCATCAACCAAACAGGTAAACATTACATGATTGGGCAAAGAAGTACTTTTTGCAATCAATTTCTCGAAAAAAAGAAGAGCAGAAACCACTTTACCCTTCCTACATAACCCAGCAAGAAGACTAGTATATGTATAGCTATCAGGCAGGAAACCGAACCGAACCATTTCATCAAAAAAGGCCACTGCCTCCAACAAATTTCCAGATTTGCATGTCTCAGCAATTATTGTGTTGTAAGAAATAGTATCTACAGCAGAAGGAATGTGGTGGAGGTTACTCAAAAACTTCCTTGCATCCTTCAAATTGCCGCTTTTGCATAGTCCTTTAAGTAAACTCCCATATGTGAAAAGACTCGGTTGATGACCTAATCTGACCATTTCATCAAACATAGAAAATGCTTTCAACCCATCGCCCAAGCTTCCGTACCCATCAATAATACAATCAAAAGTAACAGTGTTAGGGACAAGACCAATCCTGCTCATGTGATGCATAAAATCCTCTGCCTCGGTAACTTTCCCAACACTGCATAGAGAAGAAACCAATACATTGCATGTGAAATGATCTGGATCATGACCATTGTGATTCATAACTGCATAGACCTTCAATGCGTCTGTAACATTTCCCATCTTGCAAAAATTAAAGATTAATGTAGAATATATAATATTATTAGGTAAAAATCCAGCTTTATACATTTTACATAAAACCTCCTTTGCATTTTTAGTCTTTCCCACTTTGCAAAATCCATTTATAAGTACAGAAAATGTGATAAGATCAGGATTCACTCCATCCTTGAACATCTTATCCAGCAAACGCATAGCTTCATCAAGCAACCCATTTTTACATAAGCCATCAATAATTGTAGTATATGCTATACAGCCAACACCTATCCCATTAGTCTTCATTCTATCCAGAAAACTCCTTGCCAAGTCAAATTTAGCATGCTTGCACAACCCATTCAAAAGAGCCCCATAACTGACTTCATTAGGTCTTAGTCCCACTGCTTCGATCATAGCCAAAAGTCTCAAAGCTTCCTCAAAACTACCTTTGTTGCAGTGGCCATCAATCAAAGCATTGTAAGTGATACAGTTCGGCGAAAGATTAAGCATCGACATCTCATCAAAAACCCGAGTTGCAACCCCAATATTTCCCTCCTTTACAAAGCCATTAATAAGAGTATTGTAGGTAACTTCATTAGGAGGTATCATCTTCTTCCTCATGTTTTTTAACAATAAATAGCCTTTGGCACTTCTACCGTTTCTGCACAAGTCGTCAATTAACGTATTATATGTACATACATCCGCTCCAATACCCTTAGACCCCATATGATCAATCAACTCAAAAGCTGCTTTATACCTCCCCTTCTTGCAATACCAGTTGAGCAAAGTGTTATAGGTAACTATAGTCGGAACATAACCGCTATCCTCCATCTTTCTCAACAAATAACCAGCTTTCTTAAGATTCCCTTCCGCACACAAAACATTTATCAACACATTAAAAGTAGCAACATTAGGACAAATCTTCCTAGCTAGCATTTCCTCGAAAATCAACCAAACTGACCCGGCTCTACTGTCCTTCAGACAACTTAAGATCATATTACAAGTGTATACCGACGGCTTAAATCCTCTACAACCCATCAAGTGAAATGTCTCTAAAGCATCCACAGCCATTCCTTCTCTCAAATAAACCCTTATCAACAAGTCAAAGACCGAAGGGTTTGAATTGCAAAGTGGATAAGTGCTCATTAAAGCACTGAAAACAGAATTCGAATTCGAACAGGTACCCATTAAAGACAACTGCCTCAATATTAACTTGGCATGGTCATACATTCTAGCTCTAACAAGTATATGAGTTGTTAAGCATAGTATATGAGTCAAGTGATTGAGTTCCAAACCGGGTTGTTTCTTGACCCAGTTGAGGAATCTCAAAGCTAACCTGCCATGAACTTGTCTCAGTGAAGCCAACTTGTATTCCATGTGGTTCAGTGACTCCCAACGGTCTATAGTGAGAACATTGTATATGCTCTTCTCCCTCTCTAAACCTGAAAAAAAAAAAGTTCAAAACTTTAACCTTAAGAATGCAAGTAAAAATACACACACATATTTAATTATTTATAGAGGGAACTATAACTTGCTCTCCATGTCTAAACCTGTAAAAAGTTCAAAACTTTAACATTAAAAACGCAAGAAATATTCATAGAGAGAGAGAAAGGGGAATACCGGAGGATTGTGAGTGGTTCTTGAGTGCTGTGCTTGTGTCATGATCTTTGAAGTTTTTGCTGTGATTATAAACAGAGCCCTTGCAAGAGAAGGCTCTGAATTTGAAGAATTTGTGAGGAATTTGATAAAAATTTTTGGGTTTCGAGGAACTGATAGAGGACATGAGTGAGTGAGACTGAGGCTGAGCTTTTTGTTTGATATCAGAACGACAGAACCAGAGAGAGTTGCAGAAGAAGAAGAAGAAGAAGAAGAAGGGCAGTTTGGTCCAACAAAGTACCTAAAATTGTTGGGTTGGGTTTTTAATTTAGGGTTATTATCAGTTGGGTCCATATCTTTTTCTGAATGATCAATATTTTAAACGAGTTTGCTTTTTTGACGATATTTTTCCTGACTTTTAAAAAGTATATCAAATAGATCCATTAGTCAGTCAACTGTCGGTCAATTTTAACATTTATGCACCGTTTGGTACGCGGGATTGGATTGGATTATTTTATGGGATTGGATTGGATTTGATTAAGATGGAACTGGGATTAGATTGGATTTGATTGGACTAGACTGGACTAAATTAATACTATACTGTGTTTGGATAAATATGGGACTGAAATGAATTAATATCATCTTTTGTTTGGTGAAATATGGGATTGGATTAAATATAATCGGTTTTTTTTTTGAAAAATTCCAATCCTTGTTATAAAAGAAAAAGAAAATTAAAAAATAAAGAACATGAACATTTTTTTTTTTAGAGATCTGGCATCTCCATCTTTGGAGAGAGACAAAATTAAAAATTTCCAGATCTCCATCTATTTTTTCTTGAAGGACCGGATCTCCATCTCCATCTTTTGAAACATCAAGATTCGATTTCCATCTTCTTCAATCATTACCACCATTCATTTTGTTTTTTCTCAATCAACATAATCGGTTAAAGAAAAAAAAATTCTACATTGAAAGATCTGGGTTTGATTTCCATCTTCTTCTTCAACCTTCAATCATCATCACCATTATATATATATATATATATATATATATAAATATATTTTTTTTCTCAATCAACATCAATTAAAGAACAAAAAAAGAATCTGTTTTGGAAGATCTGAGTTCGATTTTCATTTTCTTCTTCAACCATTATCCCTATTCATTTTTATTTTCCCAATCAACATCATAAACACTTATAGAAGACAATTTTTTTTAAAAAAAAATCATCACCAGGTGGCGGAGATGGTGTGGTGGTGGCTGCAACTTGGTGTTGGCGGTGGAACAGTGGAGTGGTGGTGGCTGCAGCTTGGTGTTGGCGGTGGAACAATGGAGTGATGGTTGCTGCAATTGAGCATTATTGGGAGATGTGGGTTTTTGCTTTTAATTGAACAAAATTGGGAGATCTGCAATTGAGTGGTGGTGGAATAATGAAGTGAGTTTTGCTTTAATTTTTTTCTTGAGAAAGAATGATCAGAATAATTGATTACCAGATTTTCTTTTTTTAAATTGTCATGCCCAACGCTGGACTAAATAAACCCACATATTTGGTGGGTTTAGTAATCCTGCAAAATGCAGGACTAAATCATTAAAAATGGGCCCCATCGGATTAAGCAATCCAATTCAAAGAAGTGTCCAAACATGGGATTGGATTGAATTTAGTCCAATCCCAGTCCAAACCCAGGTCCCAAACAGGCCCTTATAGGGGTATTTTTGTCTTTGAACAAATATCATGCCATGTGTCAAAAAATAGAAATAAAAAAAAATCAACCACCAAATCCACACCACCACCACCACCACCAAATCCACACCTCCAAATCGACAACTCCAAATCCCACTGTCGATCCCCTTCTCCTTTTCACGCCATCTTCATCACATCACCATCTAATTGAAAATCAAACAGAAACAAACGATCCCTCCTCCCCCTCCTCCTCCGGGTTCGATCTCAAATCCGCCGTCTCTGCTCGCGAATTGGAACGGCTACACCACCGCCTCACAGAACTCTGATCCCTCCTCCTCCTTCTGGTTCGATCTCAAGCTCCAGGAAATAGAATTTGTTCTAGGTTTTTTATTTTTATTCATTAACAAAGATTGATTTTTGATTTTTTTAAAAATAATTGTATTTATGTTTTAAATACAATCAAAGAAAAAACCTAATTGGGTATGGGTTTTTTATTTACAACGGGTGGTGGTTGAAGCTTAGGTTTGATTTGTGTTTGGATTGTTGGATGAGATTTGTGGTTGTATTTTTTGAATTGATTTATGGTAATTTGTGGTCAAAGAAATCACTTGAGTCTCCAGTGTGGATTTGGAGTTGTCGATTTCAGTTAACCTTTGAAGAGATTCCTGATAGTGATGAATATCATAAGAGCTCCTCCTGTGATATACAGCTGGAGACCCAAGACGACGCTGGACGAAGCACTCGAAGTCACCAGGCGCACTCCATCAGATTGTCACATTGATATTTTTTTCCATATTTTTTTGTGTTTTTATTGAAAAATATGGTCCATATGGATTGTTGGATGAGATTTATAGTTGTATTTTTTTGAGTTGATTTGTGGCTTTTTGTTGATTTGATTAGTCGTTAGGCTCCATTTGATTTTTTGTCTGAAGACCGAACAATGTTGAATGTTACTGAAGACTGAATAATCACTGAAAACTGAAAACTGAAAAATACGTTTGTTTCACTGAAAACTGAATATAAGTGATAGATGTTTGTTTTTTTAAGTTACAAATATCTGAAAATAAATATTTTTACATCTATACATCTATACCCTTTTAACTGTTATTTATTATATATTTACATTTTAATGTATTAAGGACAACTATAACAAATATTTTAATAATTATATAACAAAATTATTTAGTCATTAATAATATTTCAATTTATACATACAATTACAAAAGGAAGATCTTAGTTTTTTTTTTAGGAACGTATGATATGAGGTACGTTGATCTTATTGAACACTGTACTATTTCCCCTCGAAACAATCTATATTTTTATCGTAATGAAGACATGATGTGCTAAGATGAAAATAAAGTTATTGTCAAACATTGGAATTAATTTATCGTAAACACGATTGAATTGCTACTGTACGTAATATGTTTTAATTTTTTTTTTCCTATTTTTCTGAATAATATTAATTTTGTTGGTGGGGAATTAGGGACTCAATAGAATTACCCTGTGTAAGATCAAACATTACATATACGGCTCAACCTCAGATGTATACTCTCTCACAACCAGGATATGCACCCAAATATGTTGGTAAATACGTAATTTATAGAACTAGATCTCATAAGTATATAAATATGTGCGCGTGTGTGCATGCAAATGTGTGCTCATGCGTGCGTTATCGTTCTTGTATTTTTCAAATCGTTTGTTTAGCTTTGTAACTTATAGTTGGTGTCTTTGTGTTCTACTTCTTTCTTTCAAAAGATGAAATTTGGTTTTTAGGATTATTTGTTCATCGATTCCTTAAGTATAAGCAACAGTGTTCATGTGTTACTGTTTTTAGTTCAATTCAAGCAATGTTCATGTACCAAAGTTTTTAGTTTCGATTCATGCAGCTTGATAGTGTGGTTTATGCATCTTATAAGCATTTCTTGACAAGTATCCAAAAAGAGGTGAACAGCATCCTTAATATGTAAACATAAGATTACATTTTTGGCCTCAAATACATTAAAACAAATCCATCATCCATATTCATTCAATCAAGAACAAGAAAGGAAATACCATATATTGGTACCATGATAGATTGATATAATTGCCGAAACATTGCCAAAAATCAATATGCATAAACCATTAATAAAATTTGGGATACAATCAAACATCTTCTACTTATTTAATTGTAAAATGCCTTGTGAACAAGACAATGCCTAAGTAAGACTCAAAAACCTAATATGAACATTGATCCGACCGACTGTTCATAGACATTATATACGCTCCTTGAATAACAGGGCACGGCATGGAAACAGAAAGAAAAAAAAAAACAAAAGATCTTTCTAGCCTGGTGTTGTTAATGAAGAGCTCCCTTCCTCTTTTTCAACTCATCAAAAGCATAAACTATAATCATCGCTGGCCAAACCCTGTAAAGTTGAAATGCTTCCATGGATGCTCGTTTGTTCAGAATTTGATGCTAATGAATCTCGGCCTTTTTCCTCCAATTATTTATACTTCCTATCCACCCGAATCAGCAGTCTTCTGGAAAAACGAAAAAGAAATATAGCAATGGTTAGTAACAAAATCACTGTGAATCATGGCACATCAAATAACATATTTGATTTCGTTGATAAACTGCACATCGAGAGATAAGACTACTGACATGTACAAGGAGATATCAGATATGAAGACGGATTGCTGACATTGCTGGATCAAGTACTATCACATAGACTAATTTGTTAACCAAAGCCAAATCCTTCACTGGCCTCGTGTATAGCAAGCAACAAACGTTCTTGAAGCTGTTCCTTGGTTGAATACTCAGGAAGGTCTAGTTGATTAAAGCTGGAAAATGAAAATCAAACGTTAGGTCAAGACATTAAGTTTCTAGGAAACCCTTGCCTCCCCGGAAACAGAAAAAGAAAAACATATATATACACACACGATAGCATGCATCAAGTGAACTTCACTAACCATGTATGGGCTGAGGGCAGCCGCTCAGGAGCTCCATATGCCTTGTGAATCTGAAACTTTTGGGGACCAGATATACCTTGCAATGCTTTGAAACCCTCCAACGGAACCTGTGATCACATCAGTGCAACAGCATGAAATCAAAACGATAATCAAGAGAAACTCAAGGTTCTGATGTGAAAATCATGCAAGTTCCCCTAAAACTTCTAATATGTCTCTGCAATCAAACAACTGACGTGAAAATCATGCAAGTTCCCCTAAAACTTCTAATATGTCTCTGCAATCAAACAAAAGAACCACTTCAATTTAATAGACTACTATTCTAATTGCTTCTCTCATACCGATTATGAACCAGGCACAAACGCACTTACGGTGCCTGGAGAATTCAAAGTCGAGAAGCAAAAACAAGACACTTGTGAGACTTTACATGCCTACTCTCAATTCCAATTTCCAGGAAAGTTTCTTTTAAAAATAATAATAATAATAATATGAGAACCGGGACAAGATGGAAGGCTGAAATATCAAAAGCTAAAATGACAAGCCTGAGGATATATACATAATCAAACATTCAAATAACTTCGGCACTTCATAATGTTGTTCCCAGACACTTCAGACAAATAGTACTATCATATTTGGAAGGTGAAAGACATTATTCACTAGCCAAATTAATTATGCAGTTGTTCAAACTACCTTTGATGTTCCAGTTACAAATTGCAGCAATCTAGCCTGGTCTTCTTTGTTGAAAGCTTTAGCAACCTCCCAGAACCACTGAACAACACTAGATGCTACTGTGAAACCAGTGTACTCCGTATTGGCTCTTAGATCATCCACTGCACGGAAAGCGGGTATCACTCAGATTGTCTAACAAATGCAATTAAACTACACATGTTTAAGTAGCAATACAGCGTAGAAAACTCACAATCAATTTCAGGAAGCCCACTGATTAGTAGCTCAAGCTCCTTATCATTAAAAATTGAAATAAGTTCTCGTTGAACCAATTCATTGAAACCTTCCAAGAAGGAGTTAATTTGAGGACGAATGGCATTTGTCAAGATATGATCAGCCACAAGGTCTACATACTCATGCTTTGTTTCTTCCGTAACCCTTATATTTCTTCCTCCAGGTTTAAGCTCATAATCAGTCACCTTTTTTAAGCAAAGCATCAGAAAATACAATATTAGTATTACATAAAGAGGTCAGATAAAAAAAACTAGCAAAACAAGGTATCATGTCACAAGAAAATCGGACATAAAAAACATAGGATGATAGATTTTATAAAATAAAACAGGTTAAACGAACTAATCAAGAAGAATTTTTATTCACATACCTCAGTTTTCTCGTAAAGAATGTGTTTTTCCTCATCCGCATCCATGCTGAATGTCAGGTCAGGTATGTCACTGACATCATTCTGAAATATAAAAAGGAGGCAAAAAAAAAATGTCACTCCTTACAATATACTCGCTTCATAGGCAGAAATGTCAAGAGAAGATGGGTAATAATTTTTTCAAATATGACAAAACTGGACTCTATGGAACCATATCCACTAACCTCCAGCATCCACTTCAAATTCTTGTAATAATCTGGGTCAACAGCCTCTATGTCATGGTAAGTCACCTTCACACCAAGAATGTGTTTGTAGAAGGACCTAGTAAAATGAACATCCAAAAGTTGACCATCAAAGAGAGCCTTGGCAACCTGCAAAACAGATCATTGCAAATATTATAAATCACACCGACAAATAAACACAAAAGAAATACACAGGCCAAAAATTTATTAGTCCAAGATAACTACCACGCGGCCCACAAATTTGAAGTACGAAAGATGCTCAGTCTGATAGACAGAATTGGGATTTGGCTGAAATGATGCATTGTTTCCCACTGTTGTGAAAAGCAATGCACCTTTGTCAAATATAACCCTCGACAGTAATTGATACCATTCTCTTGTCAGACCTCCAGCATCAATACCCTCTTCACCTTGAAAATGCACATTCAACCGTCCCTTCAAATCTTGAGTAGACCTCATGCGCAACTGGTTGTACGAATCCTCCAAAACATATGCCCGCCGGACACCGATTCGCAGAGGGCCTGAGATGTGTTGCTCATGCTGTTGCCTAATTCTTGAGCGGAAATACGCTCTCTTATTATCAAAATCAATCAGCCTAGGTGCCTTCAGCATCATAGAAAGTGATTTCTCCAGCAAACTAGGATTCTGTCTGATAAAGGCATTCAAAAGACGGCGGTGCTTCTCAGCAAATCTTGCAAATGTGACAGCACCATCAAGCTTTCTTTGAGAATCCTCGCTGCACTTTGTGCTTAAGGAAGATGAGCTACCAGCAGACTCTTTGACCTCTCTTGCAGTTACATTTGCTTGATCTTGCTGGATCATATTATAGTTTGCTTGTAACTTTTCACACAAAACAAAGAAAGCCTCAATAAAAGGCAGGAGTCTCTGAGTTCCAGGAGGAAGAGGTGATGTAGTGGAGGTCCCTTGTACCTGCTCCCCCACATTCATATTGGAAATATTTGGAGAGAAAGAGCTCTGACCCAGCTGTGTCTCAGTCACACCAATACAGTCACTCAATTCTTGCCATAATGGCTCAAGTGCAACATTTAAATTCCACATGGTAGCTTGCTCCTCCTGTTCCCCATCACTCTCCTGACCTCTCTTCTCACTGACACTGGGTGATGTGAGTGAACTAAGTGCTTGTAACACACGTAAAATTGCAGCACCAGCCATGGAACCAGCACTGAGGCCCAGCATGTGCGTATCTCTCAGAGTTACAAGCTCATTGACTGCTGAACTGCTCAAACCATGAGCCAATTGTGAAAGCTCTGAAGTAAAGTACTTTCGATGAGGTGTAGCAACGGTGGCAAACTTCTTGAGCACATCCCCAGCTAGCATATAAACTTTATCAGATAACCTGAACAAATAATGGAAAAAAATTAGTTACTTGATGAAAAAATACAAAAAGAGGGAGTGAAATAAACGCTATGGTAAGGGAGATGGATCAAACAGCTAAAAAGAATTTACATTAAATGGGCTGCAAGTTAACATATAAGGCAAAAGAGTTCTAATACATGCAGATACAAGATTCAGAGCGTAAAAGAGTACCCTTCACGACCAAGAAGGCTGCACAGGTTGCGCAAATCAGATTGTGGCAGCTGCAAGAAAACATCATATGTATCACAGCTCTTCTTTCCATCTGAAGTAGATAAACTGGCACTGGCATGTTTATCGTCTTCACTTGACGATGGTTCAGATGGAGGAGGATCTATTTGAACATCACCAGAAGCCTCATTTGTCGGCAGTTTTTGTGGATTCTCAGTCGCTGGTTCAGATAGCTGACATTCTAATTTTGATGCTGCTTTATTAACAATTACTCCAAGCAGACCCATGACCTGAACCATAAAGAATATGTAAATGTATATATAAAAATTAGAAAGATTGTGGATCTACAAGACAATCATACAAATAGGGGTAATGTAATTGTACAACTTTAAGCAAGGAAAGAGTCCAAAATATTCTTGAAACTGCTACAATCATTAAACACCTTACCTGTTCAAGATGTGCAGTGCTGCGTAAAAACAGGGGTCTATTTAAGAGCTTCAGGTACAGTATTAGAGGAACAATTCCATCCTCAAAGTTTCCCTGATGTTCTGATGCAGTTTCACCATCCAAAATCTTTTCCTTGCCTTTGCCCTTAGTTTCAGAATATTTTGGACTTGAAGCATCAAGAACAATTGAGGAATCAAAGTAGAACAACATATTCGCAACAGCAGGATGGTGTTGAGCCAAATAAGTCATAATCTCGAGAATTCGACGTAAAACCAGTGGAGGAAGACCTATTAGCAACAGGAGAAAAATAATATCAATCAGCTAACTCAAAATATTGCAGCCAACAGTAAGCATAATATAAGAAAAAAGTAATACCATCCAACAACTGCGACCGACCATAAACAACATTTGACTGGCAACCATAAAGCCTCTGTGAATTAACTTTTGCCAATCCGCTAACTGAACCTTCAGCCTCGGGTTTAATCATATCGAGTAAAAGACGAACTAAAATTGCCCGTGTAACACTATGAGCACATAGGTTTAACAGTAGTCTCTGCAGAAGACCTTTTCCAAGGGGCTAAAAACATAGGAAGAAACAAAAAAGACCATGTTAACACTGTTTAAATGCAGCAGAAACAAAAATTCCATAGCACAAATCATCTCAACACCACATCTCAAGATTTAGACAATTTCTTAATTATTGAAACAATAAGAAGACAATTGACATTCTCTGTTCTTACACAACCATCGCTACACAAATTTCCTAGCTATACATATTCAAGGAATTTTTTGACATTAAGAGTTGAACCATGGGCAGAATGTTGATCTTTTGAGTCCATTCCATATTTCCCTAACCAGTGTATTACAAATTTTAATCATTTGAAAATCCTATAATGTAAATTCCAACTCTTATAATTGGTAGAAATGAAACCTATTATTTAGGTTTCAAGCATCAGAGTAAAGATCTAATCTCTTAAACTGCTTTGACAGGTAATCTGGTGACAAGAACACTTATCCCAGCACGCAAGACTAATGCTTCCTTTAACAATAAGACAGAATATGCCTTACCTGTGCTAACCGTAGAAGTCGAATCAAGGCTTTCAATGAATTTGCATCCAAGAGTGGCTCTCCTTCGATTTCCTTCATTCTCAAGCCATCAGTCATAGAATAACCGGATCTTCGATCTATTGCAACTCCGACACCACGGTCCATAACCGATGACTGCCTATCAAACCCCAAACCATTCCTCCGACTATTTAGTCTGTGGCTTCCTCCAAAAAGACTGCGAGCCTGATAGTGACTCATTGCCCGGTCCCTTAACATTTGAGCTTCAGCAAGTAACGGAGAAGGTAACGCTGATAATACTGCTTCCGAAGAAGTCAAAAGTACCTGGTATAAAAGCAACAGAAGGGTTATTCCAGTTCAATTAGTAATGATAATTAATAATTAAGTTCAAAACGCAAACCTCTTCACGTAGATCAGCAGGAAAAGTAGCAATGATTGAAGCATTATCCATGTCAACTGGTTGTCCTTCTCCCTGTTGTGCTAATCTCTGTGCTCTTTGTTGGGCCAAAACCTCAGCTTGAATGTCTGGAGGAAGGGCAGCCAGAAACTCAGGATCAATGTCATCTGCTGAAGGCGGTGTATAAGTTGGAGGCTGAACAGACTGAGCTTGCTGGGAAGCAAGAACCTCTGCCCGTAAGTCTTCAGGTAATGCCTCCAAGAAGGTCGGATCAATAGTACTGGCACCAGGAGCCTCAATATTCATACTATTTTGGTCAGTCTGATTAGCTTCCTGCATAGACGATGGCACACCTACACTCAATTCAGAAGCAGGCATGGATTGCTCTGTTTGATTTTCCTCAACGTCAGTACCGTTCATATCAACATCAATATTTGCATGAACTGATGAAGCATTAACATCATTGTGATTAGGTATCACCGAACCAGATTCCGCCAACACATTATTACCAGCCTGGTCATCCGTTCTTACTGATTCATCACATCCCATGGCCTGAACTGACACATCATGCAGATTTGCAGACACTTCAGAACCACCTTCATGTTGCAGATCAGCATGGCAATCGGCGGCTGAGTTGACAGCTACTTGTTGTTGGGCAGGGGTACCATTACCATCCCCAATTTCCATGTTATCATTTTCATTAGGAGAGCTGTTCAAAGAAAGTGGTTGTATTACCATAGGTTCATCTTCAACAACATTCTGAGAAGTACTTTGCTCCATGATTGGAACACTTGCAACTGTCTGATTGGATTGGTGATCTGCTATTTCATCGACATTTTCTTGATGCTGACCTTCATTTTGCAGACTACCAACATCTTCGCCCTCTACCACTGCATGAGTTGATGGAGGGGCATCTGATGGTTGCCTATCCTGCACTCCTGAATTCTGGGACTGCCTTTCAGCCAGATTGTTGGCTGGAGAGGTGCTGTGTAAATGAGATATGAAGTGTTCTTCGACTGCCTGGGCAATTGCAGAAGCCTGTGCGCTTGCTTGTGGCTGACCATCATCAGTCCAACGACCATCACCAGGACCTCGCCGACCTGATAAATGCAAAGAGTCCATACCCACAGAATAATCAGTTAAAGGTGGGGGTGCAGCAACACCTAAACGATCGCCAAAAAGACTACTTGGTACATGATCAAATGGAAGAACAGGGGCATCAAACATGTAGAAATGAGCTACATCAAAACTCCCAGAAGACAAAGCTTCCAAATCCCTGGATGAGTTCCCACCTGATGTCCACATTGAGACGAGATCCCCAGACTGGGATGGTCTTGAAAGGAGAGGATGTTGAAATCCACTTACTTCTGTAACCGATCGCTCAAAGGAAGACCTACCAGTCTGACGCCGTCTGTCAAAACCTAAAGGCCTGCTACGAAGACCAAAAAGATCATCCACATTCACCCCTTCAAAAGGTTCAGCGGCAACATCAATTAGACCACTTGCAGCTCCAGGTTGCCCAAGCACCTGCAAATGATCTAAACCATCAAGGGCCTCCCTCCACCGCACCTCTATGACACGGTTCTCATGAAAATCATCATCTTCTTCATCGATCATTTCATCATTGTAGTCATCTCCCAATCCAGTATCATCATGGTCCTCCACATCAGTATCGGCAAGAGACATCATGCCGCCACCATCTTCAGCTATGTCCTCATCCTCCTCATCCCCTTCATCTTCATCCTCATCATCCTCGCCATCATCCCCCATGTCATCATCCTCATCACCCATATCATCATCTGCCCTATTCTCAACACGGAAAGTCATCTCAATTTGGTCATTGGTATTTAGCACACCACCTTCATCCATTTCAACACGCATGAAACCCACACCAAGCTCCATCGGTGGATTGGTGGCTGTTGTCTCCTCTACTTCTATTCCCATGTCTTGCTCTGCAGTCTGATTTGTGTTTGCTTCATGGTTTCCTTCCCTCTCAGAATTTCCTTGATGCTGTTGTTCATTGTCATCTGCATCTACAACTTCCTGTTGACTGCTCCTATTCGGATTATTATCAGTTGTCTCAGCAGCTGAAACAGTAACCTGGTCATCATGTCTTCCATTGGACCCCAACGATTTTTTCTTGTTTCCAGCATCAGATTTGAAGACTTGCTCATTCGCATTAGCAGCCCTTGTTAGGCTTTCGAGAGCCTTCAGTATAAGGTTCACAGTTTTGGGAGCGTCAGGATAGTCCAAATCAATCACTTGAAGAATGCTGGTTAGACATTGAACCATTCCTCCATCAATCATGCTTTTCGCTATGTCTGGGGAGCACCCAGGACCAGGTAAATTGCTGGATGATGAATTTTTTGACAAAATTGAATATGCCAAATCAACAAAAGCAAAAACCTTTTTATCAGGCAACAAACTGTTCTTAGTTGAATTGCTCTCCAGGCTTGAGAACGAAGATAGTGCTTTAACAAGTTCATTGATTACTCGTTTACGCCCTTCATTGGAACGGCCACACAGAACCACCAGGAACCATGAAGCTTTTTCAGACAACTTGTCTCTCCATTCATCTGGTCCTGCAGATTTATCAATAGATAGCGGAAGCAGCTGATGCAAAACATGGTGAACAATTCCACCATGTCCACAACCATCTAATTGATTAGAACCTCGGATTTGACACATCTCCAAATCCCTCCTTAGTATAACTCCAACTGCATGTACATACATAAGAAGAATATCACTCAATAATTTGAGGACAAAAGTCACCTTAGCCAGTCCAGCAGATCTTTCTGATTCAGACTCTGTTTTCTTTGTTTCATCTACCTTGGACTTACCCTTCACCTTAGTAGCAGGTTCATCTACCTCCATAGATGTAAAATCGGTTTCACAACCTTCCTGGCCTTTTGGCAAGGGGTATTTCAGTACTATTTCAAGAAGCTGATCAATTACTTGGGTAAGATTGGCAGGAATCCTTTTATGGCCTTTGGAACATTTACCCAATCCATCTTGAGTCTTGTTTTCCGAAATCCGAACAGCTTCATTAGAAGATAATCCAAGTTCAACACCTGATGATTTGGACTTTTCCTTCTCTTTTTCCTTCTCCTTCAACAAACCCACAAAGGTCCTCCCTCCTGATGATTCCAACTGACAAACTGCAGCTGCAGCTTTCATAAAGACCACAGGATCTCTAGAAACAACAGGTGCCATCGATGTCAAGAATGCCCGTGGCAGCATGCGTCCGGAATGCCGGTTTCCACTCAAACTTTGCCGTATCTCCAATTCCATAGCTGTTTGTAGTGTCTGAGGGTCTTCAAGGAGATGCCGAATGATAGCAGATGCAACAGTGTCATATCCAGGGAAAAAACAACTTCTTGGAAGACTAAACAGAGCAGCCAAGCCTCCATTCTCAAGAAATTGCATAGCTAGGGCATGTGTTTTAGTCAGGCGTGCACATAACTGCAGAACAGCTTGCATGATCAGGGCTGGAACATGCTGTTTTATTAGATCACAAGCAATTAGCAGCACCTTATGACTCTCTTCAATTGTCAAGTAACCTGTAGACTTCCCCAATATTTTTTCAAATGGTGAGCGGGATTTTTTCTCATTAACATCTGAGTCTGATTTTTTCTCATTGACATCTGAGTCTGATTTTTTCTCTTTGTCGGATGCTGACACTGGCAAAGAAACCTGCTCTCCAGATGCGTCGGGCAGAGACCCTGGCTGAGCTCCTTCTGTGGATTCAGAAATGACTCCAGGGCGGGACTGCAACATGTTATCTAAAATGAGCAGCAAAGCACTGATGCATTTCGGCACCACAAATTCATTCCCTGACTGATTTCTGGCCTTAAAATTCATCAAGATATCTATAGCAGCAGGTACTATGCCATTCTGCGTAGCAATTTCACGTGTACTTCCATCCTCAGAAAGAAGCAATGCTATAATATGTGATATCATACACAATGCACTGGTATCCTTTGCAAAATCCAAAGGACAAAGTTTCAATTGTTGAACAAGATAAGATACCACTCGTGGACGGTCTTCTCTTTTGTTCCGATTGCAAAGGGTCACAAGCAAATCTGTCAATGGGAATGCCATTGTGTCACTGCTCTGAAACAATTTGACAGATGAAGCAAGAATATCATCAACAGGAGGTGCCTTCACTTGACTCTCTTGACCCACAACATCCATTGACTTGTCAGCACTATCAACTTTTGCCGTTTCTGATGAACTCCCAAGAGACAGAGCCAGTGCACGAGCCAGTTCATCATCCTCTTGCACAGGATCCTCAGCATGGTTCAACAGCCACTCCATGGCCATTTCAACACTATTTGTTTCTACACGTCTCAGAGCTTCCTCCGCTCTTGCTCTTGAGAAGCCCATATCAACAATGGTGGCAATTGTACCTTCATCAGGTGGTGGGGGCATGAAACGTTGGTTTGTACTTCCAGCAACACCACTGCGATTTCGCTTCACATCTCCAACACCAGAGTATACATGAGTGACAAGTGCAATAACAGAGGCGACAAGTCCTGGACTACAATTTGGAAACATGGGGTGGTTCCAGACAGGCAATATAACATCCAGGACCTGAGATTGGAGCATACGAACAAAGACTTCAGGGTCCCTTGGAACAGGAAAGAGCCCAATTGACAAACCAACTGCAACTGGCTGAACAAGCAGCTGAGCCTGGGAGGCAGAGGTTGGAGACAAAACTAAAGCTGAATTAACAAAATATTCAAGCACGCGGCAATAGCTTTGCAACGTATCAAGCAGCCATGTACTGTGAGTCAATTTACTTCCCTCACCTGCCTTCTCAGCATCAATACCTGATGTCGGAATTGAATATGGCAGTGTCCATAACAACTGACTAGTAGCTTCAAATGTGGTGAGTAGCTCCTTAAAGGTTCCATTGACATAGAAATTATTAATCATTGCTGTATAACAAGTACGTCTTCTGCTGTCAAATGTGAGTACTGTCATGTCATCCACAATCTTCCCAAGATACCGGCACTTCACCGACAGTGGCATGATACCTGAAGAGGAAGACGAGTACTCAGAGAAACTAAGGGCCTCAAGAAAAATTTTAGCCAGGGCAGTTCCAAGTGTCTTAGAAGCTGAACTCAACGACCCTGAATCAGCTCTACGGCGATTTGGTGAGGTGAATCCCTTGACAAGAGCTGTAAAGAAGGAGCGCAAAGTGGAAGCCAACTTGTTAAGGATCTCCATGACTAAAACATCCGGACTTTTCTTCTTCAAATCCTGTGAATAAGATGTCTCTGGTAAATTAGGGGGAACTTCAGAATCAATGTTTAAAGCCTCCAGATGCCGACTAGTCCTTCCACCGCGAATGCGTGACAACCCATGTCTACTGCGACGATGTAAACCTTCCCCAGCACGAACAACAGAAAGAAACTCTCTTTCTCCACCCCACAGTGATTGTGCACCATTCCTCACAGAAACCGGATTCAAGTATCTCACGACTGGAATATTTTCATCATGATCACTTTCTCTTCCAACAGCACTAGACGGGGCTGCATCTGCATTCTCAGCCTCCTGCTCAGCATTCTTCTTCTCATCTGCCTTGGTATCATTGCATAAAGAAATTTGCCAACTTATTTCCCTGTATGCTCTGCCAAGATCTTTCAGTACATCAGCATCTGCAGTGCTCAATTCGGAGACAACCGTACTAGTCCCCTTCAACAAAAAATTGGAAAGAGACAGCAGACCGTCCAGACCGGAAAGATATCTCAAAATCTTAGTTTGTGTTCCACATTCGACTGCAGCAAGCTGTGTACCTCCTACAGAAACCAATAGCTCATTTGTTGTTTTCAGATGTTCTCTTAAAAATGAACATACGGACCGTGCCAGAGAAGCGGAATGCTGAGGTGAGAAGTTCTTAAAAGCAACAGAGATACTCTGACCGACGGACGCTGAAAGAGGCATTAAAGGCAAGGTATACAACTGCAGTACAGCATCAATTCCCTTCTTCTCAACAAATATACGACATGTATCAGCGTTCTGAAGAACTGTTTCTAGAAGACGAGCAACATTGCTTACACAATCAGGAAGAAAAGATTCAATATTCACTAATGACACATCAGAAGATGACTCAGCCGTCTGCTCTGAACTATCCATCTTAGAAGATTCCCTATCATCAGGCATAACCAAGTTCCTTTCTTCAGTATCAGTTTCCATGGGAACAGCAGTAGAATCACACAGAGAATCAGAAGACACATTAGAAGCATCGACCCCAGATCCGACTTTTATAATGGCATCCAAGATCTCAATCACCATATCCACTCCAGGCCCACGCAATGAAGAAGCATGGCGCATAAGTTCATCCAGTCCACTAGACAGGGATCCTGGTGTGTCACCAGCAAGGACACGGGAATAAGTTCTGGAAGTAAAAATTTTCACAAAACACCTCAATGCGGTTCGATCCTTCACAGCCTGAAGACCATTATTATTCAGGCACAAGGCGTCCAAGCACTGAGGTATGCAGATTATTGCTTCTGCTGAACATAAAACCCCATCCATTATGGCATCCAGGAATGCAGAAGGAAGGCCAGCCGCATCTAACACAGGAAAACAGGTAGGATCTTTGTGAATCAGATCACTCATGACAGTTGCTGCAAGTGAAAATACCCCACCACCAAAATCCTTTGCTCTTCTAAAAATTATGCATAAGCATTGCGGCAACAAACTCTCTTCAGAACCATAAACACGGGCAGTGTTCCCAGGAGCATAAGTTCCAAGAGATATAGCACGTAATAAAACCTTCATCAGCAGTCGGCGGTGATATGAAACTAATGCTTCAGAATACAGTGGCTGCATGTTATCTAGCTCAGTGGAAGCACCTGAGACGATTTGTGAACTGCTACCACTAGAATCAGCATCTTCACCTTGTTGCTTAGAACCATTTTCCACATAGGACACTTCCACCTTTAGGCGAGAAATGGTATCATCTAAACCACCCAAGTCTCTAAACAAAGCAGCAGCTGGATTACTGTAATCCATGAAGGCTTCCAAAATATGCACAGCTGAGCTTACCAAATGCAAGTGCTGAGGATCTGTGTCTTTAAGAAGAGGTAGAAGAGTTGGGATAAACCCTGCCTCACGCATTGCCGAGCAACCTGACGATGATGAAACCAAAACAGTGACAAGAGATAACAGAGCGTCGGCGAAAACAACAGACCACTTTGAAGTATTACTAAGAACGGAATCAATAGTTTTCTGCATCAGGCTGGATAAGATGCCACAGTGCCCACCAGACGTCACAGCAGTCAATACAGTTGGCTGGCGGGACCGATCTTGACAAAGTGCAACCAATGAAAGCAGGCATAGAATCCGAATCTTCTCAGGCAATGCATCCTCATAGCTCAACAATGTAACCAACTCATTAACAAACTCAGGCTCTGAGTTAAAAAAAGAAACTAGGTCATCAGCATCACTGCTTGCTTGAACTAGAACTATGAAAGCATATAAGCGGATGCATGTATACTGCTGTCGAGTAGCTAGAGAGCCGAAAGCCCTTGCAAACCGCAATCTTGACAATAGAGAAAATCTTAAACCGGTGGGCACTTTGAACTCTTCAACTAACTTATTCAAAAGCTCCAGATCAGTCTCTGGACTAGTGCTGATGTTAGGTAAATGAATTATTTGTAAACCTTGGGTTGACTGTTCCGAGACAGGTAATTCATTTAATGCATAGAACTCAAAATGCAGGGTGCAACCTAACTCATAAGCTATTGGATCACAACCATTATGTACAGCACATGAAATTAATCCAAGACCCTCTTCCTTTCCCCCCCAACCTTGTGCAAGAGCAAATAACTTCGAATTCAAAGAAGCATCTCTTATGGAGTACTTTCCGATTGTTTTTTTCAGAAAAGCAGCCAAAGTCTGTAGGCAAGCCTCAACCACATCGGCATCGGTAGAAGCCAGCAAGGATGAAAGATGCTGCTGCAGTTACATAAAAACCAAAATCAAGAAATCTAAGAAGGGAGAACAAGAAAAAGAAAGAACAACAAACAAGGAAGTATTATCATGAACTTAAAAGAATTAACATATATTTTGATCAAAGAAGTCCATTTGTGCTTAATTTAATTATGCAAAAGACTTACAAGTTACAACAATGTGTAGGAGACAACTAACATGAACAAAATTATTCTCATTTTCCATATAATAATCACTAAAACGAACTGGAAAGACTGCTAAAACAGAAAACATACCTCATAAGAACTATAAAAATGCTTATTCGTGCAATTCTCCAAAATTATTCTTATGACATGAAGAATTTGAAGTACTGCTTCTCTTGGGAAAGGAGGATCTGATTCCAAAAAGTTATCCTCAACCTGTAAATCCTTCCTAGATTTTATGTGCTTCTCAAAAAATGAATCAAAATGGTTAAAAAGATCAACCCAATGATGGAAATCTCCCTGCACAAACAATAATTAAGCATTTATAAACTGCACAACAGCAACAATAGTAACGCAAAATCAAACTGCATATCAGCAACAATGGTAACACATCAGACAAAAGTGATAACGGTACCTTATCGAATTCCCATACAAAACTTTTCAGCGGTTCTTCTATATTCTCAAGCGGCACAGAAGTGACGCTATTGATGAAGGCTCTGATTTTGGAAGGCTGAAATAAATCAAAGGAAAAAAATAATGACTATGATAATGGCAGAAATCACCAAATTCCAGGATTTATATTTATACCTCACCAGATAAACATATAGAAAAAATATAAATCACATAGCAGATAGTAAGTGAAGCAAGCTCATCCAATTTCTTCAAAGTTTTACGTGGTCAATACTCGATATAAAAAATTATAAATCACCCAAGGTTGTAACATATGTGAACATTACCGATAAAAAAAAATTCTACTTTACATATAATTCCATCCCGAAAGGAACATTTTTATCTTTGTAAGAAACTAAAGTGTAATAAAACCAAAAAAAAGGAAGAATAAACGGAAACAAGAAATAGAATCCTTACAAATTAAATTTCCACACTAGTCATAACTTCACAGCCATTAACCCAAAAGAAACAACTAACAATGTTACACTCAATTCCTAGAAAGAGAATAAAAGCAGCTAAAAACCTAAACTTTTACTCTTTAAAAAACACATAGCAATTGAGAGAATAAAAATAAACATAAAACAAATTTCAAGCATGTACCAATTTGTCTGACAGAGCTAACAAGTTAAGAGATTTATCACCTAAACAAGTACTTACAACCATTTCAATCACTGCCCGAGCTATCAAAGCACCAAAAATTCACATAAACAAATAATATTTACTTCTTAATACACTCAAAAACGAATTTCAATTCAAAATCCTTCGATAAACCCAAGTAAATGAGCAAATAACCACACGAAACTGCCTAAGCAATCCAGTAAAACATGAACACTGTATAACAAGTACGAAGTCAATCAAAAGAAAGTCTACAACTTCATAAACACACCCAAATTCATAAACAAAAACGAACATACCATCAATAAAAAAGCATATAATCAGTTCAAGATAACTATCAAGACTCAAGTAGTTAACAATAAAACTGAGAAACATATGATGATGATGATGATGATAACAACAACGCAAAAGCATAAAATACCCATATGTACGGATTACGAGTACACACGTATAATAATAATAATAATACTTGTAAATACCTAAAAAATACATACAAAAAATACAAGAAAAAAAAAAACTAACCACTTCTAAAGCCCTCCTTCGTTTGAGCTTCATCGTGAAACAAAAAGCATTGCACGAACAAGATACGCAATCAAGAACCGATCAATTCTCAATCAATCGAGAACTGATCGAGAATTGTAGTGAAAAAAAAAGTAGGGTTTTAAAGTGAGTTGCTGTAGTATTTGTTCAATGATTGTGTGTGTAAACAAAGATGATGATCGGATCCTTCAAAAATAAAAAATCGAAAATTATGTATGGAATATATGTAGAGTGATTGAAGAGGAATTTCAATTGGGAGTCTGGTCTCGAAATTAGGGTTTTTGCGATGAGATCGCTAAAGAGGGAGAGAATAATGAGAGAAAAAAAACTTGGTTTTTCTTTTTTATCTGAGAAGTTGTGAAAGTGTTTGTGTTTGGGTGTGTGGATTTTATATATTTATATACATCAGGAGGAGAAAAAATATAATAATAAAAATAATAATAAAGATAAAAGAGAAAAATGTTTATATATATATAGATAAATTTGGATTTTTTTTTCTTCTTATTTTTGGAAGGAAAATTGGATTTTTTATTTTAAATAAAAATAAAAAATTTGTTTACTTGCCGTGTATGGGTAGAGAGCAGTTATTAAGTGTGGATGTGTTTTTCGGTTAACGAAAATGTGGATATGATTGTGAGTATGTGACAATTGATTGATACGATCAAGAGTATTCGCAACCGTGTTGTAGAATTGCAGATGTCTGGATTAGGTTATTTATGAGTTGTTATCTCTTGATTTTGATTATGAATGTGTTATTGTGATCTTGAGCGGTCATTATTGTGATTAATCTTGTTTACGATCACATTGTTTAATATAGATGTCATTATTGTAATCAAGACTTTTTACGATCAAGTTGTTAATTGTACATCGCTCGTACCGATGTATTGATTGTTTCAAATTTAAATTAAATCTAGTTCAACTTTAAATATAATGTTATAAACATAAAAAAGATTTCATATCAATTTCTACCCATTCTTGGTTTTTTCTCAGAAATAATTGGTAAAGGGATTTTTGTGTGTCAATTTTTTTTTTTTGAAGTAGTTAGTTGTTATGAGAATTTATGCAAATATACAATGGATGGTATAATTAAATTGTTCATAAGAATTAATATATTTGATTTATGGATATATTACCTTTGTGGTTTGAAAATTTACTAGAAATATTAACATATTATTATTATATGGGGATAAAATTGACTAAATTAAACAAATTTAGATTAATAAGGAAAAAAAATGTTTGATATATTTCATAATTTTTTTAAGCATGAATTTAAGATTTTAGAAGGGGTTATGATTTTAATTCATGAGCTCAACATGTGGGTATAAGAGGTTATCAGTGAACCACCTCAAACTCCGATAATTGATGTATGTGAACTCCGTATAAATAAAAATTCCTCATAAATGGAAGGATGTAGACATTAGATCTAGAAGTGTTGGGAGGGTTGAGGATTGTCATTTTTTATTTCAATTTTTATTCGCTAAAATGGGTAAAAGAAAAGTCTATTTCCTTATGTTTTCAAACAAAAAAAAAATGCATGGTTGGAACTTGCTTAGTAATGAAGTAAGACTAATTTGAGGTTCCAAGGCATTGGGCAACTTTAGCTTATTAATAATAATTGAATCATAAACAACATAAATTATAATTTTTGTTAGAAAGTAATGAGACAAATTCAACTTTAATACTTTTTTATTTTTTTTATTTTTGAAGTGTTACGGCTTTATATAAATTCTGAGTTTTTTTTTTAAAAGGAAGAACTCGAAATCGCAACCTCGTTGTACATGTGTGATGGATTTATCACCGGACCAACCTTATTTTATCAATTTAATACTTTTTTTTTTCAAAACAACTAATTTAGAGATCTATATTCATATACATTAACCTTTCTCAATTGTTGATGTTTGGACAAAATGGGGTTAATCTGGTGTTAAACTCATCACATCTACACCACGAGGTTCCTCCCCATCCTAAAAAAAATCCGGAATTTATGTAATACTTCAAAAAAAAAAATTGTGTTGATGTTTGTATACTTTTTTATGACTACAACTTATAAACCTCATTTATACATGGAAATTTTTGTTTAATTTATAAGTGAAATTATTTATGAGATTGCAAAATTAAACTAAAGATAAGGTTGGGGAAAATAAATTCAGATTTTATTTATTTTGTAAAGGGAATAAAAAGTAATTAGTTTTTTTATGTTAAAAAAAAGTAATTAGGTTTAGAAAGTATAAATGTATTGACTTATTGCAACTTGTTAATTAAAAGAGTTAAATAGAGAGAGAGATATTTTTTATTTATAGAATTTTTTGTATAAAATATTTGAAACTTTCTCAACCAAGCCACCAAATTTCTTGTTACTTTGGGGAAATAGATTCCTTAAAATATCATCTTTATTTTCTTTCTATTGTGATAAAGGTAATAAAAAAAAAGTAGCTATAATTAAAGTAAAGATTATTCCTTTCTTTGGCTCCAATTCACACTCAAAAAATTATATGAAAAAATAAAATAAAAAATAAAACACACTTTTTTTTCCTTCTTTGTCACCTCCCCTTATCAAGACATGTTGGGATGGACTTCAAGTTGACTTGGGTTTGTTTACATGTTCATGTCACTGATTCACCAACAGTATGTATGTATGTAATGTATATATGTATGTATGTATATCACTTGAATGAAATACATACCAAATAAACTTCAAAGGTTGCACACAAGCATCAAGAAGCAAAATTTATCATTTTTTTTGGCAGAAACTCACTGAATACACACAGGAAACAGATGTTAGTAAACCTAAGGACTAGAGATTGATGTTGCATCTTCTCTTCAGTGATAAGTTGCAAATGATCAATAGAGTAGAAGAAGCTTTACCACAAGTAACAAAAGTTGGAAATTTCATGGATATCTCTGTTAAATCCCGATTTGTCTGCCAAAGAACTCTTGAATCTTGATTTTCTAGATGGGCAGCAACCCTCGGCAAGCATGGCAATTCACATATGGATTTCTGGTCCAGTTGTATGCTTGTGCTTCTGCTTTCTTGGAGTCTCTACAATGGACCTCAATGTGTAGAGATGGTAGAGTTAGCAGCTACGATAACTCGATGAAGACATCTGCAGAAACTTGTGAACAACCAGTTGCCACAAATAGCACTCTTACTATGCTTGAGCTTTACAGTTTAACACATATAGGGTCATGTACATCAGACGGTCATGGTAGCATAGATTTCTTCAGTCCTCTCGGTCGCTAATCTCAAAGACTAAAAACTTAGCCACCGTTGCAGTGCTGCGATGAGACAGTTTCCTTTTCTTCATTCTGCTTAACAAAAGTGCTGATGACTTCTTACATGCAGAAACACTGAGTTTCTCTGAAGCTCTGACAAGACGTTTCCCAACTTCTGTGTTTTTGGGTGTATTCTTTAAAGTTCCACGCTTTGAGAAGGTTGGTGATGGAAAATGCAACCTTCTTGGAGGAGTTTTGACAGCAAACTGTGGCAATGTGTCTATATGTATGCTTGAACATTTATCATCTGTTTTAGCTTTTAGTTTCTTAACGGGGCATCCCTTCTCAATTCCATAGCTGCACCCTACGAAGTTACTTACTGTTTTCACTCTCCTCCTTTTTGTATTGGACCGAGGTACATTTTCTGAAAGCTCTTGCAATAGAGGTGTTTTGCTGTGGGAACTCTCTGTCCTCCCCTTCTCACCATTGCTCATGATGTCATTCTCTTTAGCGCTTGTAATGAGAGTATCATTGCAACAGATACCATTAAGATTACTCTTCTCAACTTTAGCATCAATGTATTGGGATGGACATGGCTTATCCAATTCAATCAAAGGCTTTGTTTCCGCACAAAGAAACCATGTTCCTTTGAGACCTTGGAAAGCTTGCTTTATAGGCACTGTATCGGACAGATGGTAAAAGCTTGACTTCCGCTTCACCTACTAAAAAAAAGAGTGCTAATATGTAGCATGGACTACTCAAGCAACAAGAGTAAATCTTGAATGCCGAAAGTTGCATAAAAAGATAAGTAATCAAACAGAATGTACCATTAATCTGTGAACTTTGATCTCTCCTATATTTGGGAAACAACTGAAGTGTGTTCTCTCAAGTTTCCCTACAAAATTTCGAACAGATTATCTCTTCATGAATTATAGCAAAGAAGCATAATATATCTTGCAAGCTACAACAACACAACTAACTAAACATTAATTTAATAGACTTTGCACAACTGAGCATTGAGAAAGTCCCACCCTAGTATTGTAGATAAACTTGAGGACCTTTATTATGAGAACAGATTTGAGCTTAAACATGCGAAATACTGGACCTGGAGCCATTTATGAAGCAAATGGAGTATGTGTACTGTCTCATTATATGATAATATATTACATGTAAACCAGCTATAAAACTAAAACTACAGCAACAGCATATGAGCTTCAATTTGTATGTCTTAAAGGAAATTTTCTATATTGACATTCTACAACTCCTAATTTATACACAAAATCCAAGCCGGTAAACATCTTTATAAAAATTTTGGCGTGCAAATCTACAGTCAGCCGCATATGTTTTTCTCTCCAAAAATCCCATCATAAATGAGAATTTTTCTTTATATAGGAAACCGAAACATTTTAACATGGAACCCAAAAAAAGAACTTCTATAGCTATACAAAGAACCGCAAGATCTCTCGTCAGCAATGAGATGATCACAATTCACAAGTAAAGGTGATTCAATTGAATACCACTTTAAACTTCATTATGAACTAATCATACAAGTTGATCACACGAAAACTTCAACTAAAGTAGTAATCTCAAAATTGTAACTTCTCGCTTAATTCATTTCCTTTTTACACTTCAAAGTTCCATTTCTACAATAAAATTCTGAAGAGAACTGAAAATTCTTCTTCATTCCATCTCAAATTCAATCCCTTCACTTCTTTTACAAAATTTTCCCAAAACCACCTTGTCCCAACAACAAAAGAGGCACATATTCCTGGAATGTGAATGATTCAAAATCATAGAACAACAAACAAAAAACAAATAATCAACTCTCACAATATGTTCTGGTGAAGAACAAATTTTTAAATTTAAAACCAAAATTAACAACCAACTAACAAATAATCAATTCTCACAATATGTTCTTACGAGGAAGAGATTTTTAAAAACAAAATTAACAACCAAAAAACAAATAATCAATTCTCAGTTCTCAGATAATCAACAAACAACTAAATGCTATATAAATAATCAGAAACAAGCAATGCTGATAACAAAACGATGAAATCAACACTACCAAGATGAAAAAATCTCAAAAAGAACATATTTTTAAACCAAAAACCAACAAAACAAGAAAAAATAACAAAAACCAAAGAAGAAATCAGGGCAAAGCTGAAGAAAATGTGAAGATAGAAGATATTACACTTACTTTTGAACTCTCCTGCTGTGATATCTTGGGACACAGACATGGCGATGTGAGTAGACACGTTCGTGTCTGTAAAGACCGCAACTTCTTCACTCGAAGAAGCCCCCATAGCTGCTCTGGTTGCTAACTGGAGACGAAACGGGTACGATAACATTCATATTCAAACATGGATTCGGGTGGGTTCTTTGTATTACCGAACCCGGATTCGGTTAAATCGGATTCAAACGGCAGCGTATCACATTTTTTTAACACGATACCGTATGTTTCTCTTCAACCCCCCAAAGAGATCTAATCACACCCCAATTTGTTGGGTCAGTCAGAGTTGGTTAAGCGACCGACCATCCAGAAAGAGTTTAAACTTCGAAGCTAAACGGCATAGGTATCTTTTCTATGATAATATAAATTAAATGAAATCAACTACTAGTTAATTTATAATATACTTTCAACATAAAATAAAAAATAAAAAATCGATGTGTATTTTGTGATTTTGATTGTTCACACAAAAAACATTTTATAATATGTATAGAAAAATCATGCAATTAAGGTATAACTGTATAAAGATACAAATTCATGCATATATAACTATATACTAATCATATAAAACTATATATTTGATCATAAATTTGTATAGTCGGCACATCTATATTATTATAAAACATTTAAGATTATTGTAATTTATTTGGTCCAAACCTTTAATGAATTGCTTAACTTAATGAAGTAATTTTTTTAATAAAAATTAGACTGATCAAATGAAAAAAAAAACAATGTTTATAAATAAAATAATAAAATTAATTAACTAGTTGATTAATAACCTTTCTTAAAGAATTTGCATGGACAACGTATTTAATGGATATACAACTTAAATACAATGACATGATTACTAAAGAATGGTATAGATTATCATCAAATAAAATGTTGATTAAATCTTACCAGGAATCCTAAGAACATAGCTTAAAGATCAAACTCCTCCAATGATGTTGAATTCTTTGTCAACGTGGTTAGAAGAGGAGGATAGATTCTTCGTTGTTTGTTATTAATTTACCACATATTTATTATGAGATATAATATATAGTGCAACCAGTCTAAAGAAAATGTGGACATTATCGTCCAATAAAATCCGAAATAAATAGTAAAAGAATTAGATTTTGTACCAATTTATAAAAGGACAATATAATTTATATCTTAATTATCTATAAAATTAATATATCGGAGATATTTGGGGTATATTTAATTTCAAATTACAAAGTTGTTAATTAAAATTTAGTATTTGTTTGGTTGAGTTTTATAATGCCTTAAAAGCTCTACACATATCTATTTGGGTTTTTTATATTGTCTATTTTAAATTTAGAAGGGGTTAGTAGAGTTTAAACATCTACTTAGCAAAAGCTAGAGATGCACATTTGGGGAATGAGGATGGATATAGGTTCCCCCACCCCCATTCCCATCCCCACTTCCCAGACCCTTCCCCCATCCCCCCCCCCCATTTTCCCGTTTGGGGAAAATGGGGATGGGGATGGGGAATTTTGGGGGGAGGTATATTCATCCTCAACCCCAATTCCCCGTTTTCCCCATTTTTCCTTGTTTCCCCCGTTTCCTCATTTTTCCCCATTTTCCCGTTTCCCTATTCTCTCGTTTTATTAAAAAAAAAAAAATTCATTACAAATACAAACTAAAATCCATTAGTTCATTACAAATACATAATATAATCATAAAGTGTGCATTACAAATACATAATAAAATCATAACGTGTTACATAATTTATTTATTTATATATGTTTTGGTGGAAATGGGAAAATGTCGATGGGGGGAGGTCACCTCATCCCCATCCCCATTTTAATATATGTACGGGGGAAATGGGGATGGGGGGACCTCCCTCCATCCCCACCCCATTTCAATTTTGGGATGAAAATCATCCTCATCCTCATCCCCATCACATTCCCTATTTTTCCCCCAAAAAAATTTCCCGAAATAGGGATGGGGATGTGGGGATCCGGGGGAAAATGTGCATCTCTAGCATAAGCTCATTGGGAAGAACTTCTGCAAATAGACATTAAAAAAAAAAATCTACCATACAAACAACTATAATATTTTTTTCAAAAGTTCTATTACATTTTACAAATAGAGGTTTTTCAAAAACTTAACCAAACAAGCTCTTCATCCATGTAACATTTTTAGCTAGACCATCACTGATGCATATGTCAATGTCAATGCTAATACTAAATTTGGCACAACAAAAATAGTAAAATGTTATATTTGACATGTCATTTTAGTATTGTACTGCAATGCATAATTCTATTTGAAATGCTATTATTATGTTTTTATTATTTAAAATTATAAAAGTCAACAATTCATGTATTTAATATAATTATTTTTGTAATTAAAATAACATCATTTATTGTTGTGCCAATTTGACAAACTATTTTTTGTGTCAAATTTGGACATTTGACATTTGACATTGTATTGGAGTATGTTTTTTTCGTTTATCCTAAATTATAGTATGAGGAGTGCTAGATACACTCTCTCAACTCACTCTTTCAACACACTCTTAGTTCATGTGATGACATGTGGTCATCATTTACTTTCTCACATTAAATTTGTAGCTTTTATAAATGGTTTATTTTTTCATTTTATTTACAATATAAACCAACAGCTTATTTCCTATATTATCTTTCTTCTTTAACTTTCAGATTATCATTTAATATCAGTTTATATATATATATATATATATATATATATATATAAGATTATCAGGTGTGTGTTTATTTTTAAAACTCTACAATTTCTTTTATTTCTTGAGTGTACGGTCCCAAATTGAATTGTTCCGATATTTCTTTTCATCAAATTTTCATTACCAAACACTAGCTAATTGGAGTTAAATAATTTAAAAATATATTATAAAAAATTTATATAAACCAAATTTCATTATTTTAATTTTTAACATTTGAGGAAAGGAACATAAACTTCAGTTACCCTTATTGGGTTCGTCCAAATTATATATTTGTTTGAGGCAAAATCTTTACCTTTCAAGATTTAGTTAAAGAAAGAATATTTTTTTTTCTCTCTATGTGATTAAAAAAAACAAATGAATATAGTTAGATTGATAGGCAAATTAAGTCAACTTAAAGCAAATCAATTTTAAATAAAAAAGATAAAAAAATATATAGGTATTATTTATCAGAAGATTTTTTTCTTGGTTTTTTATTTTAAATTTATATATAAACATTAAGTTTTACTGGCCTTGTCTTATGGATTTTTTATAATATATTTTAAAATTATTTAACTCTAATTTGTTTTACTATTTATTTATTTTATACAACAACTATCAAGTTAATTAGTGATATAAAAAGAAATGTTTGAGTAAATTTGGTAATATATATATATATATATATATATATATATATATGAGCAATACATATATTTAAAATAAAAAAAATAAAAAACAGATATTAAATAACAATATATTAAAGTTAAAAGAAGAAGGACAATCTAGGAAATAAATTATTGGTTTGCATTGTAAATAAAATGAAAAGAGAAACCATTTATAAATACTATGATGCCCACATGTCAGCAAATGAACATAGAATGGGTTTGGAGAGTGGGTTAAGAGAGTGTACCTATCACTCCTCTTATAGCATTGGCCCACTAAAAGCAAAGGTGAAAAAAAATTGATCGGATGAGATTAATATTGAAAAAAAAAATTATTTAATTCATGATTAATTTCAAAAATGATTAAAACGACACCGTTTGTCTTCTTTTTTTCCCCCTAAATTCACAATACAAACACTAGAGAGAGAGAGAGAGAGAGAGACTCCACAGTCACTAAAAAACAAGAAAAAAAAATAACAAAAACAAAAGAAGAAAATGTGAATACTGAAGATATTTCACTTACTTTTGAACTCTCCTGCTGTGATTTCTGGAGACAAGTTTCTGTCTGTAAAAACCGCAACTTCTACACTCGAAGAAGCCATGGCTGCAATGGTTGCTAATGCTAACCGTAGACGAAAAGGGTACGATAACATTCATATTCAAACATGGATTCGGGTGGGGTCTTGTATTCGGTTGCAACAGAAAAACCGAACCCGGATTCGGTTAAATCGGATTCAAAACGGCAACGTATCACATTTTATAACACGACACCGTATGTTTCTCTTCAACCCCTAGCAAGATCTAATTACACCCCGATTTTGTGGGTCAATTAGAGCCTGTTTGTTTACATTTTGTAAAAGTTTTTATGATAAAAAAATATTAAAAAACTCATTCAGCAACGTTTTGTTATTTAAGGCTTTAAAAACTAAGAAAACTGCTCATTTTTTAAGCCTAACTTTTTAAAACAATAATTTATTGTTTTTGATTTTTTCAAGATAAATAAGAACAACTGTTCTCAACTTACTTCACATTTACTCCACTTTACACTCCATTTCACAACTCTTTTCGGTGTCTTCTTTTATTTATTTTTTTTGCTTTCTTTTTCTTCTACTATTTGTTCATTGTTTTGCTTCAGATCTTTCATTATTCTTCGAGAGCTGCGGTATGTAATTTCAATGATCTCTATATTTAGATTTTTTTAAATATATTTTTGTTAATTTTTGTTAGAAGATGTTAATTTATTTATTTATTTTTGTTAAATTTTTTATTCCATGTTCTTCTTCTTGTAATTTTAAGCGTCTGTAAATCTTTTAATTTGGATGCTAAATCGTGTTGTTTAATTCCCTGATAATGCACTCAAGACATGATAAAAAACCATGTTAGAGCGTGTTTGGTATTGTTTTTAAAATGATGTTTTTAAAAACTATTTTCAAAAATAAAAATCATGTTTTATAAATGATGTTTTTAAAAATGTAATATGTTTGGTATCATTTTTTAAAAGTAGTTTTTTAAAACGGAAAACGATATAAAAGTGTCTCGTTGTTGTTTTTAAAATAGATAAAGTAATTATTTGAAGAGAAAAATTGTGATTTGTTTTGAAATGGTGTTTTGAATTCGGTGAAAAATAATAAAAAATTGTTTTCAACTTTTTAATTATAACTTTATAAAATGTGTTTTTTGTTTTCAAAAACAATTTTATAAAACGTGTAACCAAGTAATATTAAAATTGCTTTTTGTTTTTAAAAACAAAATAAAACATTTTTATTGTGTTTTTTTTTATATATAACATTGGCCCTAGTAACTTTTTTGTACGCTATACAATCATAAAAATTATCCAAAATTTAACCTAAATGATGTCTTAACTGGTAAGTGATTTGTGTTATTTTTCAGTTTTGGATTGTATAGCCTTATTCAATGCTTTTTATCAATAAAATTTAAATTTTGATCTGTTTTGTATTTATTTATTGATTTTTTAACATTTTTATTGTTGGTTGTACCACAAAAGGATTACAATAGAAAAAATTATTTTCATTGTATTCTTTTTCATTCATAGTAAGTTAGTAGTGTAAGAATTATACATTTCTTTCTTATTTACTCAAAAATGTAGAGATTCAACTCGATTGATTTCTTCATGATGCTACACAAATTATAATAAGATTATATTAATTTGTTTATAAGAAAATCTTACATTCAACAGCCAAAAAGCCAAAATATAGCTATACATAGATCACTTGTCATAAATGTCCCATTTTCATAATAACATTTATTAGATGTTTGTTGGTACTTTGAATCGCTAGGCAGTGAATTGAAGAGCATTTATTAATTAAAGTTTCTGTTGCTTCTCTCCCCTCCCATAATAATATTAGCCGCATGTGCATTTGCATTTTATGGTACACTTGGATTGAGAAGTTGTTGTTTCGATAAAATATCGAACAACTTGAAGCCATGGTGGTTTTGCTCACTAATTTATGGGGTATATGTGATCTATAGTATGGTTGTAGGGATTTGTTAAGCCACAGAAATTCGTGGCATCAACCATGACACCATCGGAGGTATTGCGATATCAAGGTCTTGGTTTGCTCCAATATCCTATAGTAGTTTTAATGTATTTTTTGCATTTTATTAAAAAGGAAATCAACCTCATTTTAATTTATAATATATTTCAACGAAAAATAATTTTTAACTCAAATGTATATTTTGTGATTTTGATTGTTCACAAGAAAAATCATTCTATAACATGTATAGGAAAGGCATGCAAGTAAGATATACCATTATATAACATGTATAGGAAAGTCATGCAATTAAGATATAGAGATGAAAATTCATGCATATAAAACTATATGTTTAATCATAAATTTTTATAGTCAATACAAATTTATACTGTTACAAAATATTTAAGTTTATTGTTATTTATTTGGTTCAAACCTTTAACAAATTGCTTTTATATTTAGATATAAAAATAAAATAGTAAAATTAATTAGATAGTTGACCGATAATTATTTTTAAAAATATGTGGGAGGGACAAATTTTATTGTATGAATCTGTCGTTTAGGTACAATGACCTACATACTAATGAATATCTTCAAATAAAATGTGGATTCTCACTGTAAGTGAAATTTTGCTAGGATAGCAGAAGTAATTTTGACAATATAACTTAAGGATTGAACTTCTCCGATCATGTTGAATTCTCCATTGACGTTGTTGGAGGAGGATAGTTTCTTCGTTGTTGTTTATTTGTTTGCTACATATCAATTACAAAATGATAACTTATGCAACATGTTTAATGAAAATGTGGACATGATCATTCAATGGATTCCGAAATAAATGGAAAAGGAATTATAGTATAATTTTTTTATATATTATATAAATTAGGGATTTTTTTTAGAGAGATGACTAGAATATGTAACACCGTAGTATAAGTGTGAGGGGTATTATTACCGAACCCATCCCATTTGGTCAATTAAGCCCCGTTTGGCAGCTGAGATAGGATGGGATTGAGACTATTTTTAGTCTCTTTCCCATGTTTGGCTTGGTGACTGGATAGGTTAAAATAATCCTATCAAAATGTTTTTATCCCATTTGAACGAGATTAAACTATCCCATCGAAATAGGTGGGATTCAAATTAGTCCCATCTTATTTTCTTCTTTCATTGATGATTCGACGCTGAGCTAGGGTTCTTGCCCAACAAGCCCAAAAGCTGCGATACTCAAGCTTTTTGTTGGAGGATCAACACTACTCGCTGCATCAGCTCACATGTGATAATTTCTTAGCCAGTTATGATATTTCTTATCATGTTCTTTTATTGTAATTTTGCTTTTTTGATGAACTTTGTTGTGTCCAATTAGACCGAATCATAATTATGGCTAAATTAAGATTGAGTTCTCATACCTCTTAGCACCAAGATGTTATAGAATTAAAGATTGAATTTAAAAAAAAAAAAATTATATTCATTCTTCTCATACATCAATAAACAACTTTTCGTGTCTTACAAAATTAGACATGAAAATTAATTATATACACCTTCTTGTTTTTATTCAGGTAATTTCTTTTTGTTAATTTTGATTGATAATAATATTGTGAATTTTCAATTTTGTATTAACAAGTACAAATTTTCAAGTATTTCTGAGAGTTTTCATGTATTTCCGAGACTTTTCAGGTAATTTTTGAGACTTTTGAAGCATTTTCGAGACTTTTGGTAATTTTCGAGACTTTCTGGGTAAAAATGAATTTTTTGAGACTTTTGGTTAATTCCGAGGCTTTTTGGTAATTTAGAGACTTTTTTGGGCACAAATGAAATTTTTCGAGACTTCTTTCTTGGCCAAAATGAAAAGTCTCGGTTAATTTCATTTTTACCCAGAAAGTCTCGGAAATTATAAAAAGTCTCGGACTGCTTAAAATGTCTTGGAAATGACCTCCAATTTATTTAAATATTTTTATTTTTAGTCATATCTTATGTTACACCAAACATAATATTACTCTATTTTTAATCCTATCCGATGTTGCACCAAACATAGGATTACTTTATTTTAATCATATCCTATGTTGTCCCAAATACGTGATAACTTTAAAATTAATCCAATCATATCCCATAAAAATAATCATATCATATCCCACGCACCAAACGGGGTCTTATAGTACAATAAATAATTACTAGAACTTGCACAAATTTATAAAGCATGGTATACTTATCTTAGGTGTCCATAAGACTAATATATTGGAGATGGGGTATATTTCATTTGTAATTTGAAAATTTACATAGTACATTACTATTGTTAATTAAATTTTAATCCAGGTAACCATTTGGCTCTAATTCTATGTTTATTTTTATTTTTATTGAATGAGATTTATATGGATAAAAATTAGATTTAATTCATGATTAACTTTTATAAGTTAGTTTTTTTTAATATATATTTTAACTTTGACATTGAAGATGAAGAGGACTGTCAAAACTTATTGAGATCACATATTATAGCGCGGTTCAGATGTCTGTTTCCATAATTGGAAGAAGTTGGTTCCCAATAGGGATGGCCATGGATCGAATTGGGGGTGGATATCCCAATATCCATCCACGTATCCGTTTGAGATATATATCTCCATCTCCGCATCATCCACATTTCTAAGTGAACGAGACGGATTTAGATAATCTCCGAATTGAGGTAGAGATATTCATCCTCGCTCCGTCTATATCCGTATCTGATGAAAAAAAATCTAAATTTTCATAGTTTATAAGAGAAAAATGTAACTAACATGTGTAATGGTACATTCTATCATATTTACAATACATCCAATAAAGTTCAAATAATATAAATTCAACAAATGAAAAAAAAAATTTTAATCACATAAAACTTCACAATTTACTATTCTCCAATAGCTTAATAACAAAAATATTAAAATTTATAATGTATCCGGCTGGGGATGGATATTCATAGACGATATCTATCCACATCCCCAAAAATAAAATGAATGTTAGGATGATATCCATCCGCACTCCGTCCCCGAAATAATAGTATTCATCCTCATTTTAAATGGAAAGGATTCTTACGGATATCCTTATCCATAGATAATTTTGTCATCCCTAGTTCCCAACGGTGAGTGAGGTCTCCCCACACTTAGGGGTCGTTTGTTTTTTCCACTTAAAACTTAATGGGTCTGAATCATAATTATTAAATTATTTTGTTTGTTTTTATAGGTGGTCAAACAACTTAAAAATGCAAAAAAAAAAAACTTAAAATAAAAAGTAAAAAATCATGACTTTTCACTTAATTGTAAATCACTGAATTGCATTAAATGCAATCCATAATCTTTTATTCCGATACTATCCCTTATATATAACATATTTCCAATTTCATCATAATTATATATGGTACAAAAATCTTTATTTTGATATATGTTTATTTTAAATAGCTTTAAAAATAAAAAAGAACCATAATCACTTCTCGTATTGGTGTTTAATATCAATATTTTATTATGATATTAGGGTGATGTATTTATATATTATTTATTTAGAATGTTTTGTATGAGTTTTCATGCTGCCTCTTTTATTTTTTGAAAAAAACATTTCTTTTCTTAAAAAAATGAAGTTTATTTGTAATTTAAGAAGAAGATCATAATTATATGTGTTCATATATAATTATTATTTTTGGATTGTTTTTTTTTCATATTATATGTATTATTGTTTAACGTAGGTATAAATGTAAAATCATTTAGTTTCAGACAATTTTACTTTTAAAAAACAAACAAGTTGACAATACAGTCAGATGTGAAAAAAAAACATGTCATTCAAGTTCAGATTTCAATCCTTATTCAGTTTTCAGAAAAATTCAAGATTGTTCAGTCTTGAGACAAAAAAACAAATGACCTCTTATTGCGAGACGATATATACAAATCGTCAATGTTTGAATCTTGGTGGATTGATGAAGATCGTGAAATCGGAGCAAAGTAAAGGGTCTTTGAATTAATTTTTTTTTTTAGTATTCAATTACAAAAATATTTTTACATTAATTAATTATTTGACAATATATGTATAATTTTTTTTAATTAATTACCAATAAAACGACACCGTTTATTTTTTTCCCCTAAAATCCGAATCTACAAGCACCAACGCAAAGAGAGACTCCACAGTCTCTCACAAGTCTCAACAACGACGACGATGAAGAAACAATGGCCGGTCAGGGCACTCTCACGTGCCCTGAGCTCTTCAACATCTACATCGACGACGACGACGACGAATACGTCATCGTTTCCTCTGAAGCACGTGACGAAGTCCAACTTCGAGTCGGCTCTCTCCTCGCTCAGCGACCACGTCCGAGCCGCCGATTTTATCGCAATAGACTTGGAGATGACCGGCGTCACGAGCGCGCCGTGGAGAGACTCCTTCGAGTTTGACCGCTTCGATGTACGGTACCTGAAAGTCAAGGACTCCGCCGAGAAGTTCGCGGTTGTCCAGTTCGGCGTCTGTCCCTTTCGATGGGACCCTCTCAAATTCTCCTTCGTCGCACACCCGTACGACGCCGTCGCCGTTTCATGCTCAGTTAGTGTAGTAGTTTTTGTTCTTTTTTTGATGTCGTTTTGATGAATTTGATTTTGGCAGGCACAATTTCTTTATATATCCACGTCAAGAGCTGCCATTTGATGGTCCAGCTAATGAATTCCTTTGTCAGACAACGTCATTGGATTTCTTAGCCAAATACCAATTTGATTTCAATGCTTGCATTCACGAAGGTACTTCTTTTATCTTCCATTTGTTGTTTTGAATGTTATAATCTTGTCTTTGAACTTGGTTCTTGACAAAAATAAAAAATAAAAAATGAATGATTGAATTGTCTTGTTGAGTTGTTGTACTAAATTTATCTTTCATTGATTGTTTTTGATGTTCAAAATATAGTCTTTTAACTGGGTTTGTGATATAATGTTGTTTGAATTGTTTCCTTTTTTTAAGTTGCTTTCGGTTTGAGAATTCACAGTCTTAGATAATCTCAGGGGTATCTTATTTATCCAGAGAACAAGAAGTTGAGGCTCTTAAACGGGCAAATTTGATATATGAGGATGGGTTATCGGATAGCTTGAAAGAAGCTAGAGATATGAAGGTGGTTAATGTGGTGGATGTTCTCTTCTCTGAGAGAATGAAGAACAGATTGAGCGAATGGTGTGGTGGGTTGTTACAGGAAAGAAATAGAGGGTCTGAATTTCAGGGGAGTTCGAAAGACTCTGAGCAAAAGTTTCGGACTGTTTTCTTTAAGATGCGTCCGGCTGTTAGTCTGAATGGGTTCAGTTCTCATCAACTTCGGTTGATTCAATTGGTAATTTTGTTTGATAATGGAATTATTATATAGTTGATGAATATGTTAGCATTACTAATGAATAAAACCGAAAAAATATGCAGGTTGTGAAGAAGCATTTCAAAGATCTTGCTTATCTTCATGTCAGTGGAGAAAACTCTTCTCAACAATTTATAGTGTATGTAGACTCAGAAAGTGACAAGAAATTGCTTATGGTAATGTACAAGACTGAGAAAGATTTTTTGTTGACTTTATAACTTGAATGTTCTAGATATTTCTATGGTTTTAAGAAGTCAGTGGTTGAATTGGCAATGCTTCCAATAAATTTGAATTTAAATGGATGGAGTGAAAGATTTAATATAAAACAAGAAGTGAGTGTGAAGATTTAGTGATTTATTAGTAGTCTATGTGTGATAAACTGAGAATGTTAAGCTGAAAGTGGTAGGGAAATCGTGCATATAAACTAGAATATGAAATTGGTTCTTTCCCTTTTATTCATTGTATCATATTTTTCTCGTATGGACTCAGAATTTTCTGTGCTATAACTTCTTCTGCAGAGAGAGGTGAAGGAAGAGCAATGCAAACATGAAGAGTTAAAGATCAAAGCTGCTGTAGGGTTTCGCCATGTTATTGACTTACTTTCCTCCGAAAAGAAGTTGATTGTTGGTCACAATTGCTTTTTAGGTATGAATATCGGTCTTGACATTCATGAAGATGGTTATTTTTCAATATGTCATTCGGATGTTTTATCTTTGTGGTACAGATATTGCACACATATATAGCAAATTCTTATGGCCTCTTCCTTCAACTGGTGAAGAATTTGCTTCCTCTGTTAACAACTACTTTCCTTCCGTCATTGACACCAAAGTATTGCTGAATTCCAATAATGTTCTACAACAGTTGATGAAGAAATCCAGCACTGCACTGTCCTCGGCATTTTCTGTATTATGTCCACAAATTGTTCTTGGTTCTAAGAGCTCTTACCTGCCTCTTCAGTCGCGTGTAAAAGTGGAGGTTGAAGTGGATGATAAGAGGTTCGCTTTTAACTTTTTATTTGTCTACTATAACTTCATCAAATATATCATAAAGTTCTAGGCACTAAGCAGTTAAGAAATATATGTTATCTGTTTATTTGCTTTGTAGGTTTTATGTAGTTATACGTGCCTGTGCTTGTACCTCCAATTAGCGTGTGTGTGTGTCCTACTCTCAGCAGTTGTCCTCAAGATTTGTATGGTATACCAAAAAATTGAAAAAGTTTGTCTAAATTTCATAAGTTTTTGTGTATTTTCGATAGGCATGCAGTAACTTAAGTAGTGATTTAAATGATGAATTAATAACACTGCTTGTCTTTGTTCTCCAAATTTAAGAGACGGCACAAAAGTCCCTCTTATGCAGAATTTAATATCAATTTTCAGGTCCTCCAGCTGGAACTCTGGAGTGAAGCATGAAGCTGGATATGATGCTTTTATGACAGGGTGCATCTTTGCTCAAGCATGCAGTCATCTAGACATCGATTTTAAACTCCATTCGCCCTCTGAAAATTTAGCCCACAACGAAAAGCTTGAAAAGCACATCAACCGTCTATATGTCAGTTGGATCAATGGAGACGTTATTAATCTTAGCACTGGTAATAGGACTTCGGAGTCCTTCGGTTCGAACAACCACAAGATGCGATACACAAATATTTGTTTCAAACATATTGTTCTAATTTGGGGATTCCAATCAAAAATCAAGGCACGGGAGATTAGAGAATGCATCTCAAAAGTCCTTGGTCCAAGCTCTGTGACTTCTGTCTATCACGTGGATGAAAGTGCAGTGTTTGTTCACTTCAGCAAGGCGGGACTGGTTTCGAAATTTCTGGCTTTGAAGGAAAGGTTGGAGAGAACTAATGATCCTATCTCGGTTTTGCATCCTCTTGCGAAATTGTTAGAAGGCGGAAACACTCGTGCAGCTAGTTACGAAACTTACAAAGAAATCTGCAGTTCACCCATCTCTAAAGTCTTGTTTGCAGATCAAGCAGAGGCATTTGGCATCAAATGGAAGACCAAGTTGGTAGAATCCAAGGTGGAGGCAGCAAACACCCAAGAAAGTAAAAATCTCCATGAAGGAAACTCAATGAATTCCGATTCAGATTCTGCTCAAGAAACTAACAAGAAGAAGCTCAACAAGGTAACAAATGATTCATCTTACGACCAGTTATCGCGTAATGAGATCGTTGATTCATTTTATACATCCGAAAATGTTGAACGGATAAGAACTTCTAATTTCTGACCCAGTACTTCAAGCCAATATTGCAAGTTTTGTATTTTTTTTGTTGCAGTTACTACTCCAATGAAGTTGCCTTGAAAGAAATCTGTACTTGAGGAAGCATTTTGCATACAAATGTTATGATTGTAATTGTAGGAAAAATCTGTATATGAAATTATCTTTTGTAGATTGGTTGTGACAATTCTTTTTCAATGAATGAATTTCTAACTTCATTTATCTGCCTATTGATGTATATGAGTTACCAAGCTTTGAAAAAATCAGTTATTGTCTGGTAACATTTTCATTTTTCTTCAAATTAAAGTTTAGATTACATGGGGGATTTTTGAGTTATCTTCTTCTGCCTATTGATGAAATGAAGTCAATGAATTGAAATGTGAAGAAAAAGGAAATGGATATTCTCGTTGCACTTGAAATGAAGTCAATGAAGTATTCGTCAAGTCAATGAAAATGATTGACATTTGTATCTTCTACACGTGTATATAGCATGTTGTTTTATAATATTTCTCATTTAATTATAAGATTTTTGAATTTCAATATACTGCTTATTTCTCGGTTATTAGTTAATTTTTAAGTTGATGTCGAATGCATATAATTAAGATTGATGATATACAACCCAAAAACCAATTCGGCAAACATATTTGTTGGAGATGATTGTGCAGAGACTACGCTAACCTCACCACCAACGTGTAGTATCAGATGCTACTCCTCCAAGGACAGATGTCAAGCCAAATCAAGCAGAGAATGACACGACCCCTTGTATTTCAGGGTCAACACCTATATAAACCCAATATTTCTCATTGTAGAGGGTATGGAAAACTGTATCTCAATAATTGTAATCTAATTGTAACTAATCAGTGGCCTGGGGCTAGTGGTGTAAAAGGGGGCCGGCCCAGCCCACATCAGCACAGCCCCCCCGGCCCGTTTAGGAAAACGGGCCGTGCCTGGCACGGTCCCTTTTCCTAAATGGGGGCCCGGCATGGCACGCCGGCGCGGCCCCTCCGTGCCGTGCCGCATGCCTTGCCGGGCCGGCACGGGGGCCAATTAGGCGGGCCAAATAGGCCGGCCCCCATATCCAATTTTTTTTTTAATTTTTTTTACATATTATTATTTTAGTATAATAAAAAAATGTTTATAATAATAGATTATAGATACATTTATTATTTTATTTAATGAATTAATTCAAAGAATAAATAAAGATAAAACATGAAAGAAAATAAAAGTAGATAAAAATATGAAATGAAAAATTCTTTATTTATTTCGGACTTTCAGTATTACATATTTACATAATTGCCTCATTAAAAACCTTACCAAGAAAACCCAGTGGGATAAAAATTTGGTAAGGGAAAAAGAGTGCAATCGTATTACAAGTAAATGTACATGTACAACCTAGTTCTGGACCTGGTCACTGCCGGAACCTTCATCGACATATAAATTGGAGAAATTTTGAACAAATTGTTCGTCTACCGTTTCATTTTGCATCCTCTTTCGAGCATGCTCCCAATCCCGAACGCATATTAATACCTCCACCATCTCTAGAGTCAAATAATTTCTTCTTGGTTCAATAATTCGTCCACTCGTGCTGAATGCCTGTTCTGAAGACACAGTGGACACGGGGATAACCATTATGTCACGTGCTAAGTGTGACAAGACCGGATACCTGTAGCTATAGGTCTTCCACCATAACAACAGATCAAAATTCTCCGTGTTTTCGTCGGCATCAAACTGTGCTTCAAGGAACCTATTCAGTTCGGCACCAGAAGATGCAGCAGATCGTGTAGTAGAAGAAGAAGAACTTGCTGATTTGTCTTTTTTCCGGCATTTGAGAATGCTCCAACTTGTCGGCAACGGTTGTGTGTCCGGTTCTGGTGATGGTTCCGTGTGAACGCCACCAAACCTGCGCTCATAAATACTAAAAACTTCGAACAACTTGTTTCAAATGTCAGTAATCTGGTCGGAATAATCTATTGACAATTTATTACCAATAAACTCAAGCAAATATTCTAAACCAGCTAATTTAATTCTAGGATCTACTATAACACCTAAGGCATAAATGAAAGGCATTTCAGACCAGTATTTTTTAAACTTGGTCTCCATGGCAACAACTGCATGGCTAAGCAAGTCATCTTCCCTATAAGTGTTTAACAGATCAGACATTTCCACAATCTGATGGATTGCCTGGGAAGATGTGGGGTAATAGACCCCAGAAAGAGTTACAGTAGCATTGTAAAAAACCTGTAAAAATTCAACAAAAATCTTTGCCACATACCAATCGTCTGGTGTCAGTGATTGAGCAGGTGGACAGTCACTTTCGGCCAATTTCATGTTATGAAAATCTGAAATAGTTGTATCATATTCCAAACAATTTTTCAGCATTAAGTAAGTAGAGTTCCACCTTACCAGCATATCAGTTTGGAATCGTCGGGGTCGTAGACCGTTTAATGTACAGTGTCTGCCAAATTCTTGAAATCTTGGATTAGAGCTACCGATCCAAGAAATGGTATCTCTGATGCGTTCTATGCGATTGCTTACTTCCTTCAAATCAGACTGTACAACTAAATTTATGATATGACATGCACAACGCTGGGGGTTATTTCTTCCACCAGCGTTGCCGATGCATTATCGAATGTGATAGAGAAGATGCGATGAGTTATGCCATAAGTTTCTAAAACAGAAAGAATGACAGCAAAAATATTGTCTGCGGTATGTGCAAAATCCATAGGACGAAAACCAAGAAATTTTTTTGTAGCCTACATTCAGAGTCTAAATAGTGTCCTGTGACACATAAATAGTCCTGTTTGGAACATGCGTTCCAAATATCGGAAGTTAATGCAATTGAAACAGTTAGATGCCGTAATTCAGCCGTCAATTCATTTCGTTCGGTTTTAAACATTTTTATCAAATTTTTCCTAGTGGTGGTTCTAGAAACAATTTGCATTTGGGGGCAAAATGCAGATGTGATAAATTCTTGAAAAACACATAGTCACCGAAACTAATAGGTTGATCAGTTTGTGCAATGTACCGTGCCAAACATTCTCTAGCATGCGCGGCGTCGTAATGCCACGTCGTAACCGACCCGTCTGGGTGCCGTTGTAGCTGTGTCTGGGTTATAGTGGGTACATGTACGTGTTTGGGCATACATTTTAACATATGCCTTCTCAAATGACCGGTTCCACCCCTAGTAGTGGTATAGTTCTTAGGACAAAACTTACATTTGGCTCTGGGGCCGACCGTACAGTCTGGGAGTGTCATTTCTACTACGTCAAAACACTGTCATACGTCTGATGTTAACCTCTTAGATTTGGTACGTGATGTCGGTGTGGCGCCGGAACCAGAAGGTCCCGCTACGGTTTCTGCCGGTCCGGAGAGATCAAAATCATCGTTCAGCATGTTTAGACCGTCTGGAAAATAAGGATGGGTAGGATCCATTTCCTAGAAAAAAAAAAGTTCAGGTCATTAGTCATTAGTCATTAATAAATATTGAAATTGAAATGATTATTTTACTAACAAAATTATTAAAATTAACTCATACACATAAAATGATTATTTTACTAAAAATATATATTAAAATTAACTCCTACACATAAAATGATTATTTTACTAACAAAATATATTAAAATTAACTCCTACACATACAATAATTATTTTACTAAGAAAATATATTAAAATTAACTGCTACACATACAATGATTATTTTACTAAGAAAATATATTAAAATTAACTCCTACACATAAAAATGCTTTTTTTTACTAAAAAATTATATTAAAATTAACTCCTACACATAAAATGATTATTTTACTAAAAAAATTAAAAATATATTAAAATAACCTCCAACACATAAAATGATTATTTTACTAAAAATATATATTAAAATTAACTCCTACACATACAATGATTATTTTACTAACAAAATATATTAAAATTAACTTCTACACATAAAAATGATTTTTTACTAAAAAAATATATTAAAATTAACTCCTACACATAAAATGATTATTTTACTAAAAAAATTAAAAATATATTAAAATTAACTCTTACACATAAATGATTATTTTACTACAAAAATATATTAAAATTAACTCCTACACATAAAATGATTATTTTACTAAAAATATATATTAAAATTAACCCCTACACATAAAAATGATTTTTTTGTTAACAAAATATATTAAAATTAACTCCTACACATAAAGTGATTATTTTACTAAAAAAATATATTAAAATTAACTCCTACATATAAAATGATTATTTCACTACAAAAATTAAAAATATATTAAAATTAACTCCTACATATAAAATGATTATTTTACTACAAAAATATATTAAAATTAACTCCTACACATAAAATGATTATTTTACTAAAAATATATATTAAAATTAACTCCTACACATTAAAATGATTTTTTTACTAAAAAAATATATTAAAATTAACTCCTACACAAAAAATGATTATTTTACTAAAAAAAATTAAAATATATTAAAATTAACTCTTACACATAAAATGATTATTTTACTACAAAAATATATTATAATTAACTCCTACACATAAAATGATTATTTTACTAAAAATATATATTAAAATTAACTCCTACACATAAAAATGATTTTTTACTAAAAAAATATATTCAAATTAACTCCTACACATAAAATGATTATTTTACTAAAAATATATATTAAAATTAACTCCTACACATACAAATATACAATGATTATTTTACCAACAAAATATATTAAAATTAACTACTAAAAATAAATTGTTTAATTTACTAAAAACAAAAATTAAAATTAACCCCTACACATAAAAATGATAAATTTACTAAATAAATAAAATTAATAACTTATATAAACATAAAATGATAAATTTACTAACTAAACAAACATATTAAATTTAAATTATAAAATTAAATAATAACACTTAAATAAAAATGTACCTTTGAAGTTTGAACTTTGGTGTCTTGGTGGAGAGATTAGATAATAATAGTTATATAATAGTAAATTACTAATAAAGTATTATAATAGTATATTAGTAGTGTAGAATAGTAGAGAGAGAGTAAGAATGAAATTAAGAATAATTGAAATTGTATAGAGAGTTTGAGAATGGAGAGATTGAAAGAATTATAGAAAGTTAATGAAAAGTGGAATGTGTAGGAGTATTTATAGAAAAATTAGAAAAGTGGGTAAAAATATAAAAGACAAGAGTTGAGGGGGTAAATTGCAATTTTTATAGTTTTTTTTTTAAAAACATTACCGTTGGCTGACGTCAGCCAACGATTATTTTTTTAAAAAAACAACCGTTATATTTAAAAAAAAATTAAAAAAAAAAAATTTCAAGGGCTCAACAGTCGGCACGCCGTGCCTGAAACCTTGACCCGGCACGTGCCAAGAATGGGGGCCGTGCCAGGCACAGCCCGCCATCCTTGGCAGGCCGGCCGTGCCTGGCCCTCCAGGCCTGGCCCATATTTACACCACTACCTGGAGCCATTATAAAATAATCATTTGAATTGTACGACTCTATCATTTTGACCATCATCAGTAATCTTGTATTTAATCCTTTCTGGAAGATCATTTTCCCCCCAATATTGACGCTAGAAGGAGGGGGCGAAAACCAGCACCTTCGTGGAAAAAATGAATCTACAATTAGGAGAACAATATCCTAACATCCACCTCGGGTTGCAGCAACCCGGAGGTCAAGAATATGATCAAGTCCCACAAACACAACATCCAGGTCCTCCATAGACCCCTGGATAGCAGAACTTCCTACCTATGATGCCGTCATATTCTACCCCCAAGGTTGATCAGTTGTTGCAACCTCCGAGTTACGGATATTACCAGTACCAAGTACAAAATCCTCCGATAAGATACCACCCTGGGTACCTTGGATACCCGTAATACCACTCAATGTGGCATTGGGGCCTCAAGGGCCTCTACATCCCTACTATCCGCTAGGACTCCCGCAACATTATTACCCTCCTGAACCTCCACAAACCTATGCCCCACAACAGACACAATAGTTCTTTCCACAACCTGATGACCTGGTGATACGCATAATCGCTAGCAAGCTAGATACTTTAGCGTATAATGTGACTAGGGTAGTCAATGTCGTGGACAGACGAGGTGAACTCTCGTGCAGAGGGAGGAAACGCAAGAAATCCTCCGAGGAAGAAGAGAAGAAGACACCAGCAAACAACCCAGTTTGTCGAACCAAACCATGGGGAACACATGAACCACCAGGCACCGCAGAAGGTGGTAGGAGTCATGCGCAGTAGAGAGGAACGTTGAGGGAATGTTCAAGAAGAGATACTTCAGAGGACTAGACATCGACAGAACCAAGGGGGTAGGTCTGGGTTCCTCAACTAAGAGACCAAACGGAACACCCTAGCCAACCCTGAAGCGTTCCGCGCCCTCCAAGATCAGTTTATGGAGACACAAGATCAGATCCATATCTGACATCGCCGTCGATGCAACCATCGAGAAAGTCCCTTCATGGACGAGGCAATCTCTGTATCAATTCCAACCAGCATAAAGCTACCATGTAAGGATATGTGCGGCTTCGCCGGAACTGGAGATCGAGAAGACCACCTCGATGTTTACTTCGACTGGATGAATATGCAGGGTGCCTCCGATGCAGTCAAATGCCGAGTCTTTCTCTTAACGCTCTATGGAGATGCACGAACGTGGTATGAGGGCTTAAAAAAGACAGAGCATATCCTCATTCCACGAACTATCCGAGGAATTCCACAGCGGTTTCGTCGCAAGTAGAAGAAGATGGAGGCATATGGTCCACCTGAACTCCGTTAAGCAAACAGATTCCGAGACTATCATGGACTACATGAAGAGGTTCAATGAGGGAGCAAGACAGGTTCAGGACTTCAACAAAATTGGAGTGGTGATGGCCTTCACTCAGGGCTTGCGACAAGGCCCCTTAAGTTGGCCACTCTCCAAAAGAGGGCCATCTTCATACCGAAAACTCATGGAGAGAGCCGAAAAGTACGCTACCGCTGAAGATATCAACCATTCCAAAACCCAAATCACCCCACCAGAATCTAGCGGATTGTCGAGAAAATGGTCTAAGTCAAACAATGACAAAGGAAACGAGCCTTAAACATCTGGACAACTCTATCACTGGAACAATTCCATCATCTTTAGGAACACTTTTATTTTAAAGATATCTAGATGTTTCCTATATAAAATTAAATGGAAATATTTCTCAAATCCACTTTGTTAATCTTACAAGACTTTCAAGTTTTTATGCTTCTGGAAATTCACTGGTGTTGAAAGTTAGTCCAAATTGGGTTCTTTATTTTCAACTTCATGAGTTAGGGTTGAGATCTTGTCATTAGGATCTCAATTTCCATTGATCGGTCTATTTCTATACATATTTTAGGTCTCAATTTCCTACTATTTGTGCTTTGTTCTTGGGCAAAATTAGGTATTTTATGTATTTGTTAAGCATGTGTAAGTCAAATTCCTTAGATAAAGTGTTTGATGCTACTTTCATAGAAAATAGTTTAAATGTGAAGAAAAAGGACAAAACTGTCAAAAACCGCTACATAGGTCGCTCTCCATGCATGACCTCAACCACGGTACGTCCAGCGGTACATTCTAGTTGGAATTCTGTTCTTTTCCGGGGTCCATACTGCTTCTCAGGCATCAACCTCAACAGCGGTCTACGCCGCGCAACATTCCGGGAAAGGAAGATTTTCGGCCAGTTCAGATCACCTAGATTGCGGGGATTATATCTCTCAGGTCTGATTGAATTGTGTGTCCTACCACCTATGGATGGAAATCCCCGGAAGTCTAGTTTCTGGAGTACTTTTCGGATCACAATTCTGATATTCCTAGAAGAAGTTATGATTGTTTTAGTACCTAATGGTCAGATCAGTCATAATTCCGTGAATAGTGACGGGATTTATTTTGCAAGTTGTCGGAACGGGAAATATGACATTCTTGGACATGAGTGTGAGTCTTGGGAAATAATTTGACTTCTAATCCTGATCTTCCTTCAATAAGTTATCAATTTTAATGGTTTAGGAAAGAAATAAAATCCCAAAAAGGTAGAGTTCTAAAAGGGAACCGATTTCCTTGTTGTTTAAAGACTTAACCTAGCATCTAAAGCCTATTTAAACCCATTTGAACCCTAATTTCGAAATACAGAAGCCAAGGGAGGTCCCAAGCCACCAAGGGGGCCGTCCCCCACCACTCCATCACCATACATCACCTCACAACGTTCATTCATCTTTACACATTGAAGATTCAAAGACGAAAAATGATTCATCATTGAAGACTTGAAGAACTCATTGAAGGCCAATATGAGTTTTATCTTTTCTTTCTCTTCTCTTTTTATTTTCATGATGTGTAACTAATCTCATAACTAGGGAATCAATGTGAACCTTTTGTGAATGCTCATGTGTGGATTAATTATTATTTTAACAATTCAATTCTTGATTTATTCATTGTGCTTAACTGTTTGATTCCTCATTAGTTTTAATTTTCATTCACACCATAGACCAAAGGGTGGATGATTATTTGGTATGATTTTAGGGTTAAGACTATCTGAGAATTAGGGTTAGAGTATAGATCAAAACCTAATCCTGATTAATGCTCACTTGAATAAATAAAATTTATCTTTAGCATAGATCAAAACAAAGTTTAGATTTTGGTTCTTTATTCTTGAACTTAATGGGTTTTTGATTATTGTTCACACCATAGATCAAAGGGTGAATAGTTGTTGGGAACACGTGACTCATCCCGTGATCGTACAGTAATAGTCATAGTAAAGATAAAGAATGAAACCTTGAATTGATTTAATTTTGTTTATAAGTTAATTCCATACATTGAGTGTTCATAATTGAGGATCATTGATGACCTAGTATTTCCTTCAATTGATCACAACCAATTCTTTTTAATTGCTTTCTTTAGTTTAATTTAATTTAGTTTAGATCAATCAATCAATCAATAATCTTTTTGGTTACTTTTATTTAATTAGAACTAGAATTAGTTTAATCAATAAATCACTTTTCCTCGTGGGAACGATCCCTACTTACCGTTGTACGTATCTTCACGATTTGTGCACTTGCGAGTATTGTTTTTATAACATGATTTTTCATGCCAAAAACTTGATATGTAAAATCGTGTTATAAAAACAATACTCGTAAGTGCACGAATCGTGAAGATAAGTACAGTGGCAAGTAGAGATCGTTCCCACGAGGAAAAATGATTTATTGATTGAAAACTAATTTTAATTCTAATTAAACTAAAGGTAACCAAAGAGATTATTTTGAGAATTGAATTAAACTAAATTAAACTAAGAGACTAAATTAATTAACAGCAAGTAACAAGAAATTATGGATTGTGATCAAGGAATGAGAAATACTAGGTCATCAATGATTCATAATTATAAACACTCAATGTATGGAATTAACTTGTAAACAAATTCAATCAATTCAAAGGTTCATTCTTTATCCTTACTATTACTATTACCGTACGATCGCGGGATGAGTCACGTGTTCCCAACCATTATTCACCCTTGGATCTATGGTGTGAACAATAATCAGAAACCCATTAAATTCAAGAATAAAGAACCAAAATCTAAACTTTGCTTTGATCTATGTTAAAGATAAATTTTATTTATTCAAATGAGCATTAATCAGGATTATGTTTTGATCTATACTCTAACCCTAATTCTCAAATAATCTTAACCTTAAAATCATGTCAAATAATCATCCACCCTTTGATCTATGGTGTGAATGAGAATTAAAATTAATAAGGAGTCAAGCAATTAAACATAATGAATAAATCAATAATTAAATTGATGAAATAATAATTAATCCACACATGAGCATTCACAAAAGGTTCACATTGATTCCTTAGTTATGGGATTAGTTACACATGATGAAAAAAAAAAAGAAGATAAAACTCATCCTGGCCTTCAATGAGTTCTTCAAGTCTTCGATGATGAATTCAACTTCGTCTTCGAATCTTCGATATGTAAAGATGAATGAAAGTTGTGAGGTGATGTATGGTGATGGAGTGGTGGGAGATGGCCCCCTTGGTGGTTTGGGACCTCCCTTGGCTTGTGTCTTTCGAAATTAGGGTTCAAAGGGGTTTAAATAGGCTTTAGATGCTAGGCCAAGTCCTTAAACAACAAGGAAATCAATTCCATTTTGGAACTCTATCTTTTTGGGATTTTATTTCTTTCCTAACCCATTAAAATTGATAACTTATTGAAGGTAGATAAGGATTAGGAGTCAACTTGTTTCCCAAGACTCTCATTCATGTCCAAGAAGGTAATATTTCCCGATCCAACAACTTGCAAAACAAATCCCGTCACTATTCACGGAATTATGACTGATCTGACCATTGGGTACTAAAACAAGCATAACCTCTTCTAGGAATATCGGAATTGTGATCCGAAAGGTGCGCCGGAAACTAGACTGCCGGGGCTTTCCATCCATAGATGGTAGGACACACAATTCAATCGGAGCTGAGAGATATAGTCCCTGCAATATAGGTGATCTGCACAGGCCGAAATTCATCCTTTCCAGGAGTGTTGCGCGGCGTAGACCGCGGTTGAGGTTGATGCCTGGAAAGCGGTATGGACCGAGGAAAAGAACAAAAATCCAACTGGAATGTACCGCTAGCTAAGCTGTGGTTGAGTTCATGCATGGAGAGCGACCTACACGACCCAGTTTTGCCATTTTTCTTCTCACTGAAGTTTTTTTCCTTGAAAATAACATTAAACACTTCATCTAAAAAATGTGACCTACACATGCTCAATAAACACATAAAATATCTAATTTCACCCGAGAACAAGGCACAAATAATAGGAAATAGGGATCTAAAACATGTATAAAAATAGACCGATCAGCTTCAGCTTCATTCACAAAAGTTTTTATATGGTATGGATATATCTAACTCAGGAATTTTCAATGTCCTTGATAGATTTTGGAAATATCTTTCTCAAGTCACATCGTTAAATCTTTCACACAACCAAATCCACGGAGAGATACCAAATTTAACTCTGGCTCTTAATCTCCGGTCACTTGACTTGGGTTGGAATAATTTTTCAGGTCCAGTGCCTCTTCTACCCTTCGATTTAATGACACTCGAATACTCGATCTTTCCCACATAGTTTGTCAGGCTCCCTTAATCATTTTTTGTGTGATGGTAAAAATGAGTCAAGAGCATTGGAATCTCTTAACCTTGCAAATAACTTTTTATCTGGAGAGCCGCCTGATTATTGGGTGAATTGGCAATCCTTAATGATCTTGAATTTAGGTGGTAATAAATTTTTGGGTAACCTTCCAACCTCCATGGGAACTTTAACTTTCCTTCAGTCATTGCACCTTCACAAAAACAGTCTTTCAGGAGAGATACCCTTGTCTTTTGCAAATTGTTCAGAATTATTAGCATTTGATGTTAATGAAAACGAGTTTGACAGTAGCATCCCAACTTGGATTGGAGACAGATTTTCACGATTGTTGATTCTCAATCTTCGTTCAAATAAGTTTCATGGTCTTTTACCGGAGGAGCTGTGCCGTCTATCTTCTATACAATTCTTGGACCTTGCTTGTAACAATCTCTCTGGAACGTTGCCAAGATGTATCAGCAATTTTAGTACCATGGTGATAATGAACTATTCTGTAGAAAATTCTTTTCAATATAACATATACTCATCTACAGAAACGATTGTTGATGATGCATTACTTGTAACTAAAGGAAAAGTGGTTGAGTATAACACCATTCTTCATTTGGTAAGAAGTGTAGATCTTTCTCTCAATAATTTCTTGTGACAAATCTTGGAGCATTACAAACATTAAATTTGTCGCACAATTCTTTTACTGGAAAAATTCTAAAAGCATGGGTGATATGAGATTATCAGAGTCCATTGACTTATCTGCCAATCAACTTTACGGTGAAATTCCTTCGAGTATGTCAAGTTTGACATTTTTGAGTCATTTGAACTTATCCAATAACAACTTGACTGGAAAAATTCCGTACTCAATTATAGAGTCTCAATGCATCATGCTTTAAGTCTTACACTTTTTTTTAAGCAGTTAGTCGAGATTTATTTTTTAGTCTATATTTATTAAGTTTCACATTCTTTTTTTTTTCTTCAAATTTTGGACATTTTGATCAGTTTTATTACTTTGATGCGATTACAACTCAATCTATTAACCCAATGAAACAATTTCAGCTGAAAGAATATATTATTTAAACTCATTTTCACTATAATGACAAATACAATTACCCGTCTCAAAATCCATAAAAGAAATATGATCAGCAAAGCCCCTAAAAAATAGATCTCGTTCATATTTATCTTCAAATTTTCCAGACATATATAATTTATCCACAGGCAACACTATAAAAGATATGGCACTAGCCAAGGCGTATAAATGGTTGATAGATTGCTTTAATGAAACAATAGCTACTGAGAGACATCAAGCCTGGCCCTAGGGGGAGCCCAGTGAGACGGTCGCCTAAGGCCCCCGATCTGTAATGGCCCCCAAAGTTTAAAAAAAAAAATTGATTTCAGATATAACCCATATATGAATTTAAACTAACAAGTCCATAAATGAGTTTAAAATAGGCTCTATAAACTTCTAATTTTTTTAAGCGGGGTGATATTTACATTTGTCAAAAACGGTATATACACCCTAAAGCCTAAATTAATAATTTTTTAAAATTTCAATATTACCCTTGACTAAATAGTACACCCACAAATTATTTCCTATTATTTGTTTGATTTATATATATATTATATAACCCTTTCTATTTTTTCAAATCCTAACTTCTCTTCTAAATACTAATTTCAAATATAAATTGGAATCGCCGAAGGGTTATAGCACTGGTCCGAAGACCATCAGGAATTCTGAATGTGTCATCCACAATGCAAAAGCCCCACTATTATGATATAGAGGATCTCCACCCCTGTTTTTCATTTTTCTTTTTCTTTCGTATTTGTGTCACTGTGTGTTACACTATACACACAGGCAACTAGTAACATGATACAGAGCAAAAAATTCTATGTGTGCCTGAGTGTTTTTCTGGGCATTCAACTTGCAGCAAAGGCATTTACTCTATTTTTTTTATTGCATTATCTTTATTTTTTTATTTAATCTACTGTTTGTTAATAAAATTAGCTTAAAACCTAACTCATTTTGGTATAATTTATGTAGTTGAGAGTTATAAATTATTTTTTTTAAAAAGAAATAAAATAACAAAATTTTAAATAATAAAATAGGTGTAAGTGGGGCGTGGTTACAAAAATACAATACAATAGAAATGAAGAAAGGAATTTTTACCATTAAGTGAGGGTTATTTACAAACTAGAGTTTTTTTTTTTTAATTTAATGAGGTGTGTTTCCGAAAGAGGTATATATACGGTTTTGAAGAGGTGCAAATATCGTCACTTTTTTTTAAACTAACAAACCCATAAAATGAGTTCAAAATAGGCCCACCAAACATATTTTTTTTAATAAAGACCCACAAATTATAAAACTCAATTATCATTCTCAGTTCTTACACCAAGTCAACAAACGTGGGTTGAATCCTATTCCTAGCAGTAATTATCTTTTATACATCTAAAAAAGGAAAAAACAATAGTACACCACTACTTTTATCAGAGTCAGACAACCAGACATCGAAATCGAACAAAAATCAAATTAGGGTTCTTCAAAACTCTTTTAAATCTTGCTATTTGCTACAAAAATTCAGATTTCAGATACATAATTTGAACTTGAAGTTGTTCTTGAAGTCATTGTTCAAAAGTAATTACTAATTAAATCATTTTTTTATAAACCTCTTTTTGTTAGAATTCAAAAAGGAAAAGATCTGTAACTTTGTAAGTGAGTTTGATGGTGATGATTGACTTTGTTTGGTTAAAATTGGTTGTTGATTTTCTTATTGTTGTTGTTACTTGTTAATTGTTCATCATGTTATGTATCAGGTATGTATCGAAAAAGATTCGATTGGCCAAGCAAACTGACCAGTTCAAAGTTCAAACAATCAAGTCTTCAATAGACAAGATGTCACTTTCTTCTAAATCTTTCTTTATTCCTTTTAGTTTATTATTTCATGACGATTTCAATAGTTTCTACTGGTTTATTATTTCTTGACGATTTCAATAGTTTCTACTGGGTAACAGGAGAATAATTTTCAATGTAGTTACTCAAACTCATGTTGCTGTTGCTTTTGCATTATTTTTATTTTTATTTGTTTGTTGTCCTCACAAGTCACAACAACCAAATGTAGTCAATGAATTTGTGGGAAGTTTGGTACTTGATCCAAAAACAATTAGTGAAAATAGCAAGCTCTGCTAAATTTGCTTATTGTTTTTTTTTGTTGCTAAATTTGCTAAACGGAAAATAGTTCGCCCCGAAAATCTTAAGGCCAGCCCTGCCGAGAGTTCTGACTTCTAACTACATTCATTTATTCAAAATCCTTGTCATGTTTATGTATCCACCAAAAGTTTTGATCGTGAAGGAATGTGAGGGAATGTATGACTTTCTCTCCCTCTTGAGTTTTCTCTCACTTTTGTAGCCTTGTCCATGGATCCTTCAAAAGCATGTTCGTGAAATTTCCTTGCCCCTCCCTCAAATATTCCCGATACTTTACCACAGCTATCATCAAAGCCGAAAATTTTGCAACTCAGCTCAAAATCGATGAAGCACATGTTCAACCAAATCTTCTCCCGGTACTAGTTGTGAAAGAGGATACCACGTGTGTTCGCATCATTCAAAAATATGTCTAAGAAAGACTGAAATATTGTTAGAAAAATATTTTCGGACGTTTGCTTTTAAGAAAAAGTTATGCACATTTGAAGCATAGTGAGTTAAAATTTGTATTGCAATTGATTTGGCAACTCCAAAATCCTTGGAAGCTTACTCTATTTCCAAAAAGATATTTTGATGTTCTTTTTTCTAATGAAGAAGATTTAAAGAGGGTTTTGAGTGGAGGTTCTTGCTCAATTTTAGACAGAGTTTTTTGTATTTTTCAATGGCAACCAAATTTTAATCTATATAATCAACAATTATCGCATGCTTAAGTTTGGGTGAGGTTTTATGGTCTATGCTCGGAATACTGGCATCCAACAACAATCATGGAGATTGCATGAGGAGTTGACATCCATCTGCAACTAGATCAAGCTACAAGGGATCAAACATATGGGTTTTATGCTCGAGTTCATGTGGACATTGATTTAACTTCAAATTAACCATCATTTTTTAATGTGGAGAGAGATGACCATAAAGGTTTCTCTGTGAATATTATATATGAAAATCTTCCGGAGAGATGTATGAAATGTAAAGATTTTGGTCATGACTCAGCTAGATGCTACCAAAAGAACAAGGAGATTAATTCTGACAGAGGTCGATTGTGATCAAGAAATCCAAGACAAACCTATCGGCATTTCACGAAAAACAACACCACTAGTATGGCTAGTGGTATAGAATTCAAAATTCAATATCAAAGATGTGATGTCGCAACCATAATAAGCATGTTACCGTGGAGGAACAACCTTGCAAAGTCACACAAAATCAGGAAATGATAGAGAAAGAGGAAATTGTGAAGATTCAAAATTTTGAAAATCCCTTAATTAATGTGGAAGACAAAAATGGTAGCATCCAATTATCTTCACATTTATTTGAATTAAATGTGATTGTGACTCAAGAAGTCAATCGGTAAACAAACAGCCAATTTTGAAGTTAACAAATTTAGGTTTTAAGAAATTGACTCAATCCATGAATGGTGGTTTCCAATGATGATTGACACATTTAATACACCTACGGAAGATTATGGTTTAATTGAGAGTTTTTCTCCAACTCAAATTCAAACAGCTGAACAATTTTCTAATTAAGATGCGAGGATTAATGTTAATATCTCCAATGATTTGAATACCAAGTATTTAAATTTGGAAGATAAATGAGAATCCTTAATGTTCTCTAGAAAATATATGTATTAATAACATGATGATTCTTAACCATCCAAGGATTACAAATGGGATTTCAAGAGATAAGAGATGAAAGATTAATTTAGAGAAGAGTAATACTACTTTACCCAAATTTCGTATCCAAATCTGACGCCCAAATGATGTGGCAACACTACAATTCAGTCATTTAAATCATGCATGTGGCAACACTACAATTCAGTCATTTAAATCATGCAAATTTAATAAAATTTAAATGTGTAGATTGTAGTGTTGCCACATCATTTGGGCACCGGATTTGGGCAAAGTAGAATTATTGTTTGGAGAATATATCAGAAGACTAAGATATTCATACTTCAAATTCTAATCAAGGTCCATAAGATCCCATATTTGACAATAATTGGATTCCCATGGTGACCAAATCAAAAAGAAAAGTGATGCCAACTTTTAAGATTTTATCTAGTTTCAAGTCTCAAATAAGTAAGTGAAGTATTAAGTGCCTCCCTGAGTTTACGATTCGCCCCGATTCTACGGCTTCAGTGGCCCAAACAGAATTAAGTCTTGTTGCTAATTGGGCTACAGAGGATGAGGCTGAAATGAATGATTCCCCTGATTTGATTAATTAGATTCATGTTTTTAGATTAATCTATTTTAGGGTCTGCTTATGAAGTTAAAAAAAATTCTTCACGGTCAAGAGATTGAACCAACAAAATATGAAGTTAAACAGTGCTGATTTCATGAAGAAAAAAAGATCGTCATTCCTGTAGTAAACAAAAAATGAGATTTTTTTTTCTTTTTCCATTTTTTTTATTCAGTTTCATGGCAAATACAATATTAGATATATATATATATATTTATTTCTTGATCTGTTTTGGGTTTCACAAACCTTAAAACTTTTTTGTTTTCAATATCATAAAAGTTTCTTTTCATACTTAATACTTGGAGAAGGCAATAGTTGATTAACCCGGAGAGAGTTGGCTTCAGGAATTGTACTCCATACTATTTGTAATTTCTATGTGCCATCAATCAATTTGCATACGTTGTTCATTTTGTATTTTCCCTCCCTCTCCTATCTATATCACTATATGTGATACTTGACAATTAGTAATTAATTTCTTTTGGGTTTAATAATAACTTCTAATTTTACAAAAAAAATATATATATATTCATAACAGCTAGGTGTGGGAAGTTTTAGAAGTCTTGCCTCCACCGTTAACATAGATATAGAGAAATATTGAAATCGATTATGATATAACTATGTTCATACCTAAAAACAAAAGAAGGAATTTTTATTTTCTAATATAGTTTAAGAGATGATATGGCTTAGAAAAAGAAGAGGATTTATGAATCTTAACATTGACAATGCTTTATCCAGAATTTTAATGCTTTATGAGACTACAAACTTCTATGTTTTTTTGATTTTTTTTCTTAAATTTTATTTAAGTTTTTAGAGTGAAAAAGTGTGCAAAAAAAAAAAGTATTTTGGAGCACTTGTCTTAAGAAAATTTAAAATATTTATTTATTTAAACGAAGTGTTTTTAAGAAAGACACGTGAAAAGAAAAATGTTGAATCGTAAAAGCATTTCAACCGTTTGAAGCTCATTTACCTCTCCGACCAAACTTCAAAACTTTGTGCCAAATTGATGTAATCTACGGTGTTGCACCATACCGTAGAGATGGCACAGTTTTACTTTTTTTTTTATTAAATTTTTTTTCTTTAATACCAATTTTACATTTATTCAATCAAATTTATTAAAATTGTATCTTTTTTTTTATTTCATGATTTTGCTTAATTTATATTTTGTCTTACTTTAATTATTATTAATATTAACATTTAATTTATAATAAACTAAAATTAAGTATATATTACAAAAATTACTACTTTTTTTTTAAAAAAATAACTAATTTGAAAACACTAAAATTAAAGCAAAATACAACATTTAGTACAATGGGTTGAAGATGTAAAATTAAATAATTGGTATAATGTTAATCGTTGAGAAATTAAAAAAAAATATATTCTTTTTAGTTTAATATTTAGAACAATATTACACCATCCACAGGAATGCAGAGCGGCAGAAGGAAGGCCAGCTGCATCTAACACAGGAAAAAACAGGTCGGATCTTTGTGAATCATACCCGAAGCTAATACTTCAGAATGCTTCAGATGCCATGGCAGTCAATACAGTTGGCTGGCGCCTGGCGGGACTGATCTTGACAAAGCGCATCAAATGAAAGCATGCATAAAATCCGAATTTTCTCAGGCAATTCATCCTTATAGCTCAACAATGTAACTAACTCATTAACAAACTTGGGCTATAAGTTATAGAAAGAAACCAGGTCATCAGCATCGCTGCTTGCTTCAACTATAAGTCTATAACTAAGAAGGCCTATAAGCGAAGGCATATAAGCGAATGCATATATACTGCCGGTCCCGATCTGGTCAGTGCTCACTAATGTAAAAATATATGAGAATATTGAATATGAGTCACTCATTTATAGAGGAGTGTTGACAAGTGCATACACGTACATCTAGCCAAAGCATGTAAAATAAATGGCTTATATTCAATGTCTCATATACTTCCATGAGTGCGCACAGATATGATAATTTCCGTATATACTGCTGTCGAGTAGCTAGAAAGATGCTGCTGCAGTTACACATAAAAACCAAAAACAAGAAGTCTAAGAAGGGAGATCAAGAAGAAGAAAGAACAACAAACAAGGAAGCATATTATCATGAACTTCAAAGAATTAACATACGTGCGTTTTGATCAAACATGTTCTTTTGTGCTTGATAATAAATATGCAAAAGACGAGACAGTACTGACATGAACACTTCAAAAAAGAAAAGACCCTTTCCTCAAATTTTGTTGTTACAAAACCCTAATTAGCAAACATAGTTGATACTAATTAATATGAAATCAAACACTTAAAAAAAGAAAGAAAGAAAAGACCCTTTCCTCAAAGTGGAAATGGTGATAAAGGTCACTTTTTTGGAGGTGTGTTGCACTTACATCACTGTTTTAATAAGTTATGTTTAAAAGGCACATATTATGGTGAACTACCAAAAATGCCCTTAAATAATCAATTTTTTATTCTGTTTGTACTTCCATCTCTACGCTTCAAACAATGAACTCAGTAACTCCTCTCTCTCTCTCTACAATAAACTTATCTGAAAATTGAGTTGGTAAAATTTATGTATAAGATGATGAAGATCTGGGTCCAAGACTTTTAACACTGTGTCTGAGCCTTTTGTAAAACTATCCGAGCCTTTTAAATTGTTGTCCGAGCTTTTTTCAAGGATATTAGTTTTGTCAATTTTGAATCTCCGAGCATTTTTAATAAGTCTTCGAGCTTTTTCATAGCTTTTTCCGAGCTTTTTCATAAACTGCCCCAGTTTTTTCATGAATTGCCCTGCCCGAGCTTTTTGGATAAGACTCCGAGCTTTTTCCGAGCTTTTTCATAAAAGCTCCGAGTTTTTTCATAAACTGCCTGAGATTTTTCATGAATTGCTCTGCCCGAGCTTTTTGCATAAGGCTTCGAGCTTTTTCCAAGCTTTTTCATGAACTGCAGGAGATTTTTCATGAATTGCTCTGCCCGAGTTTTTTGCATAAGGCTTAGAGCTTTTTCCGAGCTTTTTCATAAAAGCTCCGAGCTTTTTCATGAACTGCCCGAGATTTTTCATGAATTGCTCTGCCCGAGCTTTTTACATAAGGCTTCGAGCTTTTTCATAAAAGCTCCGAGCTCGACCCCCAAATACGTCTGCATAGCGCCACTCCGTCACCGTTCAGTGATTGTCTGAGTTTCAACCGGACTTTCTCTATCTACTTCACAACTTTGTCACTGTAAACTGAATGAAAGAAAGCTGATGTGGAACAACAATTGGGGGTATTTTTGTCCGTTCACCATAATATGTGTCTTTTAAACATAAATTATTAAAGCAGTGACATTGTTGAAATATCACCTCCAAAAAGTGCTATTTATCTTTTGAGCCCTTTCCTCAAATTAGCTTAGCTTTCTCCTCTTGACGAATTCATGTCTGGAATTGATCAACTTTATTTCATGGAGCGCCGCAAGATTCGCCGTCTCCTTCCGGTTCTCTAGGGTCTTCTTCATGGCCAGCTCCTCCGCATTCTTCTCCTTGTCTTCTTCTTCCACCTCTGCAGTGCTCCAAGGCTCGAAATTACCTGTCGCACCAGACTCCACCACGTAATTGGAATTCTGCGGGTCGGTCTTTATCACCAACTCAGCCGAGCAGTTACTACATCTGAAATAAAACCGAAATACTTTGATGCAGCCCAAGTAGTTGCCGCCGAAGACATTTTCTTTTCTACAATTGAATTTGGTACCTCTGTAGATGAAGTTGCCACAACAATTGCATCTAACGGTCATCGACAACATCATCCTCACCTTCGTCTGAATCTGACCTCGTCCGCGTCTGATGCGGGGCAGTTTCGACGACGGATCGAAATCTTGCCGGTAATACTTATTTTAAACCCTTTTTTTCTCCCATGATAGCCGAGCGAATTCAATTAATCAAATTTAGAAAGTTTTTAACGAATGAAATTTGGATGCTAATGATATTTCTTATTTATAAGCGTGTTTAACCTAATCCTACTAGGAATAGGATTATTAATTAAAAAGATAAGATTTCTAATTATATATATATAAATTCAAATAACAAAAAATGTAAATAAATTAGCGGCTTTGGCACCCCCTCTACTAAACTATTTATACTCCACTTTTTAAATTATTTAATTTTTTTTTCTTTCATCAAAACTACTTAAAGAGACATAATTTTTTTTAAAAATAAAATCTTCTAAAAGTAAATCTAATAAAAGTTCACTTTCCTTTTCAAAAAAAAAAAAAATCTAACGTTGATTGTTCATTGGTAATTTGTTTTCTTGAATTTTTTTTTCTTTAACTCTTAAACTCTAGAATTTGATTTTATACACATGCAACCAGACCACACTAAGAATCCCCAAAAAAAAAAAACATAATCTCTGAAGAAATGAAACCACACCAAAACCTTAACTCTATCGCTTATGAAAAACATGATCAATACCTCACTCTCAATCTACCACAACTATTCAATCGACTACGAAAAAAAAATCCAAGAAGAATGGTTTCACCATGAAATAAAAAGAAAAAAAAACAAGTACTGCAATGGAGGTTAGAAAATGTATAGAGAGATCAGAGATAGAGTGTATTTTTATTTTTATTTGTTTGAAAAAATGATAAGGTGTATTAAGTTTGAAAAACAAGTAAAATAGCAGTTATGAAAATCAATCAAAAAAGTCATTTAATTTTATATAATTAATCAAAATTTTAAAAGTAGTAGGGTATAAATAAATAAGTAGAAAGGTTGCAATTGCACACCACTCATTAAAAATCAAAAGTAGCAACATTTTTTTTAAATAATTCTAAGTTTTTCAAATTTTATTTTCAATAACAAGAGAAAAGGGGGAATAAAATAAATATCGTAGGATATTTTTCAATAATGGGGTTTAAAATCTCCTGGACAGGATGATTAAACGGGAAAAGAATCATCTAAACCTGATGCTCATTTTTCATATTCCAAGTAGGATATCAAATATCCCTAATCATACTAGGAATATGATTACCTTTAAATCAATCTCTTAAAAAGATTTCTAATCCAAACCGGACACTTACAAAGTTGAGATTTCTAATAATAATAATAATATTATTATTATTATATATATAGTTATATGTTTTAATAATATTATTATTCCCTTACCACTTTAAGAAAATGTCTATTTTATCCCTAAAAATAAAGTCTCTTTTTTGCAATAAATAAGAAATATATTTTGAATAAACTACAACTAAAATAAAATAAATAAATCTTAGAAATAAGAAATAAAAGTTTCAAAATAGAAAATATAATTATTTTATATATTAATCTTTTAAATAATTGATAAAAAAAACTTTAATTTAATTATTTATTTTTTGTTATTGGTATATGCAAATTACCATTTTGCCCTTACCACCAAAGGGAACCATTGACACCCTTTTCAAAAAAGAAAAAGAAAAAAAGAATCCAGAAACAGAGAAGGGAGAGAAAGAGTCCGGACAATAACCATATATGGTAAACTACAAAGAGCTGATTAAAAAAATAAAAATAAAAAATAAAAAAAGCGTGATTTGTAGACAACAAAAACAAAAAGAAAAATCCATAAAAAACCAAAAGTAAGAAAGGTATTAACTAATATAAATCATTTCGTAAATTCCTAAACTAAAAAAATTATTATTATAATTAATGAATCTTTGGAGGAGAGATGACGAAAATCCAGTGGAGTGTTTTTTTTTTTTGTTAATTCATGATATTTTTCTAACTCTTTTTTTTTTTTTAATTCCTGATATTGTTTTTGTTTAAAAAAGATAAACTTTTTAATAAATAATAACAAGCATTGGATTATTCTAAGAGCTTTCATTAAAAGGTGCTAATTGTAATGGTGTTGAACAGAATAGGGGGTGAAGCTACGATTTTGGTTTTGAAGGGGGCCAAGACAAAAAAAAATTCAAGTTTGTACAAGATAAATATATTCATATTTAAAAACTAAATTATTAAAAAAAACAAAAATACATGTAATACCGTTTAGTCTCATAAATTAATAAATAAAATAAACATAAGTTTTATGAATCAAAATGCTGCTTTTTAAAATAAATAAATAAATCGTTTATAAACGAATCTATACTCATATGTAATTATTGTAATGAGAATCAATTGCAACATGAAATATATATATATATATATATATATATATATATAAATACTCAATAATACTGTTTACTTGTAAAATTATCTTGTTGATGTTAAGTTCGACCTCATATTACAATGTAACAAACATTAATATCTAGAACGTCTATGTTGCATGTCTTAAAAATTGAACTTACTACTTTAATAAATAATCTCTCACATCATGTATTTATTAGTGATCATTGTTAATAATCTTCATGATATATATATATATATATATATATATATATATTTATTAGATACATTATTAAATAGGAACATATGAATAATTTTTTCTTAAAACGATTATGGTCACAGGCTTATAGTTGTTGATATTGCCTCACATCAAACTTTCTTAGATATATTAGTTGGACCAGACTTTAAAGGGTAACAATTATGTTTATAATTAACAAATAATATGATAGGTCAGAGATATCTTTACCTATATAACACATTATGACAATTTTGTTACCGTCCAATATGGTAAAAGTGCACATCCAGCTGATAAAAATACAATCCTTGCACACAATGTTGAGGTAAATAAGCAACTTACAAAAAGTATTGTGCGTAAACTTATGAAAAATACCTCAAACACAAAAAAAAAATACTAACTTTATATGCTTCATTATCTTGTATTATTATCTAGATCAATCATGCCACAAATTCATTAATAATAATAATAATAAGTTAAAACATACAAAAATAAGTTCAACTTAAAACATACTAAAATAAGTTCTTATGAAATAAAAAAGCCAAAATGAACCATTGATATCTGAAATATAAAAATAATAATAATAGGTGTTGTATTTATACGTTCTAATGATTAAAAAAAAAATACTTGCTTAGATTTAAGATGATGCAACCAACTGAGAAATGATAATGCGGCTTCGTTTGGGAATTGGGAGTGCAAAGTAATAAGCTTGATTGGTTTGGGCTTTGAGGCTTTGGGCTTAGACCTTGGGCTTTTATTTCATGTTGTTCTTTCCTTCTCCATCCGATCCAAAAACAAATATTCTCCATAATTAAAAATCAAATAATCAATTTAAAATTCATTTTGGCTTTTGATCTTACCCGAACAATTCTTATATATAAAGACAAGCATGATGGCTATGTGCTTAAACAAAATGCTACCCATTAGGGCAGGGGTGGACCCACCTTTAGACTAAATGGGGCTGTGCTCGACTTTAAATTTTTTTTTTTATAAATTTGATTCTATTGTGGAATATCGTAGAGAATTCTAGAATATCCCATGGTGGATTCATCACCACACCAACATTTACCTAGTGTCACTATGCATAGAGACAAAACAATGATATGTTTTTATTTCAATGATTAGTGGCAATGTTGTTGTCTAGTTGTGATTGGTTACCAAGCCTTATAAATAGGCTCTAATTTTGTTGTTTTGTGAAATTGGTTTTATGCATGCAAAATTGAGAGCTGATAAGAATCAATACAAAAAGAGAAACTAAAAGTAAATTATAAGAGTAATTTTCTCTCTCGTCTTTGTCTCTACTTATTATTATTATTTATTATTTCATATATTGTTCAATTTTATTATAACACGTTATCGGCACGATGCTGCTATTTCCAGAACCTGAAGTTCTGATTTTATTACCACTAGAACCTGAAATCCCTAAATTTATTACCAGAACCTGAAGTTTCTGAATTTATTATTACTAGAACCTGAAACTACCAGATTTTTATTTATTAAATACCATGACCTGCAGTTCTAAATTTACTTTCTCGCATTTTATTTTTACCCAATTTACTTCCTCACACTTTATTTACTTTTACGCAATTTTTATTTAAACAATTTGGTCACCCATCTAGAACCTGAAGTTCATGAATTTATTTATCATTGCCGGAACCTGAAATTTTTGGATTTATTACTTTATATATCTGAAAATTTAAATTCCTCGGATTTTTAACAGACCAGAAGTTCTGACTCTAATTGTGATTTTCAGATAACTAGAAGCTATAATAATGTCAAAACTTGCAAGTTTAAAATTTACTGCACTAGAAGTGTCCGGGAAGAATTACATGCCCTAGGTTATTGATGCTAGGCTACTCCTAAAATCAGAGGGCTTATACTATACTATTGAAGATGGGGCTGATGCAAGTGAGCAAGATAAATCTACTACTATGGTGATTATCCGTCGCCATTTGCATAAAGATCTAAAAGCTCAATACCTAACTGTCACAGAACCAGAAGTTCTATGGCAAGAGCTGAAAGACAGATTTGATAACTAACCCGATGTTGCATTACCAAATGCAAGGTACCGGTGGCAACATTTACGTTTTCAAGACTTTAAATCAATCTCTGATTATAATTCTGTTTTATTCAGAATCACTACACAACTGAAATTGTGTGGTCAGGGGGAGCAAAATTTGAATGGATATACTGTACTCTTTTTCCTTTACTGGATTTTGTCCCACTGGGTTTTACCGGTTTTAATGAGGCAGTTCTGAACACGTCCAATACCACTTGATCCAGAAGATCGTTGTATATATTTTGCTCAGGTTTTTATCCCACTGGGTTTTTTCTAGCAAATTAAGATACAAGTGGTGATAATCCAATGGGAAGTATTGTAGAATATTGTAGAGAATTCTAGAATATCCCATAGTGGATTCATCACCACACAACATTTGCCTAGTGTCACCACGCGTGGAGACAAAACAAGGATATGCTTTTATTTCAATGACTAGTGGCAATGTTGTTGTCTATTTGTGATTGGTTACCAAACCTTATAAATAGACTTTAATTTTGTTGTTTTGTGAAATTGGTTTTATGCATGCAAAATCAAGAGCAGATAAGAATCAATACAAAAAGAAAAACTAAAAGTAAATTATAAGAGTAATTTTCTCTCTCGTCTTTATCTCTACTTATTATTATTATTTATTATTTCATCTATTGTTCACTTTTATTATAACAGATTCTACATTTATATATATATATATATATATATATATATATATATATAATAATACCACCAAGAATAAAACATTTGGTCGCATAGTTGGTACAGTTTTCTTGGAGATCGGTGATGGTAGGAGTTCAAGTTCCAATGCTTGTATTCTTTTAATGCACATCGATCGGTTCCCAAAATCTTAAATTTATTAATCCTATTAAAATATTCTATCTATTATTATGAATTATTTTATTTTAGGGTAAATTACACTGAATCCCTGGAGGTTTAGGCAAGTTACATTTAGATGGAAATGTTTCTTTATTATACACTAACACCTCAAAAATTTAAATTCAACTTTTAATATGCCTAAAATGCCCCTAGTTATATTATTTTATACTTTATTTTTTTTACCTTGTAACCAAAAACTTTATAAACTTTAATAAAAATAAAAAACTAAATAAAAATATGATTCATTAAATAAATAAATAGTTTAAAAAATTAAAAAATAAATAGTTTTAAAAAATTAAAAAAATAAATAGTTTAAATAAATAAAATAAATAAATAGTTTAAGAAAAATAAATAAATATATAGTTTTTAAAAATAAAATAAATAAATATTTTTTGTAAAAATAAAATAAATAAATAGTTTTAAACAAATAAATAAATAGTTTTAAAATATAAATAAATAAATGAAAAAAAATTCAAAAAACATTAAATTTTTAAGGATGTCCATTAATAGGGACAAGAAAAACTCTAAATATCCAAACCTTTATGGTAAAAATGATGGTGAGAGAAGTTTCAAGGTTCCCAACACTCCTTGGAAATTTAGAGCTTATCTTATCCCTATTAGTGAATATTCTTAAAAATTAATGTTTTTAATTTTTTTCATTTATTTTTTAAACTATTTATTTATTTATTTAAAACTATTTATTTCTTTGATTTTTTAATACTTTTTTATTTAAATTTTAATTATTTATTTACTTAAATTTTTTAAAACTATTTATTTATTTAATTTTTTTAAACCATTTATTTATTTAATTTTTTTAAACTATCTACTTATTTAATTTTTTAAAACTATTTATTAATTTAATTTTTTAAACTATTTATTTATTTAATTTTTTAAAACTATCTACTTATTTAATTTTTTAAAACTATTTATTTATTTAATTTTTTTAAAACTATTTATATATTTAATTAATCATATTTTTATTTAGTTTTTTATTTTTATTAAATTTTATAAAGTTTTTGGTTAAAAGGTAAAAAAAAGTATAAAATAATATAACTAGGGGCATTTTAGGTATTTTAAAAGTCAAATTTAAGTTTTGGGGGTGTTAGTGTATAATAAAGAAACTTTTCCATCTAAGTGTAACTTGCCCAAACCTCAAGAGGTTCAGTGTAATTTACCCTTTATTTTATCCCTAGTATTTTTCTTTATTTATAGTATTAATTTATTTATAATCAATAAACCAATAATTTACCAACAATTAGAAAATAAAAAATTCAAAAAATATATCTAGTTATATTTATTAATCAGTCATTTTTATATAAATTTAAAGTAAATTTATTATAATACAAAACAAAATTTCTTATTATAAAATTATATTGTAATTTATAGTCACCTGACATCTTGGATGACTTGGTGTCTCAATTTGTCATTAACCTACTAAATTGGACCATGTGTATACAATCATTTAAATTTAATTATTTTTATAAGAAAAAAACATATACATATGGCTCAATTTGGTTGGCTAGACACCATTTTTTGACAGGTGATTTGAATCCACAAAGAAAATGCACAAAAGGAAAAAAGTTTAGGTTCAATTCCCTTTACATCCATGCGTTAAGGTGGTGAATTAAAGTCGCATTCTATGTTTGAATTTTAAATTTATAGTTATAAAAGAAGGGAAAAAAACAATCTAATAAAGTGACAAATTTTACTAGTAGCAAGTTGGGATGGAAAATATGTGTATTCCGTTGCACCCTTCTTTTGCCAAATAAATTAACCCCAATTATGGTGGCAATACAAACCACGATATGGTGACACAACACAATATTTATGAGTTTGGATTAGAACTTATTAGGTTCAGATCACTAACGGGTTAACACATTAAACATGTTAGTAAGCGGGTCGTATTCGGGTTATATCTAACCCACCCCACTAACCCATTTAACACTATTAAATATTAAGGGTAAATATATATTTGTAAATCTTGCTTTAACAAATCAACCCTAAATGCTTTAATTTATTCATTCCATTTTTATAGTCTACTTATAATTAAGAGTACAGGTCTCCAAAGAAAAGGTTTCGTCCGGTATTTTAATTTTGATATTTATTAATTATTTTTATTTTTATACTTATAATGTGTTGTATCCTGGTATGGCTTTTACTTAGAAATTTAATATATATATATATATATATATATAATATTACAATAATTCGGGGTTTTGGGATGGAGAAAAACTCAAACACACAACCTCGTGTGAATGGCATACCAAAACGTTGTCATCACCACACAAAACGTTGAGATGATATGGTAAGTGAGTTGTCATCACCACACAAAACGTTGAGATGATATGATTAATGAAATAAACCAATTGCCAAATCATTTGAGTTGGTTTTTGAACTAATTTGTTGGGTTGTCTAGCATTAATGATTTTAATATGTTTATTTCATGTGTGATGTGTAAAGTATAATATTACAAGTATAAAATAATTTTTGTTAAGAAATATACAAAAGTCTTGATATATTATATTGGATTGAATTATGTAAAAAAAAAGTTTTAAATTACTTTAAAATTTTAAATCATAAATGAAATAATGGAATTGTAGTTTATCATAAGATTCATAACCCGTAAATTAATGGGTTAACTGGATCTTATTGGGTAACCCATTAAATAGGTCATGATAAACTTAACAGGCCGTGTTCGGGTTAAACAAAAAATTAACGGGCCATGTTTGGATAAAAAATTAATAATTAAAATTGCATTTGCATAGAAGTTTACAAGTTAATTTCATAAATAATTTCTTCTCAAGTGATTGGTGACTATGAAGTTGAGTTGTATACATGTTGTAATTTACATGGTTGGTGAGCTAATGAAGGAGTAACTAGTAAGTACTTAGTAATTTCAGTTGAAAAAAGAATTAATTAGGAAGTAGATTTCTACTTATCGGAAATTGATGATGAGAATTTTCTTTTACTATTTAGACACTTTCTCCCATTTGATAACAATCTTCGTATTTCATGAGGTCTGCATGCAGGATTCAGATCTTTGTTGGGCGGACCGCAAATAGTTAAATGATAATATAATACATTTAAAATTTAAAAAATAAAAATAAAAGAAATAAATCTAAACAATTAATCACATATACAACTATTTCCTCTCCCAAAAAATTACAGATACAAATGGACCTTTTGAGGGTGAGCAAAAACAATAGCTCAACAACAACAACAACAACAACAACAAAAAATCAAACCAATGCATCAAAAGCATTTTGATTCCAATTCCATTCCATAAATGATAAAACCTTCTCCTGATTACATACCTTTAATTAGTTATTACTAAATTAATCAACTAACTTAGTTTAAAAATAAATTTTGAGCCTTTTCCTTGATAAGCTTCCACAAATCATCCACATGAAGCTCTTCGGTCAAAGTAGCTCCGATGGCGGCGCGTATGTAAAACGTACCGCCACCACCCCATGTGTCATGAAAGCGCGACCACTTGAATTCAGAGCATTCAGAAGCTCTCGGTTCAGTTCCGTGCCCTTGGATTCAATCTCTGGTTTCATCCTGAAACAAACCAGTGCAAACTTTCTAGGCACCACAATCTCAAAATTGTGGTCTTTAGCCACCATTGCTTCAAACTGCTTAGCCATACTCACATCGCTACGAATGTGGTACATGATGTTAGTCAATCCGTGTTTGCGAATCACAATCCACAGCTTCAAAGCTTTGAATCGTCTGCTCAATGCGATTTGCCAATCTTTGTAATCTATCACAGAATGAGATTCAGTGGCACGGTTTCTCAGGATTTCTGAATCAGTAGAGAGTGAATCCACCAGAAATTTAGGTTGCTTGAGCCACAAGCAACAGCAGTCCAGGTTGGTAAGGAACCACTTATGTGCGTTCAAGCTGATTGAATCAGCTAGTTCAACTCCATCCAAGTAAGGCCTGAATTCCGGGTGTATACAAGCACTTCCTGCATAAGCTGCATCAACATGGAACCACATTTTGTATTCCCTGGAAATGTTTGCTAATTCCTTGATGGAATCAACAGCTCCGCAGGCTGTTGTCCCTACAGTACCACATAAATACAGTGGAACCAGCCCAGCTTTGATGTCTTCTTCGATGGCAGCTCGTAGATTTTCTGGTGATAGTGCAAATTTCGTTGAAAATGATGTAGTTATGGCCCGGAAATTTGATTTGGTAATACCAATCAACTTCGCAGCTTTGTGGATGGTGAAATGAGTTTGATCGGAGGTGTAAACCACTAACTTAGTTATGTTCTCACTTCCACCAAGTCTCTCCAATGCTCTATCTCTTGCAGCCGCCAAAGTGCAGACAACGGCCTCACAAGTGCTTTCATGCAAGACTGCACCTCCAGTTCCAGAGAAGAGAAATGAAGATGGAAGTTTGAGCCTTTTGCCAATCCAATCCATGACAATGGATTCGAGCTCCGTTGCAGCAGGAGATGAAATCCAATTGAAGCCAACAACATTGAGGCCTGAGCAAAGCATCTCACCGAGAAAGCCAGCAGTGCTTGCATTTGACTGGAAATAAGCAAAGAAATTGGGGATTTGCCAGTGAGTGAGCCCTGGTAAAATACTCTCAGAAACATCTTTCAGAATATCTTCCAGGGACTCCGGGCAATGTGGGGCAGTGTCAGGCAATTTTTCTGATAAATAACCAGGCTGGACTTTGCTTTGAACCGGGTATTTCTCAATGTTTCTGTAATACTCAGCAATGAAATCGACCACAGCTTTCGATTCATCACCGAAACTCTGTGGATCCAAGGGAGCAAAGCTTTTGGGAGTGAAGCTACCCATTTTAGAAACGATTTTTTTTCAAGAATGGCGAATTAATTTTGTATGGCTTGGTGTTTTCTTTCCTTCCGCTAATTGTTAAATATAAATAGTATGCAGTCCGCACAATGTGCGGACACGATAAAATATAATGTAATCGTTATTGAATTTATATTTTAAATTTTTTTTATGTATTTTTCAATTTTTACTTTCATATGTAATTTTACAGTTCAAATTAACATATATATATATATATATATATATATATATATATATAAGAAAAAAGACACTAAAAAATTAATCGATTACAAATTTCTATAATTACAATTGAAATATATAAAATAAAGCTTTCAACCACAAATTTAACAATTTTCAGAAATTTCTAGATTAAATAATTCTAAGTCATTGTTTTATACTCTCTAAGTTGATATTCAATCTTTGCTTTCAACCACAAATTTAACAATTTTCAGAAATTTTCATTTCAAATAATTCCAAACCATTGCTTTATACTCGCTAAGTTGATTTAATTTTTATTTTATTTTTTAAGATTCTGATTTGGTAATCAAACTAAAAAGTAAAACCTTAATTTTAATCATAATTAAAGCTTTAGAATTTGACTGGTTTGTCAAATGTTTAAAAATTATTTTAATAAGTTTATTGGAACTTGCTCAATTTAATTCTGTGTAGATTTTATACACGAAATCTACCATGATTAGTGGTGGCTTTATGCAACCATGTACCATGTCCTAAATTCTACGAATCTCAAAAATCAAAACAATAGACATATATAATATATAATGATGATAAATTGATAATACTTTTTTTTATATATTATTTATAAGATTTTTACATCTTCTATACACTAAACTAACTCGTTACAAAATTTCCATGATCAAATATCTGTAGTACAAAAATGTAGACAGCGGCTGAGATGAAGATAAGACACCATTTAGGGCTCGTTTAGCATACCGTGTTGGATTGTATTGGACTGTATTATTATTAATACAAACATGTGTTTGATGATGCATTGTATTATATCGTATTAGGTTATTCCTATATGATTTTTTTGTATTTTATTATATTATAAAAATATAATATTTAAAAAAAATACTTAATAATTAATTTTAAATATCCTTAATATGAATAAATCAATAAATATTTTTATATAAAAATAAATAAATATTTATTTTAATTGAAACAAAAAATTTAAATAAATTTTTCCTATGGAATTTGAAATTATAAAAAAAAATATTAACAAAATAACACATATTTTAACAAAATTTCATATTCATTGAAAAAAAAATGGTTTTTCTAATACAATACAACATAATACCACCAAATATAATGTATTAGTTAATACGATGTTTGTTGTATTAGACAATTAAAATGTACTAAATTGGAACAATGCAATGTTTGCACAAATGTACTAAAATAGTACAATGAGTGTTTTGGTGTAAAGATTGCATTGTACTAATTTAGTATATTTTAATTGTATGATACAATACAATGTAACCAAACAAACAAAGCATTACTGAATTTTTACCCGTGCAATTGTCCGAATCTAATGTCCTCAAAATCAATGGATAGACATAATTTTAATCATGGTTGAACATAATTTTTCATTTTCCATCTCATTATAGATTAAATCAACTACAACTTAATTTATACTATACTTCAACATAAAATAAAATAATTTTAACTCAATGTATATATTGTGATTTTGGTTGTTCACACAATAAATCATTTTATAAAATGTATAGGAAAGTTATGCAAGTAAGGTATACAAAAAATTCATGCATATAAAAATATATGTTTAATCATAAATTTTGTACTTGTATATAATTGTTATTATTATTATTACAAACCTTTCACGATTATTCTTATGAACTAAACTAATAGCAAGTTATTTTATTTGGATACAAAAATAAAATAATAAAACGAATTATATAGCTAAATGAAGTTTTCTGAAAGGAAAATTGCACTACATTCTTAGAATATTTTTTTTTAAGAAATATATATTCTCATCTCGAATTATCTAAAATCTAATATACATACATTTTATGATAAATTATCATCAAATAATTATCTCACTCTTCATTCTCTTTTATTTTACAATTAAACGAGTTGTAATATTATTTGTGAAAATGGCTAGAAACTCATCTCTATATTCATCAAAATTGAAATTGGATAAATGTATTGAATATATTTTTTCCTACATTTAATGCCTAATAGCATCGAATGTGCACTTACATTTTGCGACAATAAATCCATTAATTACACGGACAACAACAGTCCAAATGGTTGACCAAGTACCTTTCACTTGGAAAAATTACAATTACCCTTATCCTCTTTAATCGATATAATATTTATTATATTAAAATATTATCTTTATAAAATACATTAAAATATTTGCTAAAAAATGAAATGGGTATATTAAACTTGGGGGTACTATAATTACTCTCTCAACCCACTCTTCCAAACTACTTTCTCTTCTTTTTTTACACTTGTCCATTATTTACTTTTTTGAAATAAATTTTAGAACTATAATTAATGAATTGTTTTTATATATTATTTACAATTTAAACCATCATATCTTTCTAAATTATCCATTTTTTACACTAAATTGTTATAGTCCTTTTATTAAATATTAATAATATTATTATTTTATATACCTCTTTTTTATTTTCTAAAATATCATGACAAATATAATTTATACTTGAAAAATTATCATTTTTGTTTATATTATCATAAGTTCAGTATATTTTATAAAGTAATTATTTTTACGTGATTTGAAAATATAGTTAAAAAAATTAAAATTTCATTAATAATATCGAAACTCAAATATACTAAAAAGGCAAGATGTCAATGTTTATTGTATTTTAATAACTTTAATATTGTTAATAATATATTTGCTAATTTTATAAAATAAATTTAATAAATATTATTCAAACCATTTTACCTTTGAAAGTTTTTGTTCACATATTTAGAAATGACAATCTGATGAAAAAAAAATGGCAATTTGAAAATATGTGGATGGTTTGAATTTTAAAGAACATATTCATTAATGATGACTCTAAAATTTATTTTTAGAAAATCAATATAGGACAAGTGTCAATTAGAGAGTCTATCTAGCACTCCTCATTAAACTTTGTGCGTGGAACTTTATAATTTTAATTAATTTAATGAAGCTATAAACATATATAATAGTTCTGGTGGCTCTATTGCCGTCTAAAATAGTTTTCATCATATCTAGTCATGCCACCGGTTCGGTTTCGAACCGGGAACCACCCTCTTCGGAACCAAACTGGAACCGTCCTCTTCGGAGCTGAACCGGAACCGGATCGTGAACCTGAGAGAGGGTGGTTCCGATTCCGGTTCCAAAAATGGAAGAATCGCTCCGGAACTGCCGGTTCGGTTCCGGTTCTGGGATCAACGGTTCCAATCCCATATTTTTTTATAAAAAAATTTATTAACCTTAACTTAGGGTACGATTATAAAATCTTCAGACCATTGAGCGCATCTTCTCTTTTCAAAAACCTATATTTGTCTAAATTTTGTTCTGACTTCTCTCTACAACCCATCTCTGTTTCTATTCGAGAGAGAGTGAGAGACAAGATCGAGAGAGAGGGAGTCTGGTTCAGATGAAGGGTGAGAGAGAAGTAGACCTGATGCCGGTGATGAACTAATGATGGCCGATTTGGGGTTGGTTTTTGTGTGAGAGAGAGAGAGATAGAGAAAGTTGATCAGAGAGAGAGAGAGAGAGAAGAGCCGAGTCTAATTCATTGATTTGTGTGTTTGTGATCTGGTTTCATTGGGTATTTAGGTAGAATGGATATGGGTGAGGGAGTGGATGAGGTGAGTAGTGAGTATGAGTAAGTTTAAAAAAAAAAAAACCGGTTCCAAAAACGGTGGAACCGGACCGGAACCTTTCACGATCATGCATTAGAATTTGTGTAATATTTCCTTTTATATAAATTGTACTACCCTTTAATTGCCTCTTTGAAATTGGATTAATAGAGTTAATTAGGATATGGATATTTTCAATTTGGAATTGGAATTTTGTATTTGGATTTTGGAGATTAATATTCTTTGGTGTACTAGTGTGTATGAGATAATTTATCAACTCTTTTGGATTAAAAAATTTGAAACAATTTACATAAAGATATGTTTCATTGAGGAAATTATATAAGTTCTGAAGTTCAAACCTTTCAAACATAAACCATATATGAAATACTACAAAGAACTAGTAAGAAAAAAAATGTGATTTGTAGACAACAAAAACAAGAAAATCCCTAAAAAATCAAAAATAATTAACTACACATAAATCATTTCCTAAATTCCTAATCTGGACAAATAATTATCATAATTAACGATTCTTTGTTATAGATGAGAGATAATGAAAATCCGGTGGATGAAGATGGAGGAGTTTTTTTTTTCTTCGGTTTATGATATTTTTCTAACCTTTTTATTTTACCATTCATGTCTTCCTGATATTGTTTTTTTTATTTTAATTAAAAAAAAGATAAATCTTTTAATAAATAATAACAATTATTAGATTAATCCAATAGATTTCGTAAAAAGGTGTTGATTGTAATACAATGAGAGGGGTGCTGAACAAAATATATATATATATATATATATATATATATATATAGTCCTTTTCTCCTCGGTGCGCACTGATATAACTTATATCAGTGCGTTGTATGTGGACCACTGATTATGAAGAGGTTTTGACAAGTGCATACACTTTGAGTCAAAATATGTAAATCTAATAGTCCACATCCAACGCACTGATGAAGTTATATCAGTGCGTACTGACTTGAAAATTTATGTATTTATATATATATATATATATATATATATATACGTATATATAAATATGAGTAATGTTGGGTTTCCTAAATTTTTTTCCGATTTTTTTTTTCCAAATGGTGTTAGTACATGACGTGTCAACATAAATCATGAGATTATGTGGTGAGTGATGTGATGTTGACACGTCACGTGCCATTTGGGAAGAATTTTGGGAAATTTTTTGGAAAGCCTAGTATTACTCTATAAATATATATGGGTAGGCAAAACCAACTTAAATTCGTGATTTAAAATTTGGCCGTTAACATTTCAGCCATCCATATCCTCTTAATCTAAGAATTGTAAATTCATTCAAATCTCAACCATTATATTAGACTACATGAGTGGTTGAAGTCAAAAGTTGAAGTCACAAATTTATGTTGTGTTTAGCTTGATTATATATATATATATAATTTTTCTATTATCAGTTCGAACTGATATAAGATATATCAGTTCCTTGTATGTGGGCAATGGATTTAAATACTTTGACTTGGTTGTATGCACTTGTCAAAGCATCTTTAAATCCAATGGCCCACATGTAAGGAACTGATAACAATAGAAAGACTATATATATATATACAATTTTTTTATTATCAGAACGAAGAATGTTGACCATTAGATTTACATATTTTGACTCAAGTGTAATGAAATTTGTAAATTTATCCATACGACGCCGTCCCAACAGCAAAATTGTTTCATAAATTCAATAGTTCAGTGGAGTGTAATTACCATTCTATAAGGTTTATTTAGTTATACTCTTTAATCAGCCCATCAGATCACAAAATTCAAAATTCCAAATCGCGCCCATTCGCAGAACCAATCTTCGCCGTCGATCTCCACCACCGCTCAAATTTCCCTCTCTCTCTCTCTCTCTCTCTCTCTCTTTAGACCTCATCGACTTAGATTCGAAATAGATTTTTGATTTTTGTTAGAAACCAGAAAGACAGTGAAAGTGTCGACGATGGAGATGCTGTTCATGCAGATCTTCGAGAAGAAGAATCATATCATCGAACAGGTCAGACACCAGAGTCTCCTTTTCGATCAACAACTCGCCGCCAAATGTCTCCTTGACGGAATTGCCCCTCCTTCTTGGTTCTGGTCTCCTTCTCTTCCCTCCTCTCCCTCTGCCCCTACCGGTAATTTCATTTTCTCGCTATCTATCTATTCATTTTTTTTTTGTTAATGTTGCTTCGTTAGTTTTGATTTTTGTAAGTGAAAAATTGAAGTGATTTTGGAACCAAAAAATGACTTTATATAGCTGATTAGATTGTTTAATTTCATGTTTAGAGGAAGCAAAATTGGGTTAATTCGCGATTTTGGCTTCTCTGAGTGTTAGAATAGTGACTTTTAATAGCTTAATTAGATTATGTTTTCAGTTTATCATTAAGTTGCTAAGTTTCGTGTTTAGATTTGTGAGGGATTAGTGATATTGGAAGCATTATTTGATTAAATTTTGCGGCTCTTAAAAATCAGCAGACAGCAATTGATGTTTCAATCAATTTTGGCTCCTCTGGGTGTTAGAATAATAGTTTTCAGATTGAAAGTTAGAAATTGAAGTGATTTTGGAAGCAAAAGTGACTTTGAATAGCTTAATTAGATTCTGTTATCTGTCCATTGTTAAATTTTATGTTTAGATTTGTGAGGGATTAGCGATATTAAAACCATGATTTAAATTAATTTTCGGCTCTTAAAATTCAGCTGTTGATATTCCAATCAATTTTGGCTTTGGAGATTTAAGAATAGTAGTTTTGGGATTGAAACCAGAAGTTTATTTATATATGCTCATTGCTCAGAGCTTTGTGTTTTTGTTATGTAATTGATTTTTAAGTCATTGTTTGCTGATTTAGTTAGCCTTTAGGATTTAGGATAATTTGTTGAGTTGAAGTTCAATGCAGTGGAAGTTTTTGAAATTCTTGAACCTTGGATGATGTTGAATTATTGTATGCATGTTTTCATTGTAACCTTAATTTAGCAACCAAATAGTAGATAGTGTCACTTTACTATTTCACCATTATTTTGTTTGCATCTCAGATAAGCAAAAAAACTTTTCATCTGTATCCATAGACCTGATTTTATGTTAAAAATCTTTCGTTTAAATGTCTTAAAAAGATGTGTAAATGATTTTTTATGGAAACTACAAAAGAGGAAGCTGTCTAGTAACCGGTAATTGACCGATATTGGTTGTAACCTAAAGTAGTTACTTGAAATTTGGATGTGTTTGGTGTATCAAGCTTTCCAGTTTTAGATAGTTATTTTAGTTTCATTTCAACCGGTATCAATGTCTTTTTCACTTCAATCTTCTTTTTTTAGTAGAAATGGATATATGTAGCTGAACAAAGTTAATATAGGATTGAGGCTTAGTTGAGCTGAAACTCAAAATTTATTCAATAAAATTGAAATTTCATGCTTTCCATACTGACCCAACTAGACAAAGAAGTGAATAACTTAATGTGCATGCCGATACTGGAAGCATATGATTTTCAATACCCAACAGAGATATCTCTCATCACGAATACCTTATTTAAGACTGCTAGATATTTTTGCCTTGTCGATCAATTGAACTTCCTGGGTCCCTAGTATAATATTGTTTTTTGGTGTCACTGCAGAGGTGAACAAGGAAGAACTTATTTCAGAACTGTTACTCCCATGTCCATCGTCAATTCCTTACACAGAAATTCGTAATTCAAACAAAGCTTTTGATGCAGGGGATCGATCATCTGTTTCACTACAATTGCCTAATGATGTTGGAGGTGCAATAGATGGTATTGAAAAGCCAGATTCTAGTTCTGCTTCATCTCCGCAAGATCAGAGAAATGCAACAGTTTTAGACATTAACTCAGAGCCATTTCAATCATTGGCAAGGATTCAAAGATCAAAGTCAAGGCAACGGGCTCTGGAGCTTCGTGATAGTGCAAAAGTAGCTAAAAGCTGTTTGTGTGTTGAGAATGATATATGTGCCTATTCCTGTTTACTTAACAGGTCTGGGATTTCCACTCCACAGTATGGCCAAGTTCATGAGTTTTCCACTCCACTGTATGGCCAAGTTCATGAGTCAGGATTAGTCAAACCTGCTGAGGTTTATAATGAAAGCTGTGAGGTGGAAGAAGCAAAAGTTTGTGATTTTCATAGTAAGGAAAAGGGTACTACTAATTATACTGGTAGAATTACAAGATCTCGAATTTCTAGCCTACAGCCTAGCTCTTTGAGGGAGTCCTCACGTATGAGTGTCCCTACTTCAGTTGGGAGATCTAGTCGGGGTAGTATATGTGCCTATTCTTGTTTACTTAACAGGTCTGGGATTTCCACTCCACAGTCTGGCCAAGTTCCTGAGTCAGGATTAGTCAAACATGCTGAGGTTTATAATGAAAGCTGTGAGGTGGAAGAAGCAAAAATATGTGATTTCCTGAGTAAGGATAAGGGCACTACTAATTACACTGGTAGAATTACAAGATCTCTAATTTCTAGCCTACAGCCTAGCTCTTTGAGGGAGTCCTCACGTATGGGTGACCTTACTCATGTTGGGAGATCTAGTCGGGGTGATATATGTGCCTATTCTTGTTTACTTAACAGGTCTGGGATTTCCAATCCACAGTCTGGCCAAGTTCGTGAGTTAGTCAAACCTGCTGAGGTTTATAATGAAAGCTGTGAGGTGGAAGAAGCAAAAATATGTGATTTCCAGAGTACGGAAAATGGTACTACAAATTATACTGGTAGAATTACAAGATCTCGAATTTCTCTCCTACAGCCTAAATCTTTGAGGGAGTCCTCATGAACTATAAAAAAAATCATATTTTATATATAAAAATTAATTGCACCAAATTTTATGCGTAAGTATAATAAAGTTTCTAAGATGTTCTTTGAATTTTTTTTAATTAAATCACATTTACAATGAAACCGCAAAACCACTATAAAAATTCATATTTTACAAAAGAATTTAAAATTGTCCCGAATTTTATGTGGGCAGAATAAAGTACTTTAAGAAGTTCTATGAAAAAAAAAGGATTAAATCATATTTTTAATGAAATTTACGCATAGTAAGTTTTCGCTCTTATTTCCCTTACTATCCTTATAAAAATACATATTTTTCAAATATTCTAGATTTGCCTCAAATTTTTTACGTAGGTATAATAAATTAATTCAAGTAATTCTATGAAATAAATGGATTAAATCACATGTTATGATGAAATATATGCATCTTAACTATTCACTCAAATTTACCATACAACTATTAAATTTCTTATCATGCAAACTTTTTTGAATTGCCCCAATTTTTATATGTAGGTATATTAACTTATTTTAAGTAGTTTTATGAAAAAGCAAAATTGGATTAAATGACATTTTACAATGAAATATGCGTACATTAAGTTTTCATTCAAATTTCCCTAACTAATCGGTATAAAAAGTTATATTTTTTGAAATTTGTTGAATTGCCCCAATTTGTGCACTTATGTATAATAAAATATTTTAAGAAGTTCTACAAAAAAATTGGATTAAATAGCATTTTACAATAGAATATACGCATCGTAAGTTTTCGTCTCAAATTTCCAATACTAACCACTATAAAATTTCATATTTTTTGTAAATTTTAAAATTACCCCAAACTTTATATGTGGGTTGAATAAAATATTTTTAAGAAGTTCCAAGGAAAAAAATGGATTAAATCGCATTTTACATTGAAATATACGCATCATAAGATTTCGTCTCAATTTCCATTACTAACCACTATAAAAATTCATATTTTACTTTTTTTTTAATTGCACCAAATTTTATACCTATGTATAATAAAGTATTTTAAGAAATTCTTTAAACAAAAAATAGATTAAATTACATTTTACAATGAAATATACGTATCTTAATTTTCTGTTCAAATTTTCCTTACTAATCTTTATAAAAATACATATTTTGAGAAAATTTTAGAAGTACCCTAGATTTTATACGTAGCTATAATATAGTATTTATGTAATTCTATGAAAATTTTTGGATGAAATCATATTTTACAATGAAATACACATGTTATAAGTTTTTGTTTTTTTTTATTTGAAAACTATTTTTAATGATATTTTCCTATTTTAAAATGTTGTGTCTCCAAAAAAATCGGAAAAAAATTATTTCTTATACCTGAAAAATTTTAATTTTTTTTTCCACAAACATATTTCATTCTTTTATTCATCCATCCATATAAAAAATCACATCAAAATTCAATAAATTCCATTAATTTTCACACAAGATATTTAAAGTATGCATTATAAAAAGTTATCATTGGAAACTTTCTTTATATAATTATATATTACTACCGTCCATTGTAGTTTGGTGTTAAAATCGTTCATTTAGCACATTAATATTTCAAATTCGAGTTGCCGCTGCCGTAATTGCTAGATATTTCGAAAAAAAAGTATTAAATTTGTAAATTTATCCATACGAGTATACGACGCCGTCCCAACTCCCAACAGCAAAATTGTTTCATAAATTCAACAGTTCAGTGGAGTGTAATTACCATTCTATATGGTTTCTTTAGTTATACTCTTCAATCAGAGCCCACCATATCCCAAAATTCAAAATTCCAAATCGCGCCCATTCGCAGAACCAATCTCCTCCGTCGATCTCCACCACCGCCCAAATTTCCCTCTTTGTCTCTCTCTCTCTCTCTCTCTCTCTCTCTTTAGACCTCATCGACTTGGATTCGAAATCGATTTTTGATTTTTGTTAGAAACCAGAAAGACAGTGAAAATGTCGACGATGGAGAAACTGTTCATGCAGATCTTCGAGAAGAAGAATCAAATCATCGAACAGGTCAGACACCAGAGTCTCCTTTTCGATCAACAACTCGCAGCCAAATGTCTCCTTGACGGAATTGCCCCTCCTCCTTGGCTCTGGTCTCCTTCTTTTCCCTCCGCTCCCTCTGCCCCTACCGGTAATTTCATTTTCTCGTATCTATCTATTCATTCGTTTTTTTTTTGTTAATGTTGCTTCGTTAGTTTTGGTTATTGTAAGTGAATAATTGAAGTGTTTTTGGAACCAAAAAATGACTTTATATAGCTGATTAGATTGTTTAATTTCATGTTTAGAGGAAGCAAAATTGAGTTAATTCGCGATTTTGGCTTCTCTGAGTGTTGGAATAGTGACTTTTAATAGCTTAATTAGATTATGTTTTCAGTTTATCGTTAGGTTGTTTTGTTTCGTGTTTAGATTTGTGAGGGATTAGTGATATTGGAAGCATTATTTGATTAAATTTTCGGCTCTTAAAAATCAGCAGACAGCAATTGATGTTTCAATCAATTTTGGCTCCTCTGAGTGTTAGAATAATAGTTTTCATATTGAAAGTAAGAAATTGAAGTGATTTTGGAAGGAAAAGTGACTTTGAATAGCTTAATTAGATTCACTTTTCTATCCATTGTTAGATTGTTAAATTTTATGTTTAGATTTGTGAGGGATTAGCGGTATTAGAACCATAATTTGAATTAATTTTTTGCTCTTAAAATTCAGCTGTTGATATTCCAATCAATTTTGGCTTTGGAGATTTAAGAATAGTAGTTTTGGGATTGAAACCAGAAGTTTATTTATATATGCTCAGAGCTTCGTGTTTTTTAATGTAATTGATTTTAAGTCATTGTTTGCTGATTTAGTTAGCCTTTAGGCAGTGAAAATTTGGTTTTGTTTTGCTGGAATTGTTTAAACTCAGTCTGTTTCTTCCATTTTTAAAGATTAGTCTTTAGGATTTAGGATAATTTGTTGAATTGAAGTTCAATGCAGTGGAAGTTTTTGAAATTCTTGAACCTCAAATGATGTTGAATGAGTGTATGCGGGTTTTCATTGTAGCATCGATTTAGCAACCAGATAGTAGATAGTGTCACTTTACTATTTGAACATTATTTTGCTTGCATCTCAGATAAGCAAAAACACTTTTCCACAGACCTGATTTTAAGTTAAAAATCTTTCGTTTAAATGTCTTAAAAAGATGTGTAAATGATTTCCTATGGAAGCTGCAAAAGAGGAAGCTGTCTAGTCACTGGTAATTGACCGGTATTGGTTTTAACCTAATTAGTTACTTGAAATTTGGATGTGTTTGGTGTATCAAGCTTTCCGGTTTTAGATAGTTATTTTAGTTTCATTTCAACTGGTATCAATGTCTTTTTCACTTCAATCTTCTGTTTTTACTAGAAATGGATATATGTAGCTGAACAAAGTTAATATAGGATTGAGGCTTAGCTGAGTTGAAACTCAAAATTTATTCAATAAAATTGAAATTTCATGCTTTCTGTGCCCAACTGGACATAGAACTTAATGTGCATGCCTATAGTGGAAGGGCATGTGATTTTCAATTCCCATCACAGATATCTCCCATCACGAATACCTTATTTAAGACTGCTAGATATTTCTACCACTTTTGTAATTGTTGATCAATTGAACTTCCTGGGACCCTAGTATGACATTGTATATTGGTGTCACTGCAGAGTTGAACAAGGAAGAACTTATTTCAGAACTGTTACTCCCATGCCCACCATCGTCAATTACCTACACAGAAGTTCGTAATTCAAACAAGGCTTCTGATGCAGGGGATCGATTGTCTGTTTCACCGCAATTGCCTAATGATGCTGGAGGTGCATCAGATGGTATTGAAAAGCCAGATTCTAGTTCTGCTTCATCTCCGCAAGACCAGAGAGAAGAAAGAATACCGGACTTTTCTCCTGAGCCAGCTCAATCGCTGGCAAGTTTTCAAAGATCCAGGTCAAGGCAAAGGGCTCTAGAGCTGCGGAATAGTGCGAAAGCAGATCGAAGTCAATTGCATGTTGACAACAACACTGGTCTTTTTGCTACTGCAAATACAGGATCTGAGATTGCTCCACTAATGCTGGACCATGTAGATGAGTTGGAATTGGTTGAATCTGATCATAATAATAATGGAAGCTGCGAGGTAGAAGAAGCAAATGTAGGTGATTTGCTTAGCAAGGGTAAAGGTAGGTTTTTTTTTTTTTTTTTATGTGTTTCACTTTTTCAGTTTTGTTGTCTCAAACTTCTTTTTTATCATCATTGTAAATTAATTAGATTCTGTTTTCGGTCCATTGTTAGATTGTTAAATTTTATGTTTAGATTCGTGAGGGATTAGCGATATGAGCACCATAATTTGAATTAATTTTCAGCTCTTAAAATTCAGCTGTTGATATTCCAATCAATTTTGGCTTTGGAGATTTAAGAATAGTAGTTTTGGGATTGAAACCAGAAGATTATTTATATATGCTCAGAGCTTCGTGTTTTAATTATGTAATTGATTTTAAGTCATTGTTTGCTGATTTAGTTAGCCTTTAGGCAGTGAAAATTTGGTTTTGTTTTGCCGGAATTGTTTAAACTCAGTCTGTTTCTTCCATTTTTAAAGATTAGTCTTTAGGATTTAGGATAATTTGTTGAATTGAAGTTCAATGCAGTGGAAGTTTTTGAAATTCTTGAACCTTGAATGATGTTGAATGAGTATGCCTGTTTTCATTGCAGCATTGATTTAGCAACCAAATAGTAGATAGTGTCACTTTACTATTTTAACATTATTTTGTTTGCATCTCAGATAAGCAAAAACACTTTTCATCTGTATCCACATACCTGGTTTTATGTTAAAAATCTTTTGTTTAAATGTCTTAAAAAGATGTGTAAATGATTTTTATGGAAGCTGCAAAAGAGGAAGCTGTCTAGTCACTGGTAATTCACGGGTATTGGTTTTAACCTAAAGTAGTTGCTTGAAATTTGGACGTGTTTGGTGTATCAAGCTTTCCGGTTTTAGATAGTTATTTTAGTTTCATTTCAACTGATATCAATGTCTTTTTCACTTCAATTTTCTGTCTTTAGTAGAAATGGATATATGTAGATGAACAAAGTTAATATAGGATTCAGGCTTAGCTGAGTGGAAACTCAAAATTTATTCAATAAAATTGAAATTTCATGCTTTCCGTACTGACCCAATTGGACAAAGAACTTAATGTGCATGCCTATAGTGGAAGGGCATGTGATTTTCACTACCCAACACAGATATCTCCTATCACAAATACCTTATTTAAGACTGCTAGATATTTCTGCCACTTTTGTAATTGTCGATCAATTGAACTTCCTGGGTCCCTGGTATAATTTTGTTTTTTGATGTCATTGCAGAGTGGAACAAGGAAGAACGTATTTCAGAACTGTTACTCCCATGCCCATCATCAATTCCTTACACAGAAGTTCGTAATTCAAGCAAAGCTTTTAATGCAGGGGATCGGTTTTCTGTTTCACCGCAATTGCCTAATGATGCTGGAGGTGCATCAGATGGTATTGAAAAGCCAGATTCTAGTTCTGCCTCATCTCCGCAAGACCAGAGAGAAGGAAGAATACCAGACGTTTCTCCTGAGCCAGCTCAGTCGCTGGCAAGTTTTCAAAGATCCAGGTCAAGGCAAAGGGCACTAGAGCTGAGGAATAGTGCAAAAGCAGATAGAAGTCAATTGTGTGTTGACAACAACACTGGTCTTTTTGCTACTGGAAATACAGTATCTGAGATTGCTTCACTAATGCTGGACCATGTAGATGAGTTGGAATTGGTTGAATCTGTTCATAATAATAATGGAAGTTGCGAGGTAGAAGAAGCAAATGTTGGTGATTTGCTTAGCAATGGTAAAGGTAGGTTTTTTTATATGTGCTTCACTTTGTCGGTTTTGTTGTCCCAAACTTCTTTTTGATCATAATTGTAAACTATTTTTCTTGATTTATAAGGCACATTGAATTCAGTTATGGCTTTGAAAAGCAAGAAATGAGCCCTTCTTAATATACCAATGAAGCTGTACCTCCTCGATTGCATGTTTGATTTATTCATGTACATTGTTTAAAATATGACCGACAAATTGAAGCTTTTGGAGATTGCTTTTGCAAAAAGGAAAACAAAAAATTCAAAACTTGTTGTGTATGCCTTCACCACAAGAGTGACTCATTAGACTTGACATTACCATAAAATATACACAGTTGCTCCATGCATTATATCTAATTCTTTTTCTAACAATTTTCAGTGTTATTGCAGAGTCAAGGAAGGAGGAGCTTATCTCAGGCCCCTTGCTGCCAGGTTCACAACCTGCGACTCTTTTTTCCAGCAGTGATCTTGTTCCCTACAATAAACCAGCTTTTATATCTGAAAATGAGGAGTTATTTGCTGGAAATAACACAGAAGTCACAACAGATGGACAATCTGATTTGCTTCAATTGCCTATTCATGATGCTGGCTGTGACTCGAATGGTGTTCCAGAGTTGGAATCTGGTGCTACATCTCCACAAGATCAGAGAAATGCAACAGTTTCAGACATTAACTCAAAGCCATTTCAATCATTGGCAATGATTCAAAGATCAAAGTCAAGGCAACGGGCTCTGGAGCTTCGTGATAGTGCAAAAGCAGCTAAAAGCTGTTTGTATGTTGAGAATGATACAAACAGCCTACAGCCTAGCTCTTTGAGGGAGTCCTCATGTATGGGTGACCCTACTTCTGTTGGGAGATCTAGTCAGGGTGGCGAAAATGTAGATCGTTCCAAATCAAGTAGAGAACTGATTGAAGAGGATCTCTCTTGTTTAAGATGCTTTGGCTCTGTTGGAGTCGGTTCATGTCCTCAGCAGGTTGGAGGTCAAATAACTGATGCGGTATCTGCTTCTCCAAGGTTGAAGGTAAACCCATTTCAGTATATTCAGTTAATGTGATGATAAATTAGAAACTTGAATGTTGTACAAGATAATCACTAGCCTGATCTAAATTGTCAATACTTCTGTTTTTGTCAGGAGGGTGATGCTGTGCAATCCAATGTTGGTAGAAGTCTGATTGATGAAATGGATCACGTGGAACAATCCATGACTGAAGGATCTAAATCATCATCTGTTAGGATTTCTCACCTTCTACTGGAGCATGTTGATGAGTTGGAAACAGTTGAACCTGTTGATATCGACTGTGAAAGCGGTATGGTGGAAGATGCAAAAGTTCATGATGTAGATAACAGGGAAACAGGCAGCAACCTTCACTCTAGTAGAATTACAAGATCTGGACGTTCTAAAGTATCTCCTGTTAGGATTACAAGTCCAGTTGATGAAATGAATCATGTGGAACAACCTATGACCAGAGGATTAAAACCATCACCTGTTAGGATTTCTCACCCACTACTGGAGCATGTTGATGAGTTGGAAATAGTTAAAGCTGTTGATATCTATTGTGAAAGCAGTATGGTGGTTGAAGATGCAATAGTAGATGATGTAGATAGCAGGGAAAAAGGCAGCAACAAAGACTCTGGTAGAATTACAAGATCTAGAAGTACTAAAGTATCTCCTGTTAGGATTATAAGTCCAGTTGATGAAATGAATCATTTGGAACTGATTGAAGGATCTAAACCATCATCTGTTAAGATTTCTCACACACTACTGGAACATGATGATGAGATGGAAACAGTTAAACCTGTTGATATCTATTATGAAAGCGGTATGGTGGAAGATGCAAAAGTAGATGATCTACATAGCAGGGAAAACGGCAGCAACCTCTACTCTGATATAATTACAAGATCTGGAAGTTCGAAAGTATCTCCAGTTAGGTTTATAAGTCAAGTTGATGAAATGAATCATGTGGAGCAGCCTATGACTGGAGGATCTAAATCATCTCTTGTTGGGATTTCTTCCTCGCTACAGGAACATGTTGAAGAGTTGGAATTGCTCAAGCCTGTTGATATCTGTTATGGAAACTGTGTGGTGGAAGAAGCAAAGGTCGGTGATTTACAAAGCAGGGAAGAAGGCTGTTCATCACCTCAGCTTAAGCGAAGAAGGATTGGAAGTCAACTAAATGACTCCCTGTCTGCTTCACCAAACCTGAGGGTAAAGCCACTTTTGTTTATTTACAGGGATTTTTATGTGTAGAAACTTAAACCGTGTAGAAGATTAGATAAAGCCTATCTTAAAACTTAACACTTAATAGTCAGATAGATGTCAAAGAAGAATATTGAGGTAGCTCACTTAACATAGATCTGAAGATATTTTTCCTTAATTCTAGCTTTAGTAATGTCTGACAAAATTGAGTCATCATTAGATTGTCAATATACTCAATTTCATTTCCTGTATGTCTGATTGATAACAGATGGGGTTTGTTTGTGCTTGTAAAATTCATCATTAGATAACAATGTAGTTCGTAACGAAAAGAGGTTTTCAACCTTTGTTATTTTGATTTCAATTATTAGCAGGAGCCTAAATCTGGTTATTGTGATTATACATCATTGATGTTATAGTTTCTCCATTTTATAGGAAGAGCACTTGCAGATCTGGAACATAATTTATATTTTATTTTTCGGGATTACACTGTTTCTACTGGAAGTCTTTTGATGCAGAATATCTGTTTCATTGTTGTGACTAACAGGGTGAGCTTAACCTGGAAGAGAGGGATAGAAGTGCATGCACTCCTTTTACATTTTCATATGAAGAGTCAGAAATACCCTTAATCCCAAGTTTGGTCCATCAGGCTACAGGAGATTCTAAAGTTTGTTCAGATGTGGAAGCAGGAGAGGCAGATCCCACTAGCTCTATCCATGATTCTATTGGGCAAGAAAGGACATCTTGTCCGGAAGAAAATGACAAAATTTCTTATTGTTCGCTTGGCTCTCCAAATAGACAGTCCATGGAATTGATCTGTGCTGATCATGCAATTCCTGATTTGGAGAGGTTCATTATGCAAACAGATAGTGAACAATCACAAGTAGCTGGAGAGGGTATTAGCTTCAAGTTGAATCTTTCAAAAAATTCTATAGAACGTGCTAGTCTACTGGAGCAGCTTTGCAAATCTGCCTGCATGCATACCCCATTATCTCAATTTTCATCCACGTTTAAATTTCATGGAGAACCCAATTTATACCAGTCAGTTCCAAATGGGCTTCTGGAGTGCATAGACATGAAGAGCAACCTAGAAGTAAACAGTGATGTTTTCAAGCAATTTGATTCTTGTTATAGTTACTTAAATAAGGGAGTCAACCAAGAAATGTCTTACTCTGATCGCTTACCCCTTTCTAATGCTCAATCTGCCTGGGATATCAAGAAACCTTTTACGTCTCCAGTGGGGAAACTCTGGGATAGAAACACATCGAACCCCGGAAGTTCAGAGAAGCGAGGCAGCTTAAATCCTGAGCTTTTCTGCATTAGTGAGGAGAATGAGTACACAGAAGAGGTGGTTGATGTAGTTCAAGAAAACCTCGTTAAAGAAATGATGCCGACTCCAGTCAAAAGAGAACCGCTTGCTGATGTTACAGAAAATCCAAACCTTCCTGCATCTGCTTCTGTAGTTGAGATATTTGCTGCTAGAAATAGTCTAGAATCTGTAAACACAGAATACAGTTTCACTGGGACTTGCAACGGGGTCACTCAGAAGCTTGGACACCATAACAGCAGTAAGAGAGGTCAAACAAATAAGGCGAAAGTGAGCAAAAGTATATTTATAGAAAAATATGTTATGAATAGGATGAGTGAATCAGTTCAGGGTAGGTTCAGTAAGCCACAAGTATCAGGAAAACCCGGTCTAAGGAAAGAAGGCCCAAGTTTGGGTGAGAGGGAAGCTAAGCGGAACAATATTGTGTCCAATGTCTCTTCCTTTGTTCCACTAGTTAAACAAAAACAAGCTGCTGCAATTGCTACAGGTAATTTCTTTTATATATATATATATGTATATGTATGTGTGTGTGTTTGTGTTTCTTTTCCAGTATGACATGCTATTTGTCTGAGAATAAATAAATTAAAGGGGTCATAACTGAATACGAAGGTAAAACCGGCGCAAGTAAACTGGTTATTGGAGTGAACTGTGAAGATGTATATTCTTAATGCAAACCATTTGGATTGATGATGAAGCTGGACGCCTCACATGTTATTCACTGAGCATAAAATTTGTATATTCACATTGCTTTTAAAGCTTTAAACTACAAGTTATGCAATGTTTGAAATCCAGATGCACAAACTATATGAATTTTGTTGAGACAAGAATGTTAGTCATCATATGATTGAAAGACTATATCTCTTGAGCATTCTTATGTGTCTTTTGTTTTCTTTGGTTGGCTTGGTATCTGATTTTGGAACATGTAATCCATTTCAGGAAAGAAGCATAACCCAGTGAAAGCCTTAGAGGCAGCTGAGCTTGCAAAGCGACTTGCACATGAGAAAGAGAATAAACGTAATATGGAGAAGGAAGCAAGGAAAGCTGAGCGCGCAAGAATGGAGCAAGAAAATCTGAAGCAAATGGAGCTGCAGAAGAAAATCAAAAAAGAGGAGAGCAAGAAGAAAGAGGCTGATATGGCTACGAGAAAAAGACAGAGGGAAGAAGAAAAGGACAAGGAACCAAAAAGAAAGCGTGGAATGGAACCGCGGAAGCAGCAGCAGCGAGAAAACAGGGAAAAGTTACGTACAAAGAAAGAAAAAGAATTGAAATGCCAACCTATGGTACGATCACTTTTATGCTCTAACTGAATTTCTATGATTTCTCTCTGCTTCCTACCACTTTAGGAATAGAATTAATTTATTTTCTGCTGCAGGACCAGCGACCAAAAGACATGAAAGCTTCTAGGAATGGAGCAGGAAAGGATAACAAGAAGGAAACAGAAATGGGCGGTGAAAATCTTGGAAAATTGTCAAAGACTGAACCTAAGACAACTATGGTTTCAACAAGTGACTCCATAAAAGCAAGCATTGTCTTTGAAGCTTGTGAGGCTTCCACTGAATATGGTGATAATTTAAAGGTAAAATGATCTGTTATAATCATTTGTTTCCTTCGTATTATCTCGCATTTAGTAATAATCATCAGCCATCACATATAACTTGGAAAAATGAATGGCTGTCACTTGTCAAATATTTTGTACATTCTCATGCCTGAGTCTTCAAATTTCTTTTCCCAGGTAAAGAGCAATCTTGAAAAAGCAACAGTTGACAACATTTTTACCAACACATACTGTGAAGAATCCTATGATATTTCTCCATACAAAGAATCTGATGACGAAGATGAAGATGATGATGACATTCCAAATAGTAAATTTATTCCTTCCTGGGCCAGGTATGTATCTCAAGTATTTCTGCTTATCCGTGTGCGGGATTGGTTATATCTCTTTTTCAACACAAATTCTCACACAATAGTTAAAACAATTGGATCAATACATTTTTAACAGACAAGATTGCCTACGACTTGCACGATCATAGAATTGTAGTCTTAACTATAGAAAAATGTGTTGATCAGATGGTTCATACGTTACTAGCATTTGTGTTGAATATCATGATTCCGTGCTTGGACCTCTCTCTGTGATGAAATATTCATTATTCTGTGCTTGCTTTCTGCAGTAAAAATTGCTTGGCTCTGGCTGTTTCTTCTCAGCAAGGACTAAACCCGGATGTTATGTTTACACCAGAAAGTTTTTGCAGCATATCTGAAGGTAATGCTCATAAACCCATCAAAATCATGGACTTTAATAGCTACATTGTTGGACATTATAAGAAAATGTTGCACTCTTTTTTTCGCAGTTCTCTTGCCTCGAAGAATAAAGCAAAAATAGGAGGCCATTGAATACACAAATTAGATTAGATATTGATTCACATCACCCCCTTATCTTTTGTCAATAAACATGAGAGCTTGTGTTAAATGAGGTACGTTTAATTCGTCACCCAGAAGTCTCGATCGATATTGTTTTTAACAAATCATTGTCAAAAAAACATATTCACTTGTTTTAAGACCAGAAGCAATTGACTATTTTTTTTTTATGGGGCAGATTTCAAGCGACCTTTTTGTGAAGCGTCTAAGTGTGAAGAGTCTAAGGGAGCAGGTAATTTCAAGTGTTGTAGTTATGTATATATCAAATGTCTTTGAATTGTGAACACTATCAACACTTAAAAAGCATGAGTTCATCTATCTAGCTGCTTCATCTTCTTATAATTTGTGTGTGAAAAAACTGAGAAGCCATTGAAACGTCATGAGGAAATCAAACAACCGTCTAATGAATAGAAATGCCAATGAGACAATGGAAAAAACTTCGCTAATGCCATATGACGCAAATGTGCCACATGATGTGATCGCAACGGAAGATAGCACCATATATCTATTGTATTAAAGATCGTTTTTGAGATGAGATGGAGATTTAGATACGCGTTCCTTCCCCAGATGAAGTAAGATGAGACGGAGATTTCATGTATTGTTTTCTATTTTCTAATCATAGCAACGGCTATATAATGTGTGGTGCTATGATTCTCCTCTTTAAAAATAATTGAATTTGGACCTAAAAATAATTGAATTTTGACCGACCACGGACGCTCCTTTTTAGGTCAAAGGTTGAATTGCACTATTCAAAGGTCACCTATCCAATACATGTTGCCCGTTTAGATTCCATACCTATAAAGAAACTATTTAGGTCTTGAATTCAGTGCATTTAAAAGGCAGAGCAGAATTGGGGATTTTTTATTTACTCTGGCTTTAATTATTGGTGTGTGCTTCATTGAAAGTTTAAGATATTCAAATCTTAAGATTATAAAAGAATGAGAGATAGAATCAGTAAATCATGACCATCCATATTGTTGATTAAAACCTTATTTTTTAATAATAAAGTACAATAAACTGAATAAAGTACAGCTCGTGAATTTTTCTTTTTAGTGCCACCAAAAAGACCACCACATGGGGTCAGTCATGTTGGTTTTAGAAATGATATTTTTTTGGTAGATTCGGTTTAAAATCACAGTAGATTCGATTTCGATCCTTATATAATAGCAAATTTAACAAAATTTATTATAGTCCAGTATGATTAGATGGTAAAAAACGGTCATTCAGACAGACAATATCTCATTCGAATCATCATTTAAGGGTTCAAACTCTATTTAACTCGTTACAAAATGAATGTGGTGAAGTTTCTTCCTTTTACTTGATGAGAGTAACTATTCAAACCGTATATTATACTTATCCCGACAAATACATGATCTAGTCTCAATAAACATTGTTTTTTCAAAAGAATATTAAACCCACTAATCACTAATTATCCATAATGTACACTTATAAAGTAGTGGATCAATGTGAACGTGATACCTTTATAAAAGACACACTCAAAAACGGTCACTTTTGAATAAATCTACAAAAATTAGATCTGCCCCAAATCCATACCCGGACCCACATGTCATCTGACCCAGTCCAACCCACACTTATACGCCGTCGTTTTCCTCTATATTCTTCCTAATAACCGTTACACAAACCCTAATACTCTATTATTATTTTTTCAAGACCCACCACTCACCACTCTCCACCACTACCCAGTAGGCCAGTACCCACCACGACTAACTAACCGTTTAAACTCCATATAATTTTCCCACCATCCAAATCTCAACCTTTTATCTTCTTCAATTTTCCCATCAACATTTTCAATCGAAAATGCCTTCAAGAAAGTTTCTTGATTTCTTCTTCCTCTGTTTCAGCTTCTTCTTCTTGTTCAAGTTCTCTGTTGATGTTTTTGCTGACAACAACAACAACAATGTCAGCTTCAACTTCCCTTCTTTCACTCTCCGCAACCTCACTCTTTTAGGCGACTCTTATCTTCGAAATGGTGTCATTGGTCTCACTAGAGAGCTTGGTGTTCCATCTTCAAGCTCTGGAACTGTCGTCTACAACAACCCAGTTCAATTCTTCGACCAAGAGACCAATACCACTGCTTCTTTCTCCACAAGGTTCTCTTTTTCCATCAACAACGTGAACCCTTCTTCGTTTGGCGATGGTCTTGCGTTTTTCATGTCTCCTGACAATCAGATTCTTGGAAGTCCAGGTGGGTATCTTGGACTTGTCAATTCTTCACAGCTGACCAAGAACAGGTTTGTTGCTGTTGAATTTGATACCAGAATGGATTCTCATTTTGATGACCCGGATGAGAATCATGTGGGGTTAGATATTGATAGTCTGAATTCAATCAAGACAGCTAATCCGATATCGCAAGGGATTGATTTAAAAAGTGGGAGTTTGATCACTACTTGGATTGATTACAAGAATGATTTGAGGGTCTTGAAAGTTTTCATGAGTTATACAACTTTCAAGCCTGAAAAGCCAGTGTTAACTGTAGATGTTGACCTCTCTGAGTATCTAAAAGAGGTAATGTATATTGGGTTCTCTGCTTCAACGGAAGGAAGTACTGAGCTTCACTTGATTGAGGATTGGAGTTTTCGATCTTTCGGGTTCCTTCCTGTTAGATCAAGATTGCATCCCCACAATGTGTCTGATAGTTCAGTGACAACGGTGCCTGATTTACCTATAGCGAATTCAACGAACAAGCACCACCACAAGGTTGGTTTGGGTTTTGGGATTGCTGGTCCAGCCTTCTTTTGTGTTGTTCTTGCAGTTTTCGGTTACATTTCTGTCAAGAAATGGAAGGGTATGAGAATCGGAAAGGGCCTGAAAACAGAACTTGTGGCAGGACCAAGAGAGTTTAGCTACAAGGACTTACACAAAGCCACCAAAGGGTTTCACTCAAGCAGAATTTTGGGACGTGGCGCGTTTGGGAATGTGTACAAGGCCTTTTTCGTGTCTTCGGGTTCTATTGCTGCTGTGAAGAGATCAAAACATTCCCATGAAGGTAAAACTGAATTCCTTGCTGAATTGTCTATTATAGCTTGCTTGAGGCACAAGAATTTAGTTCAACTCCTAGGCTGGTGCTCCGAGAAGGGCGAATTGTTGCTTGTTTACGAGTTTATGCCCAATGGGAGTCTTGATAAAGTGCTGTACCAAGAATCCAATCATGGTGTATTGTTGGGTTGGTCTCATAGGATCAACATTGTTGTCGGTTTGGCTTCTGCTCTCACATACTTGCATCAAGAATGTGAACAGCAAGTCATACACAGAGACATAAAAGCCAGTAATATAATGCTGGATGGCAACTTCAATGCACGGCTTGGTGATTTTGGATTGGCAAGGCTCATGGATCATGACAAGAGTCCTGTTTCGACGCTTACAGCAGGAACTATGGGGTACCTTGCTCCTGAGTATCTCCAGTATGGAAAAGCTACCGAGAAAACCGATGTCTTTAGCTATGGTGTGGTCGTACTTGAGGTGGCTTGTGGGAGGAGGCCAATTGAGAGAGAACTCAATGGTCAAAAAATGGTGAACCTGGTTGATTGGGTTTGGGGACTGTATGCTGAGGGAAGGATCATTGAAGCAGCTGATGAAAAGTTGAATGGAGAGTTCGAAGAAGAGGAAATGAAGAAGCTCTTGCTTTTAGGGTTGAGCTGCGCGAACCCGGATAGCTTAGAGAGGCCTTCAATGAGAAGAGTCCTTCAACTCCTAAACGGCGAGGCAGAACCTGCATTTGTGCCTAAGATGAAGCCAAGTCTCACATTCTCTAGTATGTCTTTGAATATAGAAGACATTGTCTCGGATGACTCGGATGAAGATTGAATACAAGATGTCCAAAGTTTATACATTTGATTGATGGTTTTATTCTTTGATTGTTTTCACCATTTAGTCTAGTGTTGTTAGTGAGCTAATTCAACAATTAGAGACAAGTATACGAGGAATTCAGTGGCCTTAGTTCAAAAACTAATTCTACATTGAACTATATGTGGTCTCTGCTGTATTTTTGTCCTAACTAGATTCCTTGTACATTTTGATGTGTAACTTTGGTTCTCCTAACAAAGTTTCCTTTGCCACCATTTTTTATATTCTTACCACCGCCAAATCAATTGCCATGTTTGTGTAACAATAATATATAATTAGTTTCTGAGGTTCGATTCGATTCAATCGAAACTCTATATACTAAAGAGGTCTTTAGCTAGCTCTTCAATCTGATACAAAGCCTCCAGTAGTGTTGTGTTCAGTAACAAAACCACCCACCCTTCGAAACTGGCACCAAACCCTATAATCTTTGGAAAACAGGAAACTATGGTCTTTTGTCATTTAGGTACCCATGAGGGGATTTGAACCTACAGACCTGACCACTCTACTAACCCCTCAATGGTGCCTAAGATGAATCCAAGTCTCACAATCTCTAGTGGTATATCTTTGAATATAGAAGACATTGTCTCATATGAAGATTGAGAATACAAGATGTCCAAAGTTTATTGATTGATTAATTGTTTGATTTGGTTTCACCATTTTAGTGTAGTGTTGTTAGTGTGCATTAATTCTAAAATTAGAGACTGACTATACAGGAAGAGTTCAGTGCAGTGGCCTTAGTTCAAAAACTATTCTATATCGAACTTATATGTGGTATTTGCTGTATTTTTGTCCTAAACTAGATTCCAATGTACGTTTTCATGTGTAATTTGATCTCTCTTACTCTGCTGTATTTTCCTCCTAACAATTTTTATGTTCTTACCACCATCAAATTGATTGCCATGTTTGTGTGACAAGAATAAATTAGTTTACGAGTCTCCTATTCGATTTAATCGAAACTCTATTAATAGACTCAAAACATGCCAAACCTGAAGAGGTCTTATATCTGCAATCTATATATACAAAGCCTCCAGTGTTGTGTTCAGTAACAGAAACACCCTTTCGAACTGATAAGAAGCTTTGGGCCGTACATGACAGGTTTATAATACATTGTTATGTACGTAGAACGATGAATATATGTTAAACGTCCGTTCGTAACGTGTGCAATGAACAAGAAATCATCCAAATAAAAGGGTCGAGCAACATGTGGAGTGAACAAGAAATCCATATAAAAGAAGAGATCATGATGATTCAAATCCAAGACATCCTTACATTATGATACCATATCTGAAAACACTAAAACTCAAAGCTCAAGTTTATAAAGACTTTGGTAGGGTATGCAACTCACTAAATAATTCCTGTAACATATGTATGGGCTGTAACAGGTTTATAATACATTATTATATACGTCTCTTTACGTGTAACATATCGATAGATACATAATATCGGATACATGTTAAACGTCTGATACCATGTAATGTTTACAATGAACAAAAAATCATACATAATATCGGATACATGTTAGACGTCTGATCATATCGTGTAATGTATACAATGAACAAAAAAATCATTCATATAAAAGGGTTGTAGTGTAACATTGAAAAAGTTCAAATTTCTTTTCTGTTTCAAGGCCCACCAGATCTTTTAGTTTCCCCCACTAGATATTTTAGTTTACCCCACCTGATCGATCTTTAAATTCTCAATATCAATAGTAAAATTTAAAAATGCGGTCTATATTGAACTATATGTGGTCTCTGCTGTGTTTTTCTCATAACAATTTTTATGTTATTAATTTCCACCATCAAAATGATTGCCATGTTTGTGTGACAAGAATAGAATTAGTTTTTTCAGAGTCTCCAATTCAATTTAAACGAAACTCTATTAATAGACTCAAGCCATGCCAAAACTAAAGAGATCTTATACCTGCAATCTTTTATACAAAAGCCTCCAGTGTTGTGTGTTCATTAAAAAATAAAACCACACGTTCGACCTGTTGTTTATTTTATAATCAAGAAATCCCTCAAACCCAAATTCGAAAATGGATCCCCAGCCGAACCATACAATCTTTAGAAAACAAGGAAACTATGGTCTTTAATTATCTAGATACCCATGAGGGGATTCCAACCGGAGACTTGACTACTCTGTTAAACCCTCATTGAGTGTCATTAGTGCTTTCGAATTGACATTTAAAGACTGACGTAAGATTTTGAAATGGAGTCATGATCTGATCATGATCATAATATATATATTTATGGAATTATTTGTCTGTTGTTTCTTCAATGAAATGATCAGTAGTGTAAATGGGAAACCAGTTAAAGACAAGTTGGTGCTTGTGCCAACAATTTCTTGGTTTTCTGAAACTAGTTTACATGTGTTATGTAATATTTCAAAAAAAAAGTTACATCTGTTATATGTTGATCAGAACAATAGCATAACATGGCAACCAACCAAATAATAACCAATACAAGTCTCTTGAATTGTATTCTGCTTCAGGTATCACACTTACTGTAATCAAAGCTAGAGCTAGCTGTCTAGCAGCTAGCTAGCTAGATGCCAATTTATTTTTTTTCTTGAAAAGAGCTAGATACCTCTGCTGATCTCCTTGCCTTTTCAGTCTTCACATTGAAAACCAATCAAATCTATCCATTATAACTTCAAAGCATCACAGGTGGTGGATAATGGATTCACAGTTCGACTTGCACTAGTGTAAACCCTAAGGATAGGTATGATGCTGCATGAAAAAAAAAATGACGTAAGAATAAGAAATGTAATTAAGCATGAATATAACACCCAAATAGAAACAACCAATAAATAAATACATGGGTTTTTTTGAAAAATAAATAAAAAAAAATTATCCCCATCAGTACTACAAAAAAAAAATACAAGGTAATGCTTTAATTATTACAAGCATTCTGATATGGACATTTGACATTTCCTGATAACGATTTATATGTGGAATCTCGACTCTCTATTGTTAGAGATCGAAGTCTCTCTTAGTTATGTAAGGTTATAGAATCGGATCCCACACTTGAAAGACTGAAAGCATAAAATAATTTCTTTGGGTTATGAAAATATTACATATATTGCTATTGATGATCATGTGATGAGGGGGTATATATATATATGAATTATGATGGTGACAGAAGAAGAGAAAGCACACTCCCAACAAAAGCCAAGACTCTCTTTAGCTGATCCCGGGTTGTGCTCTCTCTCTTCTGTCAACATGATGATCATGATAATTACTTCTCTTCTGCACCATGCACCATGCATACATTCCATACATGATCATTCAATATGTATGTGCATCATCAATCCACCAAAATAATGGATGTCTATGTATACTAACTATATGTGCATATATCATAACATGAATATCTTTTCACATGCATATATATATATATATATATATATATATATATGTTAAAATCCACAACAATATCTATTTGTTATATGAAAAACATAAAACCATTTTATAAACACACATATATATATATATATATATATATATATCATAAAGAGAAGCACAAGCTTTATGGGATTGAAAAATTTGCTGCAATGGAGAGGAAATGATATATTTTGAAGGGAAAAAAACCCTAAAACAATAAGAGAGATTAAATATGTTTTTTTTTTTGGAGAAGCGATACAAAACATGAGTAAGTGAAGAAGATGATGAGGGTTTGATTTGAGAGAGAAATGTGTAAGCTAATTAGAAGTGAAGAGAAACCATTGACAAACCACAATTGTTGTGAGAAGATAATTAATTAAACTCTCTTATTTATAGAGACTTGAAGATCACATCACATCATGACTTCACATCGATCACCAGCAGCTCTAATGTTGTTGCCTGCACCAAGCTAAGTATACGAATGCATGCCATGGCTTTGGTTGTGACAGCTGCTTAATTATTATTATTATGGGAAAAAAAAAGTGGTCCAAGAATTAATATTAATGATGTAATTGTTTATGGTATTGATGATGTATTGATGTAAACGATGTGACTCTCGTTGGATTTAATATATAAGACATGCATCATTGATGTGTTTGTGTGTATATTCCATTTATGGTATATATGTATTTATATGGGGTAGTTTTAATTTCATTGAAAGGATAAAACAATATTTAAAAATTCAAGCAATCCATTAATAATATTAATTAATATGCAGATGTTGACTTTTCATTAAATGAGAAATATCAATAGAGAGAATTAGAGAAATAGAAGCAAATTAAAAGCTTTATGGGGAATTAAAATTAAATTATTTGAAGGATTTGCTTTCAATGGTGGATTGGAAAAGTGGAAGAAGACAAAGAATTAGATGAGAGTTTGATTTGAGAATTGTGATAATTATAAATGAGAGAAACGTGTAAGAAAATTAATTAATAAGATAAGTAGCTAAAATGAGAGAAAAAAATAAAATTAAATAATGCCATGAACGATTTGCTGTGAGAAAATGTCCTTTTTTGCAAAAATTTTGGCAGTGCATGCAGCTCACCGACTAATACTTGAAAGTTGAAACACATGCATTGGCTTTAACAGGTTTATATATAATACATTATTATATATATCTCCTCACATGTGATGTAGAAACAGATGCAGAACTCGGACACATTAAATGTATATTACCATGTGTAATGAACAAGAAATTATCCAAAATATAAAGGTTGTAGTATAACATGGGGAGTGAACAATAAGTCCAAATAAAAAGGTCGTAGTGTAACATGTGGAGTGAATCTAAGAATTCCTTACATTACATATGATACAATGTCAGAAAACATTTAATCCAAATCTTAAATAATTAGGTAGGACATTCAGGTCACCAATTAATATTTGTAACACATGCGTAGGTTGTGATTGGTTTATAATACATTATTATATACGTCTGATCTTCATATATATTAGACATTCCTCGTGTATATTAGACATTTAGCTTGTAAAGTGTACGATAAACAAGAAATCATCCAAATAAAAGGGTCGTGTAACATGTGGAGTGAATAAGAAATCCATAAATAAAAGAAGGGATTATGATGATTTGAAACTGAAACTTCATTGCATTATGATACCATATCAAAGAACACTAAAACCCAAAATTCACCAACTAATACTTGTAACGCATGCATAGACTATGACATGTTTATAATACATTATTATATATCTCTCCTCTCATGTGATGTAGAAAATAGATGCAGAACTTGGACACATATTAGATGTTTGTTACATACTTACATGTATTGTATGCAACGAACAAGAAATCATCCAAATATAAGGGTTGTAGTACTGTAACATGTGGAGTGAACAATAGATCCGAATAAAATGGTCGTAGTGTAACATGTGAAGTGAACCTAAAAATTCCTTCAATTACATATGATATAATGTAACTCACCAACTAATACATGGTGTGTAACTCACCAACTAATACATGTAACACATGCATTACAATGTGACATGTTTATAATACATTATTATATATGTCAATTCTCACATATAATATGTAACCTAGAGACAGATGCGGACACATGCTGAAAAACAAGATATTAATTAATTACTATAATTAAACATTTTTTTAATAATAATAAAATATATTTTTTTTGAAAACCCACTAATTAAAATCTCACGTATGTTTATTATTGCTAGGCAGTTTATACAAAAATAGGGAGATTCTCAATAAATTTATTGCATGTCACACATCTGTTATTATGTTGTTTTTTTTCACCAAAAGATTTTTGCAATATTTTATATGATATATATAATTATGTATATAAATAAAATTTATATACTGCCCAAATTCAAAAATATACGTGTGACAATCGTATGCTCCAATCCAATTTTGGTTGGATAGATTGTGACCACCTATTGCAGGTTCAGGCACGCGTTTCTGTTTGATCTCGTGATCTTTGTTGCCAGATTGTGACACGTGGTGTGTGGTCCCACTAAAGTGACGGTCCGTGATCAAAGTTCATTAACTAAATTTATTGATTTTAGATGGATGTAGAAAGCAATTAAGTTTACTTATTTTATTTTTTTGAAACATTAAGTTTACTTATCTAATTAATTTGTTTAGTTATTGTTTGTAATTTCTTTGTTTGAACTGTTACAATCAATTCGAGATTTGGTTATGGAGACATTAACCTATAACTCTATAAGTAATCTCTTTGTTTGTAATTATATAAATAGAGAATGATAGTAATTTAAAATTCAATTTTTGATTAAGGTATAGATGCCTTCACAAATACAATCAGATATATATTTTTTAATTTTTAATTTTAATTTATTGTTTTTTAGATAAAAAATTAATTCTCAATAAAACATTAGAAGCATTTAATTAGCTGATGAGATAAGGTTGGTCTGGTGGTAAATTCCTCACATTTATACAACGAAATTGCCGGAATTTATGTAATAGCTGTCAAAAAAACAAATTTTCTCAAGAAGAACACTTTGCAACACTGGATATATAAAGAACGTGTAGTTTCTAACTTAAAAAGAAATCCGACACCATGACAATAATCATACTCTCTCGACGAAGAGGAACGATTGCAGTCAGGTGAAGAGGGAAGTTTGCAGTCAGAGTCCAAGGAAGGAAATTATAGTTAAACTGAAGGTTGGTTTGCTCCAATATCCCATCATAGACATAATTAAACGTTTTACTTTCAATTATACCATACTAAAACAAAACAAAAAAACGAGTGAAGCATTTAGGGTATAGAGATGCAAATTCATACATATAAAACTATATGTTTAACCATATATTTTTCATGATAGATATGTTTGAAATGTATTTTTTTTATGTAACAATTAGGACACACACATATATCATTATTCTTATTTATTTCAAATCATAAATAAAAATTTATTTTATTTAGATATAAAATTTAAAATAACAAACAAATGGTATTTTTTATGTAATCTAATTGGTAGTTTTTTTTAAAAAAATAGTATGTATAGATGATAGATATTAACTGAATTGACATACCATTTAAGTATAAAAATGATGTTAATAAATATATGGAAAAAAATATATAGTCAAAAGTCAAAAGCCACCATTTTTTTTTTCAACAAAGAACTTCCATTAATAATTTCAAGATTAAAATAAGATAACATGCAATTTAAAGAAGATCATCACACAATGACATCTCTCAACCTCTACATAGAAGTTATTAAAAAAAAAAAGACAATAAATGAAACAAGAACAAAGTTCTTTTTTATTCATAACCAGACCCATCAATTTTGCTAAATTTTATTTTCCAAATCATTTGAATTGAGCAAACGGGTCGAAACCGGGAAGATTGGCCTGAGAAGAAGATCCACCACCAGAATCAAAATTAGTGTTCCTGTAATTGTAAACATTCATCATTGGATCATAAAAGTTTGGTTGGGGGCCCATGTTGTAATTTGGGGGCCCAATAGGCCCACCACCACCACCACCCATCCCAATCGTTGCATAGTCCATAACCCCAGCCCCACCTCCAACCCCACCTCCAACCCCACTGTGCCTCGCATTGGGATCCTTTTGGGTCGAGCTCCGCTGGTTCTCGCTGTTTCGGTACCGGCGTAAGTAGATACTGAGGGGCTCGACATAGTTGTCAAAGCCCAACTTATTCATAGCCCATATCACATCCTCTGCGGTAATGGTCTTGCGTTGCTCCTTATGGCAACGGTCGTTGGCCTCCCCAGTAACGAAGCTGATGTACTCTGAGACGCATTCCTGGACGGTCTCCTTGGCATCGTCAGAGATCTTGGCATGCGGCGGGAGAGTGCGGCGCATGATGCGGATCACGTTCGCAATTGGCATGTACTGGTCCTGCTCACGGAGACCACTGTCTTCGGGTGGTGGTGGGTTGTTGTTATTATTCCCGTTGTTGGTGGAGTTCACATTGATGGTTGGTGGAAGAGCGATACGGGCATTAACGGTGTTGTTGTTTCTTGGGTGAATTGTCAAAGCTGAAACCAAAAACATATATGTTATGTCATACATAAATTTGATACAAAAAATCTCCAATAGTAAACTAATTATCAAAGGTGGCATGACCTATACACAACAAAAAGAATGTATTTAATGAGATGTATGTATCATATATTATATATGTAAATAATTGACTGACCACATCATTTGTACATCTATACGTGTTAATAAAACAATAACAAATATGTAATGAAATTAAAAGAATAAAGCCAGTAGCGAAATCTTAAATAATATATCTGTTTCGTTAAAAATTTTTAAAAATAGATAAAATGAGGTAATAATAGTGTAATAGTTTAAAAAAAAACCTTTCAAAAATTCCAATATAATACTTGCATGGCAAATATGTGGCAAATAAAAGCAGAAATGGGACCCACTTAGTCCCACATCGACCCTTAAAAAGTCGTCCCCACCTACTACTGTTTAGATTTTTTGTTTTCTTTCTCTCCTTAACAAGTCAAAACCATTTACTCTTCTTCATGTTTTCAATAAAAAAATTTCTGTGTAAAATTTGATATTTTGAAACCACACAAATGTTAAATATTTTTTGAAAATATTCAAGTGTCTGTATTAAAAAAAAAATCACATTTGTTATGCAATAAAAACAACAAAAAATTAATTTTTTTGGTTTTTCGAAAAACAATGTCTTGAAAATAAAAAAAAACCAGCTTAAAGGCTCAGAGTCTCTTGCATACTTTTTTTTTTCTTGATATAATCTCCAGTAGTCTCTTTTCAATAGTTTTTGTTTTCTGTATAAATTTTGATATTTTGAAACGATAAAAATGTAAAATATTTTATGAAAATACTCAAGTGTCTGTATAATAAAAATAAAAATAAAAAAATTAACCCCAAAGCAAAAAAAATTGATTTTTTGGTTTTTCCAAAAGAAATGACTGAAAAAAAAATATAGAAATCATATATTGATTGGAGGCACAGAGTATCCTATAAACTCTTTTTATTTTTTATTTGTTTATATAATCTCCAGTAGACTCATGTATGCAAGCCAATATATATATATATATATATATATATATATATATATATATATAAAGATGTTCTCATTACAACTATCAAAAGATTATCAAGTTATCCACCATTACAAAGACTTGAGAGAGAATATAAGATCAAAATGATGACCAAAATTTATGAAACATTAGTAAAAACCTCAGCTAAATATATGGTTTTTTTTTTTACAAAAGTAATGAAAAATAGATTGGATTTGAAAAAAAAAATTGAAGAGATTGAAATGGAAAAAATAGACATTTTCATGCACACAAAAAAAAAATTTAAGATCAAAAAGCAAAATATGTGTTAAACAGATCTTGCAAGAAAAAAAAATAACATAACATGCATGCAAGCAAAACATTCTTTAGTACAGATGTCTGGATAGTTTTTTTTTTCATAAATACATCAAATATTTGAGATCTGTTTCTTTTTATAAGAAAACACAGAAGGTTTATAAGGATTTAACCGGAAATAACAAGATAAAAATAAAACAGATTTCAGTCCGTGAAAACAAAACAAAGATAATGAAACAGTATACCAGAGTTTGTCCTAGCTTGCTTGAGATAAAGATTGAATCCTTCTTCATTTTCCATTGCTTCTCTCTTTTTCTCTGAATATTTTATATTTATTTTTTTTATTTTTTCTCTGTTGTCTCTTGAGTGGGCACCATATCACTCAACAGTGGACTCATTTTATAGAGGAACCAAACTTGTCAAGCCAGTGTTTTCATGAAGAAACCTGATATAGCCAGTCACTATACCCTCTTTGATTGGCTATTGAGATGTTTTGACTGGCTGTAGCAGGTGGTTGTATGATTTTTATCTATTTTTTGACCCAATTTTTGCCTTTATAATTTGTGAAATTAATCATAATTTTATAAGGGTTTATTTATTTATTGTTTTAACCAATATATTATTAATGAGGTGTGTAATATTTGTTAATTATTATTCATGTTAGAAGGGAAAAATTTTATTTAATTATAGTGTGATATTTAGTAGAATTTTTTTTAATTTTTTTTAATTTTTTTTATGATTTCTTTCAATGAAATGTATTACTTAATGTATTTGAAAAAAAAAATCATCTGCAATTGTATAAAATATATTATAAGATTTTAACTTTAAAAGGCCAGCACGATAAGCACGACGTCTTTAGTATAAATTTTTTATTTATAAATATTATACCACGATATTTTTAGAATAAAAGTTTTATTTAATTTTATATACTCTATTTAATATTTTTAGAATAATGTTAGAATTGCTATCTTGAATTAGACGATTTTAGTTTATGTTGTAAAATGATAAAATCATATTATTATGTTTCAATCATCCTTATTCTCGGTATTAAAGTATATTAACTAAAATTTTGATTTAAATTTATGATTTAAAATTAATCTATAAATTTCCATTCAATCCAATAATAGAAAAGAGTAAAAAAGTTAAAATAGATGAGCGGTGCAATCAAACATTTAGTTAATATAACGTTCTTTAACTCCAAGTCATGCTCAACGGTGCAATCAAACATTTAAATTAATATAGAAACCATATATTCTAATATCGGGAAACAGTCTCTTCATACTTTTTTTTTTCTAGAGATGTCTCTCCATACCTGTGTTTTTTTGTTTACTAGACTGTAAACTAGAGACTCGCTAGACATACAATCTCGATAGTCAGAAAGCAAGCGGAATATACAACCCGGAAAGATGATCTAATTGGGATAATAAAAGGCATTTTTGAAATGGGGAAATATTTCTACTCAGTTAGAACCCGATTAACCAAAGCAACCAAAAATTGTGCAAGTTAGATATGAGGGAGATCAAAAAAAGGATGTGTACATCAATAACATATACATTGAATGATGATAGTAATAAGCAGCTCTAAGGATATACCTGCCACAAAAATTTTGTATTCAGAATATGTCGACTCAAGTTTGCCGGATCCTGTCCATAGCTAGGGAAACTGAGCGTAAATATCTAACAAAATTCACTCAGTCCTAATACGATATGATTTTCATTCATTCTACCGCTTAGTAACATATGTACAGAACTCCATTTGCAAGCTTATGTTCTCTATGGTCTTGACTTACGCTTACGACTGTTCGATCGCTTCCGAGATGTTTCAGTACCATTCACACTGTCCTTTGGCCATTTCAGATCACCATTGCTCTGACAATGAGATTCAAAGGTTTTGATGTTGGTTACAATGGCATGGACTGTCACCTCACTTTTCGGGGAAGAAATGGCCTGCTTCTCGATAACTGCATTCTGCCCACAACGAAAATCTTGAGCTGCTGTGTCTTTCAGCTTTTGAAATATGGCATCCTTGTCCAGATTAAGACACTTTGTTGAAATCTGCACAGGAACCAAGAACGGCACAAATGTTTGAGATGGATCTATTATTCAAAGTAAATATATTCTGTTCAAATGAAATATTGATTAATAATTGACAAATAAACAACTGTGAACATCAATAATCAAGTCTGATCACTCTTCTCACCTTAAAATCAAAAGGGATGTTGATTTGGGTGCCCAGACAACCACAACCATCACTAAAGTTGAGTTTCAACATAATGTCAAATGCTTCATTCGTAATAGTTCTCCTGACATACGTAAATAAAACAGGAGGAAAACGAGTTTCAGTAAAGTGTATGATCAATCATCTAATTTAGATAGACTCTCTAGGTACATATGGTATACATTTCCCTCAAAATTATTTGATAAATTGTCGACCCCACCAGAGTTATATATTGCACCATACGTCAAAGAATTGGATTGAAGATACCTTTTTAGCTGAAACGGCTGCTTGTCTAGACTAGCTGTTTTGTACTTCTGCGTCTCCGAGAAGGAAACCTGGAGATCAGACAAGCAGAAGAGCTGGAAGAATAGGCTAGATAATAAATTGGCAATCACAATATCTTTGAAAAGGTATCATAGACCCAGTATGGGCAGTTACTACATATATTAAGTTTAGTTGCAATAAGAATTCAAAATCAGTTTGCTTGATGTGAGAATTAACCATTACAACGACTTTTTATTCAGCTGTCCACTCAAAAACCAATGAAGGAAGTGCAAGCATCATTTGCATCAAATCTTACAATTCTTTGGTTTTCATGACAGGATGACTAATGAGCAAAGGAATTACTAAAATAACTTGATCATCTATAAAAGCTAAACTGCTAAAGCATGCACCCTTATTATTATTATTATTATTATTATTATTATTATGATAGGAAACAGAATAACAACAATAGGAAGAAAGAAAAAGATGATCACTAGAGCTAACACAACCTTTGGGAAAAAAATTCCTGTTTTTAGTAAAAACTGAGCAGAAATAGAGCAAGTGAATTCACCTCAACAGACTTGATGAATGGCACTGCTGCATTTGGACCGTGCACACTTGCTACCCGAAGAGTCCAGTTCACAAATTTTTTATCTGTAATGCAAAGTGAATGGATCATGTGAGAAAGCTAAAAAGCAAAGCCTCAATTAATTGCTACACACTAAACTTAAAATTAATAGTAAATGTTTTAGACTGCCAACAGCTTTGGCTCAATCCACTTTAGTTATGTGAGATACATATAAGGTTCTTGGTTCAAAGTCTTGAACAGAAGACATAGTACGGAGCTCATCAAAATTGGTCAGCTCAAATGATAGGTTTTTTCGCCAGTAGAGGATCCAAGGTCCCATAGAAACCGTAAGAAAAGTATTATGTTTTTTAGATGGTTAGGAACATCAATGTCCCTTTTTTTTCTTGTGGAAAGTCAGGGAACCAAAAGATAGGTCCGTGTTAGAAGGAACAATGCATTGACACAGGTATAAAATGCATGTACTGATGTATAATCAATAATGCATGGTGCAAGTGAAATAAGGATTATAACCCCCCTCAAAAGATACCTGCACTCAAGGATTGAGTTACAATGATCTGGAAAAGATCAATTCTAATATATGGAGGAATCCGCAAATTGAGCGAGTCCATGACCCCTGCAATAACCTGTTGTTCAAATTAATAAAGCATACATAGCTGAAGTTCAAGGAATATCAGAATGTATGCTATATGGAGACATGAAGGCTCATAAGCAATAGGTAAGGTAATCTGTCCTTACAGCAGTCACAGAATAGTGAATGGACACCCAAAATATATTGATATAGATCTAGCTGATATTTAAGAAGAGCAGCTGCAGTGAAAGAGATTACAAACTTGTCCAACAAATGGAACTTTAAACTTTATAGCTTATTCACAATTTCAGAACCAGAAGGGCTTTAAGAAGAAAAACATGGGAAGAAGAGAAAAACAAAATCTCTTGCAAAAAAATACAAACTGCAATACCTTATCTACAAACCCATGGATCACCAGACTTGCTTTCTTGTCCTTTGGAGTTTTCTGTAAAGTTGAACACAACACATTAAAGACATTATAGCCGTAGAAACTTAATAAAAATCAGATGTCATGGTTACAATGGTCATAATCAGTAATCACAGCACCCAATTTACACCCAATTTGATGATAAAAAAAAATAACACCCAATTTGATGATAAAAAAAAATAATTTTTTTTATCAGAATACTTTTATAGACTTGAGCCATCTAAGCATTCCTATCCTAAGTGAAGCATGAAATTAGTCAGCACGGCATAATGGATATTGCATGTGCGTTGTTCCTTAGATGCTTTTTGCTGTTCCATCATCTTGTTAGAATCCTATATTTATCAGTTTATCGATTATCTTAGCAGGAGCAACGATGAGGATCTAATCTGGATAATCGGGGAATGCTGCAAGATTGTCTCCTCCTTAACACAAAAGAAATCAAACCAGTGGTCTTACTTAGATATTACAATGCTAAACATCTACAGCCCTTTTTTATGATAGTTCTTTCTAGTTATGGTCGACAGTGGCTTATGTAAGTGTTGCCCCTATATTCCAGGTCATTTTTTCTCTGTCTTGGTAAATAAGATAACATTCCGAGGAACAAACCTGAGCACTGAAGCAAAGGAGGATATATGAGGTTACAAGAACCAATATCTATGATTCGATTATATCCCAAATAATCCAAAACCCAAAATGTAGGTTTGCAACAAGTAGGAATCTAGGTTTAATGTTGAACCAAGAAAGGAGCTATAAATGCACTTAAAATATTTCGATTACTAGGCAAGCTGTAAAAAAAAATACCTGAAGATTCACAATAACAATCTTCCCCCCACCGCGGAGGGATTTAAGAGGAAGATTGCATGCAGGAGTGATCTGCAAACTGCACAGAGTAATCATGGTCATGACCATCAAACAAAGCATCCCAAAAGAGGAACATGAGAAACACGTCAAAGTAATCTACAATAGCTTTTGGTATGTTACACCATAATTTGTTTTAAGTACTATAAGATAAGGGAAACATTATTACCTTGTACCCAGACATAGTACAACATCAGCCATTCTACAATGTTTTTCCGCTGGATTCATTTCCTTGGGAGGCAGTGCATCCTGTAGACAGAGCAAATAAAAAGCATATTTGCTCTAATATTGTTAGAAGAAACGGCTTGGTTGAATGTGAAAAAATTTGAAACAACATAAAATTTGTTCAGTCTCATTGAAAAATGCAACCTATAAAATGTATAATATATACCTCCCAGTCAAGAACTGTATCCTTAAGTTTTGCTCCGCATTTTGCATCAGAACAGCGTCGCGATGTCTCCTTTAATCCAATTGTTTCCACCTCAAAATCACGAAAATACCTTCACATATTTTATCATAGTATTATAATTTCAATATGTTAGGCTAATGAGTTCCCAACAAAACATTAACTATATAAACAAGTTACTTACCTTTAAAACCAAAAAACAGCTTAATAACAACATTTAAAATGTCGTAAGTAGATGGAATTATGTGAGGAAGGTGTCTTACTCGATTCCACATGAAGGACAAGCCTCCATGAAGGAGTTCCCATGCAATTCCGAAAGTTTCTCCCGTGGTATTCCAGACCGGAGATGGAGGCCATCAACATTCTAGCATTTAGAAGTGACAAATAATACAAATTGAATCATACAACCAAGTCAACATGTCTATATGTTAAACTAATACATGTCCATTTGCTGGTGGCACAATAAATAAATAAGTGATGTCTTCCTAATTCGGTGAAAACCATGAATGGAAAAAACATAACGTAGGCAGCAGGTAACAAGTCACACAAGTGTCAACTAAACCGTGGTACCTAGTTGTAAAAGATACAAGGCATGCAGATAAAGAGTTGAATAACAAAGGCCTACCTGACTTATAACAAACTTCAAAATGCCAGCTTTCTCTAATCCAACCAAGGCCATATGAGTCACACCCGGCATTGCGCGATGAAATGGTAGTGATGCTTCCGGTAAGGGTTTGCCCTCACGCTATATTTTAAAAACATGAAAGCAAATTGCAAAATTATCAAAAGAAGTTTACATAGGTAGGATTAGTTAGCTTACTTTCATATGCTAAGGAGCATTCAACTTGTTGGCAATTAAAATTGCTATACTGTATGGAATAGCTTCAGAAAGATTGAATGCAAACCGGTTCATTATTATATAGACTACTCACTTTTTTGTCTTAAAAAAACATTCAAAGTACCAAAAATTTCTTATGTAGTCAAACAGCAATAATGACCATATCAGTATTCACATCTAGATCACAATTATTTTCTACAGGTTGTTGTGCCACACACTTCCATCCTGCTCAAGGATAAAAAACCAACATATGATTCTCACATATGACCTATCCTTTCAAATTTTCTTAAAAAGTGCAATAGGGAAAATAAGTATCGGATAAATGTTCTCCTAATAAAAAACAAAGGAATTCATTAGATTCCTGGCATCATATAAAGTTTATAATTTTCACCTGCAATGTCCAAATTCCTTTAGGACCTCGAAAATCAGGTATACCACAAGACGTTGATATACCTGCACCCGTGAACACCACTAGATGCTTACTCTGCACATACAAACAAACCATTTAAAGAAGCTAATCAGCATAAATCGAAGATAAGTATCCATGTCACCAATAGCATGTGTTATTGCAGGTTCAAACCTTTTCAATTAACTTGGAAAGCTGTTCAATCTGCCATTGCAAAAAATGAAACCAACTTGAGGTTAGAATAATAAACAAGAAAATGAATACTTTTACCATCTCATTTCACAAAATACAAATCATTGAAAACCTTAAGAAGAGCACAGTTGCACAAAATAAGCAAACATATACTTGGAGAAAATTACGAACAAGCAGTTACATTCAAGGGCATAACAAACCAACAATCATTTCCCCCAATTCTCAGCTCCATGTAGAACAATGTGATCCACATTGCAGAGAAATTCAATCTCAAACAACCTATCAATGTGTTTCTTCAACAATCAAACACGGAAAGCATGAATCAATCAATTTCCATTCTTCAACTGCAACGTTTTTATCAGTTCAGTACATTTCCAGCATAATCATGCAGTAAACAATTGATCATCATGTTCCCAATTAACCAACCACAATTACCACATATACAGTACAACCAAATCATAAAACCAGTACCAAGCCCACAAATTCCAGCTCCTAACACAAACAAACCAACCAAGCAAAAACTCAAAACTACTGAACTCAAATGTTAATACCCAGCAACCAGATCTCATCAAACAAGACATTTTAGAACAAAAAACAATCTTGCGAAGCAGACTCACACTATATCTAAGCAGCACTCTAACCAAGTTTGAACATTTAAGAAAAATATTCGCAAACAAAGTGAAATTCCATTCCAAGCATAATCATATCCCTTATGCTCACACAATTATTAACAAGCATAATCGCAGATCATCCAACTCTAACTCAAAACATTGTGCTAAAACATAGGTTACGAGGTCTGTTCCACTTTTCCCCCATCTTCGATTTTCCTCTTTGACTAATAAGTACTCCTGGTGCAGCCACTGCACTATGCTACACATGACTAGACCATCTGAGTCTGAGCCTAAAATTGGTCAGAAACCAGACTTACATTAAACCTATAGCAGTTACATTCAAGGGCAAAACGAAACAACAATCATTTCCCCCAATTCTTGGAACTCCATGTAGAACAATGTGATCCACATTGTGCTATTGCAGAGAAATTCAATCTCAAACAACCTATCAATGTGTTTCTTCAACAATCAAACAAGGAAAGCATGAATCAATCCATTTCCATTCTTCAACTGCAACGTATTTATGAGTCAGTCCATTTCCAGCATAATCATGCAGTAAACAATCGGTCATTATGTTCCCAATTAACCCACCACAATTACCACATATACAGTACAACCAAATCATAAAACCAGTACCAAGCCCACGAATTTCAGCTCCTAACACAAACAAACCAAGCAAAAACTCACAACTACAGAACTCAAATGTCAATACCCAGCAACCAGATCTCATCAAACAACACATTTTAGAACAAAATACAATCTTGCAAAGCAGACTCGCACTATATCTAAGCAATACTCTAACCAAGTTTGAACATTTAAGAAAAATAAATAAACAAACAAAGTGAAATTCCATTCCAAGCATGGTAAAATCATGAAAACTAAAATGCAAACATACACATAAACAATTGCAAGAACCCAGAAGCCAAAAAGAGAGAAAAGTAAAAAAAAGACTCACTTTTTCTAGCAGGACTTTAGGTGGGTCGAAGAATTCAGTCATTCCAACGTTGCCCACATCTTCTATGAACGAGAGCTTCTCTGCATAGCCTAAAGACATGGTTGGGTCTGTGTCTGACTCCCTACAAAGTTGATTTAAAAAAAGGCACTAGTTCTATACGAGAGAGAGTGAAAAATAAGTGCTTTTTTATTGTTCTTTGCTGGGTTGTTCTTCTTTTCTATTGCTCAAAAGCACCTTAGAAGTCTTTTGCTTCTTTTAAGGAGACCCCAAAATCCAAAATAGCACTTAGTTTTACCTGCATAAAAGGAAAGAATTCTTTAGTTTCCTTTTTCTTTTTCTGTTCAGTCCTTACTCATTTGAAATTTTACTTCAATACCCATTTCTTTGTACTTGAGAATTCTAATTTGAAACTAACGTCGAAATCGGGTCAAGGGTCTGTGGAGAACTATCGAATTGAAGCATTATTATTGCGGCCCAAATAGTCTAGCGGGTTAAGGGTCTGTTGAGATTTTTCGGTACGGTTCAAATAGTCAAGCGGGTTAGGAGTATATTCAAACTTGTCGAATTTAAGCATTATTAGTTACATGTATAACATGGGTTTGTTGATAGTGCAGCTCAAATAATCTACTGAGAGCTATCGAGACTTGTCGAGTTCAAACATTATTAACATAACTAGGTAGCAGAGATCTCGTCAAGGGTGTGACCTAGAGAGTCAAGACTAAGTTAGGGATTTGGCAAAGTTTGCTGAAATTAAGCACATATGACATACAAAATGGAAGGCAATGGTTTTTTTTTTCAAATAATTCTTGTTTCTATATATCAAAACGGAGATCTAAAGCTATTCTTGTTATATCATTTAACTTTAACTAATGTCACTCATGAAAGTTTGATATTTTAACTCATTTCTCATTCAACTTCTGTTAAAACTCTATTAAATTATTTGTTCAAACCTACCTATTTTTCATTTGTTGACGATGATTTTTTAAAAGTCAACTAGTCAACAATTCAATATGATGATCTATGAATAAAAGCACTAATAGCAGACAAATAACAAGAGAGATTTTACGTGGTAAAACTTCGATAACGGAGAAACATCCACGTGTGTCGCCGAGCGATAGAAAAAAGTGTTTCACTATGAAAAATACCGATTACAAACTCTGTTCTCTCACACTGCCACTCATTTCTTATTTTTGATCCTCTTTTACAGTGATATTGTAGTAGTATTTATATGGTTTAATCTAGGGTTGTCCTACTTCTTGTCGTACAAGTAGTGGATTCATTAATTAGAATCTTACTGAGATTCTGGTAAAGTAGATTGATTAGGACTCGTTTCTTGTTTGGTGTTTATCCTTCTAGAAGTTTTGAGTTCTTTCATGATTAGAATTCTCTGATATTGGAGAGGAAATACATATATTTCCTTATTTGAAGTGTGATTTTTATGTTTCATATCTAAGTGAATCTATGTTTGATAAGGCGTATATTGATAGGATTATATTTCTTATTTTGGCAGAGTAGATCTTGCTGAGTAGAGATTTTCGACGAGCAGGATCTTCGCTCATTAATAATTCTTTAATTGGACGACTTTACTTGACGGATACGCTTTTGACTTCCATATCAGTTTTCTTGATGACGTGTCCAGACCCGGTGACTTGTCCTCGGTCAGCATCCATTTCATTGATTGATTGACTTTTTATGACGTGGACTACTATATTTCCGCATTATCCGCTATTTTTGCAGACGTGTTATGCTATCGAAAAATTCATATAACAATACCCCCTCAAATCCGCGAGATGAGTTCTTGGCGACTCGACGAAGAGGATTTGAATAGTTCTCCTTTGATTTTTTTTAACGCTCTAACCACGTCATTATTCTCTTGCAAACTGATAATCTTCAAGAAAGGTTACGTTGATGAGATACACTTTTAGGTCTATATCTGCAAGTGTCTTCGGGACACAGATCGGGTCGCTAAGATGCCTTTGGATACTTTGTGGTGAGATGAATTTGCACTTGGCCTAGTCGGACCATGGTCAATCGCCAAATGATCGTAGTCATCTTTTTAAGCAATCAACTTCTGATTTCTTTCTTTTTATGTGGATGTCTCTCTTAAGAGAGGGGTGCCGAAAGGAATGTTGAGGCGGAAGATTTAGATACTTCTTTAACTATTCTTTTGCTATTCTTTTTTAAGGCCTTCCAGCTGACATTCATGCAAAAAGAAACTACTTTATGTGTATAAATATAATTTTAACTTCTTATTTACTTGCATTTGATTCCAATCGCGTTCGACGAATCGCCTCGTCTTAACGAGCCTTGATTTTTGAGATTTTTTTTTAATCATGCATCAGGATGAGCTTGGCATTTTTTTTATTGAAGAGCTAAAGAGCCAACAAGCTGAATGGACCCGCTGAGTTGAATCACTATGGCGAGTTGAGTTATTTCGCCGAGCTGAATAGATATGGCGAGTTGAATTGCCATAGCAAGCTGAATAAGTTGACACCTAAGATTTGGTGCTCGGATGCTTTTAAGTCTCTTTATTTCGAGGAGGTCCCAACTTTTTGATACTTCATTCGGTCGTTTAAGCGTCATTTTTCTTTTTGCTCTCCACGTCTCGACACTTTTTTTTATTACCCGGATAGAGTCTTTTTGTTGCGAGTGTAACCAAGTACCTTTGCCCTATATAGAACATTTTTCTATTAAGCTAACTTTGACTTCACACTTTATATTACTTGACTTTTTTCTTTTTCTCTCTGACGCTCAAATCCTCTTGTTCCTTTGGGTGAATATGTGACCATTTTAGCGTTGTTCAGCTTTTCCCGGGTCATTTAATCTTTGAGCGTTACTAACGCTCGAATCATCTTTCAACTTGATTCAACTCCACTTGGAATCTTTGAACGGATCTTACTAACGCTCTGATCCTCTTCTCGTCTTTACTTAGATCCTTCTTTGAGCGGATCTTACTAACGCTCGGATCCTCTTGCAGTAAGTTCTTATTCGGCTATGAAGCATCCTTCGGTGCTTGGCAAGAATTGCTTTTTCGGCTGTTCTTCATATATACTCGGTCAAGCAGTGTTCGTGTTGTTCTTTTTGCTTCGCTAGCTTTAATTACGTTCCATTTCTACGAGTGATGTGTTCGCCATCATCATGCTCTCATCTTTCTCACCTTTTCTTCTAATCGTGCAGTATTTCATTACTCAATGCTCTTATCACAGTGCATAGAATATCCTTTAAAGGCACGTTCCGACGATCTTTTGAAGTTTTAGTGCTCGAGACAACTTGAAAATTTCAAAGTTGAAGACCACAAAGGGGAACTCATTGATGTTTCCCTGAGTAACGTCTTTCTCACAATCTGAGAAAAATGTAGTAGATGTCGTTGCTCTTAGAAAAGTAAGATGTCGCTCCATCAAGATTGTGCTTCTTAGCATCAACCCCCTAAGGCCACTACCATATATATATATATATATATATATATATATATACATGTTCATGGCAAGTTTGGGCTCTATATATATATATATATATACATGTTCATGGCAAGTTTGGGCTCTTGTTCTCCGAGTTTTAATGTTGCTTGGAATCTATCCCCTAGCATCGTTTGTCATTTGGGAGTTAATGTCGATGTGCAGGGTAGAAACCATACTTTAGGCACATTAGCTCGATCTTTATTTTTTCTTTCGTTGATTTGGGTAGACTTTCTACCTTGTTTATTTGCCCGAGTTAAGTTTTTTTTTTTTTTACAGGACATTCCAATCGTTCGACCTGGATCTCTACTTCCCTTTAAACTTTTTCTCGGCTGATCATTTTTCATATGTCAGATTCTTCCTTTTAGCCGATCTTTCTTATAGATCGGTTTTCTTTTTAGCTGATCTTCCTTATAAAAAGGTCTTCATTTTGGCCAATCTTTCTTGTAGATCGATTATTATTTTTTAAACATTATGGATAATATTTCTGCAAAAGAAAAAGACATTATGTATAAATACAATTTAGACTTTTAACTTACTTGTATTTGATTTCGACCATTATTGGCTCTTTTGCAATTACTCCCTGACTTTTGATCTTCTTGCAAATTGTTCCAGAGGCTCGCTTAACTAACAGACAAGGATTTAGGCTCTGACTCTGGGCAACCTGAGAGTTTATTTTGCACCACTGGGTGTTCTGACTCACCGTATCTAAGTTTCTACCTACTTTCGGGGTTTTTACTTGAATTTTAGCGAGCTAGACCAACCTCAAGGCATTCGGTTCATGTGGTCCGGATCTAGCGTTCGAAAGCTTCCTAAATGCTTTTATGTGCACTTGCCCGTTGGAGCTTTGTATCTTCATATTTTAAACTTAATAGAAATGTAATTTAAGCAGAAAAGTCTTTACCCCCTTTCCTTTTCTTAAAAGGTCAGAACGTTGACGGTGCTTTATTCGCACCTAGTCAGTTCTTGAGCTGACAGTGTTTTATTTGCACCTAGTCAACTTTTCTTTTTAACTGATCTTTCTTATAGATCGGTCTCTTCTTTTCTTCTTTTCCTGTTTACTAGAACATCCACGACATTTAGCCTGAATTGGTTCTTCGTCCCGTTTTTGACCCATTCGGGATCTTTTATTATTATTATTATTATTATTATTATTATTATTATTTCTCGTTTGGCCAAGAAGTGATTTCTTTGGCCGATCCTTCTGATCAATTTTGTATACCTTGGTCTGATCTAGTATTACACTGGTCAGTTTGGCTTCAAGAATGATCAAGTATCTTATTAAACTGATCATCTTTCGACTGATCAAGTATCTTATTAAACTGATCAGTTTTGTTTTGACCTTAGTGTCTTCTATGCTCTTTTTGTTTTTCCATACCCTTTCTTTGAGGGGCTCTTTTTACCCAAGTGTTACATCGAGGCTGACCACGATCATACCCCGAGGTCCATGCACAAGTGACAAGGGATGTCTCCCGGTTTTATCTATTACAGGGGTTTGACTGAATCGTTGGGGTAGTGTTTACCGACCAACACAGCCGCGCATCTCACCGAGGTTTCCTCGACGGCGCCCTGAGCAGTTTGCCAGATGATCTGGTGCCTCGAGTTTGCCTTTTCTAGCTGCTGGGTGCCTTAACCCCTAGCTAGCCCAAAGGGCGTGCTATTTTAGCTTCTCAGCCCCTCGAACACTTTTCATACGTCTTTCGCGGTTTCACGGTGCCTGAGTTCTTATTATCATATGTTCTTTCAGCCTTTTTGGAGGCCTTTGTTGGTGAAAATTTTGGCCCATTTGGCCTCTTTGCTTTTATGTCGCTAAGGACATTCATCTTCGATTTTATTGCACTGCGAAGATTTCTATTTTTTTTACTGGTCTCTCATAGACGAGGCTTCTTTCAGCTGATCTTTCTCTATCAAACATGTGAGTAATATTTGCACAAATATATATAGACATGTATATTTTAATAATGCTGAACAAAAATAGTTGAATCCATGCAAGTTATTGGTGATGGTCGTTGTTCGGGATATAGTACCCTATGAATTATTCTTGAAGGATGTTTTGTATAAAAAACATACGGTATGCATTTTGCGAAATATGTGTGTTTGTAATATTTATTATATAATAAATAATCATACTATGACAGCATATGTATGTGTGGTCCAATATTAGGAGAAATATGCAGAAGCTACAAGCGTTGCATATTATGTTAGAAGCATAGTAAGAAATCTTGATGAATAAAAATTAAGAAAGTGTTTCATAATCTTTTACCTCCTCGTTATTGTTATTCGGTCGTATAGTCTAGAGAATTTTGACTCATCAACCAGATATCAAATAATTTGGCAATAAACTGGATTTTACCTTTAACTTCACTTAATGGGAGATCCGAAATTGATAACATTCTTTGCCCCGGGTCGGTAAATCATAAGATGTTCACTCTTTATACTTTTGTATAACATTTCATCTCAGGCCTTCTTAGATCGTTGTAAGGAAGAAAACAAGACAATTTTAGTGATCAACACTAACATGTGTAGTGGGTTTTTGCATATTCAATGTAGAGTTGTGATGCTCCGAATATCGTCAAACATTCCATAAGGTGAATGGTCTTCAGGACCTTCCGCAAATTGCAACGAACTATCTCATTCTTTTTTTTATTGGTAAGGAATGACTGGATTTTGTGGCTACGAGCAATCCTTTGATTAAACTGCCGAGACTGAGATGGTCTGCTGCTATTCGACTTTTTGCATATGTTGAGAGGTAGTGATTGATCTACTAGCTTTAGTCTTGTATTCAAATTTCTGTTCTTGTTCATCTTAATATATATATATATATATATACACATATATTAGCTGAATAATCGGGATGAAGATGTGACTTCGCTAAAATTGCTTTGCAATTGTGAATTTTTTTTTGTCACGCCGCCTGCTCATTTGCTGTATATGTTACCCCCTAGCCCTCCAACAGTTGTTAAAGTAGGTTTAATTTGAATAAAGTGCTTTTAACATTGCGTCATTTTTTCTTCCTTTTTTTAATGCTTTGTTGAGTAGCCGGTCGGGGTATCTGACAGAACGGTGAGCTGACATATCTGCAATGGCTGAATACCTCTGGTGAACAGAGCATTTGTGATAAGCTGAGTAGTTCCACCAAACTGAACAGCTACGGCTAACCAAATAGGCTAACACTCAGGTTTTGCTGCGTCGTTCGCCACTTGTATGTGGCAAAGTTCTTATTGAATAATCTTGGTGAGGCGGTGAAAGTGAAATATAATCAACTTTTAGTTGCGGCACATGTGGTCATGATCAACTGACTATGTTACCACCCATTTGAGCGACCTGGAGCCAATGCGAGGATTCTGTAAAGCCATTTAAAGCTTTTGATGGTTGATGGCTCGTCGTTTATCTAATGATTGCTTTGATGTGATCACAGTTTGGACTCTTCATCGTTATATTAAACCCGAATAGTCTTGGGAAGCTATCTTTTCCGAGTCAAATATGATGAAGCTCTCACGACTTCGAAGTCTAACTGTTTAACTTGAGAATTCTTCGGCTCTTGTCGGTTTAGTTGATGACGACTCAACTGATGATTGACTCTTTTTTTTTACCAAACTCTGCTTGTGAAGTTGCTCGCTTATGCATCTCCTGGCGCTGATACAAGAGATAATCCACATCCTAGCACTTTTTTTTTGTTCGGGCTTGCTATAGTGTCTCGGGGTGTTACTTCGTTTTATGCTGCAGTCATCGGGATGCTCTTGAATTCTGTGGATATGTCCCATTATAATGACTTTATTAAGATCTGACTTCTCTTCTCAGCTGATCTTTTTCATAAACCAAGCCTCTCTTTTTTTTATCCGGATCTTTGACAGACCAGACTTTTATCTTTGGCTGACCAGAAACTTTAATCTACCAGATTCTTTCTCCGACCAGATTCCATCTTTAGCTGACCAGAAACTCTAGCTAGCCAGATTCTATATGTAGTTGACAAGAAACTCTAACCCACTAGATTTTATCTTTGTCCGACCATAATTTTGGGGAACCAGAATCTTTAGCCGAACAGTTTCTATCTTTGACCGATGATGTACGTGGTGTCATCCGATAATTGACAAATACAATCACGGTTTGGAGTTTTGTTGACATGTCTGATCAAGAAGCTTTAGGAAAGCAACATTATAAGTCAAACTCGATAAACCGTTCACTATAAAAATTCTCAACAAATTGTTAGTCGGAGAACGAATTTTATTAACCGTTTTAAGGATTGACCCTTACTCGGATTCTTTTTTATTTTTTATATTAAGCATCCATCGGGCTCCATTTACGATTCCGGAGTATAAATAATAATATATGATTGCTCAGGTAATAAAAGATAATGGTTAGTTATAGACGAGTTTATTCGTATTAGGCATAACATATTTGATAGAGAGCAGAATCTTTATATTAATAGGAGAGATCAAACCCGGATTGATGAATGTAATTGTTAGCAATGAGGCCAATGCTACTCTTCCATCTTTGATCAGGTCACCACGAGTATATAGTCTCTTATTTGTTGAAACCTTTAAGTGCATCGAGATGAAATTTGATTCCAGCACGCCAAGGCAAGACTTGATTCCTGAGCTAGTATTCTCAACTTGATTTCTATACCAAGCATGTGAGTAGAGTTCGCACAAGTAATAATAATCATGCATTTAATAAGACCAAATAATTGGAAGCTATTAACTCATACATGGTATTATTAATGATTAATGTCGAAATTCGACACCTATAAATCTATGATAGATAACATGCATGTAAAAGCCATAAAGGTTGTCAGACATACCAATTAAGCATGCATTATATGTTCATAGACTTGTGCATGAGTATTATGTATTGCATATGAGAGAAACGTACATAGATAACATGTGAGTGCAATATAATATAAAGAGAATTACACGAGTTATGCGTGTTGCATATTTGTATGTGAAAGTATACTGATATGAAGAGGTAGACATAATTTAATATATCTAGATTACATAAAGTCAATGTCTCAAGCCTCATAACTTTGTTTTGATTTTGCCGTTGTGTTTAGGCGTATCAAAATATTGTTATTTCTTATCACCATGACTAAGACAATTTATTCGGACAATGCTATGACTAAAACAGTTGTGCTCTGAGTCCTAACATTAAAGTAAATCTAAGAATTCATCACACATCACAGTACACATGTACCTAGATTTATCGTAGGTATGTTCTTAGCTTCAAGCTTCAGATATTTATAATCTTAAATTGAATGAAGCATTCCAAATGGATTGGTTCAGTTAAACTTGAGAGTGCTAAACATGACAACATGATATAATCAAACTTGGCAACTTGTTGCCAGCTGAATAGCAACGTGCCTCTAAATCAACGTGATTTGTGCACTATTTTGACATGAGGAAAACATGCATGGATTGTGTTGTTTTTTAACAAATTAGCAGCAGATTTATGGTATTTTAAATAAATACCATGACAATTTACTAAACCATTGACTGAGATACAATATGATATTAATAAATAATATAACAAATAAGCGAAAACGTACCTCTGTGTTCGAATGATTTTGACAATGTAATTTAACGCTCTCGGAAGTGCTTTTTATCAAGATCCAAGTCTTCATTAATTCATTAAATAACACTTATTCGAAAGATATTATAAAAAACTATAATTATTTTCAAACAACATATACATAACAAATTACAACACTGTTTGCTATATCGAATCAGTTTTATCATTATATTTAAATGATTAAAAAATTTGCCAAAACAATTATATGCTAAATAAGCCACGTATGTCATGAGCATAGTAATTTTTCTTAGACAATAGATATTCAATTTTTTTTTAACATTATAAACTCATATATATTCTCTGTTTGCGTAGTATACTAATAAAATCATAAAATTAAACGATGTGTAAATTGACTTACCTCAGCCACTTACCTAGTGTCTAGTTGTTTTATTCTTGGATCCTTTGTTGTTGGACTAGTCGGTAATGAAGAGCCGAGTGAGCTTTAGTTGAGAATTGATTTTGGGTCATTTCTTTCTTTTTTTACTGAATTGCAATGTTTCAGAGGTCGTCAAATATTCCTTTGGATGAATTGTGTTATGGACCACATATTCTCAAAAATCTTTGTACGTCTATTTTGCGGCCAAATTCGCGGTTTTTGATTACGTGCTTTCTAGAGAGAGTTACCTCTATTTTAGCAACCGGTGATCAAGTTTGAAAATCCTCCGTGAATCACTTCCTTCAATATTTCAGGGACCATAAAATATTCCACATGTTGAACCAGATTTCGAACCATATATTTATAGATATCCCAGATGTCTAGTTTCCAATGGTTTTACGGCTCACGATTTCGACTTCGGTAGAGAGAGATATGCTTGTTTTAGTGTTAGATGGTCAAATCAGAAATCAATCTGCTTTCTTCAATGTTTCAGGAACCACCAAAAATTGCTTAGATTGAACTAGGCTACACACCATATATTCTTGGAAAGCTTTGGATGTCTAGTTTCCAGTGGTTTTTACGGATTGCGATTTTTATTTTGGTAAAGGGAGATATGCCCGTTTTAGTGTCCGATGGTCAGATCAGAAATCTATCCGCTATCTGTTTTCTTCAATGTTGCTGGAGCTACCAAAAATTGTTCGGATTGAAATAAGCTACGAACCATATATTCTTGGAAAACTTCGGATGTCTAGTTTCAAGTAGTTTTTACGGATCACAATTTCGACTTCGGTAAAGGGAGATATGCACGTTTTAGTGTTCAATTATTAGAAATTCCGCGATTCGCGACAATGTTTTTGTAAGCTGTCGGAATGGGAAAGCAATTCCTTGGACGGATTTTGACACTTTGAAGTTTTGTGAACATTATTCCTCCGAATGATAGTGGCTTCTGCTTCTGGTATTGTATTTTATCCACTCCCTAGCACTGCCAATAGTCGTTTGATGGGATGTTTCAGATGTAGGATCCACATCAGAATTCTCTTTAGTCTGTTTATGAGGGTTCCTCAAAGTTGAGTTCTTGCCCCTCTTTCTAGCGCCAATTGTTGACGATGATTTTTAAAAAGTCAACTGGTCAACGATTCAATAAGACGATCTGTGAATAAAAACAATAATAGGAGACAAATAACAAGAGAGATTTTACGTGGTAAAACTCCGATAACGGAGAAACATCCACGAGTGTTTCACTATGAAAAATATTGATTACAAACTCTATTCACTCACACTGCCACTCCTTTCTTATTTTTTATTCCCTTTTACAGTGATATTGCAGTAGTATTTATATGGTTTGATCTAGGGTTGTCCTAGTTCTTGTCATACAAATAGTGGATTCATTAATTAGAATTTTACTGAGATTCTGGTAAAGTAGATCGATTAGGATTCGTTTCCCGTTTGGTGTTTATCCTTCTGGAAGTTTTGAGTTCTTTATTGATTAGAATTCTCTGATACTGGAGAGGAAATACAGATATTTCCTTATTTGAAGTGTGATTCTTATGTTTCGAATCTAAGTGAATCTTTGTTTGATAAGGTATATATTGATAGGATTATATTTCATGTTTTGGCAGAATAGATCTTGCTGAGTAGAGATTTTCGGCGAGCAAGATCTTCGCTCATTAATATTTCTTTAACTGGACGACTTTACTTGGCGGATACGCTTTTGACTTCCATTTCAGTTTTCTTGATGACGTGTCCTCGATCAGCGTCCCTTTCATTGATTGGTTGACTTTTTGTGATGTGGACTAATATATTTTTGCATTATCCACTATCTTTGCTGACGTGTCATGCTATCGAAAAATCTCTATAACATCATTCAGTCATGTTATGTATATGGTGCAACTTGACAATTTTGTGGTATTAATGCCCTCTAGGCACTTGCACATGCTGTGAAAGAAACATTTATAGGGTGAGCTTGCTCCAACTATTGTAAGATTTAGGGTTCAGTCAATTTTGGAAGGGCCATGAATTTCTACTACGTCTATATTTGGGAATTTTGGACATGTAATAAATGTCATTTTACTTGTTATTCGTTACTACTTAGTCATATTCAACGTGAAACTAATAGATTGTATTTGATTTATTCAAAAAACTAAGTTAGATATTGATAAATAATATAGTAGGGTAAGACATCTAACAATGATTTTTTGACACAAAATCCGTCTAAATGAATAAAAATGTTACGTGATATTGTGTATCATTCTTTAAAAGTTGTTGACGAAAATATAAACTTATTTATTGTTAATAAGATTGATTAGAGATATATATGGCAAGATTGATGTAAATTAACTATTTTATAACATGATACTTCCTGACTTTGAATGTACAAAGTTCAAATTAATTTCATCAGCATCATGATGACTATTGTTTGAATTCAAAGATATGCATGGCATACATGACCATGTTCATATCTAAAAGTGAGAATCATAGCAAATAACCTCGTCAATATATCTAAACTAGCTTGTGAAATGTGAGTCAGGACTCAGGACCCATTCTCAAATTCATTTCCACCATGAAAATGAAATATTGTCATTTCATTTGAAAATACTTTTTTTTTTCTGCTTTTGGCAATCTGATAATATAGAAAAGGGATGTACAGAAGGGACATCGATGCATTGATTCATTGAACGAAATAGTTGACAATTGTGTGTATGCATTGTATAAAGAAATAGTTGAAAATTGTGTGTATGCATTGAATGAAGTTACTTTTGTGACAATTTAACCATGTACATACTTACTGCTCCCCCATGACACGTTCACCCGATTTGATAATATATTAAATTCGAATCATCGTATCATAGCTGATTTATATATAAAAAAAATCATTTCTATACATCTTTACTTTGATTTTGTTTTATTTTTTGAGAATAATTAATACTATTTGTTTTTTTTTCTTTTGAGTAATGCTACATAATTCAAAATAAGCTCTAATGATATAATGAATTGTGAAAGGCATAGTAAAAACAAATAACTTACACATTATTTATGTTGATTTTTAGGTAATATAGTGTTATTGTTTTATTTTATTGAAATCAGACACCAATCGGGCTAAAAATTTTGACGAAATCAATCATTATATGTATGATTCAAAACAACAACTCCCACTATAAAGAGAGATTTTCCCAAACTTTGCAGTTTATTGGCAAAGTTTGGCTGCAAAGTTTGGGATGCAGACCGCTCTCACAAAGTTTAAAGGGGAAGTACGCAACTACTTTATTAAGAGTTGAAGTTACTACGGCAATTTTGACTTGTTTGCAATGCTTATGTAGATGTGTAAATCGGATCGGAGGATTTGGATCTGGATCGGATCTGTATTTGGTCCAGAAATTTGAACAACAAAAAAAATATCCGTATCCGAAATTATCAACATCTGAAAATCGGATATAAATTGGAAAAATTACTGTACGGATTCGGATAATACAAATCCGATTTGAATCCAAATCCAAATCTAAATCGAATTCGAATCCAAATATGAATCCGATCCAAATCAGATATATCCGAATCCAAATCCAATATTTCAAAAAAAAAAATACAATTAAAATATATCACATTACACATACAATGCATATTGCACATTAAAAAAAAACTGACATAGTTTAATTTTAACTGTTTTATAAAAAGAAATCCAAAATTTTAAAAATAGTCCACGTCCAATTCGAACATAAATCCGAATCCGATCCAAAAATATCCATGTCTAATTTCGAATGTGAGTTTGATCCGAATCCAAATTTGAAAAAGTCCATATCCGATCCATACGAATTATGGATAAATTTTCTTATATGATATATTTTTTCATAAAATTAGTCAAAGCAATTAGGTTAAACCTATATTTTCTTTTAGATATCCATATTTTTACCCATAAATATAATAAGAATATCCATATTTTAATAAAAAAAAATCAATTATAAAATATCTTAATAGAAATTTAACAAATTAGTTTAATTAAAAATAAATCAGATACTATATACACCTATTAATTATACTAATATCTTAAATTATATCTCTTTATTTAAAAAAAAAAACTTAACTCTAACTTATGATAAACCATAATTTTGATGATAAACCCTAATTTAGAAATAATTAGTACTATATTATATCATTTTTCTTGTTGAATAGTATAATACGTAAGAGATGATCATATATATATATATATATATATATATATATATATGAATATCTGAGATTTTTGAAAGTGATTCTGAAAAAAAAATTTGTTTGTTTAAAATTGATGTGAACTTTTTGGTTTTATATTTTTTTTAATCTAAAAACTTAAAAAAAACTTTTTTTTATTTGTTTCTTCGTTGCTATTTTTTTTATTATGTTTTTATTTTCCCTTTTTTTTGCTTTTTTTTTGTTTGCTTATTAAGTTCTCATACATTTACAACATCAAGACTTGCATTATATCAAAAGATTAATTTTGTTTTTATCTCTGTTTTTGAGCGATGAGAACTTAAGAATTTATCATTTGTAAAATTGGGTGTGTTAATAACTTAAGAGGGTTAATAAATAAAATGTATTAAAATAATTAAATTCATTTAAATAAGTGTATTATTGACATTAAGATGGGTTTTTATAGTAATAATTTAATTTTAAATTTTAAATATGAGTATACTTATAAATATGAATATGCTTATCTTATTTATGAGTGGCAATATCCGCACTATTTCTTTTAATTCGAAAAACTAATACATATAAGTATAACCACACCTATGGTTAAAATTATGGGAAAGTATCATTGTCACCCATATATTATGACCTATAAGTAAATCTACACCCTGTATTTTCATTATCGGTCGTTATTCTCTCTCAAAACCAAACGTATTCACTATATTCCCCATTTCCGTTAAAAAGGTTAATTCTTTTGATAAATGACCGTTATACCTTTCAATACACTATGTAAATGATCATTTAACCAATAAGACATTTCTAAAATTATTATAAAAAACAGAATACAGAAACATATTTGCCCTTAAAACAATCAAATGACAGGGTATGGATGCACATTTGGGGAATGGGGGTGGATATAGGTCCCCCCATCCCCATCCCCACTTCCTAGACCCTCCCCCATCCCCCCATTTCCCCATTTTGGGGGAAAATAGGGTTGGGGGATTTTGGGGGGAGGTACCCCCATCCCTAATCCCAGTTCCCCATTTCCTCCGTTTCTCCCATTTTTTTCCGTTTCCCCGTTTTCCCATTTCCCAATTTTACTAATAATTACAAATAAAAAAAATTACATAACAAATATAATATCAAAAATCCATCAGTGCGTTACAAATACAAAAAAAATCCATTACAAAATAAAGTATTTCAATAAGAATTTAGATTTTGAAAGAGTAAATGAGGTTTGTATAGTTAGATTTTGAAATAATAAAAAAATTAAATATATATATATAATTATATTTATAATATTTTTGGGGAAATGGAGAAACCCCATCCCCATCTCCATTTAGGGGAAATTTGTGGGGAAAATGGGAAAATGGGGTTGGGGGAAGGTCTCCCCATCCTCATCTCCATTTCAATTTAGGGATGAAAATCATCCCCATCCTCACCCGTTTCCCCATTTTCCCTAAAATGGGGATGGGGTCATAGGGGATTATGGCTCCGGGGTAAAATGTGCAACCCTATAACAGGGATAAATAGGCAACTTGATAAAAATTAACTAAATAATTAAAAAAAATTCCTCTAACACCTTTCAATAACGGATAACCATCCACCGAATTTATATTTTTAATAAATAAATAAAAAACAACAAAGTCAACTGGTTTAACAACATCATCAATAATCCGAACAAAAACAAAAAGCCAAAAAGGAAAAGAAAAATGAAAATAAATGACATTTTTTTAATGATGTAATATCCAGCGTCACTGCTTACCTAACATAATAATGATTACAAACTTTGAAAAACACATTAATTTGAAAACCAAATTCAACTTTCCAATTTTTAATCCCCAAAATACTTCTTACAAGGACAACTCCAATGGGTTCAAAATGTTGACCCACTCAACCCCAACCATTCTCTAAATTGCACCAATGGAGAAGAATCAAAATGTTGATCAAGTTATTTTCAAAAAAAAAAAATGCTGATCAAGTTTTGATCTCTATATTTGGGGATCAAAATCATCCCTCTCCATTTCACCATTCATTTTTCTAATTCTGTTTTACCCTTATATTCATTCTTCAATTCCTGTCATATCCTTTTTAATTTTTAACTAAACTCAATTAATTTACTATAACTCTTTATTGATAAATGTAATTATTATAAAAATTATACCATCGAAAATATTTTGTTGAGATCTTTCAATCGAATATAATATTACCTATATTTTAATAATTTTTAAAATTTTTATTTATTACACATTTTATTAAACAATGAACTAATAAGTATTTTTATCCAAAACAAATGTTTTCAAATTATCAATTTGTATATGTAATTAACATATATCATAATAATTAACTCTAAATAATTCAGTAAAAATAAAATAATTGTATTAACATCTTCAAGTTAAAATATTAAAACGAAAAAATAACACAAAAAGTACATTGAAAATTAAAATAAAACCAATAAAAATAACAATGAAACTTAAAAGTTGGATAAAAAAATATAAATATTCAAAAATTATATCAAAATCATTACATAGTCAGGTGTGACCAGGAATGTCAATGAGGCGGGTTTAGAGCGGGGAAAACAAATCCTGACCACGACCCAAATAAAATTATTTACCCCCAAACCCACTATTGAAGATCGGGGCCGAAATTGGGAAATTTCCGGGGCAAGGGAGATGGCACCCGCCTTGCCCCTCCCTAAGATTGTATAATAACTAGGATTGTTTTTTGTTGGTTTTAACTTAAATAAAAATAGGTTTAAATTAGATAATAAAATTCATAATAATTTTTTTATATCTTAGTATTACTAATTAAGATTCCATTTTCAATCTTTAAAATGAAGAAAATTTTGAATAACGATCGGAGGTGACCTGTAACTTTACAGGCCAATATGTAACTTCACAGTCAGTCACCAGTGCCACCCAACAATTCATTGTGCAGATAAATGGTGGAGTGTGGAAATGGGGTCCACGTGAAGTGGTCAAGAGTCATCATTGGTTGACCGACTGAGTGGTGAAACGTCAGCGAAGCACCCGAACAGAGCCTCGAGAAATCTATAAATAACGTACCATTTCTTGATTTCAGAAAAATATACGATTCTCAACACAAAAAATACTCTCCTTTGATTGAAAAAACAAAAGCGGCGCCGTTTTAAGAGGTTATTTTTTCCATATACTTGTTTAGTTTTAATTTATTTATTTTTTGGTGTAAGATGGTTTTTTTTTGAACCAGTACAATTAATTAGGGTAGGCAAGGAAGAGATATAATTCGAATTTTACAATCTTGTTGATGTAGATGAAAGGGGTGTACTGCTCAACGAATCTCATTTTTTCCGTTAAAGTTATAATTTAAATTTTTAACTCGTTTATTTTTAGTGTTGAAAATTGAAACAGCGGATAGTTCCAAAACCATTTCTTTTTTTAGAAAATAATTCAGTAGTTTCGAATTTAGATGAAAACTTCAATGTAATGGGGTTTTTGGTGCACAATTAAGATTGTTTTTAAAAGTAAATTTCGATACTATAAGGTGTTATAGGTAGACATTACAGGGGCTTTCACTTAAACCAGAGTTTAGGTGCATAATTAGGAGTTTTTGTTAACTAAAATGTGGTCGTTTGATATCCTTGAAGGCAAGCTTGAATCTTTATTTTGTACATAAATACAATAATGTAAAAGTGGGAAATAGCATAGGTAAAGGATTAGAAATGATACTGTTTTAGATGTAAGACGTTCCGGCTATTGTGTATCTCTCGATAGTGGAGGTCTCGTATTTTGTATGCTTTCACGTATGTTATTTGGTAGGATCCTTCCCATATTGGACCCAACTTTCTTGCACCCTTTTCTTTACTATTTTGGAAGATTCTTCGTGATTCGTCTCGATAACCTGTTTAGTGTTTCGATAGCCTAATTAACCGTCTTTAAGTAACATCTCGAAAGTCTTAACTAGCCGTCTTGATGGCCCAACTAGTCATCTCGATGGCCTGACTAACTGGACTAGCATCTCGATGGCTGGATTAACTATCTCAAAAGCTATAGTCTCGAATGCAAAGTCTTGATAGCTTGACAAGCCGTCTCGAAAGCCCGATACTCTGACTCGGTAGCTTGATGAGTTGTCTCGATGGTTTGACTAGTCGCAGAGAAAGTTTGAGGAGCTGTCTCGATAGCTAGACGAGCCGTCTCGACTGCTCGATGAGTTGTCTCGATGTTCTGACTGGTCACCTTGAAAGCTTGACCAGCCATCTCGATAGCTTGATGAGCTGTCTCGATAGCTTGTCTCTATGGTCTGACCAGCCGTCTTTACTTCTTGAAAGCTCGACGAGCCGTCTCGATAGTTTCAACTAACCTCCGAAATCGGCAGGAGGACAGAAGCTAAGCTTCCGGGCCGATCAGTTACCTGCAAATTTAGCACCATATCCCATATAGTTTAGTGAAGCTTTTATTTTTCTCTGTGATGATCATTGCAGGCCGAAAAAAAATGAAATTTTGTGATATATGATTTAATTTCAAAGTTGGGTCCATGTCATTTTCAGCAGAAAAATCACAATGCAAGTGTTTGAAAATGGGGTGGTTGAACATGTCAAGCTACTTGAAGTAACTAATGATGAACATGGAGGTGTGATTGTTGAAATGGTGGAACCAATGGACCCACAAGCCTTTGCTACTGTGCTTACAGCTTCAATGTTGCATTGGAAGCATCAGGTACTTTTTTCATAATTTTGATGTTACTGATATCGAAAATATTATCAAAATTTCGAAATTGTTGTCATGTTTTCTATATTTTCAACTATATTTCTATAAATTTGGAACCTTGTATGTCCATTGAAACTATAATCATCATACACACTTTTGGTAGTTTGTTTTACATTTTAAAGTGTTTTTGGGACCACATAAGAGGCTTTAGTGGTGGGATTTATTTGCACCAAACTAAGTGATCACATGGTATGGGTTGCAGGTGAATAAACAAAATATTTGTTGATGAATTTGTTTGGATGCATGCATGCTTGGTTCATCATCTTCAAGATGTTTGAATTTGGATTTTAGTTATTGATTTGGCAGCTGCTTTTAAAAGTTTTGATCATAATTTTAGTTTTGTTTTGCAGGGCAAAAGAGGGGTTTGGATTAAATTACCCATTAATCTAGTAAATCTTGTCGAAACTGCAGTGAAGGTAAACCAAATAGTAGTAGAGAAAGTCCAATTACTCATTTATGTATAATCTTGTTCTGGTTGTTCATTACCTGTCATGGTAGCTAGATATGTTTTGTATAAGAAACTTGAGGGAACATATACCAGACCATCTAATTATTATACGAACGATTCAATGAATTAACGTCTGAAATTGAGTACCATCTTTGTTGCATCTACCATGTGTTTGATATATTGTGAATTCTTGGGACATGATCGATTTCAGGAAATTGCTGCTTTCACTAGTTCAAATGCAGAATTTAGTTTCATTGGGACAATGATCTTGATTTCTGTTGCATGTTCAGCTATTCAATTTTGATGCTAGTTTATGATTTGTGTTTGATACATTTGGCTTTTAGGCGGGATTTTGGTACCACCATGCCGAGCCAAACTACCTCATGCTTGTTTACTGGATTCCTGAAACTGATAATACTCTACCTGCAAATGCTTCACACAGAGTCGGTGTTGGCGCTATTGTCTTGAATGATAAAAGAGAGGTACTCCTTTTAGCAGTTGTTGAGAATTTTTCTTGTTCATTCACTTTGCTTTAATTCTAATACTTTCCCTGACTGGGGCGTTAGCTCCTCACACGGGTCTGCTTTGCCTTAGGCACTTTGTAATGAACACCTACAAAGTACATTATTGTTCTTATTGTTGTCAAACATACTCAGCTATAAAAGTTATATACTATTGGTACATCAGTTTGATTTCAAACTAGCAAACTTTATATTGTTTTGCTGTTTCTCAAACTGAGATTTTCTTGGGTGGAAGTTGCTTGTAGTTAGGGAAAAGAGTGGCAAATTCCAAGCAATAGGTTTGTGGAAAATTCCTACCGGAATTGGTGACGAGGTATGTGCCTAACTTCAGAGTTTCTACATTGTTACGAGACTCAATCGTACGTCTTCATATATATAAAGTATGCATGTCTATACAAGAAATAAGGGAACTTTTTAACATACAGGGTGAGGATATCTCTAAGGCAGCTATGAGAGAAGTGAAAGAAGAGACAGGAGTAAGTGACGAGTGTCTATCAATGTGTGTTGTTCATAGTTCTATGTTTACGAATTGGTATTGATGACCGTACTAAGATCACTTGTTTTGTCTGTTTCAGATTGACACCGAGTTTTTGGAGATTCTATCATTCAGGTAAAAGTTTGGAATCTTGACAAACTCAGTGCTACTTCTGTGATACATGAACTCTGTAATAAGATATTAGGAGAACTCAGCTTAACGAGGTTAATTAACTCATAAATCACAGTTAGAGGTGGATTCATGAATCACCTTCACCGTATTGTTCAGCTTTATCTTGTGGACCTTCGGTTTCAGAAATTTCCTTAACGTACCTTAAATAACGCTGATTCTTCTGATTTTGTTGTGGCAAGTGAGGCTTTGTTGAGTTGGTGTTAGATGCTATAACTTTCTTCTTCAATGTGTTTATGGCATTAATGCAGGCAATCACACAACTCATTCTTTGGGAAGTCAAGTTTATTCTTCTTATGCATGCTGCGTCCTTTATCCTTTGACATCCAGAAGCAAGAGCAAGAGATTGAAGCAGCTCAGGTACTTCTTTGTCATTGATATACGAATTGAATTCACTACCGTTTCATTATATTTCTTACACAAATGATGCATTGGAACATAAGATGAAAGCAACACAGCTGAGAGGTGATATAGAATGTGACTAGAGACATTTTAATTCTTTCCCATATGACAAAGAACCTAAATTCTACCTATAGCTGCAGTGCTGCACCTCTACAGTAACTTGAACAAATTTTAGAGGTTTAGAGTAATGTTTTCATCAACTGTCAAGTGCTTAGATTCCTGAAAACTATAAAAAGACAAACACATGAGCTTGGATTGGAGCACGGCAGGATCATTATGCGTTTTGTTTCAGTCGATCTCTTGATTCAGTTGTTCAATAACTGAACCACAGCCAGCTACCACCAGCTCTGATCCCCCCACATGTGACTTATGCCTCTAGTTGTTTACCGCGCCCTTTCTGTCGTCCTGATTATAATCTTGAAGAAGCTGGATCAGATATTGTATGCGATAATTGATGAAATCTATGTTTTTTTTTTCTGCATGATTTCCCTTCATCTCTACAGTGGATGCCACTTGAGGAATATGCAGCTCAACCTTTTGTCCAAAAGACTCAGCTTTTCAAGCACACAACTGAATTATGCTTAGCAAAGATAGACAAGAGCTACACAGGATTTTTACCACACCCCACAACATCAATCTTTGGTAATAGACCGGGTTACCTTTACTTGAATAGCCGCGATCTCAACCTATCAAATTGTGATGATTGAGCCTCCTAAAGATCGATGGATATATAAATCACTCTAGTGTCAACTAGTATTTAATTCTGTATTGTTTCTGATTTATTGATCATTTTCCCTTTCTTCCTAATAAGAGAATTAAGTTCATTGATTGTAAGATGTTCATTCATGTCTTCTATTTCGGTTTACAAACACCATATTGCAGACATTAAACAAGAAAACCATCCCGGTTAGTCCAATTTACACATTAGGAGCAGTCAATAATGTTAGAGTGCTTTATATTATTGTTTGTCCGTTACCCAACACTAGCTTAAGCTTTCTAGTGCTAACATGATATCAAAGCTTAGTTTAGCCTATAAATCATGCGTTTGAATCCCTCCACGTGCATATGTTTATGTATTTATTCCCCAATTGACAAATAGATTCGATGACCATGTCTGTCGTTTCTTTTCTTTTTCTCTATTGTTGATTGATATGTGAATTTACTGGCCTAGAAGGATCTCTCTCACCTTGGTAAATATTTAACAAAGATAAGTGAGTGATTCATGTATCCTCTATTTTTGTTTTTTCATTAAAAGCTTTGTCATTCATTTGTCTACATATATATGTGTGTGTGAATCCATGCAAACAAGCTTCTAGGCTCTGACAGGTGGTCTGCCAAGCGGCACCAAATATAAATTGTTGAGGAAAAACATCAAACAAAGCCAGTTTTTTTTTTTTTTTTATGGTACAGAAGAGGTGTAGAATTTTCTTCAATCTCATAAAACTCAGTGACAATCAATCACTTGCCTGTTTTCTATATTTCTTATACAAAAATGGTTCCATCTACTAGTGTTGTTTTTCTTCTATCACTTTGGTTATTGTTCTTCATCAACTTTGATTTTGCAATTTCAAAGGAGGTTTCCAAAACCAATGACCAGATGCTGCCTACACCAACAACTGTTTGTGTGGACTGCTCAATATGTCCATATGCATGTCAGAAACTCACACCACCACCTCCAGGCTACCCTATATACGGTGCTCCACCACCGCCATCTTCTCAAGGCTCCGGTGACCCTTCATATGGAGGAGCTCCACCAACACCAAAAGCTAAAGCCAATTGCCCTCCAGTTCCTCCGGTCCAGACGTGCTGCGGTACCGAAACCAATACCCCACCTCTTCTTACTGGTCTTACACCACCTCCAAATAGTTACACTTATCTGCCCAACCATAGCTATCATACTCTCCCTTGTTATATGATTGTGATAGTGCTAGTTTCATTCACTGTCTTGTTTTAGGCTCATATGTATATGTTGTTTTCAGGTTTTTTCGTATTTCTGCACGGATCATATCAATATTGTAATGCTACTATTAATCTGTTCTTAGTGCTTGATATGTAAAATTTACTACTGGTTGTTGTTTCCTAGCTTTATGGTGTCCTTTTTCTTTTCTTCTGATCAAAGCATCATCATCATCATCATCATCAGTCATGCTTGTATGCACTAGATTTCATTTTACATTATGTTGCATCTTATATGTTTATAGAATTCTTCATTTCCAATCAATATTCAACTGATCATAGTTTTGTGTGTATATAACACTCTGAGAGAGAGAGAGATTGTAACTATTGCAATAAATTCGGATTTGGAAAGGGGATACGACTCGAACCCATAATCTTATATTGTAGGTATGTGAGGGGCATACCGTTGAACCAACTTCATCTCGTTAGTACATGTTTATCTCCGACTTGGGCAAGTTTGATTACATTGACTTTGATCCAAATTGGTTTTGTCTCTTCTTCCTGAAATGGTCTTTGATTCTAATAATTAAAGTAAAGCTTGCTTTAATTATTAGAATCAAAGACCATTTTTTCTACTTGGTGGTCCATGAAGAGGTGCTACAATACAAAACGTTTTGTTTTCTTCTTTCATGGTGAGACATCACCTCAGTGGTCTTGTGAAGTTTGGCAATCTATTCTAGTGACATCTTAGCTACGTAATAATGATAATAGTCACTTGTCACAAGATCATTCAAAGCTCAGAATAGATTAATGTTCATTGTTTTTGGTTTTTAGTCAGTACTAGTATTGTTGAACTGTAAGAAAATTAAAACGTTGTATCACTTGTGATGTACTCTTATCTCATATTGATCACTTTCTGGCAAAGTTTGGTGGGTTGTGGGAGACAAAAAAGGGTGATGTTTAATCTCTGCAATTGTGGATTGGGTTGATTGACTTGTACGTGGTTTGTTAATGTTCCCTCCACCTGAAATGAAAAAGTAATCTTGGGTGGAACGGGATATATGTATCCCGTTGAGATCTTGCCACGTGACAAAAAATGTTACGTGCCAAAATTACAGTAGGATACACAGTGCATCTACTGTATTCTAGTTTTTGCTGAAATCTGGATCCTAATTTGTTGGTGTCATTTTTCGTCTCTAACAAATAGGCATGTGTGTGACCTGTGACCTCTTTTATCTTATCTCTTGTTTTTACCTTGTCGATCTGCATTCATGGTGCCACATGCTGCATTCAATGCTAATTAAACCAAAATTACCAGCAACTTTTAGTTGTGTTTTGCAATATAACCATCTGTAGATTTAACATTCAACTTTATAAAATATATCATTAACCGATAACCATTATAGTGTCATATCATATGCACAAATTCACGTTTAAATTTTACATATTAAAGCTCGTAAATCTCATATATAGGATCAATCCCTTTACGTGATTGTAACAAATATTCTTTTGTGCTACTACAAACTTACGTTAAGCATGCTCAAGGATTTTATGACCATTAATTAGTCACGTAGAATAAGTGACCAATCACATGAAACACTTTCGTCAAAACATAATAGAAGAAACGTAAAGAAGCTTTTCTTATTTTTTGAAGAAGCTTTTTTTCATTTTTTGAAGTGGTAGATCCCATTGGTGGGACATTGAACCAAAACCAATTTAGTTGAAATTTTGCTTTATTCATGTGAACATGTGAGCCCCTTCATTAAAGATATATGAGAGAAGATATGAGAAAGTTGAAGCTGGCAAGAATGGAAAGCTAACTCTAGAATTTCCATAATTTTTTTAATTCAAAAGGTAATTACCAATTAGGTTTGGACTTTTTAAAAAAAAAAATTCAAGTTGTTTGTGACTTTTACAAAAGTGGTCAAATTGGTCCTTATATTTTTTTCAGGTGCTAAATTAGTCCCTCTAACTAAGTTTCATCAGTCAATTTCAACTGTGTAGGGGTAAAATTGTATTTTAATCCTAAACAATATAATAATGAAGCATGCATAGTTTTTTTAACACATGTATATTTTTGTTTATTTTATTTTAGGATTTGATTTTTGAATAATTTTGACAACAACGATTGTATAATATTAACAAAAAAAAACAATTGTATAAAAATGGTAAAAAACTAAACTGGAAATGAATAGTGACTAAGGGTATAATTGACATTGTTTTATTAAAATATTTTTAGATTTTTTTTAGAAAATTTTAATTAAAAAGGGTACAAATAGTGTTTCATTAATAATATTTTTAGATTTTGTTGTAATTATAATGGTGAATTTAATGTACAAAAAACAAAACAATTTTGCTCTAATATGACAAATTGTACTTTAATTAAAATTATTAAAGTTAATTGTTATATTTCACACCATTAAACCGTTAAATGAACCAATTTGGTTACTTCTAAAAAAAAAGACTAATTTGGTACTTGGAAAAAATTTAAGTACTAATTTGATCACTTTATAAAAGTCACAAACAACTTGAAATTTTAAAATAAGTTTATGACCAAATTGGTAATTATCCTAATTTAAATCATACACTATAGCGTCCAACAAACTATTCCAACTTATAATCGATCAAAATATGATTAGATCATGTGAAAACTTCGAACAATAGTGGTATAAAAATGAGAGAATTATATGAAAGTTTGTTACATTTTTTAACCGATTCAATCCAATCCAATCGTATATATCGAAGGCATGAAGCCATCAATGAAATTGAAGAATGCTTTATGCTACAAAGATTTTACGGAAAATATGTTGTAAAATATTTTCTAATTTGGCAATGACAATTGGCAATAACAATGTGTATAAATAGATGTACAGCCTTTGACACCAAATAGCTCACACCACAAGAAACAAATCACAATCTTACAAAACCCTCCTCCAAAAAAAGAAAACACCACACTACTAACAATTCATATAAATTAGCTCATATAGGCCTCACTTATTCCTCCAAAACTTAAAAAGAAGAAAAAATAAAACTTAAAAAGAAGTAAAAAAAAAAAAAATCTAACCAAAACACAGAACTTACAGCAGCAAAACTCCTAGACACAAGCTCAATCCAATAGCAAGAAATCTTGCACCACCAACCATCACACCAGCATTATCATCAGCCGTCTGATCAGCGGCATCATCCGCGGGAGAATCGGCGGGCGAGTAGGAATCCGATGCAGGGGCATCCTTCTTCCCCCCCTTCTTCTTAGGGGCCTTCGGGGAATCGGCAGCCTCCTCAGGGGCTGGAGCTGGGGCAGGAGTAGGGGCAGCCTTAGAAAGCTCATTAGGCAACAGAACCTTATCGGTAGTGTAAATTGCTACTGGCTGTTCGTCGATCAAAGTACCCGTGATCTTCACTGTGTTGATCTTGGTCTTCAGAGTCACTTCTTGGCCATCGTTTTGAACCGTTAAATCAAATTTCCGATCCCCGTCGGTTGCCAAGGTGTTCATCAATCCATTGCTAGACTTCAACATGTCAAGAGATTCGTAAACCGGCACAGCCAAGAACTCTAGGAACGCTGTCTTGTTCGCCACGGTAAAGTTCTTGTATTTTGGTAAAAAGGCCTTGAATGGATCATCTAGTGGGCAAAATACTGTCAATCCTCCTTGTACAGAATCCTGTAATTAAAATTCACATTCCATCTCAAATCTCCTTTTCCATTACAAACAAAGATTATCAACATTATTCACCTCTAAAGTTTGACCCGGTTAAAGACAAACCGGTCTAGTTCGGAATCTAGATATAAACCTCCATGCAAAAGAGAAATTTACGATTATTTTCAATGGAATGGGCGTACCACATCATCCGTACGTCCATCCAATAAAAGTTTGTCACGTATATATTTTTTGAAAAAAGATCACCAAATCACTTTTTTTAGTAGTGGCTTGAGATATCTAAACAAACATGTTTTTCAAAAAAAAAAATACATACGTGACAAGCTTTTATTGGACGAACGTACGGATAACGTAATACACCGGTCCCATCGAAAGACTTTCTCTCCTAGGAAAGTTTAATATCGAATTCTCGAATTCGAGTCTGTCTGTAATTTAGCCAAAATTCAAAGGAGGACAATGTAATTTTCCCATAATTAACCTAATACACTAATTAACCAGATCTACACACTATTACACCATCACTAATCTATATTTATTTTTTTCAATTAAAACACTAATAAAAATAAATAAATCAATCTTTAACATGCTAAATTACCATTTGACCCTCCATAATCAAAGAAACTACCAAAATGATCTGATTTTCTCACCTCATAAGTCTTAGCAGCCTCTGCATTGGCCAGCAACGCGTCGGCGAATTGCTTGCAGCCGTGCGCCGACATGATTCCCGTGATGTTGAGTTCACTGGGTCCCGGAGTCGGCGCCTCCGCCACGCCTGACGTCAAGACCTTGCTGATCTGGATAACCGAGATGTTGTACGGCTTCTCCTCCAGAGACTTGACGAAGTGAGAGTCGAGGCTGCCGTCGTTGCCCTTGACGCCGAAACCCACTTTACCTCCCTTAAGGTCGGTGATGTTGACGAAGCCGGAGGATCCGGGGGCGGTTCCGGTGGCCTGGAACATGGTGGCAGCCAATGCGGTGCCGTTGGTGATCTGGTGGAGCTTCTTGGCGCCGAAGTAGTCGAGGAGGACGTGGAGGGAGAGAATGTTCTTGAGAGTGTAGATGGAGAGGTGTTTGGAGAGGATCTCCGACATGGCGGCGTTGTCGATGGCGCAGACGGTGATTGTGGTGCGGCTGTTGATCTCGGCGGCCAAGTGGGTGGTCGTCAGGTAGTGGTTGAAGGTGGAGAACTCGGGGTGGGATGCGAGTATGTGGGTGATGTTGTGGGCGGTGGTGGTGGTGGTGGTGACGGCGGCGGTGAGGAGGAGGAGGAGGAGGAAATAGAGAGAGAAGGGTGGTCTCGGCTGCATTTTTGTTGTCGTTTTGAGTGAAGAAAGAGTGTCGTTTTGAGGAGAGAGAGAAGATTGTTGTTTGTGTGGGATGTTGAGATGATGGAGGAGGAAGTGAAGTGAAGTTTGACTTAAAAATAAGGAGATGAGTGTTGTTATAAATGAGGTCTTGATTTGGGTTTAATTACATATTATGCCATTCTTGCTCTTTTGTAGAGAGAGAAAGGGTAAGATAGATAGAGAGAGAAGAAAAAAAATTGTTGCCATTGTTGTTTGAGAGGAGAAAGAGAGTCTAGCATGCGTGGGATGCACATGCATGTGCATGTAATTATGTCGTGGCACGATCGCAGCAGAAGATGCATTATGTATTCTTCTGATACATCCAAAATTGTTCTGTTGAGTGAGATGTGGAGGAAGGGATTCTTTGAGTGTTACGGTATATCGTTAGAATTTACTATTGGTTATGTTATTACCGATTTTGTGATTACACAACTAGTGTTAAATTACTAAAAATTGATATACTGATTCATAGCTTTAATATTCTAATCTCATTGACTAGTACCAAATATACATAGAAGAAGTGTATAGATTTGTAGAAATTTTTTATATGATATAACAAGTTTAATGTTTAAATGTAAGTATATGTGTCTATAGATCTAATGTTGTAGCAAATAAGTGAATCTAAATAAAAGAAAGGAACCAAGCATGAAAGGGATCTAAAATGGGTCCCTATTGTGATTTTCTTTTGTTTTTTTTTTTTGTTTTTTTTTTTTATAAATCTTAATGGTTGAGTGCTCACTGGGGAGACAAAAAGATATTGTGTTTGTTCAAAGTGGTGTGTTAAATGTTGTTGAATTATTTTTGGGGTTTAATGGAATAATTAAGACTTTGTGAAATGAAAGTCGAATGGTGTGTTTAGTATGGGTTTTTAAGTAGATCTTTTTGTAGTAGAGTTTATAATAAATAAGTGCTCGTTTGAAAGAGCTTGTCTACTAGCTAAAAGAGTTTTTTTAATTAAAAAAACTCTTTTTAATTTTTTTTGTATCGTTTGGTTGTCACTCAATAAAACTTTTGGATTATTAAAAATGTTGTTTTACGTCTATTTGGAAAAGCCAAAATTTAAAACCTTTCCAAGCATATCTTTTGAAGTTTTTATAATAACACTAAAATCTTCAATATAACCCTATAATTTAATATTTGCTAGAGTATTTTGGTAATTCTATCATTAAAAAAGCTTTTTTTTAATTGACAACCAAACGACCAACGACTTTCATTTAAAAGCTCTACATCTAAAAAATCTATTTGGAGAAGCCCAAAATTTAGGTTTTTTCAAAAAAGCTTTTTTTGAGTTTTTTTATATAAAGAAAAATCGATAGTATAATGAAGTTTATATAAAATAAAACAAATATAAAACTTATTCAAGATAAACTAAATAATCTTACACTAAAAAAGAAATGAAAACAAGAAACACAATATTAAAAAAAATAATAAATAATAACAATCAAAACAACATAAACAATGAAAAATTACAATATTTATAATGAATTCACTTTAAATTTATACAAAAAATAATTGATTAATAAATATTAATAGACATGTTTTTTTTAATTTTTTATTATTCTATTTTTGATAAATTATTGATTTATTTATTATAAATTAATTAAAACTATATAATAAAGAAAAATATTAAGGATATAATAAAATGAATCATAATAATAGATAGACTATTTTAATATAATAAATTAAATTTTGAGATTTTAGGATTTATTGATTGGATGTGTTAGATATGTCAAACTAAAACTATTATAAATAATAAAATTTCAAAATAATAGTAGATAATTTAATATAAAATAAAATTGAATTAAGTAACCATAAATTGAGGGTAATTAAGAGTATCTCCACTGCAAATATACATTTTTGAGTTTCTAAACAGTGCCACATCAGCATTTCTATTTACTATGGGCCCACATTTGAAATTTTGTTAGAGAAATACATATTCACATCTCCAATGCAATTATCTAAAGTCAAATATGTATCTATTTTATGACCAATCATAATAAAATAATTATTACATTCTCTCTCTTCTTTTATTTTACAATTAATGATCTTTAATATTATTTGTGGAAATAATTAGAAATCATAGTCAGTATTTCTAAGAGAGTTTCTAGAATTAGAAACTCAACTCTATATTCTCTATTTTTTTTTGCCACATCATCTCCATATTCAACTTAGATAATTGCATTGGAGAGAGTTTTTCTAACTTCTTTAATATCTATCTTATGTGGCACTCCATTTTCTCCAAATACATAATAGCATTGGAGATGCTCTAAGAAGTTGACAATTACTGAAAGAGAGATAGTGAATTTTTTGTTTCAAAAAATGATGAAAATTTGAGAATGGAATCAGAAAAGATAGGAAAATAAAAAGGACATAAAAAAACATTAATCAAGGTGGAAAAATGACACAAAACCAGCTATGGTAATGGTGATAATCTGTATTAAAGGTTAATTAATATATATTTATACAATATAAATCTAACAATTTTTTATTTATTTTGAGGTAGGGCACGGGCCCACCCTGGTCCTAAGATGGGTCCGCACATGTCGTGAGTTCAAATAGTATTATCTTTTCAAAATTTTGAAAGTAGAACACTGTTTGGGTACTGATTAGTCGGTATCTAAATTAGTGACCCCACCAATAAAAGTGTAACACGTGACCTAATTTGTGAGATAGATATAAAAAGTAAGAAAAAGAAAAGATTATATACTACACTCTCATTGGTAGGATTAGTATTTTGAATACTAACCGGTAAGTATCCAGACATTTTTCTCGAAAGGATTGTAATAATTCGAAAAAAGTAATAATAATTTTAGTGGCTTTTTTCGATACTAATAAATTATCCAACTTTTGTTCCACATTATTATGTCTTGGGTTGTGTTGCGGTGCTTTGAACTTCCAAGAAAAAAATAATAATTAGTTTTTATGGATTTGGTGGCACAAATATATATGGACATTTGAATCTACGAATACTAAACTATCAACATCATGAAATGCATTTAATGATGATGTTGAAAACGTTGTCAAAAAAATTGTTGAATTAATACCATTAATCTTTTTGTATATTTGGTTTAATTATGTACATTTTGGCAATACATTTAAAAATATTTCTAATGAGTGATGAGAGATTTTTTAATTCAACGAACTCGAAGAATTTAAGAATAATTTTTTAACGAATTTAAAAATTATTCAAGTCAATATACTATCAAGTATCAACATCATTCAAATCAATATACTATCAAGTATCAAGATCAACAAGACAATCAAAATCGTCTTTAGTAATTAGATTTTTCGGTAACTCCTAATTCGGCCCATATAATACGGTGAATTAATTATAAAAAAAAATTAGTAATTAATTAATTTGTTCCAGGTGGGGTTAACATCGATTAATAGAACATTTGGAATAATTTATTATTAATTATTAATTAATAAAGAATCTAATGTAAAAGGACAATTACCAATTAGGTCCTGAACTTTTTTAAAATTTTAAATTGTTTACGACGTTTACAAAAGTGACCAAATTGGTCCTTACATTTGTCCCAAGTACTAAATTAGTCCCTCTAACTAAATTTCGTCAGTCAACTTTAATTACGTAAGAGTAAAATTGTACTTTATTCCTAAACAATATAATAAAGACATGCATAGTTTTTTTGTACACATGTATATTTTTGTTTATTTTATTTGTGGGTTTTGATTTTTGAATAATTTTGACAACAGTGCTCGCATAATATTAACAAAAAACAATTATATAAAAATGGTAAAAGATTAAAGTGAGAATGAATTGTAACTTTATTTATAAAATAAGGGTATAATTGACATTGTCTTATTAGAAAATTTAGATTTTATTTAAAAAATTAATTAAAAAATGTACAAATGGTGTTTAATTAATAATATTTTTGAATTTTATTGTAATTATAATAGTGAATTTAATGCATAAAAGATAAAAACAACTTAACTCTAATACGATAAATAAATGGTATTTACGTACTTTAACTAAAATTGTTAAAGTCAACTATTATATTTAACACTTTTAAACTGTTAGATAGACCAATTTGGTCATTTTTTTAAAAATAGATACTAATTTGGCACTTGAGAAAAATATAATGACCAATTTACTAATTTTTATAAAAGTTATAAACAGTTTGGAATTTAAATAAAAGCTCAGGACCTAATTGATAATTGCCCAATAAAAAATAAAAGATTGAGTAAAGTTAGATGTTGATAAACAGATCACGTGACACGTGGTTGAGCATCTCTTGATCTGAAATCAAGGCATTTTACAGTAAGATTAAAAGTGTAATACACGAAACACCAGATTACAAGTTTAGAATATTTTCTTCTTCAATTCAAGAATCTTTTTATTTATTTACATTCTTTTAAAGTTTTAAAAGTACTTTCGAAATAGATTTATCGGGTCCCATTTTTTTGCACACCAATCTGATGAAATCAATCTTCAGATCCAACCATTTATTATCACCAATAATTGACCGTTGATTTTTTTTTAGCCGACAGTTTGACACTAGTGGATCAAAAGAATGTCAAAATTTGACAAGATCAACCTCTATAATTATAAGTAGAAAAACAGCTTTCAATTCAGATATGAAAGAAAAATACATAACCACCTTAGTTACAAATAAATATATGTAAAAATACATCAAGTGATTCAAATCAATCATATTCATATCCATATACAAGAATCAATAACCGTTAAATGATAAATATTAAACGGATACAATTCAATAGTTATCAACCGTCTCATGTAAGTACGTAGTATTAGTGTAACTATTTGTTAACGAAAGTTACTAAACTATATCAAATAACTTTTTAGTATTAATTATTATTGTTCGTATCATGAATTAATATGTTTATATCAGATTTTAGTCAAATGTTAAGCATTTTTTATTCCGTAGTCGTAATAGATTTTCAAATTTCCACTTTGTTTGTTAAATAACAAATTAACAAGTATAAGAAAACTTTTCTTTTGGATTGTGAGAGTGTTATTCAAACTTATTAGATTATTCATGATATCGATAAATTATATCGGACAATTAACCTGATCTTGGCAGATTCCGTTAGATTTGAACCGAAATATTTTGTTATTTTCGAAAATAACAAAATAAATCACACGTTGATTTGGATGACCAGATGTCAACCTAGTATTTGTCTGCTCGAGAAATTATGGTCAACAATAAAAACCAATTTTTCTTCGATGGCATTTTCGTAGTTTTAGTTAACAGCAGAGGGCGTTTAGACAGCAAGTGTACGGTGATTTTTTTAGTTAATGGTGTGGGGTCCAACACTTCACTGTAAAATACGTGCTCCAAAATTTTGCCAGGCTGGCAAATAGCCAACCATAAGTCGCCAACTGGACGCTCGTCAATTTGTTATGACGCAAACATGTTCCTCCACCGACAATAAGATCCAGTGGTTTGGTTGGAAGCACGAAGATTCTTTTTTGACGGTTAAGATTCTTCTTCTTCTAATGCCACAAACTTATAATAATTTATTTATTTATTTTTAATCCTAGATTATTATTATTAAAAAAAACAATTTTATGTATTTTTAACTTAGTTATCAAAATTGCTAAAGTAGTTCAGCCGGTAGATGAACGAGTTTAAGGTTTAGACAAATGATTCACAGGTCAACTGCTCGAATCCTATCAATATTGAAAACATTTAAAAAAATATATAATCCCGAATTAATAGATATTGTCAAAAAAAAAATATTGTTATCAAAACTAGTAAAATTTAGTTTTACTTTTAGAGAAGTTAATTTTGTAACTCATCCACTTATTACCTTAATTAGAGAAATTCTTCCGTATATAATTAAGTTTGTTCAGAACAACATCTGATATGATTGGTTTTTATCTAATGGCCAACACAACACTTGAGTAGGGTTTTGAACTTGGGATTTGGATAGCTACCCTCACGATCGAAGAGTTGAGTTCAAGTTGTGATTCGAACTCACTTGCCAAGGACTTAAGAAAAATGTGCTTGGTGATTATATGAATAGAATCCGATAATTAGTCATGGTTTCGATAATGTCTTTTTGCAGTAAAACCTTCCTAAATCAATAACTTCTATAATATAATAATTTTTTTCGGTCCCGACATGGGTTAATGAGATAAATTAACACTCGATTAATTAATAATTCTATTAATCAATAAATATTAATTAATAAATTTTAAACGATCAAATATTATTAACTTATAGAAGTTTTACTGTACATTAAATAGTTAGTTAAACTCAATACATTACTAGTTATATTAGTTATAACTTGTAAGATTCCAATACAATGACTCAATGAAAGGCAAAATTAAAACAAAAAGTTAGATTTTGTATTGCAACTATATAGATATTATATAATAATAAAATCTTTAATTTCATAATGAGTTTGTATTGTGTACAAGTCGATTATATATATTTGAAAATCGTTTACATCTTTTTCTAGATATATTAGAGCAGACGGCAATAAACTTATAATAATTAAAAGATGAGAAAATAATCTGAAGTAAGATATTAAAATATGTTTTACGTGGAGACTAGACAAAGATTAACAACTTAATTAGCTCATAATATATACATGCATTGATAGATATAAGCCAAAATAATATTTTATGTGTATTATCGGTTATTATTATTATATATAAAGAGAGGGTGGTAGGGTTTCTCAAGTGTGAAATCTCATACGTAATTTTCATACGGTATCATTGATTGTCACATATGACAACCGGTTAATATGGTATTATAAAACTGATTATCATATATTGATCTCATACGAAAATTACATGCAAAATCCAACACCTGATATCATATTTTAATATAAAATATTTTCTTAAATTAATATTTGGTCTGGCATGGAGAAACTTGGATTGATTTTATTATCTTATTCATTCTTTATTTATTTAAATTATAATTTTGGATTAAATATTACCTGTATCATGTAATGCACCCACTTCAGCTAATCAACAAGATGTACTTGATTTCTTTTAAAAATCACAAACATGAGTTGTCCTTTTCAATAAATACACAATCAAACACTGTGATATTGTGATTCCAGGTAATTCAAGATGGGTTTTTCTTGATTTGGGTTTTTGTCAACATTAATTTATATATATATATATATATATATATATATATATATATATATATATATATATATACGAATTGATATTGGACGGTGGTTATATAACAAATTTTTAATCTAAATTATTATTATTATTTGCATTTGCATTTGCTTTTGCTTTCAAAACCATTAATCATAATTATATAACACCATGACCAAACCATGTTGTTGTTTACTTTTATTAAGGTTTTGTTCACATGGAAAAGTCTTTAATTAAACATAAATGTCTCTATAAAATTTTGTTACTAATATAGAATATATATTAACAATTTCTCTCAATCATCCCAATAAATATTATATCTACATCATTTTTAACATTAAATAATCACATGTGACAATATTTAGTGACTCAATAACATTGATGTGGATGTGATACACCCATCTCATTAAATGATTTTATCTTCAACATCTATAAGGTTATATGAGTATTGAAATCGAATGATCAACCTTCTAATTAAAGCAATGCTACTTCGTCCAAATTTTATATCCAAATCTGGTGTCCAAATGTTGTGACAACACTCTAATTCATTCATTTAAATCATATAAATCTAATACAATTTAAATCAATGAATTATATTGTTGCTATATTATTTGAACACCAGATTTAGACATCAAATTTGGACAAAATAACATTATCGTTATAATTAATCGGTATATGTGGTTTGGATATCAAAGCTACTGAAATTAATTTATGATTGCAAGATTTAGTACCCTCGTCTATCTATTTCATGATATTTCAATAATAGATTTCAAATCTTTGATCTTGATGATCCTCATAATATGACACTAAAGTTTTTAATTATATATGTTGCAAGTATGAATTGGAATTTTATGGGTGTTAATTATTGTGATATTATGTAAATGGTAGGGTCCCAATCCAAGTGATTTTATAATTAAGACAATCCCACCCAAAAAAGTTGATAATGACTACTTGATTAATTAAATTAAATAGTATTGGAAGATTTTTAATGTTTTTGTTAGGATGATTTGTGATTGATGTCTATTGTTGTGGGCACAATAGAATTTTCTAGTAAAGATTAAAGAACAATTAAATATTTATTTAGATGGATGAAATGGAGACAAACAAATCCATTTTCTTAAAAAGTAACTTTAGAAACTTGGACACATTTTTTTTTCTATTGTAACTAAAAGCAAATCTATTTTGATTTATTTTATAATGTTTTTGAAATAGGTTGAGCTTGTTAAAGATAATTGATACATGACATATGTTGGATTATCTGTGCTATACTACTATACAAGCAAGTGAATATCAATACTATTTCTGATGTATTCTCAATACTTTACGAAATTTGGAGGTATCGGTTGATATTTTTGATAATATTTTTATAAATTTGGACCTCCGATATTTTTATTTAAATTTAAAACCGATTTTCATTTCTTGGTGCTATATATTGCATTTCAAGAGCGACCTCAGATTCGATTAACACAAAAATAAATCTTACTCGATTTACTTTTCACTGATGAGTTAAGAATTTGACATTGATCGTATCAAGAGTTTGTTGAAATCTGTTAAGATCAAATATTATATACGTGGTTCGATATCCAAGGCATATCATTATCTCTACTTACACAACACCAGGAAAAATCTCCCTTACACATCATCATAAATAAATATAATGAGACTTGAACCATCGACCAGTAACTTGAAAAGGGAGGTGTGTACTCTCAGGGGAGGTGCGTACTCTCAGCCAATAGCGGATGTAGTACAACAAATCCAAAAGTTTTAAAAGAAAATTTTTCACAAAATTCGAGACTATTTTAGCTAATAGTTAAGAAAATATATCATAAAAATTTACCCTAAACACACATATAAATATCATTAATCTGCACTAGCCATATCAAAAAACTCCTTGCAAGTGCGATGAAGATATTGAACCAGACATGTTCCTTGTTTCTTGCAAAGACAAGTGCAAAACTTTGAAGACTGAACCAGAAAAATGTGAGACCTGTTCTGTTTCTGTGTTTATGTAGTTAAAATATGCTAAGGGTGAGATTTTCAAGACACTTCACTAGACAATGAGGCCTGAAAAAATGGTTGGTGATTCCTGAACCACCCAATTGTTGTATCAATATGGTCACATGCCATGGCAGTGTTTTGACTTTGGAATTAAATTTCAAGCAAAACTTGAACACATAACACAAGTCTAGGAGAGAATTACAGTAAAGGATCCATGTGAGAAATTTGAGAACTGTGAAGTTAAGGAACATAAAGTACAAATAGGATTCTGATACTGAAACTTGAATGCAAAGAAAACTAGTTAAAACACCATTATCTGATTAGTGATTTCTAAATGTTGTGCAGAATAGTGATCGGAACAAGCTTCAACGGCTAATGGAATGGTTTTGGTATGCTTATTTCGAGTGTGTTTTATGACGAGGAAGGCAGAAACTAGGCATGAAGGTCTCTCTATGTACTAACTCAGATGAGCTATAACTAAAGCAGTAAACGTGATAAGAAAACGTAATTGAGGAAGTTAACAAAAGAAAGGTAAATTTATATTACTTACCAATTCAATCTAAAGAAAACAAGTGAATCCCAGAGTTACAACTTACAATAGCATGCAAGAAAGTATATTAAAGCGAAAGTAGAGCATAGCATATATATTTCGATGAAGGATATGTCGAACATTGCTCCAAGCTCTCCTAAGTGAACAGAATGATTAGGATTTACAAGAAATAGGCTTGGCTTCTAAACTGCAAAATTTAAACCAAACTCATTGGTTTTTGTTTATTCCTTAACATTTCATCTGACAACACATATATCATTGTATTAACACCATGAAACAACTTAGTAGGAAGTAGAAAACATGGACATGATTTCGTACCCCTCCAAAAAGGTTTGATCCTCAGCTTCACTGGCACTTCAGAGAGTTGTCTTGTCCAATCCATAGCAAAACTCTTGTCACAAGTACTTGATAACGGGAACTCAAACACCATTACACAATCAGCGTAGCATCGCCCTCTATATTGAGATCTCCTTAAGCGACACCAAGGCGGCCAAACTATGTTGAGAACTGATAACATCCCAACAATCTGTCTTTCATATTGACAAATCTTCGAAATTGTTCAGCTCAGCTATGGTAATTCCTTAATGTCCCTCCTCTTTCGAAAGCTGCTAGCCTATTTTGTTCGGTGACGCTCTACTAGCAGCCAACATCAAATCTTCCAACTAAGGTAAGTTGCAGCAAAAAAATTCAATACGAAGTAATTCTATTTCGCTAGACTAAAATTCAAACATGACCCCGAAAATAATATCACTGAATCACTATACTCTCTCATTTACTTCCCGGGCTAGATGGCTGCTTGGCAATGTGTATAAGGAGGATATGTTGCAAGGTATTGTTTATATGAAGATATCTTGACAACCATTTTCAGTGCTTTGATTTGGAAGTAAAAGATTGACACAATTCATGAGTAAGCCAGCGTGTGAAATGCTAAAAGGAATTACATTGATAACACTAGCCTCTCCTACCACAATCGAAACCACAAAAAGATGACATTTTGCCATATTTTCAAGCCACTAAACTAAACATTGTGTAGCAAACATTAACATCATCCATCAACGAAGAAACTCCTATTGTGTCCTAATTTCCCATCACTTACCAGAGAAACTAACTATCGAAAAGACAATTAAAAGGCATTAAAAAATCTCAATTTAACAAACACAATTTATGACTAAGACAACATATGAAATGCTAAAAATAACACTAGCCTCTCCTACCACCATCGAAACTGCAAAAAGATGATGACATTTTGCCATATGTTGGAGCCAATAAACTAAACATTGTGTCGCAAACATTAACATCCCCCATCAAAGAAACACCTATTGTGTCCTAATTTCCCTTCACTTATCAGAGAAACTATCGATAAACCAATTAAAAGGCATTAAAAAATCTCAATTTAACAGACACAATTTATGACTATGACAACATATGAAATGCCAAAAGGAATTACATTGATAACACTAGCCTCTCCTAACACCATTGAAACCCCAAAAAGATGACATTTTGCCATGACTTTTCCAGCCACTAAATTAAACATCATGTAGCAAACATTAACATCATCAATCAAAGAAACACCTATTGTGTCCTAATTTCCCATCATTTATCGGAAAAACTAACTATCGAAAAACCAATTAAATGACATTCAAAAATCTCAATTCAACAAAACAGAATTTATGACTAAGACAACATATGAAATACCAAAAGGAATAATTACAATGATAACACTAGCATCTCCAACCAGCATCGAAACCGCAAAAACATGACACTTCGCCATATTTTCAAGCCACTAAACTAAACACTGTGTAGCGAACATTAACATCATCCATCAAAGAAACAACTATGTCCTAATTTCCCAACACTTCTCAGAAAAACTAACCATCGAAAAACCAAGTGACAGACATTCAAAAATCTCAATTTAACAAACACAATTTACAAGCAAGACAACATATGAAATGCCAAAAGGAATTACATTGATAACACTAGCCTCTCCTACCACCATTGAAACCGCAAAAAAGATGACATTTTGCCATATGTTGGAGCCACAAAACTAAACTTTGAGTAGCAAACATTAACATCATCCATCAAAGAAACAACAATTGAGTCCTAATTTCCCAACACTTCTCAGAGAAACCAACTAGATTAAAAGACATTCAAGAATCTCAATTAAACTCAAACATATATCAACAAGCTGCACAAAGAGCATTTGCATTATATAAATTTAGATTCTTTTATAACTTCCATCCAACAATAAATTACAAAAATGATTACAAAAATTCAATTAATAAATTATAAACCAAAATGAGACTAATTATCAAAGAACCTGTCTATCTGCTGCTTCAGCAACAATTGGCAATCTGGGCACTTGACCTAACAAACAAGAAGAGGAACCATAAATCAAGCAAACCAAAAGGAATAAAAACATAGTACTATCCAAACTCATCATCAAATCCAACCCAAACCCATCTCTGAAGTTGAAAGTCCTCTCCAAAAGATCAGGGAAAATCAACAAAATATCAAGCACAATAGCTTGCATAGTATTGAACCTAACATATCTACTGAAGTTATTGTTCCTCACAACAACAAAGTACAGAGTCAAGAACACCAAAAACCCATTAAAGGGGAAACTTTTAAAGACTTTGATAGCTGGTACAAGTGGTTGAATGAAAGCTTGGATTGGTGTGAATTGGGTTATGACATATTTGCCATATTGTATGCCATCGAAGAAAGGGTAAAAGTAGCAGACAGCTGAGATTATGCGGTCAGGGTAGTCAGCTGAGTCATCTTTTTTGTTGTTGTTTTTGTTGGATTGGGCAGTTACAGTGAAGAGACTTGTTCTTCTGGTTCTGGTTTTGGTTTGGTTTTTTGGTTTCTTGGTGGTGGTGAGTTTGTTGAGAGAGAAGAGAAATGAAGAGTAGAGGTGGGGTCTGTGTGAGAGTCTGAGAGGAGGAGATAGTGGTGAAAAAAATGGATTGGATATGGCCATGTCCTTGGGAGAGCAGCTAGATTTGCAGAGCAAATATCAACAGAGAGAAGGAGAGATAGGTAAAAAAAGGAATATCTCATTCTAAAATTATAAAAAACAAAAATATTTTTGAAGATATTAAAAAAATATGGAGAATTGCACTAATTTCCCAAGGTTTTGACATGTTTTCAAAAACAACCTTCTAGTTTAGGATGGCGCTAAAAATATCAATCGCAACGGTTTTTTTTTATTTATTTAATCAAGAGGACGTTTGTTTTTTCATCTGAATATAATCTTTATAGTTTATATGTTTTCGAAAACAATTTTCTAGTTTTATATTTAGAGAAAATCTCTTGTCTCGATGGTTTTTAGTAGATGAACAACGATTTTTCCTTAATAAATTTTAAAATTATCTTGTCTTTGTATACAAATAGAGTGTTTTTATAATATAATAATTTATTTCATATGACATACTGCAAGTGAAATAATTCATTATAAACTTGTATCCATTCGTCAATTAAAACATTCGCACTACTCTTCATATCAAGACCCGGAAAAAGAACATTGGGTTTTTTTTAGAAATGTCAAAACTTGGAACTCATAAGTAAGAAAAATTTCATCCACATAACCATTCACCAAGGATGGAGCCACGTGAGCACGAGAGGGGGCCACTGCCTCCTTAAAGTTTTACAGATTTTTAAATTTGTCCCTTAAATTTATAGAGATTTATGTTTTTATCCTTGTTTCATATTCTTCGAAGTTTTATAGTTCTATAAATTAATCCCCTAAACTTTTAGGTTTTTATGTTGTTACCCTTATTTGATATTTAAATTTTTTTATTTCTTTTATAAATTAAGTGTTAATAATTTTCTTATAATCATGTAGAAAATATAATTGATTCTAACTATATTATTATTATTTCTTTATATCTCAAATATAAATCAAATCTCAACATATATATTGTATTATGTCAATTGTAATTTTGTTTCTTATCAAAATTACACTTACTCAGTTCTATCTTAACTAATTTTCTTATATTCTTAAAATATTTTCTCTCTCTAAATCTTATTTATCTCACCCTAGCACCGTAATACAATGCCACACTTTTGATAAGTTATTTATATAGCTTTTGCTTCTTCTTTTTTTAAGTGTTGATTTATATAATTAAAATTTGTCAAGAAAACAGTCATATATTTATGTTTAATTATTAAGAAACTGTATCAAGCAAAATTTTATAAGTTTTAACAATTAAAATAGTTTTTGGATATTAAAAAAATAATAGGATAATTTTTAACAATGAAATTTCATCATCTTAAATGTTTTTCATAAATTCACAAATTAAGATAATTTATCTCAATAAAATTTTATTATTGATTTAAAATAATTAATAAAAAAATAATGTTTTAAAATATAAACAACATTTTTTTTAATTAACCTCTAAGATATATGTCGATTTAATTCATTATTTCATGGCGCCCCTAGAACATAATCCTAGATTCGTCCATACACATAATGCTTTGTTTGGTAAGACTTAAGAGGGAGAGATGGAGGGAGAGAGAGGGTTGGAGGGAGGGAGAGGGATGATAGGAGAACTTCAATCCCTTGTTTGGTTGGAGAGACAATAGAGGGAAGAGGATAAGAGGAGGGAGCTCTCCTCCTTTTGGGCTCACAAAAAACAATCCGCCCAATGATAGGCGGATGAGAAAGGGAAGGAAAAATTGGAGGGCAATGCCCTCCAATTTTTTATTAACCTCCAATTTATTAAAGGACAGTATATTAATTTTATAAATTATATACCAATCCATCCATTCAACTTTTTTTTCAATACAAAACAACATAAATGATATATGTTATCCTCTACATCCCTCATATTACCTCTCGCTCGTAACAAACATAGCATTATGTTAAACTTAAATAGATATGCATGGAATGTGCATGGTTTCACATTCCTCATGTAGCGATTAGGGATAGCAATGGATCGGGTGGACCCAATTTATTTTTTGAAAACACATCCCCTCATAAAACCCCTCAATTAAATCCCCTTAATTGGGGGGTGGGGGTCCAATTGACCCCATTTAACCTATTTATCTAAAATATTTATTAAAATCATGTAAAAAACATTTATTAAAATAATAAATATATATATCCTAATAAATATGATATAATATATAGAATGATTTCAAAAAATATCGAAAATCATCTCATAAATATAAATCTCAAAACTAAATTAATTAATTGACTTATTTTAAAACATAAATATTGAACTAAATAATAAAATAAATAAATAATATATTTTAAGAGGGACGGGACGGGACGGGACAAGTATTATAAAACTCATCCCTGCCCCATACCTATTGTGGGTTTTATTATCTATCCTCATCTGCGTCCCATTCCTACAAAATTAAACCCATCCCAACCTCATAATAGTGACCTACAATTACATTACAGAGACCATCGGACAATAAATGTTAGAGATCATTATATTGCATCCAATTCAATTGCAATCGAATCTCAACCCCACGAACACTGAGAAGATTAAGACCCAAATTTTGATGACAAAGCTTTCCATAACATGTACACTTAGATAATCACTAGTAATTAGTGTCGGTAGAACAGACGAAAAGACTATAGAATCTAGTAAACACATTAAGAAAAGAAACAGTCTAGATTCTCAAAACAAGAAAAAAAAAAATAAGTGTCGGCAATTTGTTTTGGCCTCTTCCTTTCATTCATTTATGAATAAATTAAACCATGCTCTTAAAACAAACATACACCAGAGCATAACAAAACCACCCCCTCTTCCAAAAATCTCTCTTGGAAGTTGTAATCCTTTCGTCTGTATATATACCAAGTTACCTAAAACCTCTTCTATTTCATAATGTTATAAAATAAACCGGTAGGTGTTGTGGCAGTAGTGTTAGTGTTCCGTTCATCAATATTTATATTTAAAATCCGAAATCAAAGCATTTATTATTATTTTTAAACCTCAAAACTTGGAACTCATAGGTAAGATCAATTTCATCCACACCACCCTAACTTTTAGGTTAAAATTAAATAGACAAGCATGGTTTCATGTTCCTCCTACAGCGACCTACAGTTACATTACCAGGATCATCAAATGATAAATATTAAAGACCATTAGATTGCATTCCGATTCAACTCAACGAATCTCTACTAATAATATACCAAGTTACCTAAAGCCCCTCCTATATCATAATGTTATAATGTCATTGTAGGTGGGTGTGGTACCACTTCCAACAAATAAATGTTCCACAAAGCACCAAAATTTGCAGAACCAAATCACAATTACTTATACAACACAACGAAAAGTCAGAACAAAGCACCCACATTAAAAACATTTACTGAGCAGCTAACTTTTCAGCCTCGTATAAAAATCTATCTGTTGTGACGTGACAGTGCAGAAATAAAGCACCTAGTACCCCACTTCTTCAATAGCACAAATTTTTTCCAAAAACTTACATGAAGAGTGCTGTTAATTCACGTGAACAACTTGTTTGCTTTCCATCTTTGTCTGCTCATCACCATAACTCACAGAAAGCAAACGAAAAAAACCAGTTTTTCCGGCGTCATCTACCTAATCATCTCGAGCTTTATTCCATTGACCATTGATAGTTATTAAATGGGTGGTCTCATTGAAACCTCATTGAAACAACAGAAACAACATGTTGATATAAATAGCTAATCAGGAATCGTCCATTTCGATACTCTAATCTAGATAGCAGCCTGTCGGAAAAAAATGTCAGGCCTCGTTGGTTTACTCTTCCTAGTCTTTTTCTCGTATGCAACTTTGATTACATTTTGTTCAAGTTCAGTTCAGCGGATTGCAGGAGAAATTGAATGGTAAGTGTTGTGTTGTGTTACATTTTGTTGGTTCAATTTTCTGATTTTGGTAACGTTTTGATTGTTGTGAGAGTTGTTGTTTTACGAACAGGAGGAGGAGGACGAGAAGGGAGCTGGGGAGCGAGGGGTCCTCGTCTTGTAGAACAGGCAACCCTATCGATGATTGTTGGAGGTGTGACTCTAATTGGGAAGCTAACAGGAAAATGCTAGCGGATTGTGCAGCTGGTTTCGGGCGTAATGCTGTGGGAGGCAGAGATGGGGAGTTTTACATTGTCAAAGACTCGGAAGATGATCCGAAGAACCCGGTTCCAGGCACTTTGAGGCATGCTGTAATCCAGGAAGTGCCTCTCTGGATCATCTTTGATCATGACATGGAAATCAATTTGAAGGAGGAGCTCGTGATGAATTCGTATAAGACAATCGATGGACGAGGATTCAACATCCAGATAGCAGATGGACCGTGCATATGCATACACAATGTAAGCAACATAATCATACACAACATCTACATACACGATTGTGTCCCGGCAGGGAATGCTGTGGTGAGAGACACACCACAGCATGCCGGGTTGAGAGGCAAGTCAGATGGTGATGGGATCTCTGTGTTCGGAGCCAGAGATATCTGGATCGATCATTGTACTCTCGCTAGTTGCTACGATGGACTCATTGACGTTGTCTTCGGCTCCACTGCCATAACCATCTCAAACAACTACATGTTCCATCACAATGAAGTCATGTTGTTAGGTCACAGTGATGATTTCCTTCCTGACAAGAATATGCAAATCACCATCGCCTTCAATTTCTTCGGTGATGGCCTCGTTCAGAGAATGCCTAGGTAAAAAAAAAAGTCGTACAATAGAGGTTCCTGATGAATTTCAAAAAAGATTACGAAATGAATTAACCATTCGAATTACAAAATGTTTTGCAGGTGCAGGCACGGATATTTTCACATTGTGAACAATATCTACACAGGTTGGGAAATGTATGCAATTGGTGGAAGTGCAAATCCAACAATCAATAGCCAAGGAAATGTCTTTATAGCAGCAGACAACAGGGATACAAAGGAGGCAAGTATTTTTTTACTTTTCATGTAACATAGCCTTAAAATAAGGGATATAATAGTTTTCCGCTCTGTAGTTTTTTTCCATCCAAAATAACGTTGACCATCAAAAGCATATCCCTAACCAATTGAGCTACATCAACTCATTGTTGATAGCTTGTTGATTTAAATGTATATATAGTTATATAGTTATGTAATTTGTATAAAATAATTTAAATCTGTTTATATAATTTAAAATAAACTCATATATATAATTTAAAATAAACTTATATATATAATTTAAATAAAATCATATTTATAATCCAGCCCTAACATTTGTTTGATTAAATTTCTTTTCTTCTTTTTGCAATTTTTTTCTTTTCAAAAAATATATTATTTCTAATTGATATAAAATTTAGAAAATCAAAGCCAATAAATTGAAAGAGAAAAAAAATAAAAAAACGAAAAAGAAAGAAAAAAAATATTAAAAAAATTCCTTTTTTTAAATATTTTTCCTTTTGTTTTCTTATTTCCTTTTTCTTCTTCATAAATCTATTTTTAAATATTATTATTAAATATGATTTTATTTAAATTATATATATGAGTTTATTTTGAATTATATATATGATTTGATTTAAATTATATATATATATATATATATGAGTTTATTTGAAATTATAGATATGATTTTATTTAAATTATATCTTTATGAGTTTATTTTTAATTATATAAACATATTCAAATTATTTTTACACAAAGTTATATAACTATATAACTATATATACATTTAAATCAACAAACCATCAACAATGAGCTAGAATAGCTTAGTTGATTAGGGCCTATAGCTTTTCATTATATCCCTTTAAAAAGTGCTTTTTTTTCAAACACTTTCTAAAAGTGCTTTTTTTTTCATTAGGTGACAAAACATGAAATAACTGAAGAAGGGGAGGATTGGAAACAATGGAATTGGAGATCAGAAGGTGATTTGCTACTTAATGGTGCTTTTTTCACAACTTCTGGAGAAGAAGCTCCTGAGAGTTACATGAAAGCTTCAAGTATGGTTGCTAGACCTACCTCTGCTTTAATCAATAGTCCTCCGACTTCCGGAGCAATTTATTGCCAAAAAGGCAAACCTTGCTAACTAAGCTAGCTAGTAGTTCTAAGGAGGTCGAGATCAAAATGTGATCTCGACCTCCTATATGTGTATGTATTTATTTGTTGAATTCATAAATAAATCGCTGGAAAAAAAACGGCTCATCAAGTTCTTCTTCTCCATCCCAAGCTAAATGAGCTGCTGCAACTTTCGGTGCCGAATTGAATAAGTTTCTTGAAGCTCAGCTCGATTCATTTGAAAACACGGAGGAATTTGATTTGTTGTTATTGTGGAAGACCTATAGCTACAGATATTTGGTCTTGTCACACCTAACACGTGACGTACTGGTTATTCTCGTGTCCACTGTATCTTCAGAAATTGCATTCAGCACGAGTTGACGAATTATTGAACAAAGAAGAAGTTCGTTGTCTCTAGAGATGGTGGAGGTATTAACATGCCTTTGAGATTTGGAGCATGCTCGAAAGATGATGCAAAATAAAACGGTAGACGAACAACTTATTCAAAATTTCTCCAATTTATGTCGATGAGGGTTCCGTTAGTAACCAGGTCCATAACAAGGTTATACATGTACATTTATTTGTAATACAGTTGCATTTTTTTTCTCTTACCAAGTTTTTTCCCACTAGGTTTTTCTTAATAAAGTTTTTAATGAGTCAATCATATAAATATATAATACTGAAAGTCCGAAATAAATAAATAATTCTTTATTTCATATTTTCATAATTTCACTTATTTTTTATTTTGTTTAATCTTTAATCTTTATTTATTATTTGAATTATTTTAATAAATAAAATAAAAAATCTATTTATTTTCTATATTTTTTATTAGACTAAAATAATAAATAAGATAAACAAATTACAATTAAAACTACATAAGTTAAATTGTTAAAACAATTTTAGAAGTTATGACAATTAAATTTAAATATTTAAATACTTAAAATTTTCAATATTTTTTTTAAAAAAATGAAAATGGGCCTAGTCCCAACCCATTTAGGCATGCCTAAACCTGCATGCGGGCCAGCACGTCAGCACGGCCCACCAGGGCTGTACTGTGCCCCCATTTTCCTAAACGTGCCGAACCTATATGAGTCGGGCCGGCCTGTTTTTCCACCATTACTCATAAGTAAGATCAATTTCCTCCACTCCACCCTAATTTTTAGGTTAAAATTAAATAGACAGGCATGTTTTCACATTCCTCAAACAATAAATGTCGGAGACCATTAGATTCCATTCTGATTCAAACGCAACGATTCTCAACTAATAATATACCAAGTTACCTAAAACCCCTAATATATCATAATGTTATAATATCATTGTTGGAGGCCAAGAGGGTGTGGTACCACTTCCAGCAAACAATATGTTCCACAAAGCACCAAAATTTGCAGAACCAAAACACAATTAATTATACAACACAACGAAAGGTCAGTACAAAGCACCCACATTAAGACCATTTACTGAGCAGCTAACTTTTCAGCCTAGTATAAAATCTCTGTTGTGACCGTACATAGAAATAATGCATCAAGAACCCCACTTCTTCAATAGCACAAAAATATTCCAAAAACTTACATGAAGAGTGCTGTTAATTCACTTGAACAACTTTGTTTGTTTTCCTTTTTTGTCTACTCATCACCATAACTCACACAAAGCAAAAGAAAAAACCAGTTTTTCCGGCGTCATCTACCTAAGCATCTCGAGTTTTATTCCATTGACCATTGATAGTTATTAAAAGGGTCTCATTGAAACCACATTGAAACAACATTGAAACAACATGTTGTTATAAACAGCTTATCAGAAATCGTCCATTTCGATACTCTGTAATCTAGCTAGCAGCCTGTTGGGGAAAAAAATGTCAGGCCTCGTTGTGTTCTTCTACCTAGTGTTTTTCTCGTATGCAACTTCGTTTACATTGTGTACAAGTCCAGTTCCGCGGATTCCAGGAGAAATTGAATGGTAAGTGTTGTGTTGTGTTACATTTTGTGGGTTCAATTTTCTGATTTTGGTAATGTTTTGATTGTTGTGAGAGTTGTTTTATGAACAGGAGGAGGACGAGAAGGGAGCTGGGGAGCGAGGAGTCCTTGTCTTGTAGAACAGGCAACCCTATCGATGATTGTTGGAGGTGTGACTCTAATTGGGAAGCTAACAGGAAAATGCTAGCGGATTGTGCAACTGGATTCGGGCGTAATGCTGTGGGAGGCAGAGATGGGGAGTTGTACATTGTCAAAGACTCGGAAGATGATCCAACGAACCCGGTTCCAGGCACTTTGAGGCATGCTGTAATCCAGGAAGTGCCTCTCTGGATCATCTTTGATCATGACATGGAAATCAATTTGAAGGAGGAGCTCATGATGAATTCGTATAAGACAATCGATGGACGAGGATTCAACATCCAGATATCAGATGGACCGTGTATATGCATACAAAACGTAAGCAACATAATCATACACAACATCTACATACATGATTGTGTCCCAGCAGGGAATGCTGTGGTGAGGGACTCGCCACAGCATGCCGGGTTGAGAGGCAAGTCAGATGGTGATGGGATCTCTGTGTTCGGAGCCAGAGATATCTGGATCGATCATTGTACTCTCGCCAGTTGCTACGATGGACTCATTGACGTTGTCTTCGGCTCCACTGCCATAACCATCTCAAACAACTACATGTTCCATCACAATGAAGTCATGTTGTTAGGTCACAGTGATGATTTCCTTCCTGACAAGAATATGCAAATCACCATCGCCTTCAATTTCTTCGGTGATGGCCTTGTTCAGAGAATGCCTAGGTAAAAAAAGTTGTACAATAGAGGTTTCCGATGAATTTCAAGATTACGAAATGAATTAACCATTCGAATTACGAAATGTTTTACAGATGCAGGCACGGATATTTTCACATTGTGAACAATATGTATACAGGTTGGGAAATGTATGCAATTGGTGGAAGTGCAAATCCAACAATCAATAGCCAAGGAAATGTCTTTATAGCAGCAGACAACAGGGATACAAAGGAGGCAAGTACTTTTTTACTTTTCACTTAACATAGCCTTAAAAAAAGTGCTTTTTTTTTTCAAACACTTTCTAAATGTGCTTTTTTTTTTCATTAGGTGACAAAGCATGAAATAACTGAAGAAGGGGAGGATTGGAATCAATGGAATTGGAGATCAGAAGGTGATCTACTGCTTAATGGTGCTTTTTTCACAACTTCTGGAGAAGAAGCTCCTCAGAGTTACATGAAAGCTTCAAGTATGGTTGCTAGACCTGCCTATGTTTTAATCAATAGTCCTCCGACTTCCGGAGCGATTTATTGCCAGAAAGGCAAACCTTGCTAACAAAGCTAGCTAGTGGTTCGAAGGAGGGTCGAGATCAAATCAAATGTGATCTCGACCTCTTATATTTATTTGATGAATTCATAAATTCCCTTTTTAAGTCGGCTACTAAAGTGTTCATCTCTCGTGCTACACAAATCAGATTACGTGCACAATCAACCCAAACGATTAAATTATTCGACAATGATTTGTTTATGTCATAATAAACATACAATTCAATTCATTGAATAATCGAACTTTCTGGTGTTAATGTGTTATCTAATCATATAAAATGCACGGTTGTGTACTTATGTTTGAACTTGGGATTTAATGTGCGTTTAATATCACTTGTCATGATCAAATTCCTTACAATCTCTATATGAATAATTAATGTCATTTTCATTTTCTAAGTTTATTCAACAAAAAATTCATACAAGGCCACCAATACATAAAAAAATATATAATGTTGAAAACAAATGATTAAAATAAAAAATAATTAATAAATAAATAATCTAAAAGGCCAAAGCAGCTCCAATTGCCAACCCACTCAAAATGACCCGAACCTCAAACATCGACCCGCACCCGGACACATCACTAACACTACCCGGACCCTCTGCTGTTGCCGGCGCCGAACCTCCCGGACCCAGGTTGGGTGGACTGCTGCCTGAAGAAGGGAACTCTGCTGGGCTATCCGCTGGAGTCTCGGAACTCGAGGGGACGCTCACGGGTGACTCTGGTGATGCGGCAATAACCGGACCCTCTGCAGTTGGCGGAGCCCCTGCCGGAGTTGACACCGGAGAACTCACCGGGGTCACCGCTGGAGGCGAAACTGATTGCGGAGGACTCGCGGGCGACTGAACAGGGGAACTGACGGTAGGCGCTGGGGAAGTCGCCACCGGAGATTGGACAGGTGTCTGCACTGGAGTGGCTACAGGAGGGGATGCAGCCGGAGAAATTGTCGGTGGTGATGAAGCCGGAGAAATTGTCGGTGGTGATGAAGCAGGGGCTTTCACAGGGGCTTTCACGGGGGCAGTCGAAGGAGATGAGTGAGGACTAACCGGAGTTTTGGCCGGAGAAGGCGGTTGTGCTGTGGTGGGTGTGGTGGTGGGTGATGAAGCAGGCGCATTGGTGTATGCTACTACATTGCCGGAATCAGACAACAAAAGGACAAAAAAAGCAAGAACAACAACAGCAAATCTACTATGCATCATCATCATCATCATCTTCGAACTAGTTTTGAAAAATTCGAACTGGGTTTGGTCTGGTTTGGTTTTTTGGTTATGATTTCGTGAGTGTTTTGTTGAAATCAATGAATGTGTTGCGTTTTTGAGAGCGAGAGAGGGATATTTATAACTGTTTTTTGAAAAAAAAAATAAAACGTTGTGATTTTGGATTGTTTTGTTTGATCTAAAATGTGACCGTTGGGTGTGGTGGAACCGGCTACAGTGGGTGAAGTAGCCGTTATTTGGAAGGACATGACTGGCTGGGACCGGTGATGTTTGTTGGATTTGAGTGACATGTTGTGGGGAGTTAGAATCTTATTAAGAAATTAATTTTAGTTTTCTAATGATCTTTTTGAGTTTTTGATTAATGTGTTTGAAATTGGCATTTGAGTTATAATATTTAATAAAGCTTATCTCTTTAGCCAATAATCAAATCTATTTGTTTAAAAATTGTTCTTTCATCTTTTATTTCACATGGCAGGATTCTCTACCATCCTACCATGGCAGGATTCTATATAGAAGGTTTTAAGTTCGAGATTCATACACATTTTTTTCTTATATATTCAACTCTGTACCGTTATAAAGTGATACGATTATTTTTGTGAGTGTATATAAGTTACTTTGTAACATTACAAAACTCACTCTTTAACGTTACATTATCAATCTTATTCGTTTATATTTCTAGATTCACAATGATTTAAATAGAAACAAAGAAAGTAGAACAAACATCTTAATTTCCCTTTTGCAAAATTCTATGGCCATATTCAAAGAGTAAATATTTCTCAATTATAGACATTCCAAATCTATTCCTAATTTCAAATCGTATATGACTTTATAAGCAATTCATAATTATACATTACTCATAAATTATAATTAATGATAAAAATTCAAATGAAGTATTATTCTTTCGACCATTATTCTTTCAAAGATTATTCTATCGAGAGCCACCTTGACGTCCACACCTTAAGACTCCTACTCTTCTTAAAGAGTTAGGTATATTTATATAACAATTACAAATCAGTCGTTACTTCATTTGAGATAAAAGTTCAAGCCAAATAGTATTATTGGTTCGAAAATTATTTCATCGGTAATCGACCTAAATGTCCCACATTGACTAGACTCTTCTTCGAGAGTTGGCTATATACTGTATTGTGAGAAATACTATACAATTCAAATTATATGCAGAGCCGGCCCTAGGCCAGGGCGCCAGCCCAGGGTCCATCACTTTTAGGGCCTCCAAACACATGAAATGAGTTTAATATATAATGAGCTGAATTCTGATATAAAAAAAGGCCCCAATAGAAATGATTTGTTTAAGAAAAAAAGGGCATTGTTTTTACAAAGTCCAAACATTACCCAAAAAAAAATAGAAAGACCCCATTTTAAAATGATATCCAAATAGTTGTAGATTTTTTTTCTTAAAAAAATATATCATTTTATTGACTTTTTTTCCGGACAATGCCCAGTTCTGGAAAACAAATAACAATTTTTTTCAAAAAAAAAAAAAAACTTTAGGATTTCAATTTTGTATCACTTATTCACTTCTTGTTCTTCTAATTCTCAATCCACCACTCACCAGAGACAAAAAAAACTACTAACTTTACTCTCATCTTTTTTAGTCTTTACTATCTTTTTCTCTCTCAATCTCAACTCTCAAGTCTCAAACAATCTTACTCAGTTTCTCTCACTTATCACCTTTCTCTGACTCTCTCAAGTTTCAACTCTCAAGTCTCCATTATTTTTCTCATTTTCTGCATAGCTACAAGCCTACAATCTCTCAATCTCTCATTTCAGACTCTTAGTCTCAGTCTCTCACTGCTCCAAGTAATTTCTAATTTCGTTTTTGTTTATAATTTTTATTTCAATGTTCTATTGTTCTATTTAATATTCAGAAAACATCAATGTTTATCAAATTTTGGTTTGTTGTAGTATACTTGTACCACTAAATCTTGTTTTATATTTCATATTTTCTTCCCAAAGAAGTAAATGTTGTTTACAGACCTTGATTTTGTTTAATGTTTATATGATTCTTGGCATATTGTTCTATTTAGTTGTTTGTTAACTTTTACTTTATATTGTATTTTCAAGCAAAAAAAATCAATCAATCTTGCAGGATAGATATAGCGGGACCGGTGAATTGTTTCACTTTGATTGTTAGTTAGTTTGTTATTTTAGAAATAGCTATCAGTTTTTTTATTGTTATTTTAGACTTTAGTTATTACTTAGTAGTAACATGTTGCCTAAAAAACAACCATCTGGATTTGAAAAAAAAGAAAAAAAAAAGACTAAGATTAGAACAATCGACTCAGTTTATATATTATTTACCTTGTTGTGATTTTACTTTATTTTTAATGAAATTATCATTTTCGGGTTAAATATATGAAAACAAGTTATATATACTATATATATTGAATAACCTATAAATATGTATATGGGGCCCATTTTTTACATGTTCTTCTTGGACCCCAAAAATGTCAGGATCGGCTCTTATTATATGGTAATTGATTTGTTGGCATAATTGATATGATAATGATAAATCACTTGTAACATCATTTGAATTGATTTTATGGTTATTTTTTAGATCATTAACCATTATTGACATTTTATTGATACCAATAACCAAAAGGCCCATAGCCCATTGAGATAGAAACAAATCAACAATTAAGAAATTAATTTAGTTTCTAATGATGTTTTGAGTTTTTGATTAATGTGTCTGAAATTGATATTTGAGTTAATAGTTAATAAACCTATCTCTTAAAGTAACAACATTAGCCAATAATCAAATTTGTGTGTTTAAAAATATTCTGTCGCCCTTTTTCAATGTGATCGAGTTAGATGGATGAAATCTATGTGTTTTCATTGCTCTCATATGTATGGGGAAGGTAATTTTGATGTACTAATCTATGTGTTTGCTTCAAGAGTGGAGTATATATATAACACTTACAAATCATCGAGATAAAAGTTAAAGCCAAATAGTATTATTCGATCGAAAATTATTCCGTTGGTAATTGACCTAAAAATCCTACATCTACTAGACTATTATCCGAGATTTGGATATATATTAGGAGTAATACTATACAATTCAAAATCTAATCCAAATTATATGGTAAATGAGTTGTCATTACTATATAAATTGATGTACTAATTAATGGGTACGGATATTGACACCTATAAAAGTTATCAATACACTCATGTCTAAAATTTAAAAAATAAATATTACTATAAACATTCATCTTATTGTCAATAGTACCCTCATTGAAATAAATATATTAATTTTAATACATATTATTTATAAACATTCTTAAATTATTATCACACCCAATTTATATAAAAAAAAGAAATCATATTAATTTTGGAATCAAATCCTCTTTTTATAATGGTTCAATTTACTTTTGGAAATATCTCAAATGTAAAAGCCTTATAAAAGGGAATATGTGGAACTGTATATGGGGTCAAGAGATTTTCAATTTAGAATTCTCTTATTTATACAGTTATCTTAAAAAAAAAATCTTTTTGATGTCTACGGCTATCTTAAAAAAAATTGTTGATATTTACGCTATCGTTAAAAAAAAATTATTGATAAAATTCATAACTATATATATATATATATAATATAATAATCAAATGATGATGAGAAACTTTAATGTTTGAAATAAAATTAGAGTTTAATTAAGATTTATTATAATTTTTTTTAATAAAAAAATATAGTTGAAGATATATGTGTAATTAATGAATGTATATAGTATTTGATTTATTTTAAATTAAAGTAATTTGTACTTATTGGTAAATTTCTATTAAGATATTTTTATAATTAATTTTTTTAGAATTGATGTTCTAATAAGTCTTATGAATGTTAATATCAACACCCCTAATAAATATGTAAATGATAGGTTACCTTCCACCACGTCGTTTAGATTGATTTTTTGGATTATTATTTTTATTTTGTGTAATATCACTGATACACCGTACACGTAACCAAAAGGCGTATATCCATTGAAATTGAAACAAATCAGATATATTTATTAAGCTTTTGAAATTATAATTATATATATATATATATATATATAAAAACAAAAAACAAAAAACAAACAATACAAAAATTGGGGTTAGGTACTTAGGTTTGAGCGACGCCCACGCCCACACTGTCATATACTTCATATCCACATCAGGCCACATCTGTCTTTTCACCATCACCACGTGGCGACATGTGCTTCATCCCATTACTTCACGGCGTCGCGCAACCAAACAAAAAAGGCCTGCGGAGAAATCTAATGAGATATAATCATTTTCTCCTCGTAACGTTTAACTTATTTATTTATTAGATATCTTATTTATTAGAAAATATTAGACATTTTCTTTTTTAATGTTATTTTTCTATTAAAAAGTCGATTCTCAATTAAAATATTATATATTTTTCCTTTTACTGTTATTTTTCTATTTAAAAAGTCATTCCTTACGTTAATAGGTCGTCTTACCTTTCAATATAATCTGAAAATGATAATTTAATCTAAGATATTCATTAAACAAACAATATTTAAAAAACATAAAACAAAACAAAAAAATAATAACAAAATTGAAAAACAAATATATTTTACAAAGCAAAAACAGAAAACAAAAGACAAAAAAAAAGGCAAAGAGAAAAAAAGAAAAAATAATTGATGGCGGACACACAATCTAGATCTCCAGAGTAACATTATTGATAGAGTAATACCATACGGTCCTTGGGTTTTGGGTTGTCGTGCAGTGTTATTGATACCTATAACCAAAAGTTCATGACCCGTTGAAATCGAAACAAATCAGATTATATATATTTATTTTTTTTAAATCAGAATTAGAAAAAAAGTTAATTGTACTACTTTACCTTTAATTTATTAAATCCAGTAAGATTTCAAATAAATGCTCTAAATTGAATTGAAGAATATAAATCACAAATTCACAATGATTAAAAATAATAGCAATTAGCTTATATGAAAAATAAGAATTTTTAGAAATATTTATTTTAATCATTGTGATTTGTGAATTTTGATACAGAATATAGAAAGATTTTATATCACCAATCACAATTTGTTTTCCCTAAAATATTACAGTAAATTCGATAGTAGAGAGAATGGATACAATTCGAACCTAGAACATTACCGAATAGTTGTCTCCAGACCAGATCAATCTCGTCTCGTCTTACTAGATTATTAAAAACAAAAGAATAGCTAAAAAAGACCAAAAACAATTGGGCAATTATCGGATAGGTCCTGGAATTTTTGTTTTTAAATTCCAAACTGTTTGTCAATTTTATAAAAGTGACTAAATTGGTCCTCACATTTTTCTCAATTGTCAAACTAATCCCTCTATTTGTAGAAGTGACCAAATTGGTCCCTCTAACGGTTTAACGATATTAAATATAATAATTGACTTTAACAATTTTAGTGAAAGTACTTAAATGCACTTTATTTGTCATATTATATCAAAATTGTTTTGTCTTTTGTACCTTAAATTCATCATTATAATTACAACAAAATATAAAAATATTATTAATGAAATGCAATTTGCACCATTTTTAATTAAAATTTTCAAAAATTTTTTTTTTTAATAAGACAATATCAATTATACCCTTAATGTATAAACTATGTTACCATTCATTCCCAATTTAGTCCTTTTTACCATTTTTATATAATTTTTTTTTTGTTAATATTATATAAGCATTATTTACATATGATTTCCCATGGTCCAACCATACATGCACGGTACAAATAAAGAAAAGAGTAAAAAAAAAAAAATGGTTCCACACAACATATGCCTGGCAATAAACAACACAGATCATTAGTTCCATCAACCATTAAAATACCTAGTACATATTCTGTCATCTTGTTTGTTCGTGTCTATAATATACTTGGACTAACCAAAAACCTAAACAAAAAATTCATATTCAGCAAAATCTAATCACCACAGATGAACAAAAAAATTCTCAACATCTATTTAACAACAAAATATATAAAAATCTAAGTAGCAGACTACTGATGTTCTTCACATTTTTGAGGTAGAACCAATCTGAGAGCCTGTATCTATAAGATTTGAATGCACAAAGGTACCACCCTGCAATAATTCAACAATCTCAGCACCATTTTCAGATTTCACATGTAGATGAAACATTTGCAAATAGTTAAAATTACAAAGATAAATGAGCATTTGAATCATTATACAAAAACAATACGCAAACCTTTATGCGTCTATTTAGTGATAGTCAACCCAAAAACTTACCATAAAAACCAATCCAAATGATGTGGCAAGTGATTTGTCCTTATCATGTCATTCACCATACCACCTCATGATTTGTGTGGTAATAACAATTTACTTGCCACATCATTTGGGTTGAATTATCAGTCCACTTTAATCCTATTTCGAACATATGGGGTCAAACTATCAGTCCACTTTTCAGATTCAGCTTGTTTTTCTTGAAACCTTAACATATACTTTCGTTGTAAAATTTCAAATAACATGAGAATGAGTTTGTCCCTATCTTCATTACCCCAATTGTTAAAGCACTCCGACATGTTATTTGAGACATGATTAGTGTTAACTCGATCATCAAATCCAGACCTGCACCATTTTACATTATATTAAAATACTATTCATCGAAAACTTTTCTAAGCTTAACTTGCATTCATAAAAGCAATGATTTATTCAACGAATATTATATTAAAGTGAAGGCAACAATTCCCATAGTTTTAATGTTAAGCTATTGTTTTATGCTATAATCAAAAGAATAGAAAATATAGTCTTTGTTTAAAAAAAATTAGAAAATAATATGAAATGTTGTTGCCGATATAAATATAAATATATATATATATATATAAATTATATATGGTTAACAACTAACAACTATAAATTTATTATTACAGGAAACTCCAATTATATGTAGAAACAAGACAATCAATACAGTAATCATGCATTTATTGGGTATTAAATTTATAGTTGTTAAAGGCACATGTTAATACTACCCAATATAATAATGCTAATTTATCCAAATTTGATGCCTAAATGATGTGGTATCATTATAATCAATTCATTTAAATTTTATTATATTTGGATGATTTAAATGAATGAATTAGAGTGTTGTCACGTTATTTTGGTACTAGATTTGGACAAAATAGCATTACTCATATATATATATATATTTATAGTCTTTTTCCTTTCAGTCCGTCATGATATTAAATATATTAATCCATTGAATGTGAGTCATAGATTATGGAGAAGTTTTGACAAATGCATACACATTGGGTTAAAGTAATTAAATCTAATGACCCACATTCAAGGAACTGATATATTTGATATCAGCTGACATGAGAAATATTATATATATAAATCTATATATATAAAGTAATTTTTCAATGAGGACTTTTACAATACACACTTTAAGCACCTTTGATGAAATTGCATGTAATCAATTGTTTTTCGATGAGATTTTTTGTATGCATCCTAAGAAAATTAAAATACACATTTGGTAAAAATTTGAATTTTTTTTTGGTTTTGAGAACTGTTTTTTCTTATATTTCCCTATTTTTAAATGTTTTATTTTCAAAAAAATCGGAAAAAATTAGTTTTTGCACCCGAAATATTTTAATTTTTTTCCATAAATATATTTCAATGTTTTCACCATCCATATAAAAAATCAAATCAAGATTCATTATATTCTATGCAATTTCATCAAACGTGCTTAAAGTGTGCATTGTAAAAAGTACTCATTGGAAAATTACTCTCTCTCTCTCTCTCTCTCTCTCTCTCTCTCTCTCTCTCTCTCTCTCTCTCTCTCTCTCTATATATATATATATATATATATCAACAGTTCAAAAATCAAAACCCACAAATAAAAAAAGTGGCAGCTCGCATACATATATATAATGGCAGTTGTCAAAAATTTACACCAATTTTTTTTCAAAAGAAAAATAATTCAGAAACACAAATCACCATATATTTATTTAGAAAAATCAAAACCCACAAATAAAAAAACAAAAAACGATTCACACTCATTGTTACTTCATATCATCAATATGCACTTCTTCGTATACATATACATAATAGCAGTTGTCGACATTTACACCAAAAAAATTTCAATTTTTTTTTCAAAAACACTAATAACAATAGATGAAGTTTATGTTATTCACATAAATCAAAACCCACAAATAAAAAAACCAAAATCGATTCACACCCATTGTTACTCTATACCATAAACAAACAAACAAACCCAAGTATATTGACCTTGTAAGTAGCTGGGTAGTTCGCCGAGTTGTCGGTTCACTGTTGTTGTCACCATCGTCAACTTTGAGGGTCGAAAATCTTGTGGAAGGTCAGACAAAAAAAAATGGTAATATGAGAAAACGCTTGGTTTGAGTATGGTCAGGTTAGTGTTAGAGTTAGAAGTAGCTAGGGTTATTAATTAAACAAATTAAATTGTTTTAAATTAAAATATATATGTTAAAAAAACAGTACATATATTATTATTATATCATTTATGAGTAAAGTACAATTTTACCTTTATATAATTAAAGTTGACGAACATAATAGTTTAGATAGAAGAACTAATTAGGTGTTTGGGAAAAATATGAGGACCAATTTAGTTATTTATGTAAAAGTCACAAAAACATTGGAATTAAAAAAATAAAACAGGACCTAATTGGTAATTGCCCGTATAGATAAAGTAAAAAGAAAATCTCAAATCAAAAGATTCAAAACAGAGGTTTCCAGATTAGGGTTTCTCGTTGTCTCTCTCCATTTCTCTCTCACACACAACGTTTTCTCAATCCCTGGTAAGATCCAAGAAACCCCATTTCTTTACTGCGTTTTTGACATTTATTTTCATATGTAATTCTGCAGAAAACATGTTTTTGTTTTTTCTGTTTTCATTTGCTTTTTGAGAACTAGAAAATAAATAAAAAATTGAAAAGAAAGAAACTTTTTTTAAGATGGAGGAAGGAGGAGAGGGAGGTGGTGATCATATGGATCAATTCCACCGTAACGAGGCCATATCAGCTGTTGCTGATGATGGGTTTCTTGGAGAGGAGGAGGATGATTATGAGGATCTTTACAACGATGTAAATGTTGGTGAAGGGTTTCTTCAATCTTTGAAGAAAAACGAGGATGATTCAGGGTTTAGTAACCGGAACGAAGATAAAAGAGCTGGGTCGCCGCCCAAATTGGATGTTGTTGCTGGTGGTGAGAGTAGTAACAATAGTTTGCCTAGGGTTTCTGGTGGAAATTTTAGTAATAGTACTAATAATAATAACAATAATGGCAATCAGAATTTAGGGTTTAGTGGGCCTGGTGGGGCGGGTGGATTGGGCGGACCAAGTGGTGGTGGAGGTGGGCTTAGGGTTGAGTTGGGGCAGAGCAAGGTGAAGAGTGAAGTGGAAGAGCAAGTTGTGATTAATAATAACAATGCTAATGCTAATAGTAATAACGGGAATAATAGCAGTCTTGGTGGCGGTGGTGGTGGTGGTCAAGTGTTTATGGGGCAGCAACCACTCGGTGGGGGTGGCGGTGTTGGTGTTGGTGGTACTTTGGTTGGTAATGAGAGTTTTGTGAGACAAGGAGGTGGAGTTGTTGTTGGTGGTGGGAATGTGAATAATGGTAATAATATTGTTGTTGGGAATGCTGGTACTGGACCTGCTGGTGCAGGTGTTGGTGGTGGTAATAATATTGTTGTTGGGAATGCTGGTGCTGGTGCTGGTGGTGGAGGTGGGACGATACTGTTTGTGGGAGATTTGCATTGGTGGACAACAGATGCTGAGTTGGAAGCGGAGTTGTGCAAGTTTGGTCAGGTGAAGGAGGTGAAGTTTTTCGATGAGAAGGCAAGTGGGAAATCGAAAGGTTATTGCCAAGTTGAGTTTTATGATCCTGCTGCTGCATTTTCTTGTAAGGAGAATATGAATGGACATGTGTTTAATGGGCGACCGTGTGTGGTGGCTTATGCATCGCCTTTTAGTGTTAAGAGGATGGGAGAAGCTCAGGTTAATAGGAATCAGCAGACAGGCCAGGGTGCGGGCGGGCAAGCTAGGAGGGGCCCCAATGATGGTGGAGCTAAGATGGGGGGAAGTAATATTGCAACAGGTGGGAATTATCAAGGTGGGGATAATAATAATAATAATAACAATAATAATAGAGGTGGTTATGGGCGAGGGAATTGGGGTAGAGGCAATGCACAAGGGATGGGAAACAGAGGGTCTGCTGGTCCGATGAGGAGTAGAGGGCCTGGTGGAGTAGGCGGTAGAGGAATAATGGGGAACGGTGGAAATGGATTTGGGCAGGGAATTGGTGGCACCCCTCCTATGATGCATCCTCAATCAATGGGATTTGATCCAGGGTTTGGTGCTCCTATGGGAAGAATGGGCGGTTACGGAGGTTTTCCTGGTGCTCCAGGGCCTCCGTTTTCAGGAGTTCTATCATCTTTTCCCCCTGTGGGAGGTATCGGTCTGCCTGGAGTTGCTCCGCATCTAAATCCAGCATTTTTTAATAACCGGATGCCAATGAATGGAATGGGTGGCATGATGCCTACAGGCGGTGGTGTTGAGGGGCATAATATGGGAATGTGGTCGGATCCTAGTATGGGCGGAGGCGGATGGGGTGGTGAGGAACATGGTGGTGGGAGAGCTGGGGAGTCTAGTTACGGGGAAGAAGCTGCGTCTGAGCATCAGTATGGTGGTGAGGTCAGTCATGATAGAGGAGGAGGGGGGTGGCAAAATCCTGTTAAGGAAAAAGATAGAACTTCAGAAAGGGACTGGTCTGGTTCTTCTGAGAGACGGTTTGATCGGGACATTCCTCGGGAAAAAGATGTGGGGCATGACCATGACTGGGCTGAAAGAAAGCATCGTGATGATAGGGATGTTGGTCGGGAACGCGATAGGGAGCGTGATAGGGACCGAGAACGTTCTAGAGATCGAGATCGTGAACGTGACCGTGATAGGGAGCGAGACAGGGAGCGAGATCGATATAGAGATGACAGAGACAGATATGCAGATCATCATAAGTACAAGGACCGGGAATCAGAGCATGATGATGGACGGTCATCAAGGACTCACAGCAAGTCACGTGTATCTCATGAAGAAGAACATCGTCCAAGATCAAGGGATGCTGACTATGGGAAGAGGCGTAGGCTCACATCGGAGTAACTGAATTTGATGTTTTATTGTTCTGTGACTTCCTGTTTGTGAAGAATAATCAGAAATCAACAAGCTTTTGGTTCACCGTGATCTTTTGTACTCTCTTTCAAGAAGTGTTATTAGGCCCTTAATTTGTTGAACAGTGCTTCTCAGTTCATTGCCTGCAATTTCTTGATTGCTTCTTTCGCTAAGGATTCATACTTGCATGAAAGAAGTAAGTTAAGTTCTTAGTTCTTGATTTCGGTGCTTCTATTTTTTAGCTTTCTTTTATGTTGTGTATTTTTGGTAGATAACTGGCTTCTTCAACTTTGGTGTTTTGCTTTGAACATTGTTTTTCAGTTATTTATTTTCTAGAGATAGATACATGTCTTGTTGTGTATAGCGTGGATGATTTTTATTTTTTTTCAATGTTTGATACTTTTATTGTTTTTGAACATATTATTATAGTACTACTGCTACTATCTAAAAGTTTTATATTCAATGAACCAAACCATAGATGATGTGAATTTTACTAAAGGCTTAGGTGATGTTTGTTTTTTCACTATAAGACTTATTGCCTCTTATATTTTAAATTAAGATGTTTGATACTTTTATTGTTTTTGAACATATTATTATAGTACTACTGCTACTATCTAAAAGTTTTATATTCAATGAACCAAACCATAGATGATGTGAATTTTACTAAAGGCTTAGGTGATGTTTGTTTTTTTCACTATAAGATTTATTGCCTCTTATATTTTAAATTAAGATAAATCAGTTTGTTTGTTTTTTCAACTTATATCTTATTTTAAGATATATATGTCTAATAGAAAAAGTAATTTTTTTTGGCTTTTATCTTATTGAAAAAGTGAAACAGTAGTCTTTTAGTAAAGTTTTATAAATGTCCTATTACAATTCATAAATTTACAATTTTATTCTCTTAATAAAACTCTAAAAATCAATTTTCCAATTTTGAATAAACCCTAACGCAACCTAACCAACTCTAAGGGCGGCGACAGTTGTCTATAAAATGAAAAAACAAATATATCATAGTATCTTAAATTGTAAGACTTATCCATATGTTGAAAAAATTAAGGTCTTATAAGACATTAGATAAAAAAAAAACACCACCTTGGTGTCTATCATTTAGAGCCTCTACACTACTGTTAATTGTGACATAGTCTTCTGCTTGAAGAACACCGGAGTTTCCGACTTTTTTGAGGACCCGATATCCTGTTGCTAGACTCGATAGCATTTCTAGTAATATGTCACCACGAATGGTGTGTTTCAATTCCAGATATGAATTCAGGTTTACTCATAGGATGCATATTAGCTGGTATATTTTGATTTTGCTAAGTTGGCCTTGCTTGGAATCTCATTTCCACTGAGTGATGAATTGTTGCATCAAATTTCAGGATTGGTTGAAAGAGACTTGGATAATCTTATTGAGTTTGGTTTGCTTTCGCGTATTATTAGCTTTTGCAGATTATGAGCTATGGTTATTGTTACAACAATTTTGCAAGTGAACTGAACTTTGCTCTTTAATAAGTTTACATGTTATTGCTTATTTCTTTTCATTACAGCTTGAAGGATGTATGAATTGAGAATCGAAGCTGTTCAGCGGAACTCTTGTGTTTTCCATTAGAGCCGAAGAGGACCTCAACCTTCTACGAGAGAGAGAGAGAGGGAATACAATACGCGGGGATGTTTCCTCATTGCAAACGATATTGATGATATTGAAGTGGAACTTTTACTTTTTTAGTTTGTAGCTTCCTTTGAAATTCATATATTTAGTTTTATTTGACACTTGATGAGATCAATGTTGTGGATGATGATGATGATGATGATGTTATGGCTTGAACTTGCTGATGAAGTCTGGATGATGTGTGTGGTACATGATGATAACTTTAGAAAACTTACTCTTTGATTGTAGTAATGTAATAGGAAAAGATTTAGCATAGAAAAGATGTTGCTGATGTGCCCTTTTCTAATTGGCTAGTTGTTGTATGTCCCATTTTTTTTGTTAGATTTTTTTATCACACAACATTGTTGATGACCCTGTGATTTTTTTGTGAAATGGGATGTAGAAAATCTGCTCATTGTTTCAAAAGAGTTGTACACAAATTTACCTTTGTAGTATTGTACACAAATTTACCTTGTATATATTGAAATTAGTTAGTTCCTTAGATTTTTTTTTCAATTATATCCCTCCGTTTTGTTATATTTTCATTGTCTTTTTTCTTCTATATATTTTTTCTATTACCCTTTTGAGTGGTTTTCCAAAATTGATCTCTTTTTTTGTTTTCTTGGTGGAATCATGGCACCATGGATGGCCTATTTGGTTGCAACTTTATTCCCTGAACATTTTCTTTTAAAAATTAAAAAAAAAAACCCAACAAAATATCTATTTGATGCTTCTTCTTCATGTGGTGATTCCTTGTGGATTTTTCTCTTCTTTTTCTTTGTTTTGTTTCTCTTTTTTCAATTTTTTGATTTTTGTATTTAAGTTTGTGTTAATGTGTCCCTTTAAAGGGATATTCAATGAGACTCTGAGAACTAGAAAAAAAATTATAAACTTTTTATTTTTCACTGATTTGGAACGTTAGACCTCAAAACATTGTTCTTGTAATCTCATGATCAAGATCATCATTAACAAACCCTGTGTTGTTATGATAGTGTATGCGGAAGAAGAAATAAATGATGTATATTTTTTTTTATTGAAAGTTATCATGTTATCCTGCATATATTGGACCTCAACTTTGTTGATGGTACTAGGAATAAATTGGGTGCTACATACTGTTTGGGTTGAAAGTAATCAAACCCTTTTCTGTTGTTGCTTGCTTTGAACAAATTTCAGACACGTCACTTTCAAATTTTCAACTTTCAAAGACACCATCATCTACATAGATTTTCATGTAGAAATGAATCTATTTTTCTCTTTCATTTCTTAGGTAAAATGAAATCGTACATTATCTCTTAGCAGAACTAGTAGTACATCTCCCTTTCATATAAGTGGTGAGAGGTTCAAATCTTATCATTTGTATTTTATAAACATGTGAGGGGAGTTTTCTTCTCGGATTGTAGGGTGTGGTTATCTTCCGTTATGAGAATAGATATCCGGATCAAGTCCCGACACTCGGATTGTAGGGTGTGGTTATCTTCCGTTATGAGAGTAGATATCCGGATCAAGTCCCGACAGTCGTATTGTAATAGTTCTTGTAATATTTCAAATACATATATATATATATATATATATATGTATATATTAAAGGTACATAAATTTTCAAGTCAGTATGCACTGATATAACTTTATCAGTGCGTTGGATGTGGACCATTAGATTTACATATTTTGACTCAAAGTGTATGCACTTATCAAAACTTCTCCATAATCAGTGGTCCACATGCAACACATTGAGGAGAAAATGACTGATTAAAGGTAAAATGAAATCTTTCTTTGAACTTATACATCTAAAATCTCTTATACAAGTATACAACTATACAAGAATGTTGTCTAAACTTGGCACTTTATTTATTTATTGAAATATCACCTTGATCATAACTTGAATCTGAAATATTGTCATGACGAATAAGGACCATTACCACCAAACTAAATTTTGGTTTTATTAGCTTCCATTTTGCTTGGAAAATTATTAATTATTCATTTAAATCATATTTCTAAATCCATTTCATTACCACCGCTGAATTTTTAAAGTAAGTGATGCTCATTCAGGTGATATGTCAAAATAGTATAATACTATACTACCAAATAATTAACCCAAATGATGTGGTAAATGAATTATTATCACCTCAAACAATATGAAATGATGTAGTTAACATAAAAATCATTTGTTACATCATTTAAATTGAAATTTAGACTAAATTTTTAGATTGTTTAATTAGTGGTCAAAATAATAACTTCATTTCATTGATATCATGTTCTAATCAATAAAAACAATACATTTAAGACATCCTTATGAGTCCAAACAATATACACCTCCTTTGATCTTTCAATTATAAAAATATATATTCGAACCACTACATGTATGATTCTGATTCTGATATACTCGTGACCCGTTCGATTTCGAATTCCAAACTAAAAAAACCAACATATTTAATTGTAAAAGTATTCCAACTTTAATTCATATATATACTCTTAACATGAGTCATGTCTATGCTCCCACTCCCCCACCCACACGCAAACAAAAACAAACTAACAAAAACAAACTCTACACTTCATAATTGATAATACAATACAAAACAACTTGAAAATCAATCACACCAAAACAAAACTAATCAAATTGATCATCCACCACCGTCCATCACAACAACTGATATCTCATCAAACTCACCACCACCATCCACGTGTCCTACCTGGTCCTACCTAAATTAGAACCGCCCATATGATGATACCCACCAGAGCCGTACACGTGTCCCTGACCCATCTGACTCCCTTGCCCCATCACCATCATCACTCCACCACCACCACCGCCGCCGCCGCCACCATACTCACTACCACCAGGAGGCGCGTCCTTGTCACGCCCCACCTTTTCCCCTTCCATTTCTCTAAACCTCTGCAAATAAACCTTCAAAGGGTCGACATAATCTTCGAAACCCAAAGTGGTCATGGCCCACAAGAGGTCGTCGCCGTTGATGGTCTTCCTCTTCTCTCTCTGGCACTTGTCGGAGGCCTCGCCGGTGACGAAACTGATGAACTCCGACACGCACTCTTGCACAGTCTCCTTGGCGTCCTTCGATATCTTGGCGTTTGCAGGAAGTGCTTTCTTCATGATCCTGCTCACGTTAGCTATCGGCAGCAACCTGTCTTGCTCGCGTGGTGATAACTCGCTGCCTCCCGCACTTGAGCCTCCGTTTTGACCTCCTCTCTCTCTGTCTCCTGAGTCGTTGTCCGAGTCAGCCATTGGAGACTTCAAATTTATTTTTTTTTAAAGTCTCTAACGAAATTTCGATAAAAATTCAATTGATGGGATCGATTTTTTTGATAAAGGGTGCTCAAAGATTTCTGATTTTTTGTGTTCTGTGAAGATTTGAAATGGCGAAAATGGAGCTGTGGATTTGAAGGTTTTCAAGTAAAAATGGAGTCTTTTTTTTTTGTTATGCTTATAGTGAGTTTCGAAAATGGGGTTTTTAAGAAAAACAAGAAATTTGAGTGAAAATGAGTGAAAATATAAGATCAAGAAGCCATGAACAGAGCTTCAAAGAAAAAAAAAACAGAGTTCGTATCAGTTTCAGTCACGGAGAGAAATAATAATAATAATAGTAAAAGCTTCGAACTATTCAATCGAATCAGAAATTATGAAATCGAATGTGGAAAGTGAAGTTGCAGAAGAGATTCGAGAACTTTAAAATGAAAAGGAAGAAGATTTGAATGTGAAAAATCAGAGCTTTTTAGTGGAAGAAGAAGGAGTGAGAGAGAGAGGAGATTTTGGGAGCGAAGGAATTGGGTCCGTTGGATTTAAGTGGTTAAAAACGATTGGAGATTGTACACGTGGAGGATTGTGGACCGTCGTTTGTCGATAAGTGTTGTGCTTGTACGGTCAAGATTTTGGACCATCAGATTGGGTCATGTGGTGGATAATTTCCACCATTGATTTGGTATCTCGCACGTGGTCTGTGTGACCTGGATTTTTCATTTTTTTTAAATTCTTTTTTTTCTCTGTTATAAATTGTTATATATTTTTTAATTTTTAGGTTATTGGCACCGGTCCCTGAACTTTATACGAGATTGTATTTTGCACCATGAGTTTTTATAGACGTTAAACCCCCTCAACTCCCATTAATTGACAAAATCTGACCATAGATATCCTCTCAAATAAGCGTACAAAGGACCTACTTGTCAATTAATGAGAGTTCAGTGAGTTTAACGCCTAAAAATAAAGTTCATGAAGTAAAATGCAAACTCGTATTAAGTTTAGAGGGGACCGATGCCAATATCCATTATTTTTTTAAAAATATATATATCTTTTAGTTATTGTAATATCTAATGATCAAAATACATATTCACTTGTCATTGATATACTATATTATTATTTTAAAATTGACATCTCCTAGATATGCAATTTATAAGTGATTTAAAGTATTAATTCATTAATCCAAAAAAAAAAAGATGTATTAATTGATGTAGTTATTCGAGCCATGTTCAAGACAATCCTTTCACCTATTTGGTGTTAAATGGGTAATTAAAACTAATAAATATTAATGGGATTATTAAATGGGTGATTATATGTACCCATCCATTAACATGATAACATCCTTAGAATATGAATTATTTATTATGTATTTTTTTTTTACTTTTTAAAATAATATAAAATAAATGATGAGTCGGGTTGGTACAATGGTATGTGTATCTCATTTATTTGATGATTAGAATTGCACCTAAAAAATAGATAGAACATATAAATATTAATATATGTTTATTTTGCCTACTCAATACTCATTTTATTAATACAACCAAATGCCTTTTTATTAATAGACATACTTTTTTTTTATTATTATTATATATTGAAGGTAAATTAGTGAATTAAACAGGATTATATTTAATAATTATTAAAATCCATGATTCTTTTTGACTTTGGATCATTTTCTGATATGATTTTTGTTGGGCTGCTTTTTAAGAGTATTGAGAGAAAAATAAAATATCAAATATTGATAATGTAATATTGTGTTATACTTAAGTGTCACTAAATAAGAAAACAAAAACAAAAAATTATAACATGAAAGAATCCAAACTCATTTTCTTATTTATTTGATGATTAACCTACAAGTCAAACCATCCAATTAAGATATTTTGAATAGTTCATGACAAAAGAGTGAAAGAGAAATAGTAGGGGAAGAAAATCCAAACTTTGATTACAAAACAACAAATCAAATCAAAAATAAAAGCACTAATTAATTAAATTTATTATCAAATAATCACAAAGTGCCTTCCACTTAATCCTTGATTAGATGATAGATATGATCATGAGAAGGTCAAATGAGTGCTCCACTACTTTTAGTGGATCTATCTGTCTTTTACCTACTAGATTTTGACATTTTATCACATCTTATATATAACTTTTTAACCATATGTTCTATTCTTTTCTTTTCTTTTTAATATTTTATTTTTAAATACCCAAACATCGTCATTTTAAAATTAAGTTTAAAATTAAAATTTGAAAGAAATAATATAACTCAAACTCATAACCGTGTATACTGAAGATGTGAAGAGCATTTTACTAGACCCGGTGGCCGACCTCATCTCGTCGTTTAGTTCACCAGTTAAACTTTGCAAATTTCAAGAAATTTGGGGCCAGTTAAGTGTAATTAGTAGACAAATAATAATAATAATAACAATAATAAAAAGTTACAACATCAAATTAAATTAAAGCTTTTTAGGTGATGTAGATGACACAGTAGGCCAATGTTAAACATGAAAAGGACAACGCATTTTTTACATTTAATTGGTGGAAAATGAACTCCTTCCATTTTGGTGTGGTAGGTATCAATCACTTTAAATTTTTTAACATATTTTTTTTAGCAACTTGGTTCTGTTTACCAAGATAAACTTACATAGGCCGGTTTCATTACCATTTAATGAGACCATCTAATCAAAATGTGTCATGTTTACTGAAAAAAATTTGCATAGGCCGATTTTATTACCATTTAATGAGACCGTCTAATCCAAGTGTGCCATATAACAATTTTAAAATATAATTTTATATTTTCAATGTAAATGGTAAACTTACATCGGACGGTCTCACCAAGTGATAATGAGACCATCTCATGCAAGTTTTTCTAATGTCATCAAAAACAACACTACCAGGAGAGAAGAGAACACAAGAAGAAAATCATCACTTTGCAATTGGAATGGGTTGTTTTATTATAAAAAAATGAAGATAGATTCTATCACAAAACCATAGGTTGAGCGAGTGATAAAACATCTCTAGACATCTCACGAGCTTCTTAACTATCAAAGTTGATATACAAAACCATAGGTTGAGTGAGTGATTAAACACTTACCCTAAGATGAAGTATATATCAAAGAGTTCTTAATTATCAAAGTTAATCTACATAACCAAAACCCTAATCCAAATTGAGAATTTAAACACCTGCCCTGAGATGAAGGATATCTCACGAGTTTCTTAATTATCAAAGTCGATCTACATATCTAAAACCCTAATCCTATCGGGTCTATTGAGTGATTAAGCACTTACCTGAGACGCTAATCCTATCGGGTATATTGAGTGATTAAGCACTTACCTGAGACGAAGGAGATATTCTCTTGTAGACGTATTATACGTATACAAGGTAATGCATGGCAGCACCAAACATTTCCAAAAACAAAGGAGATGATTACAAGGAAAACAAAACAAGCTTTGGGTAGAAGGTGACTGATAAACAACCAACAAAATGATCAAACCCGTGACTCTCTAACATCCAACAAGAAGGCCCCATCAATTAGCTAAATCACCAAACAATCATGCATCATAGATCAATGTGGATTAAGACATGCCTCAATATGATGAATAACTACCAAACTTATCGACGGCCCAGATTTGATAATCATGAAACCATGAACTCCACAAAGGGTCACAGACTCAGTTAGAAATTCCTACAGATTATGTAAAATTGTGTACAAACAGAAAGGCAAATTCTGTAGCACAGCTTGAGCAGTTTCCCCTCCTCTAGCTTTCTACTTATAACATCTAGTTTAACAGCCAGCAAAATAACGCTAACAATAGATTACATCCGGCTTTTTAAAAAAAAGTCTAAAACGGTACATAAGAGATACAACTACACTGACCAGGAGGGACCAAAAGCCATAAATAGCTACAATATATTCATGCAGTCATGTTCCATCTCAGACGGTTGTTTTCAGCCTACGACCTGTGGAGGAGTCAGCCTACGACCTGTGGAGGAGTCGACTGAGTAACCGGTTGGACAGTGGACTCGGTTTCATCTTTCTCAGCATCACCGTCCGCATCCACCTCCGCATCCCCGTCCTCATCCTCTGCCTCATCAGCTAGTTTAGTCAGCTCTTCCTGGATCACGATCTTTATAGATGACTTTCTTGAGGTGAGGTCGGTATCAAATTGTGCAGCTGTAAAGTAGAACAATCACTCATTAGTCAGAAAATCATTTTGATGCGAATTTCTCATATTATGAATCGAAAGGTTTTTATTGTCAACGATTTCTTCTACTCCTATCATCGCTTTTAATCCTGAACAGCACTCAACAATCTCCTTACCGAATTTATAATCTTTACGGACACAGATCATTCAACAATTAACCAGCTATAAATTCATGTACTGCCAAAAGACTAAATGAACTGTATAACATATCAGGTGAAGGATTATATACTCTCCCAATCAGATAAGTAAAGCTTGGTGAAACCAATTCTAGCTTAAAAGCAACAATTTTTAAAGCTTCAACCATCAAGTGGTACTCATATGAAAATAGGAATATTCAAAAATTCACAGAGTAATGTGAAGAATAAAAGTGGCAAGTGCATACCAAGTTGCATCAGGATGTCCGTGAAGGTAGCCTGAAAAACAAAACAATGCAAGTCAGTTACTTACAATACCGGGAATGAATGTTTTTTCAATAACTTTAGAATAATATCAGTTTGATTCCCAAATCTGGTAGCAAATGCAAAAGCTGGAACTTTTTCTAGCAGCTAACAAAATGCAACCGCTTACAAATTTCCTCCTCATTTTATCTCCTACATTTTTCTTTTCATGATTAATTTGAATAATAAGAAAATATATAGCATATATGACAAGATTGCACTGGAGTGATATCAAATCTTACCGTATTGAAGTCCACTTCCTTGAGAATTTCACATATTGCATCTCTTAGCTCTTCATCACTTGGCCTCACCTTGTCCTCTTTAGCTTTTCCCTTCCCTTTTCCAGCTTTTTTCCCTTTGATAAATAATAGAGAGAGTTTAGCATATTGATGGTAGGACAAAGAAAATAACACTCAAAACTTCAAGGCTAGCTCCATTTCACAACACTTGTATATTAAAATCGATTTCACTGATGAAGATATGGGAAATTTCAAGAATGGCACGTAATAGAATTTTCAGATATTGAGATTTTTGGCATCAGAAAGCACTACATTTATGGGAAATGGAAATCGTCACTAAAATTTCGATATGTCAATGTCAACCACATAAACAAGCAACTAACCCTTTTCCGACTTCCCAACTTAAATAGAAAAACAAAGAGAAAGGTAAAAGTCATTATATTACCACTTTTCTCCTTGGGGGTGGATTTTGCTGGAGTTGAAGTCTTTTCCTTTGTGACCTTCTCAGTTTTCTTCTTTCTTGAAAATACCTTTGGACTTGTATCACTGTCATCATCGGCCTTGGTGCGTTTAGGTGGTGCTTTCTTTGGTGCTGGCGCTCTTTTTGGTGGAGGACTGGCTTTTGGAACAGTGACTTTCTTGGTCCTAGATTTTCCAGCTGACTCCTTCTTCGAACTCGATTTATTTGACCTTCGTTTGCGCTTCTTCTCTTCTTCCTCTTCAGATTCATCCTCAGATTCAATTTTCTCCTCACTTTCAGACTGCTCAGGCTCAGGCATCTCTTCATCAGATTTTTCTGCATCAGATTTTTCTGGAACACCATTTTCTTGTTCCTCTTCTTCAGTTTCTACTTCTTTAACCTCCTCCTCTTCTTCTTCGTCTTCTTCGGACTCATCTTCAGTGTCAGGTGTACTCTTCTTCTCCGTTTTAGAAGCATCTTCACTCTTTCTTCGAATCTATTTAGAAAAAGACAAGTAATTGAAAAAAATTACTGAAACAACCAAAACCAAAAATCGAAAAGAACCTGAAAACAGACAAAGGGGACCTAAATGGGATTAAAAGAAATACCTTTGCTGAACGGTTTGATGGTGGCGTGCTCCCAGATGAACTTTGTTTGGCCCCCCTCTTGCGTTTCTTGTTCTTATTTGACTATATTACCAAGCAAATCACCACAGGTCAAAATCTTGACAGGTAAGAAACCAGTCCTTTAGGAAAAATAGAAATCTATATATTTGTTACTAAAATAAACAGACCTCTTGCTCAGCGAGTAACACAGTAGTTGTAGGCTGAGGAGCCATCAGAAAATCTATGAGCTTTGTAACAATATCTTCCTGCATGAAAAATGTTCAATTCTCATAGATTGAAGGCAGTTTTATATTTGATCTACAAAGCTAAATTGATAAACCCTTCTGTTCCAGGAGGAAAATTAGCAATGAAAGGTCCTAGTTGAGACCAGAAAATGTAGGAGAAACAGTTACCGCAAAAAAGGTTGACCAGAAGCTTGTTCATTTTCTAGAGAAGAAATTGAAAATCAACATATAGCCATAGTAAATTAACAAACCTTCCTCCTAGTGTTCTTGGAAATTGAAATGTCAAGCACATCACAGAACTCAAGCAACTTCTCTTTGTTACACTTGTCAAACTTTTCTTTGACTTTAATCTTTTGCTTTTCCTGCAACATTGGCAAAATTGAAACCATGAAAGTGCACAAGGCAAATCAATCAGTTAAGCACTGCACAATAAACTAATAAATTTAAACCACAATGACATGCTAGAACTTGAAAAACCAACTACATAGAAACAAGAAATTTTCTTTCATACAAGTCCGGTTCTTTTACCTCATTTTCGTGCCACACAAACCCAGAGAAACGAGATATGTTGCTTTTGACTTGAAATGCCTGCAATACAAATAATAAAAGTCATGTACAGCAAGATTAGTACACTCAATAAAAGACCTGAGATCAGAATCCCAAAACTATCTTATAAGCAAGGTTTTTATGTTATCTGTGTATGTGTCCGGTACATCTTCATCACCAAATATGATCATAAATTGAATAACGAGACCAAATAACAAAAAACGAAAAGGCTGAAGACTACCTTTCCCCTCCTTCCAAAGAGAATTGAATGAAGCAGTCTGAAGGTGTCATCAGTCTTCCTTCTAGACAGCTTAAATGCCACTGAAGCAGAAAACATATTCAGAGGTCAACAATTCATCTAGTGTTCACCATTTACACATACCCACATGAAAATGTAGAAAGCAGAAAAACTGCCATTAATTTCAAGCAGCTTGATCAACCTAGCTGAAATAATTTGGAAAAGGGAAAATGGAAAAATGAGAAAAATCGACTTAAACAAACAATCTCTAGCAGACTCCACTGTGCTATGCGATATGGAGAGATTACATAGCTACCTAAACGGGAGTTCATCAATTTAAAGTTATACAATATGAAAGGTGATTTGTTCATAAACTTCTAGCAATATTTTACAAAGTCATTACTCAATATTGTCACAAAATAACCATATAGAATATTCCAGAAAAATTGATATCAAATCAACTTTTAACGAGGTGATACATACAGATAGCATTATGGTGCATAGACAATAGAACAGGGAATGCAAAGAAGAAATACAAGCCATACCATTAGGAATATCTTTCAATGCAGTGCCACGGCCCTGCAATTTTCATGCACAGTATGCATCAAATAATATCCTTATAGAACACAATTAACAGATACTGAGTAAAATGGGAATTGGGAAATTTAATTAAAAAGAAAACCTTTTCAATTTGGAGTTCCCTTGAATTGTCTTTCTCAATAGATGCAACAAGCCTTTCAACAGATTTCCGCTCTCGCACAGGGCGATCAATAGTAGCAGGAGTCCTTTGCATAGGCTCCTTCTTTTCAACTACTTTTGATTTCCTCTCTTTGCCTTTTACCCCACCACTCTTCTCTTTCGAACGCTTTGTTGACCCTTTTGCCACCTTAGTCTCTTCAGACTTTGGTCCTTCCTTCTCAGCCTCATCAACCTTCTCCTCAGCCTCGTCAACCTTCGCCTTCACCTCTTCTTTCTTCTCCTCCTTTTCGTCGGCCTCCTCATCTTCTTTTGAACCATTCTCTTCTTCCAATGTTTCAGTTCCGGGTTCCTCCTTTTCTTTGTTTTCTTTTTTTCCTTTATCTTCTACCACATCACTATCTTCCTTGACTTCAGGGTCCACATCCATTTTCTCAGTCTCAGCTTTCTCTTCGGCCTTGTCATCATCTTTCTCATTGCTTTTCTTATCTTCGTCCATTTCTTTCACTCCATCGTCTTTCTTCTCCTCTTCCATTTCTTTCACTCCATCATCATCCTTGACTTCTTTTTTTCCAGTCACGGCTTCAGCTGGTTTATCCAGCAGACTAGTCTTCCCATTTGCCACCACCTCAGGATTTTCAGTCTTCTTTTCTTCTTCACCCATAACTCAACAGAAAACTCTACTACCAAACTAGTTAAGTTTATTCTTCAACCAAAATACCACAGAACAAACAAAAAACTGCATCAAAACATCACTTCTTAGTCAAACTCAAAATCCACATAGCAAAACAGTTAACCGCATACTACTTTGCAAACAACATGCTCATTCGAAAAATCCAAAGCCAAATGCAGTTACTTGACCTCCAAATTTTACGTCTTTCGGATAAAATAACACTGATTTACAGCACAAAAATGCAAATTAAGCCAATCAACTAGATCTCTGCCAAACTTGAAGGAGTTCTCAAAGACAACAAAAACCCTCTGTTTTGTTGCTGAGAAAAATGACACGAAGTTCAAGAAAAACAGTGATTCAAACTCTATGGTTATTTTTCCTAAATTCAGCTAAACTGACCTAAACCTAAAACAAGACCGTATATACAGATCATTTTATTTTCCTCTAAAAAAATCAATTTTTCAGCACCCAAATCATTTAAAAAAAAACCTAACTTTTACACAATTCAAACCTCAAATTTTCTTTCAATTCCACATTTTCTCAGCAAAAAAAAATAAAAAAATAACACTGATTTACAGCACAGAAATGTAAATTAAGCCAATCAATAAGATCTCTACCAAACTTGAAAGAGTTCTCAAAGACAGCAAAACCTAACAATTGAAAGTAACAGCAAATACCCTCTGTTCGGTTGCTAAGAAAAATGACATGAAATTCAGGAAAAACAGTGATTCAAATTTTAGGGTTTCGTTTTCCTAAATTCAGTTAAACTAACCTAAACCTAAAACAAGGCCATATAAAGATCATTTTTTTATCTTAAAAAATCAATCTTTCAGCACCCAAATCATTAAAAAACCTAACTTTCACAATTCAAACCTCAAATTTTCTCTTCAATTCCACATTTTCTCAGTAACCAAACACAGCTCAAAACACCAATTTTTCACAAACAACAAAAAACCCCAACTTTACATAAAAAAAACCTAACATTCAAGAAAATCCCCCCAAAAACATTACACGAAACAACAACAAAAAACGCATCACAAGCGAATTATACAAAACTAAAAAAAAAACCGAAACCAAAATTCAACACCAACACCAACAATAATAATAATAATAATAATGATGATAACAAATCAAAATCCAAAAACATAAAACATAAAACTTACAGATAAATGAAAACCCAAATCACGAAAGCGAAGACTCCGAGCTCAGCTTCTCAGTGTTTGACATTTTTTTTCCCTTTTGTTTTCAAAAATATTTTATTTTCAAGCTTCGATTCCTCTCTCTCTCTCTCTCTGTCTCTCTGTCGCAGAGACTCTCTCACACTCTATAAAATATTAATATTAAAAAAACTAAGAGAATATACATATATATATTTACATATGTATACTATATATATGAATAAATACAATTATATTTCGGATGTGAAATCCGGATTTAAATGCAGATTTAGTGCCACGTATGATGGAGGAGGGCAGTGAAGTTCGAGGTGGGGAAGCAAATGGACGGTTGAGATCTGTTGATGTGGTATCTAAGGTAATCAACGGCTGTTGTTTGATATTCGTTTGCTGGGCATCGTGGCTAGGATGGTGGGGGCCACTTAAGAGAGAGGGAAGTGGGAACCTAAAAAGTGGATGTTGGGCATTTTGGAGGTTGTGTTTTGTAGTAAAAATGGTGTTTGGGCATTTTGCAGAGAGTTCTGTTGTAAGAATGGTCGTTTTTGGGTATTTTGGGGAGTGTTTTGAGTAACCGAGTAAGAAGCTTATGTTTTGATGAAACTATACTAAATATCATATCGGTTTAGGTGTTTGTCGAGACTTGTTGTAATAAATGTTTATAATAATATAAGATCATATTAGCGATGTTTAAGGAGTCTGTTAATTATATTAAGATCGGATCTAGTGTTTGTCGGAACTTGTTTCGATATCTATTTCTATAGTATCGGGTCGGATAAAAGGTATGTAAGGATTAGTCAATGCTAAGATCGAATTTGGTGTTTATCAGAATTTGTTCTAGTATCTATTTCCGTAAATGAGATTGGATAAGAGGTGTGTACGGATTGGGCAATACTAAAACCGAATCAGGTGTTTGTCAGAATTTGTTCCAATATCTATTTTCATAAATGAGATGGGATCAGAGGTGTGTATAAATTTGTCGATACTAATATTAGATATGGTGTTTGACAGGATTTGTTCTAATAACTAATTATATAATATGAGCTCGAATTAGAGATGTGTAAGGATCTGTCAATATTAGGATCAGATCTAGTGTTCTTTAAAGAGCTAGGCGCTACTCGGGCAGTGGCCCGGCTTCTAGGTAATTCATTGCGGCCCTTATAATTCATCGATGAGGAGCTACTGGCTGGAGGAGTTGTGGATGCGAGAGTGAGTGTAGATTGTTAAGCAACCGCTAGGTCGCTTTGTCTCCACCTAGGTGGCGCATGCTGTCGGACCATCTAGGCTGGTTGATTAGACCTTAATCTGCACTTCTGGCGGCTGGCGGCTGGCGGCCGGCTACCTGACGTGTAGGCGGCGCCTAGCTAGCATCTTAGAACATTGATCGGATCAAGTGTTTGTCAGAACTTATTCTAATATCAATTTTCATAAAAAGATCATATCATATTTGTGTAAGGATTTACCAATACTAAAACCAAATCAGGTGTTTGTCGTCACAATATCTATTTCCAAAAATTAGAATGAGATTGAATTAGAGGTAGATGTGATACCAGTTCCGGTTCGGTCTGGTTCCCGATTTAGAACTGACGGTTCCGATTCGGTTCTGGTTCCCCTATTCCGGTTTGGTTTTTTTTTAACCAATCAGTCAATCACCGTTGACCGTCCCATTACCTAATACTAACATATCCATGTCATACATGATACATACGGACATACACATTACCAACCCCCACCCCAACCCACTGGCCACTACCCAAGTACCAAGAATTCAAATCCCAAATCACCATCGTTATCCCTCTCTCTCTCTCTCAAATCACCAAAAACTCTCTCACCAAAAACTCTCCTCCTCATCTCTAAACACAAAACACAAATCCTCTACAACTAGCCTAATCCAACCCTAAAAATGTCATCCTAACACACCCTCAAATCACAAATCAACATCTCTTTCTCAAATCACCCCCAAATCACAAATCAACCCCGAATCAACAACTCCAACCCTATAAGAGATCGGTTGTCAACGATGAAGAATAAATGAAGAATATCTGGCTTAATCGAAGGGTTTAGCGTCGTTTTGGGTAGAAAAGGTAGAGGTTTTGGAGTCGTTTTGGTCGAAGGAAGTTAAAGAGAAGTCAAAGCTTTTAGTAAAGAGAGATGGAGTTCAACTGAGTGAGTTTGGTATGCGAAACGTGGGTTTTTATACCCAGGGTTGGTTTTTTTCATATTAAAAAAAAAATCAGGAAAGGAACCGCCAATTCTGGTCTGGTTCTAGAAAATAGAGAACCTGGTTCCGGTTCCGATTTCGAAACCCAAAAACCGATCCTGGAGGCCACGATTCAGGTTTGATTCCCCAGTTTGAACCGAACCAGCGTCCTATTTAATCAGAGGTGTCTAAGGATTAGTTAATACTAAGAGCATCTCCAATGCAAAAGTGACTTACGAAAAATATAGATGTCACGCATGATTAATAGACATTTTGTTAATATATATTTCTTCAATGCAACCGTACATATTAAACCTCAAGCTGACATGACAACAAAATATTAGACATCAACGGTCAGTAAATGGTCTGTTGCACATCTATTTTTTTCGGTTGACTCAGCAACTATTTAAAACTGACATTATTTTTTCATTTATTTTTGGTAAGAAAATAAAATAAAAGATGAAACATGAAAAAAAATGGACACGTCATTTAAAAAATTGTGTTTTAAACGGAAGCATTGGAGACCAAATTTTAAGTTGATTATATATCAAGTCTATTTTTATACAACATAGGATGCAAGTCTCTTGACATCGTTACCATATAAACGATCATTGGTATGAAAGCCATTTTTATATTGGAGATGCTCTAAGATCTATGGTGTTTGTCGAGATTTGTTCTAATGACTATTTTTATAATGTGAGATCAAATCAAGTGTTTGTCGAAACTTGTTCCAATATTTATTTCCATGATGTTATCGGATAAGCTTTGCTAATACTAAGACCGAATTAGTTGTTTCTCCGAACTTTTTCCGATATCTATTTCCATAAATGAGATCGAATCAGGGGTGTGTAAGGATTTTTCAATACTAAGATATGAAATGTTTGTCAAGATTTGTTCGAATCACTATTTATATATTGTAATATGAGATCGAATTAGAGATGTGTAAGGATCTACCAATACTAAGATCAAATCAAGTGTTTGTCAAACTTTTTTCAAATATTTATTTCCATGATGAGATTATATAAGATATGTGTAAGGATTTGTCTATACTAAGTCTGAATCAAATGTTTGTCGAAATTTATTCTAATATCTATTTCCATAATGAGATCGAATAAGCTTTGTATAAAGATTTGTCAATACTAAGATTGAATCAGGTGTTTGTTGGAACATGTTCCAATATATTTTGACATAAATGAAATCAAATCAGGGGTGTGTAAGAATTTGTCAACATTAAGATCGGATCATTGTTTGTCGGAGACTTGTTGAATAATTAGCAATTTTTCTCTAGTATGCATATGATATAGACTTATTTATAGTATAATAATACATATCATCACATTTTTGTCATGTGTATTATTATTATTGAAGTTATGTTGCTTACATGGATAAAGTGTGATAATGTGTTTTATTATGCTATAAATATATATATATATATATATATATATTGTGTATATATGAGAGAAAAATGATAAAAATCTGGTCGAATAACCGCTTTCATAATTTAAAATCGGGTCAAGGTGTGAGGAATTTCTTTTTAGTTATTTTCATCATATAAAACCGAATCAAGCTCCACAATAACCTACCTAGATAACTACTTTCAATGCAAAATTAAATCATGAGTTTGCGGATACACACTTTGATAGTTGCTCCTACAAATAAATGGGAGAGCCGGTTTTTTTTCTTAGTACCAATTCAAAATCAGCACTAATTCTTTCTTGTTTTTTAGAAACAGAGAGATAATATCACCCAACCAGGAGCTGATGTCCAACAACTTGTTAATATCATATTAAATAATATCTGGTTATTCGAATAAAAAAAATCTTAAAAGTTGTGTTGATTGATAGTAATTTATAGTTCATGTGAGAAGTTATGACATTATTTAAATATTTGTTTATGATTGATGTTCTTAGTATGTATTGTTTTCAATATTAAATGTCTAAGAAAGTAAGAATACTGATTTTTTTTTATTTAGAGAAGGAAACTTTAAATTGTCCTTTTCTAAAAAAGCAGTTTGAGATATATTTCTTCAAAAGTTGTTCTCATCTACTATTAAATAATAATAAAAACTTCGGTATATAATTCATGTACTAATAAAATTATGGTTTACTTATAGATATGGTCAGAGATGGCAATGGATCAGGGATGGATACCCCAATGTTTATCCATGTATCCGTTTGAGATACGTATCTTCATCCCTGTATCCATCTCCATTTCTAAGTGAACGGGATGGATTCAGATAATCTCCGAATTGAAGTAGAGATATTCATCACCGCTCCGTTTATATCCGTATTCGATGAAAAAAATGTAAACTTTTGTAGTTTACAAGAAAAATATACAACTAACACATGTATTAGTACATTTTATCATATTTAAAGAGAAACAAATACATCCAATAAAGTTCAAATAAAAAAAATAACATATATAATTAGAATTCATAATTATATAATAATTTTTTATATTTTTAAAATATTAAAATCTATAATAAATGGGGATAGATATCATAGACGATATTCATCCTCATCCCCGAAAATAAAATGGATATTAGGATGACATCCATCCCCGAAATAATAGTATTCATCATCATTTTAAATGGAGTGAATTCTTATGGATATCCATATCCGTAAATAATTTTATCATCCTTAGATATCGAAATAGTTGGTAGTTATTAGATTGTATTTATATAATTGAATAATATTTTATAATTTTGCTGGTACATTTGTTGAAATTAATGTAGCGATAAGATAATAAGATTCTTAGAAGTAGTATTATTATATAGTTTAAAATATTTTATATGGAGGGTACCGTTTTGGAGGCAACTAACATGAATTTAGATCTAAAAATTTCAACATGTCATATGTTATGAATAGTAATTGTGAAAGGATAACATTAAGGTATTTTTTATATTATTATATATGTTTGATTTGAAAATGCTATCTCAACTTTACTTTTAATTAAAAGCACTTTTTATATAAGCTCATTCAAATGATGTCCAAGTATATATTACCTATAAGCCCAAGTGCTTTTGAGTGCTTAATCCGTTTGAAATTTCAAGGCTTATCATGTATAACTACACAATTAGGGTTTCACAAAACCCAAATGGTCTCATCCCCATTTGGAAGTAAAATAACCGCAAATAAAAGGGATGGTTATGGGACGGGTTGAATTTTATCCTCAAATCTGAGGGGAAATCTTTAGTGCATCCGATGCACCAATTGAGTGGTGTATCAAGCTACTAAAAGTTTAACACTTGTCAAATTTTATTAAAAATATTATATAAATCTTTTCTCTTTTTCCATTGACATTTTTTTTAATATATTTTAATTAAAATTGAATATTTGTCAAATTATAAGTGGTTTGATACACCAATCAACAGTTGTGATTGGTGCACCGAATGCATTCAAGTTTTTCTCCAAATCTAAATAGAGATGAATGGGATGGGGAACCTCCCTCGTCCCCATTTCCGATGAACATCTCTATCCACAAGGAACCCCTAATAGCCCAACTACTTATACAAGGTGTTTTTTTTTTTTTTTGAAAATATTTTTTAACAAATAATTGATAGGAGTTTCTCTATAAAGCACATCCAAGAATTTTATGCAACACCAATCTCTAAATTCTTATGTGAGTGAGATGTAATTTGAACCCAAAACAATCAAACATCACTCCAACAACTAAAACAATAAATGTTTTATAAGCATATAGAAAGCACTTTTAATTATCTGATCTGAAAGTGCTTTTCAAAAGCACATCCAAAAAACAACTTTGTTCTTCATATATACACATAATCTAATTGTAGAATTATATTAAAGTAGAATTATATTAAAAGTAAAAACCTTCATATTTCTAGTACAACTACAACTAAAAGTAGATAGAAAGCACTTTTAATTATCTGAAAGTGCTTTTAACATTTTCAAAAGCACACCCAAAAAACAACTTTTTCATGTTCTTCAATCTTCATTTACACACATAATCAAATTGGCTGTAAAAATAACAAGAAACCAAAAGAGAGTCAAGAACACACTACTAAAAAGTAAAAACAAATGCACCAAGACAGAAAAAAAAAAGCACTTGTAGAATTATATATATATTAAAAGTAAAAAAAAAAAAAAAACTTTGATATTTTACTATTACTTGTGTTTGTTAAAAAAGAATATCAAAGATTACAGCAAAAAAGCATCAAGCTTTTTAACAAATTAAAGCCAAGTTGACTATATAATTAAAAAAAGCAGAAGCACTTGATAGCATATCATGAGACTTTAGACCATTAAAAAAAACTAAAGCTGATTAACTCTATTGGATCAAAAAAGAAAAAGAAAAAGAAAACAAAAAACTGAGAATAAGTATAGTTTTATGCTTCAATTTCAAACCTTGAACACTTGATTGATCCCATTGAAATGTCAATTTCAATCAGGTTTTCTTCCCCATTTATTGCTTCATTGAGATCAGAATCAGAATCAGAATTCAAGGACTCTATCATCTGCAGACCAGCTTCTTGTTGTTGTTGATTGAAGTCATTAATGGACTCTTCTTGATCATGTTTGTCTGGAATTGAGATTTCAATCAGACCATCTTCTTCATCTGATTCTGATTCTGATGAAATCATGATCATCATCTGTTCATTTTGATGACCAACATTGTTGTTGTAACACATCCAATCAAGCTCAAAGTTCTCTTCTTCTTCTTCTTCTTCATCATCACCACTAGTAGTACTGGTTTCAGTTTCTGATTGAAAATCAAAATCTGGTTCATTTACAAACTTAACAACTTTACTTTCTAGGACAGCTTGATCATCATCATTTTCTTCCACATTTTCCATCATTGATTGGATTTTCTCTTCAATTTTATCATCAAAATGATCATTTCCTAGAAAGTTTGTAACTTTACCATAAACTGGATTCACTTGGGCAGCAGCAGCTTCATTTTCTTCCACATTGTCCATCGAAACTTGCATTTTCTCTTCAATTTTCTCACCAACTTGATCATTTCCCAGAAAGTTTGTAACTTTTCCAGAAACTGCGGCTTCATTTTCCATCAAAGCTTGCATTTTCTCTTCAATTTTCTCACTAACTTGATCATTTCCCAGAAAGTTTGTAACTTTCCCAGAAACTGCAGCTTCATTTTCGTCCACATTTTCCATCAAAGCTTGCATTTTCTCTTCAATTTTCTCACCAACTTGATTATTTCCCAGAAAGTTTGCAACTTTCCCGGAAACTACAGCTTCGTTTTCTGGGACATCATTTGTCATCAAAGCTTGCACTTTCTCTTCAATTTTCTCACCAACTAGATCATTCACCAGAAAGTTTGTAACTTTCCCAGTAACTGTAGCTTCATTTTCCATCAAAGCTTGCACTTTCTCTTTAATTTTCTCACCAATTTCATCATTTCCCAAAAAGTTTTCAACTTTACCAGAAATTGGATTTCTTTGGGCAGCAGCAGCATCATTTTCTTCCACATTTTCCATCACTGACTGGACTTTCTCTTCAACTTGATCATTTCCCAGAAAGTTTTCAACTTTACCAGAAATGGGGTTTTCTTCTTCAACTGGAATCTCATCAAAAGTGACCTCCTTTTTCTTCTTCTTCTTCTTCATTGAGAGAAAAACAGATGACAAAACCAGGACTGTGACTGTGACTAGAAAAGCAGAGAGACCAGAACCCATAGAACAAGTGAAAAACAAACTAGGAACAAGAACAGCAGCAGCAATAAATAACAATGAACAACACATTTGAAACTTAGCTGATTTTCTCATCTATTTTTTTTTTCTTAGATCTAATAAAAGATCTGTTGATTAAAAAAAGAAAGTGACAGATTTTTTTTCTGGGTGTGTAAAGTAGATGTTGAAGGGGCTGCTAGTTGTTACTTGTTAGGTTACTACTACTTTTCTCTCTATAAAAAAAAAAAAAATTGATCTGGGATTTTCCAAGAAAATGAACAGTTTTCAAAATTCAAAGGCCTTAAATTGAGTTGCTTTTCTTCGACTTCAAATAAATAAATTTAAGGTCTCTTGACATGTCAGCTGAAGTCAAACTTCAATTATGTGGACTCTCAAACTTTCTTAGGTTAAAGTATTTTATTTTAGTTTTCTTTTTTATATTCTGTGATAGGGATGAGTCCCACATTTTTTGTTATTTATAACCATCGATCTCATCAAAATTTCGACATACAGAACATTGATTGACTGATATTAGTATCAAAGACGAATATAACTTAATCTATGAATTAATTTGTGTTATGTGAAAATGATTCTCTTGAAAGAAGCAAGCATTTACTGTAGTTTTACATTTATAATTATCACAAACTCAAAAAAGCTTTGGAATTGGCAATTTTCATGTGCTATGCATTTGTGTCCACCTCCACCACATGGCACTGTGAAACCAATAAATACAACCCCATCAAACAAAAAATGTTTTACATATTTAAATCCACTTTCAATATTGAAAATCTCAGGGTATTTTTTTTATTTTTATTTTTTGTTTTACATGGGTCATTTTCCTTTTCACTCTTAAAATAAATGGTTTAATTGTATAACTCAATATATAAAAAAAATCAACTTAAATGTTTTCAAAATTCAGCAACAACAATTTATCTAATCCTCCCCTAAAATTTATCAAAACCTCACCATAATCTTTTGACATTTGTTGAAGTTGGTAACCACTCAACCAAAAAAACTACTAGGGTAGGTACACAATAATAGCATTTAAGATATAAATTTTAGCATATTAACATAAAAGCTTTTTAGACATGTTTAGTAGGTTGTATTGTATTGTATTAAGAATTTATTAGAATAATACAATACAATATTTGACTTATTTAGTAATATGCATTGAATTGTATTAGCTAATACATTTTAATTGCTCATTGCATTAACTAATTCAGAGGGTGGAGGTTCCGAGGTTGTATCAACTAATACAAAGGGGGAGAAATAATAATAAATATATCCAAATAATAACACATAATTATAATAAAATTAATAATAATAATAATAATTTTAATTTTAATAATAATAATAATTTTTAGTAATAATATACAATAATAATATATACTTAATAATAAAAATATTGATATTTAATAATAATTTTAAATATAATACAGAAATAATATAATTTTTGTTGTAATATTAAATTTAAATTTAAAATTAAATTAAATAATTATTTGTAAATTATTTAAATAAAAAATAAAATATTATTCTAATATTATATATCTAAAAATTATATAAATTAAATAAAATAATAAAAATAATTGTTCATTTATGTAATAAAAATATTAATTATAAATTAATCAATATTTTTAAAAATAAAATATAAATATATATTTTATAATATTTCAGTTTTATTAGTTAATAAAATATTGAGGAACAAAAATCACATCCAAACATTGTATAATTTAATACAGTCTAATATCAACTGTATTTAGTAATCTTTAATACAATCTCAATTATTTTGTAATTTAATCAAGAGTACGGATATTGACACTCATAAAACTTATTAGTACACCAATTTTTATAAGTACACCCATGTGTAAAATTTAAAAAATAAATATTACTATAAGCACACATCCTAATGCCAACAGTACCCTAATTGAAATAAATATATTCATTTTAATACATATTATTTATAAACACTCTTAAATTATTATCACACTCAATTTATTAAAAAAAATCATATTATTTTCGGAATCAAATCATCTTTTAATGATGGTCCAATTTACTTTTCAAAATATCTTGATTGTAGGAATATTATAAAAGGAAATATGTGGAACCGTATGAGATCAGTAAATTTTCAATATGGAATTATCTTATTATACAACTATCTTAAAAAAAAACTTATTAATAATAATATGATGATTAGGAAGTTTGATACTTAAAATAAAATTATAGTTTAATTTGGGTTTATCATAAAAATTAGGGTTTATCATATGTTAAGGTTGATCATAAGGTTTTTTTTTTCTTAAGGTTAGTCTTTTAAATAAAGAAATATAGTTGAAGATATTAGTATAATTAATGAGTGTATATAGTATTTGATTTATTTTTAATTAAAGTAATTTATTCTTATTATTAAATTTTTATTTAGATATTTTTATAATAAATTGTTTTAATAAAATATGAGTATACAGCCTCACAGATATCAATATCAACACCCTTTAACCAAACTTATGAGCCAAGCAAATAATACAATTACAAAACATGCATATATAGAGTTAAAAGCACATAAGTCAAAAGATGACCAGAAATATGAAGATTTGGCAGAATCCTATTATAATCCAAAAAAGAGGAAACAGTAGTTGATGAGTAATGATAATAATGAAAGACCAACCCACACCCCCATTTTATCTTGTCTGCAATAAAACTCCCAACACAAACACAACCCCATGAAATGAATCATGAATGGAAATTAAACAGTCATCATGATACTGCTCCATATATTTCAGATTTTTCAGGTCTTTAATGGCTGCCCATTTCACTGAGAAGATGGTTTTTTGGCTTCTACTATTAGCTAGTAATGTCTGTCAGTCAGTCACACAGATACACACCACCCACACATTACTTGTCTTTTCCAACAAGCAAGCAAGCACACAGACATAATGTGAAAAATGGCCAAATGCATGGCATCCACTTTTGACAACATTTTTAATTGAATGAATTAACTAAATTCATAACAAAGATAAAAAGTTATCTCTTTCATTTTTTGACCCTATTCTTTTGGTCAAGATGGTCTTGAAAAATGTTACGGATTTGGTTTTATAACGATAAGAAATATAAGTAAAACTTTTTGTTTACCTTTATAACATTAGATATGTACTGAGATTGAATATACGGTCTAATTATTAGTTACCTATATATATATATATATATATATATATATATACAGTCTTTCTATTATCAGTTTGTTCTGATATAAAATATATTATGACAAAGAATGTGGATAAAGAATGTGGATCATAGATTATGGAAAAGTTTTGACAAGTGCATACACTTTGAGTCAAAGTATGTAAATCTAACGGTCTACATTATTCGTCCCGATATATTTTATATAATGATGAACTGACAATAGAAAAATTGTCTCTATATACATCTCTTGCCACCATTGCCCCAGCTACATTTATGAACCGTCACAAACAATGTTGATTTTAATAATTTTACATGAAGTTTATACAAAAATCATGCCATTTAATGTGAATTCAATGATATGGAAAGTTGAATGTTGATATATTTTGCCACCGGCCACATTTATGACCTAATGTACATTTAAAAAAAAGGATAATATCTTTTCATAGAGAAAAGAAAACATAGTTGTAGTTCAAAGAAAATGAAAACACGTCTTTGTCTAGAATTTAGAAGGAAAAAAAAAGAGAGTGAATTTGAATGGTACTTGAGCAACATATCTTCTGTCTCCTAAATTGGTAGAATTGGTGGCTTGGTGGAAGGCAAAAAAGTGCATCGAAACATAAAAATAAAATATGATAAGGGTTTAAATCTCATATTTATATATAAAGTTACAAAGTACGGTAACACACTACGGGAGACACCTCCCTATAGTGAGAGTTGCTTTTCATATTGTGTTTGAAGATATTGATTTCGTTAGTTTGTTTTTTTTTGACAGACCTTGACCCGGTTGGTATAAGACTAACAAGAAAAAAAATATATGATTGATTGCCTTTGGCCTAATTACCCCCCTCGTGCATTTCATGCAATGATGTGTAATTGTGTCCATTTTTCAACCATGGGGGACAATTTTTTTGTGATATTGACTTCAAAGTTCAAACTAACAACATATATATTATGTGTAAGTCCATATTTCTTTTGTCAAAGGGAAATAGAATTAAAACATTCCAAAACAACTTTTAACAAAAAAAAGAAAATGTATGAGATCCCGTATCAAAGAAGTATTGTGATATATTTGACAAAAAGGTAAAAAAGTAATTAGTTACGCATTAAAATATATCGACTCGGATGGTATGCATGCCTTCTAAGTTTACAATATGATCCAATACTACCCTACAGATTTACCGATATATACATAATGAAAATTTTCTAATATTGTTATAGAAATATATATATATCGTATACATAGCTTTTGATATTGGTCAATCACAATAGATCCGATTTGCTGAGCATCAAATTTTTTTTAAAAAAAAATCACGATTCACGAGTCTATTGTAAACTTTTTAAAGTCATATCGACGTATCTTCCGATTCGAATCAAACCCATATGACCAAATCACAACCACACATCACAGTACACACAACCAAATTGCAAATGACATAACTACCCTTGACAGCAAACAAAGTCCAGCACTAAACTACAGGGTAATTCGGGAATAACGTGAAAGGAGCGTTTAAAGAAAGAAAATCGAATCAAATTCAAAGCACTTAACTTTTTATTACCTTTTCTAGGGTTAGGGTTTTTGGTGCAACAAAAAGGGATTTTTTTTTATAGGATTCATTCACTATTTAAGAGTTTGTTTATAAAATCAGACGGTCCACAATTCGCTTGTTTGGGGGGTTTTTGTGGCGGCGATTGATTTGATTTGATTTGATCTCTCGCTCTCTCTGGGCTTTAGCGCCCTGTGGCTGTTGAAATCCATGATCGTCAGCGTCTCATGGACCCCTCTCCAGTGCACACCACTCCTCCAGTTGAAGAAGAAGATGAGTGGGGTATGTTATTACAATTCTGCCCTTTTGTTGTTTGTTTGGCTCGCGAGAAAAATGCAGGGAGATTTGTTAGAAAGTTTGGATCTTTATTATTATTATTTTTTGTTTATTGATAGATATTGATCTAATTTGGGTCAATTTTGGATATTTAAATTCTGGGTATTGTGAATTTTGAATCATGTTATCTGGGATTTTTGTTTTTTGAATTGATTTCAATTTTTTTTTTTATTGGTGACATGTTGATTTTGATTAAATTGGTTTGTTAGCAGTTAATGGTTAGTTGTTGTTAATTGTTTTGATTGTAAATAAGAAGTTGTCATTAAGTTTCAATTTTGAAATATTTTTGTGGCTTGGAGAGAAGGGATGTGTTTTTGAAGTTGAAGTGATGATACTGTTATATTATGTGTTATAGCCTCGAATCCCATAGCAGTGGTTCAGGATTAGAAATGTATTCGGAGTCATTGATTTGAATGCCTAAATCCCTGAATCAAGAAACTTACAAAAACAAGCTAGAAGCTACATTTTTTTTCTTTCGTGTGTTGCATTTTTATGAATAGTTAATCATATAATATAAGATGACAATGCAATGCACGGGGTGCGAATTCCGTCACATTGTTTCTGCTGTGACTTCCTTTATTGATGGATACAATGAAATAACTGTGGAAAAAAGGATTTTCAATATAGCATCGTAGTTAAGTATGGATGAGGACTGAGGAGTTGGTGGTGGCTGGTGTGAGCATTAGAGAATGTTTATATGTTGTTTGGCGTTGACAAACTAAATTTCTGTTTTGCCCCCGTATGATGCATTACATCTATCTGTGCATGTACTACCTTCAGTGCTTGTTGCAGCCATGTAGATATGATATGTAAGCTCTGTGGTTGTTTTACCATATATATGGTGCTACTGTGTATAATGTATTTGGGTCTTATTTGGTACATGAGAGGGTTGGCCGAAAGTCTCACCATATTTATCTTGTCTTGTTTTGGAGGCAGCGGTTATTCGATTCTGTTTTCAGCGATTCGGTTGTGCTTAATATGTGGGTGACCACCCGTCTTAATTGATCAATTGCTTTGGTGTAGTCTAATGTACTTACTTCAATCTATGGCCTGTGATGCTTGTTTCAGACACTGATGGATTTGTGATTCCAAGCTTGGGAATAGGAGACCCGGATCAAAGTAAAGCTGATGCTCTAGAAGAACAAAGCTCAAAACCTCCTTCTCCCAAGGTCGGTTGCAAGTCCTATATCTTCGTTTAGAAAATTGAAAGAAAAAAGAAATAGTAATTAGACGGATTGCATATCCGTGAAGCTTTAATCTATATCATGTGGATGTAATAGCACTTGATTAAATCTGTGCATTCATTTATTCTGCGTTTCCAGGCTAAAAAGGAAGAGAACATCTATCTTGGGCCACACGGTGCTCCTCCTTCACAATCTAAGCAACCGGAGCTGAACTCTTCCAGTCGCAAGCAGCGATTTAAACAGAAACTGAAGGAAGCTGATCTGAGGTTCAGTGGGGCAGGGCGTGAGAATAAGGTGGAAAATCTGCGAGAGCTCGTGGGCGGCGGCAAAACAAGCCTCAACATGTCAAAGGGTACTACCCCTAGGGGTTGGCTAGACCCACATTGCCATGAGTCGCAGTTCGAGAGGTGGAACCCCCAGTGAGCAGAGTTTTTGTTAACTTGAGATATTTATTTGGTAGTAACTCTTATCATAAAAGTTTAAAAGTTTAATCTTCCCCGGAGACTACAATTTATCAAGGTTATGTATTCTTACAATAAATGTTTTGTCAAAACTTTTTGTGTCATTGGTTTTGCAGAAAGCATTACCATAATAAAAATTAGATGTTCAACTCAAGTTCTTGCTTGGATTTGCCATGTTCATGTCCATTTTCCGGTACATGATTTGCCTCGGAAAAATTGGTCAAAAATCGAAATGAATGATGCACAATACCTATATCTCAGGAAAATGTTGTAATGCTTTTAGATTCTAATGAGGCTCAATACAATACTAGCATACAAATTTCAATGTTGATCGACAAATAGATTTGATCATTTGAATGAATTAGCATTCCGGAGACAACGATGATTATAAACATAAATATTCCTACCCTTCAAAAATGAATTGCTCTAAAATCAGACCTACTGTTACTTCTCAACCAGAAATCGCAAAATCGCCAATTTTTTGGATCACATCTTCAGAGTTGAATCACCACTCTGAAACTTTGATGCTGAATCAAGCTACATTACAATATTTAGTTGTGGTTGAACGTGGACAATTAACAATCTTTGGCATTCTCGAATTTCATTTGATATCAAGGAACTCTAATCCGGTGGCAGTGGGTGTCAAACCATACTGAAACAGATACTGGGCATCATAAAACTTACTCAGATGTCTCATCCCGTTGTCACACAGAATGGTTACTATTGTGTGACCGGGGCCAAGCAACTGTGCAACTCTAACGGCTCCAACACAGTTCATGGCTGAAGAACTCCCGAGAAAGAGCCCATCGTTCTTCAAAAGAAACCTGAGAAGTGTAGAGGATATAACATTAAAGCCAAGCCAAACCAAGCATCAAAGGGTTCGGGAAATCACTTCTAAATGACTTTATATAAATATTGTTGAAATGGCAAAAAATTCACCATCCTTGATGCCACCAGCCCACCACAACATGAAATGAAAGAGCATTGCTGACTGACCTTGACATTTCAACAGCCTCTCTATCTGTGCCTCGAAAAGCCCCATCAAGTTTTGCCATCATGAAATTTTGTGTTAATCTATTGATCCCAATTCCTTCTGTTATGGTATCAAACGGATTCTTCAATCGTTTTCCTTCAGCCTCCTCTTTAGTGTACATAACCCCTCTTGTTACCTTGTTGAACAAACTAGAACCGGGAGGATCAACCAGAAAGCACTTGATGTTCCGATTCTTCTCCTGTCGAACATGTCACAAAGAATTTAAGCAAACATCCCTGATATCATATCAATGCAAAATGCAAGGGACCCCCCTTGTGAACGGAGCTGCACATATTGGGAGCACTTTACCCCTTAGTGGGCCGACCCGGTGCGAGTCCGGATTAGTCGGGGTGTGGACAGGGCTGATTGCACCGTATGGTGGATCCGTCCCACCTGGAAACCAGATGGTTTAAAACCAAAAAAAAAATGCAAGGGAAAAGAATTTGACCTGGAGAAATCTAGAAACACCAGCCACCGTGCCACCTGTACCAGCAGCCGCAACAAATGCATCTAAACGATCTCCAGTCTGTTCCCAGATCTCAGGCCCAGTTCCATCATAGTGGGCCCTAAAGTTTGCTAAGTTTTCAAACTGATCAGCAAAGAAACCACCAGTACAATAACTTGAGAAGATTGAACTTTGTTTCGTTTCATCAGGTCCGTAATCATTAATTTGCGCTGGCTCTTTACCATCCAAGCAGTCAGCTTTTCTATGCTTTGATGCAAATTCATTTGCTTCTATTGCCCGTCTCCTTGCAATATTGACATAATGGTCTCTGTGTGTGATTGAAACCGGTCTTACTCTTTCAACTGTGGCCCCAAGAGCCTCCAGTATTTGAGACTGAAAGAAGTTTCAAGAGATGAAATTTTAATGCAAGCGGTAGAAAGAAAAGTAAGGGAGAAAAGAAAGCAAAGATTTACTAAAAAGCAAGTCAGATTGTGAATTTCCGGTCAGTTTCACACCACACCATCCTAACGTTTCATTCAATCTAAAGGATGCATCACTTTTCAAGCACCTAAAATGTAAATCAAAAAAGACAAAAAAATGTTCTCAAGGTATTTCAAGAGAAGTTCAACTTATGATTTCAAGATTCATAACGAAAATCAAATCGACAACTGCAAGAAAACTCAAAAAGCGCAACCTCTTGCAAGGGTGGAAAATTCAGGAAAACAATGTTGTACAGTGACATTTCACAATTATGTGCCAACAAAAGGACAACAAAAATGTTATAGAATCTTTCGGGAGACCAATGCAGTCATTCCTGGTAACTGCTAAATTGCCTATGATGTAGATATTCATGTAAAAGGAAGTATCAAGAGTGATCTCAAAAAAAAAAAAAAAAAAAAAAACCTCTAGCGATCTAGTGCCCCACATCGCTCACACAATCTTATAAAGAAAAAAAATTCAAGGTTTTTGGAGAAATCTATAAACATAATTGTCAAGGGAAATTTTCTGGTTAAGAATCTATTAGTAAATACCTTCTCAATGGCAGCATCGTCAGGGATGACCACATGACATTTGCATCCGTAGGACGGAGCAACGGTAGCAAGGCTAATAGCAGTGCTTCCGGCACTCCCCTCAGTAACCACTCCACCATGAGATAGCTTCCCAGATTCCAGAGCCTGCACAAAGGCAAAAATTTGAAAGAATAACAGAGAAAAATAAGCGACTGTTTGGCAGTTCAACAGTGCCAATCGTAAAATCTTGAGTCGCCAAAGAGTTTTCAAGCAATTAAACAATTGAACATGTGAAAAGCATTAAAATCTATGATTGAACAATTGCTAATTGAGCTTGTCTTAATTTTCAAAACTCGAAAGGGAAGTGAAGTGGGTGGAGGGACAAAGAAAAGTTTTACATTCTTATTATCGTTGAAAATCCAAGAACTCAAAAGCATTCTAATTTCTCTTATTTCTAACATTTCGCATTAGACAGAGCATTAAGCAGTAAGCATTACCTCTTCAATGATCTTCACAGCAACTCTATCTTTTACACTGCCTCCCGGATTCAGAAACTCGCACTTCCCAAGAATCTAAACAACCCAAAAAAAATGAACTAATTAACTAAAAGTGAAAAACCGAAAACATGTACATATATATATATATATATATATATATATATATATATATATATATTTAAGTTACACCATTTCCAACATCAGCAACCAAATAGGAAATTTGAGAATTTCAAAACTAGTAAAAAAATCAAAGCGAAAATTGAATTAGAGAGAATACTTGGATCACAAAATAGAAGAAAGATCATACCTTGAATAGATTATATTGTTCATATACATAAATATAAAGACTATAGTGAATTACAGACTAAAAATTGGAAATCGAACACAATAATGATCACAAAACTAGACATAAAAATCATAGCTTGACATATTACAAATTAAATAAAGCATAACTTACACAATCACCTATACAGGCTGTACATACACATGTAATTAATAATTATACACCAGAATTTCATGAATTGTGCATCAAAATTGAATATTGAACAATACCTATATAACAAAAATCTAACTTGAACAATGATCACAAAACCAAACATAAGATTTTTAACTTCAAATAACTTACACGATCACCTATACACACACATGTAGTAATACACCAGAATTTCATGAATTGTGCATAAAAAATTGAATATTGAACAATACCCAGTTAACAAAATCTAACTTGAATAATGATCAAAAAACCAAACAAAAAAAAATTAAAACTTGAAATAACTTACACAATCACCTATACATACACATGTAGTAAATACACCAGAATATCATGAATTGTGCATCAAAAACGAATATTGAAACATACCCAGATAACAAAATCAAACCAAAAATCCAAAAATCATAGCTTGGAAAGAATGAGAGAGAGAAGATTGAAACTTTACTTCACAACCGGTGGCATCAGAGAGGCTGTTGATACGAATCAAAGGGGTGTTTCCAATGGCATCAACAAGTCCTTTTTTGCTTGGTTTTGGCTTTGAAGTCTTATTCTTCCTCGAGTTGGTGGTTTTAGTTTCGGATTTGTTGTAGTAAAAACAATAGGAAACCAAAGCTATGGAGATTGTTGCTGCAGCAGCTACAATGGGACCTGTGGTTCTCTCAGTAACAGGCTCCATTGTGGTGGCTCGAAGTTGAAACATGAAACCTCAAAAGACAAGTTTTTGAGCTTAAAAAAAGCCCAACGACATGTAAACTTGTTCAACTATTTGGGTTGGGTACCGTATCCGTGTCTTATCCATCTTAGTTGGATTGAAAAGGTGAGTAAATATTGGCTTCGGTAAAAATTTAGAACCTAAATTCAAATTTTGGGAAATTTTGGTCGCAACCAGAAATATTGCCCATATGTGCTTAAAAGTTAAAATTTTGGGGATATTTAAGAATATTTTTACTATCTATTCCTCCGAAATATAGAAAATATATGAGATAATTACGGTCAAACTATCGATATTTACTTTCTTTTATTGGATGAGTTCTCTTTGAGTATCGTTATTGACATGTCATTTTTTTAAACTCACACCGAAAGTCCGAAACTAATCACGAATTTACCGAGACATGATGAAATCAATTAATACTAGGTGTAAATGTGAATATGTGATACAGTAAAACCTCGATAAATGAATGTTCGATAAATTAATAACCTTGCTTAAATAATAAAATTTTCCGGTCCCTACTCGAGCATGTGTACTAAATTAATAACCTCGCTAAATACATAAGATAATATTTTTTTTTAAATCCTTTAGGTCCTAACGAATATATAAATTAATAATTGATTAAATAAAAAAAAAATATAACACATAAAAATTCATAATACATATCAATAAACTTTTAACTTAACAACTTCCTTTAAAAAAAATTAACTTCTATTTTGTCAATTCAAATCTTTCTTAAAATATGCATCTAAAGTCGTTTATCTTTTCTTTGTACTGAAACTGACCTCGGTCTGATCCTTAATTTTTTACAAATCATACACCATATTTGTATTTTTTTTTCATTTTACAGTAAGAAGTTATTTAATGTTATTATTGCTTGAAAGACCTCTTTTAGAGAAACACTTAGTTAAAACACTGTTTTCATCTGGATCATGATTATCGGTAGGCGTATTCATTACCCCTTGAATAATTTCTTCATTAGTAGACGATTCCATCACTATATCATTTTTCACTAGGATAATTCAAAAGGTGATCAACATCCATCACATTTCTATAGTGTAGACAAAAAATGACTTCACAAAAAATTGAAAACAATTTGTAATGATTGTTGTCTTCATATCAATATTCGAAGCCGTATTAATAAATTTCATAGCATTCAATATGCTAATTTTTTCGGGATTTATTGCTCCTACCTCGTAGCCCTCCAAAATACTAGAGTAGAAACGACGTCGATAATGAATTTTTAGTGTTCGAATAATCTCAACATCGTTTGGTTGAATCTTTGATGTTGTATTAGGAGACAATACAAATAGGTCAACATTTTTCAAACCTCCGATAACCTTTAATATGTAAGTACTTATTAACTTCTATATATTTATGTATCTTGGTCGAAAATATATATAATACATGTACAAGTAAAAACATAAAACTTTAAAAAAAAGTAGTAAAAACATAAAACTCTCTTTTAAATTAATAAATATTCATTTATCGATAAATTAATAAATTATTCATTTATCGATAAATAAATAACCCCTCTAAAATAATAATTTTTCCTGGTCCTAACAATATTATTTTAGATGGGTTTTATTGTAATTGACTTGTATAATATAGGAGTGAGAGCATCTCCCACCGGACTCTAAAATTATATCTCCAATAAATTTTAGAGTATGGGTTACTCTCACTATACTCTAAAATTATGTTTCCAATAATTTTTTTTAGAGTTTCTAAGATTGAAACTCTAAATTTAAAGTACAAAATCTCATACTCTAAATTCACTTTTCAATATTTTTTATTCAATTTATATCATTTTACATTTTTTATTAAATTCAATTAATGTATAATAAATTTTAATTTATAAATTTTATTAACATAAACATTATGCCATTAGAAATGTCTTATCTAGATCTTTAAAATGAGTCTAATATTGAATATAATTAATAATTTTTTATTATGATTTCCTCATTTTCATTTTATTATTTTGTTACAATTTTCTCTAAAAAAAATATAATGTTATAAGAAAAATCTCTTATTACATATTAATAATTATAAGTTAGTAATAAAATAAAAACCGAAACATAGTATTAAAATAAAAAAATATTAATATTAAAAATTACAATAACATAAAAATATCAAAATAAGGATAAAACAAAAAACAAAAAACTTACAACAATATTATTAACATCTCTTTATCAAAATAAATTTAATTACTTTAAGGCAACAACCGATTGAAATATTTGTTTATACAAAATTAATGTGATAATTCATAATAGTAACATTTTCCTCCACATATATTATTAACATCTCTTTATCAAACGATTATACAAAAGACACAAGTTGTCCATAGCCGGGTGCTATTGTATTTTGGTGAAAAGATTATATTATAAAAAATTGATTGAAAAAGTTAGAAAAGAAATAATTAGATTGAGAAAATTAGTTGAAAAATGTCAGAAAATAAATAAGTAGGTTGAGAAAATTAGTTGAAAAATGTTAGAACCTAAAAATAAGTTATCAAAAATTCATATACTAATAAAACATGATATTTTTATAAATAGAAAAAAAATAAAAAATGTTATTAAAAATAATATTTGTCAAAATTTAGTTGAACAATAATTTATTAAAGAAAGTAAAAAATAATAATGAAAATATAAGTTATTTGAAGATATAAATAGAAACAGAGATACAGATAGAGATAATGATAGAGAGCGTTGTGGGAGTGAAATTTTTTTAAATATAGAATCTGAGAGGAATATTCCATTTTGAAACCTTTTTTTTAGAGATAGAGATAAATATGTGGTGGGAGATGTTCTGAGTTCTCTTGACACTTTTCATTTTCAACAAATTATTATGAATTTAGGAGTTTGATGAGGAGAATATGATTCAAATAAAGGGCGGAGTCATGACACTAAAATAAATAAATAATATATTTGAGAAGGGATAATATTCATCTCGTCTTCGAAAATAAAATGACAGTCACAACTGGATTCATCCTTGTTTTGCCTCCGATGAAATCTTCGGCCCAAATTGAGAGATCCCTATAGATATAGATATCCATTGGTAATTTTACTATCTTTGTGGACGTTTGTACTAATGGTGTCAATCGGGGCTGGGTTTGGCATGCCCGGCCCGTTAAAGCCCTCATAAGGAGGCAGGCCGTGTCTAAGCTAGCATAGCACAAAGGCCTTTGCCATGCGGGGTCGAAAGTTTAGGCCACCTATGCCAGCATAGCACGGCACGCCGGGCCCCCGTGGTAGAGCTAACGGTCGGCACGGCGTAACAACATACGTGCCGACCGTTGGCCCACAATATATATATATATATATATATATACAGTCATTTTCTCTTCAGTGCGTACTGATATAACTTATATCAGTGCATTGCATGTAGACCACTGGTTAAGAAGAGGTTTTGATAAATGCATACACTTTGAGTCAAGTATGTAAATCTAATGGTCAACATCCAACACACTGATAAAGTTATATCAGTGCGTACTGACTCGAAAATTTCTCTCTCTCTCGCTCTATATATATATATATATATATTCAATTTTCAAATTCCTACCGTTGGTTGGAATAATATTTTATTATTTTTTTAAAAAAATATTTTGACAGTTGGCTTCAGACACCAACTGTAGGGTGCACAAATTTTGAAAAGAAAATTATAAAACCACCCCTTATCACTTGTATTATATATTTTTACCCACATTTTAAATTTTCCTATAAATACCTCATCCATTCTATACACTTTCTCTCCATTACTCTCCCTCTAAGTCTACACTATTTTATTCACTCTCTCTCTCTACATATATATATATATTCTCTCTCTCTATTCTCTTCACTACTTACTACTTACTACTATCATACTCTCTAATCTCTAATCTCTTTTTACTATTCTCTAACTATTATTCTCTAATCTCTCCACCAAAGCACCAAGGCATCAAAGTACAAAGGTAGTTTTTTTCTTTAAATTCTATTATTTAATTTTATGCTCAGTTTTTAAATTTTATATTTATACTTAATATATTTATGCTTAGTTTAAATTTTATTTTTTATGCTCAACTTATAAATTTATATCTTTATGCTCAATTTTTAAATTTTTATTCTATGGTTCAGAATTCATAAAATTATGTATTTTATTTTATTTTATATATTTATGCTCAAAATTCAAAAATTAAATGATAAATTTTTATATTTATAGTTAACTTCAATTACACCATTATTATTTAATAACTAATATTTATGCTTAGTTATTAATTTTAATATTTATTCTTAGGTTTTATTTTTTATTTTAATATTTTTGTTTTGTATATTTATGATTTTATGCTTTGTTATTAATTTTAATATTTTTACTTAGTTTTTAATGTTAATATTTATACTTAGGTTTTACTTCATATTTAATATTTGTGTTTAGTATATTTATGATTTTATACTTAGTTTTTAATGTTAATATTTATTCTTAGGTTTTACTTCATATTTAATATTTGTGTTTAATATATTTATGATTTTATACTTAGTTTTTAATGTTAATATTTATTCTTAGGTTTTACTTTATATTTAATTTTTAATGCTTAGTTTATTTATGAATTTATATTTTTATAGTTAGTTATTAATTTTATTATTTATTCTTAGGATCTTAGGTTTTGGTGTTTTACTTTATATTTAATATTTTTATTTAGTTATTAATTTTAATATTTTTGCTTAGTATATTTATCATTTTATGTTTAGTTATTAATTTTAATATTTTGCTTAGTGTATTAGTATATTTATGATTTTATTTTTAGTTATTAATTTTAATATATTTGCTATTATATTTATGATTTTATGTTTAATTATTTATTTTAATATTTTTCTTTGTTTTTAATGTTAATATTTATTCTTAGGTTTTACTTTATATTTAATCCTTAATGCTAAGTATATTTATGAGTTTATATTTGTGTGCTTAGTTATTAATTTTAATATTTATTCTTAGAATCTTAGGTTTTAGTGTTTTACTTTATATTTAATATTTTTGCTCAGTTATTAATTTTAATAATTTTTTTAGTATATTTTATCATTTTATTTTTAGTCATTAATTTTAATATTTTTACTTAACATATTAGTATATTTATGATTGTATGGGTAGTTATTTATTGACTAATGAGTTAGTATTTATACTGTAGGAAATAGATCTTAATCATCTTTTTTTTTTCCGGACGGTCCTAACATGGACAATGATGATTTTGACCTTTTCGAACTGGCCCAACCGTTAACGGGACCTTCCGCCTCCACACCGACATAACGTCCTGAAACCACAAAGACGATATCTGTTGTATGACAGTGTTTTGACAAAGAAGACGTACCAAACTCAGCCGGTACGGTCACAACAATATCTCGTTTAAAGTTTTGTAAAGCTTTATATATTAGTTCTAGGTCGGGAACCGGTCATTTGAAAGGAATATGGACAAATGCCTGGCTCAACACGGACAAGTAGACACTAACACGCAGACACAATTACAACGGAACCCAAACTGGTCCATTACAATGTGGAGTTATGACTCCGTGTATGCTAGAGATTGCATAACACTTTATATTGTACAAACTGATCAATCGATTAATTTCAATAACATTGTTTTTTATGAACAATTTATCCAAAAAACATACAACCACCAATTTAAAACTGTTTCTAGAAACACCACTATGAGCAATTCAAAAAAAATGTTTTTACACCCAACAAGAAAACTTGATCGCTGAATTAAAGCATCTAAATGTTTCTATTACACTAACTTCCGATATTTGGAACGCACATTCCAAACAGAACTATTTATGTGTCACATGACATTATTTAGACTTTAATTGGAAGTTACAAAAAAGAATTATTGGTTTTCACTCTATGGATTTTCAACATATCACAGAAAATATTTATCATGTCATTGTTTCTATTTTACAAACTTATGGAATAACTCAACGCATCATTTCTACCACATTAGATAATGCATCGACAAATACTAGCTCTATTGCTTTGTTTTTTTAACAACAATATCCCGATCAACGCTCTAATCCAAGATTGTCAAATTTCGACAGATACTGTCAAACTAACTTTTTACGACCCCGACGGTTCCAATACAGATATGCCGGTAATGTGAAACTCTAATTACTTAATGCTATAAAATTATTTGGATTATTTTGGAACTATTTCAGTTTTTATAACATGAAAATGTCCGAAATTGGCCGTCCAATACTAACCTCAGATGATTGGTATGTGGTGGAGATTTTTGTTCAATTTTTAAAGGTTTTTTACGATTCCACTTTAACTCTTTCCGGAGTCTATTACCCCACATATTCTCAGGCAATCCATCAGATTGTGGAAATGTTAAACATGTATAGATATGAAATCTTAGGCACTGCAGTTGTTGCAATGTAAAACACATTTAAAAAATATTGGTCTAAAATTCATTTCCTCTATGCCTTAAGTGTTATATTAGATCTTTTAGTTAAATTATTTGGTTTAGAAACTTTTCTTGAGTATATTGCTTCTAAATTGGACTTTGATTTTTCTGAACAATATACTGACCTGCAAACCAAGTTGTTCGAAGTTTTTAGTATTTATGAGTGCATGTTTGGTTGCGTTAACACGCAACCAAGCTTTTAGTATATTGGTTCTAAATTGGACACACTCCGGTTGAAGAGAAGTTGGAGCATTCTCATTCGCTGAAAAAGTAGTGGCACATCAAGTTCTTCTTCTTCATCCTAAGCTCCACGAGCTGCTACAACTAGAGGTGCCGAACTCAACAGGTTCCTTGAAACTCAGTTCGATTCAGTCTGAAACACGGAGAAATTTTGATATGTTGTTATGGCAGAAGAACTATAGCAACAGATATATGATCCTGTCACAATTAGCACATGACATACTCGTTATCTATGTATCCACTGTTTCTTCCGAACATGCATTTAGCACCAATTGAAGTATAATTGAGCCAAAAAGAACTTCTTTATCTCCTGATATGGTGGATGTATTAATATGCATTCAGGATAGAGAGCATGCTCGAATGATTATGCAACATCAAATGGAAGACCAAGAAGTTATTCAAAAATTCACCAATTTATACGTCAATGAGGATTCCAACAGTAACCAGGTCTAGGAGTGAAGAGTGAAGAGTGAAGACTGAAGAGTTATTGATTGTACTATTTTTAAATTTTTAATTTTTAATTATACATTTACATTTACTTGACTACTTGTAATTCAACTGCACTCTTATTCTCTTACCAAGTTTTTATCCCACTGGGTTTTTTTTGTAAGGTTTTTAATGAGAAGATCATATAATACTGAAATCTACATAAGTAAATAAAATTCATTTCTTTACCTATAATTTTTTTATCCAACTTACACTTGCACACTTTTTATTAAATAAATAAATAAATAATTCATCATTTCATATTTTCATCTTTTTTTTTTATTTTCTTGCATTTTTAATCTTTAATCTTTATTTATTCTTTGAATTATTTTATTAAATAAATCTATCTATTTTTTAAATTTTATTTTATTAGACTAAAATTATAAATAAGATAAACAAATTACAATTAAAAAAATACATAAGTTAAATTGTTAAAATAATATTATAACAAATAAATTCAATACTTTAAAATTTAATATAAAAAAATTTAAAATGGGAGCCAGCCTGTTAAGACCTGCCTGGATGGCATGCGGGAAGGCACGGCACCACCCAATGTGGCCGTGCCATGCCCCCATTTTTCTTAATGTGCAGTGTTCGACACGGCATGACACCATAACATGTCGGCACGGTACGACCCGTTTAGCGGTCAGGCCTTAACGGGTTGTGCCTTATGGGGCAGGGACAAGCTAGCACGTTTTGACAACATTAGTTTGTACCCAAAAAATCTCATATATTTACCTTTCTACTTTCTTTTACTTAGAACTATTAAAAACCTATAACCAAACAAAAGATTTAAGGAAAAAAAAAACATGTGCAATCCCTACTCTATTTCTATGTAAATCAAACCTTTTGAATTCACTTGAATCTAAGAATCAAACCAAACACTAAACCAGAGATTAAAAATAATATGGAATTGGAATAATTGGAATTATATGAAATGTCATAAATGCCCTTTTTGATTATGTATCATATATTTGGTCTTATTAAGTACAATCATGTTGTTATTGATTAGTGAAAGTTTAATTTGGTAATATGTTTTTTTTTCTTTCTATTTTTTGATAATGAGTCATGATGTTTGATTGATAAATAAGTGGACCCATGAAGAAAAAATATCGATGGTGAAATGGGTAAAATCTTAAATGTTAGGTAGGGGACTGGAAATGATGTGTTTATTTGTTTGTTTTTGAAATCAAACGAATAGCCTTTCAAAAAAAATGAATAAATTGTAATGGATATTAGCTCCTAACACATGTAGTTGAACACCTCCTTTCGATATTGGTGGTCAAAGGTTCGAGTTCCACAATGTGCATTTTAGAAGCATTTGATCTTGGCAGATTTCAATATTCCCATTGTCATAGTTATAATAAAGCAGAACTGTTAGGTTTCGGCTTGTATTCTCAAGTGAACCCGATATTAACCAAACGAGACTCGACTGATGTGAAACTTCCTAGAGGCATGAGATAACGTTTGGAAGTTGGAGATGATGTTTGAGGGAGATTTGAAGACCGAAGAAGAACTGAAGAATCAAATTTCAGAAGGAAACGCGATGCATTCCAGGTGACTTGTAACGGTGTAGGGAGCGGGTGGCCAACCGTGACCAGAACCGGAGTCAATCATAAGCATGCGTGAAATGGGAAATATTCAGTGGAAAAGGAAAGTAATTCTTCTAGAAGTTCTTATGCTTATAGGAAAAAGAAAAAGAGTTTGTCTTCATGAAGAATATGAAAGTCATGTACTTAAAGGAAAATGATTTCTCCTTTACAAGAAGACTTGTCATAAATAAGAAATAGTATTTATGTGGAACAAGTAATTCTTGTACCTTTAGGAGTATGATTTCTTTTTATCTTAAACTCTCTATAGCTAGTATGAATAGACCTTGTAATTAGGTTATTTTGTGTGGAGTCAAGAAACACCATGTAACATCAGAGAGTGGTGAGATCCGGGTGAGAGACCCATGAGAATATCCGGGGAGCTATCCAATGGAATATTAATGGATCAAGTATGAGACCCGTGGGTGATATTCAGGGGAGACCTAGGGGATATTGAGGGGTTCTTTATGAGGATCTTGTGAGCGTGGTTTGAGGTTGAGGTGTGAGTGAGAATCCTAAATTATATGATTGTAACAATTTATCATATAGTGGAACTTTTTCTGTCGTCCTGACGGCCCTTGGTTTTTTACCTGATTTGGGTTTTCCACGTATATCTTGTGTTGTGATTGGTTTATTTTCTCTCATCTTATTTTTTTTGCTATTGACGTTAATTGCTATGAGTTATTAGCGTATATTATGAATGACGCTTCCGCGATCATTGGTTCAAATTCCCTAACAATTGGTATCGGACCCTCATGGTTTGGCAATGGCGGTGTCAAGTCTGTACGGGAGATCTTATGGAGGACTTGGTGGTATTGGGATGATGATGACAGTTGCCTAATATGGGTTTAGCAATGAAGATACGTCTTGAAAGCGGTTTCGAACTTAGTAGGGTTTGATGAAAAGAAGAATAGAGATGAAGGAGAATTTTGGCTTGTGGTGGCAGGTACAAGTCATGGAGATCCAATATGGGTTACACAAGGCGATATAAAAAAAAACTCATGTATGTGTATTAAAAAAAAATTGAACGCTCGAAGTCTTTGGTGGTGGTGTGAGGCTTATCCAGTAAAACACTCTCATTTCTAGTAGCAAGTCTTTCACCAGATATGTGATGTAAGGACAAAACCTCTTTCACATGGTTGGGTGATGTAAGGACATATTTATCCTTTTGGCAGTTTTCCCCACTGGCCATTGAAGATGATATGTTGCTGCTAGTGGTCCATAATTGTGCACAAGGCATTGGTCAGAAAGTGATGCAAGGTGTATGGTGGACAAAGATGTCAATAGCTGACGAACTCCCTAGTAATCTGTCGTGAGGAGTTGCACCACAATTTCAGCAAGTTATTTCGACATGGTGCCGGAACAACGAACACAAAAAAAATAAAAATAAAATCTTAGGCTGGTTCGTTCTTAAGTGGTTATACATTTGTGGTGGGGTATGTTGATTCTCAGTGATGAGAGTCGTGACTGTGGACAAAGGTCTTGAGAATTCAAGCAAAATGGGAGAATTGTTAGGTTTTGGCTTGTATTCTCAAGTGAACCTGATATTAACCAAACAAGACTCAACTGATGTGAAACTTCCTAGAGACAGGGGATAACTTTTGGAAGTTGGAGATGGTGTTTGAGGGAGATTTGAAGACCGAAGAAGAACTAAAGAATCAGATTTCGGAAGGAAATGCGATGCATTCCAGGTGACTTGTAATGGTGTAGGGAGCGGGTGGCCAACCGTGACCGGAACCGGAATCAATCATAAGCATGCGTGAAATGGGAACTATTCAGCGGAAAAGGAAAGTAATTCTTCTAGAAATTCGTATGCTTATCGAAAAAGGAAAAAGAGTTTGTCTTCATGAAGAATAGGAAAGTCGGGTACTTAAAGGAAAAAGATTTCTCCTTTACAAGAAGACTTGTCATAAATAAGAAATAGTATTTATGTGGAACAAGTAATTCTTGTACGTTTAGGAGTAGGATTTCCTTTTATCTTAAACCCCATATAGCTAGTATAAATAGACCTTGTAATTAGGTTATTTTGTGTGGAGTCAAGAAACACCATGTAACATCAGAGAGTGGTGAGATCCGGGTGAGAAACCCATGGGAATATCCGGGGAGGGATCCAAGGGAATATCAGTGGATCAAGTATGAGACCCGTGGGTGATATTCATGAGAGACCTAGGGGATATTGAGGGGTTCTTGGTGAGGATCTTGTGAGCATGGTTTGGGGTTGAGGTGTGAGAGAGAATCTTGAAGTATATGATTGTTTGTAACAATTTATCATATAGTGGAACTTTCTCTGTCGTCCTGACGGCCTGTGGTTTTTTACTCGATTTGAGTTTTCCATATATATATTATGTTGTGATTGGTTTATTTTCCCTCAAATTATTTTTTCTACTATTGACGTTAATTGCTATAAGTTATGAGCGTATATTAGGAATGACGCTTCCGCGATCATCGGTTCAAATTCCCTAACTAACAAGAACCCCTGTAAATTAATCTTCTATAAATTAATATGCTCTTTAAATTAATAAAAAATCTCGGTCCCGACTCAGGCCAGTGTAAAAAATTAATAAATCTCTCTATCGTAATAATTAATAATTTCTTTTTGAAACTTAGTATAAAATTTCGATTCAGACTGTCGTATAAATTAATAATTTCATAAAAGTACAAAATATATTATATATTATTCAAGAACTATAAAAGTATTTCAAGATGCTAGTATGCACTAGGCCACCATGTCTGATATTTTTGATTTTATCCTTCATCTTTTGAATTGTCCTCTAGAAGCTATTGTCATAACTTTCTTGTTGTAGATAAAAAGTTTCAAATAAATTTAGTATTTAAACAGCCTTACTCGTAGAGATTTTAGATACCTTATGACTATGGTCGTCGTCGTCGTCGTCGTCATCTATCTCAACCATATCATCTTTATTCTTCCCTGTGATATCATTGATGATAATCTCTTCAGTTGGAGTGTAACACACTTCTTTTTCAAATTTGATGGCAGATAGTGCATTGTGGTGTTATTAAGTTATATGTGATTAGGTAACTCTATAAGTGGTACATGGGCAATGTAATTGTTAAGGAGAAACGAATCTTTCGATTTGCCATGAGCAGTCTCATTGCGATTAAGAATTTGAAAGAAAGGAACCTTCTCTGAAGAAGAAAACTGACTAAACAAGGAATCTTCCCTAAACAACAAAACCGATTTCTACACCTTTTTAAAGACAAAATAACACTTTACAAGGTAAAACCCTTCAAATTAATAACTCCTCTAAATTAATACTCAAGGGTGGGTCCCTATAATATTAATTTAGAGGGGTTCTACTGTACTTAAAAAAAAAGAATAAATTGTTATTAAAAGTGTTAAATAAAAAAAAGGATTAGTGCAAATAACGGGAATTTGATTATCAGTAATGTTACACATCCCACCATTTTCATCCCAACACACGTGGCGGCTGATGTGTCACTTGGTGAGTGAATGAACATTAATTGTTGAGTGAATACATGGATAAGAGAGATAAATATCAATTAATGTGAGTTCGCCCACCAAGTGATATCTCAGCTGCCACGTGTGTTTGGATGAAAATGGTGGAATGTTTAGCATTATTATTTGATTATTGGGAAATTTGAATTATTATGGAAAAAATTCAAATGGGGTTAGTAGAGATCAATGAATTGATTTTTTGTTTTAGAATTTTATCTTTAAAATAAGAGTCCCTTCCAAAAAAAAAAACCTTTAAAATAAGAGTAGAATATTGATTGTTTTTACTATATATATATATATATATATATATATATATATAAATATTTTGATTTTCTCATAAAGTGTCCCTTATTTTAATTTCGGTAAAGAATTTGATGAAATCACATCAATTTTTATGAATTTTGATTTCAATTTTGTGTGTGGATGATATGTACAATGAAATCTACCTATAAATAAGATTTGAGAATTTTTCAAGTACCATAATTATTTATCCTATTTTTTTTAAATATGAAGGCATAGAAAAATGGACGATATATAGGAAAATTCAAGTAAAATAGTTGTAGCACTTGAAAAACTCTCAAATTTTATTTATAGGTAGATTTCATTGAACATATCATCCACACAAAAATTCAGATCAAAATTCATAAAAATGGATGCGATTTCATTAATGTCCTTACCGAAATTAAAATAAGGGATCCTTTATGGGAGAACCACTATTTATATTATATATATTATCTTTATTTATTCTTTGAATTATTTTATTAAATAAATCTATCTACTTTTACATTTTATTTTCTTAGACTAAAATAATAAATAAGATAAACAAATTACAATTAAAAATACATAAATTAAATTGTTAAATAATACTATAACAAATAAATTTAAAACTTAAAAATTTAAATCTAAAATTTTAACAATAAAACTTAAAACTTATATAAATAAATAAAATTTGAATTGGGGGCCGGCCTGTTAAGGCCTGCCGGGACGGTATACGGGAAGGCACGGTCCGGGAGTGTCGTGCCCTTATTTTCCTTAACGTGCAGTGCTCAACACGGTATGACACCATAACGTGCTGGCACAGCACGGCCTGTTTAGCCGACCAAACCTTAACGAGCCATGCCTTATGGGGCCGGACCGGTACATTTTTACGGTATTAGTTTGTTCCCAAAAAAATCTCATATATTTACCTTTCTACTTTCTTTTACTTAGAACTATTAAAAACCTATAACCAAACAAAAGATTTTAGGACAATAAAAATAAACATGTGCAATCCCTATTTTATTTCTATATAAATCAAACTTTTTGAATTGATTTGAATCTAAGATTCATACCAAACACTAAACCAGAGATTAAAAATAATATGGAATTGGAATAATTCCTGATTGGAATAACTTTTAAGCCTCGAATAACTCAAATCTGAATATATATAAATATTAGGTTTAGATCTTATCTCCTCCACTACATTACAAAAACTTTGGTTAAAGATAAATCCATTTCATTTTTGAATTCACTTTTTGAAAATTTTATAAGTCTCCAGACAAATCAGGTGGAAGGACAAAAGGGCATGTGTACCTTACAATTAATTTTTAATGAAATGTCATAAATACCCTTTTTGATTATATATTATATATTTGGTCTTATTAACTAATCATGGTTGTTATTAATAATCAGGAAAGTGCTATCGACAATCCACTAATTACCTATTTATATCCTATTTATCTTGTTTTTATTAGTGATTATCTTAATATGAATTAAATTACTAAATAAGATTAAAAAAAAAAGTTTTAAAGAAACTCCAAACTAGTTGTTTTATAAAATAAGTTTTTTTCCCTTTTTTTTCTTTTTCTATTGTGTTTGTTTTTTTTTTTTTCTGTTTTACAAACTCTAAAAATGTCTTTTTCTTTTTTTCAAAATAATTATTTCTCCCACTCCATAATTATCGTCACTGGTTTATATATATGTATATATATATATATATATATATATATATATATATATTTGTCCTGTTTTCTAGTTCACCACCGACATTCAATCATCAGCATCACTATATATATGTATAATTATTTTTTCTAGAAAAATATATTTAAAAGTATTTTTAGTCGATAGAATTTTTTTTTACTTAACTTAAAATCTAAAAAGGAAAACCAAATATTGTTTTCATATTTTTACAGTTTGATCTCCAAAACAGTTTTCTTATTGTTTCGATCTCCTCATTTTTATTCAGTTTTATTCTCAGTTTTATTTTAATTTAACATTTCTTTTAAGAAGTGTCTTTATAATTATTTTTAAATTTAAATTTTTAGAATGATTTTTTTTTAATTTTTAGAAATGAAGTGTAAACAATAAAACATTTGATTGTAAGGAGAATCTCTCTTATATTTATTTAAAGAATATCTTGTTGCAAAGATTTGTGTCTTATACATATAATAAAAACAAATAATAATTATTTTTATATAAAATCTTTGAAATTTTAAATTGAATCTCCTAATGATTTGATTTTTACATGAATGCATTTAAACTTTATGATTAGTGGCACCCTCTTACATTTGTGTTAAAGATCGAGTCCCAACTCTTAAAAAAAATAAAAAGAAACATAACATTACTCATAGTTACCATATGAATTCACTATGCATCAGTACATTAAAAACAAAACCAATACTTAAATGAATAACCATATAGCACGGTGGTTGTGCACCTCCTTTCCACGTTGATGGTTAGAGATTCGAGTTTCACCATACGTATTTTAGAAATATGTATGAGAAATTTTCTCTAGATTTGTGGGAGTAGATATCCAGACCACATATACATTGTCTGATATTGACAGATCCGGTAATTCTATTGTAATAATTGTAATACTTAAAAAAATTTAAATAACCATGCACATGAAAGGGCATTTTAGGAACCAAAGATTTTCCCAAACTCAATAAGAAAAAAACACTGAAAAGTGACCAAACTATCTAGAAAACAAATTGTTACTCCACTCAAAGAGAATCTCTCTGCTCAAACCCAATTTCTATTTCTCTTCTCAAAATTTTCTCTCCATCCAAACAGGAAAAAAGAAAAGAAAAGAAAACCCCATCTATGGAGATCCCAGAAACCATTGTGAGATTCAAGTTCCACATAATATTTTCACTAATTTTCTCTCTTCTTCTTCTCTCAATCTTCCTTCTTGCACCAAGTTTCCTCACCGTTTTAGCTTACTTCTGGCCTCTCTTCCTCTCCACCGCTCTCTTCCTTGTCGCCGTTGTCTTCTTCGGCAAGACCTCCCCGCCGGTCGCCGCAGCCAGTGACAAAGCCGGTGAAGGGTTGCTGGATTATGTTGCCGGTCAGCCTCCAGAAGAAGTTGGTCATGTAGAGAGTTTCAAGCTTGAATGAAATATTGCTTGTAATAATCTCTCACTCTCTCACTTTCTCACTGTCTCACTCTCACTTTTTTTTTCTTCTTTTTTTTTTGTTTTTTTTTTGGACTTAATTTGTAGGTGGAGAGAATTTACTTCAATGTGTTGATGATGATGGAAAATGTAGATTTTTATTATGAGAAGAATAATTTTAGTATCTAATTTTTTTAATTATTATTATTATAATGATTATATTAATTAGTAAAAGTTTAATTTGGTAATATGTCTTTTTTTTTTCTATTTTTTGATGATGAGTCATGATGTTTGATTGATAAACAAGTGGACCCACGGAGAAAAATTATTGATATGAAAAGTGTAAATTCTTAAATGTTAGGTAGGGGACTAGAAATGGTGTGTTATTTGTTTGTTTTTGAAATTAAATGAATAGCCTTTTAAAAATAAAATTAAAAATTAAAAAATTAAATGCACATCACATCCTAATATATGTGGTCGAGCTAAAAGTGTTAAATAAAAAAAAATAGTGCAAATAATGGGATTTGATTATTGTGAAATTTAATTATTATGGAAAGAATTCAACAGGGTTTAGTAGAGATCAATGAATTGATTTCTTTGTTTTAGAATTTTAACTTTAAAATAAGAGTCCCTTAAAAAAAACTTTTAAATAAGAGTAGAATATTGAGTGTTTTTATAACAAAATTAAATATATTTTCTATTTTATAATAGTAAGTTTGAGAGGTTTTCCTATTAGGTTTTTTGAAATATATATATATATTTTAAACATTAACAATATTTTTTTATCATGCATTTTTCTTTATTAAAAAAATGTTATAAAACAAAATATATATTTAATTTTTTTTATCTAATTTTATAAACCATCTATAATTCTCTACCAAATCTGATTTAAAACTATAAAATATATCTTAAAGCTTATATAGAAAAGCTCTCCTTTCAAAAAAAAAAAAACAAAAAATAGGTTCTTGATAATAATAATAATAAAAAATTGTTTATGCAAAAGTGTCTTCCTTTGACTAAAAGCATCCAATAGCAATTCTCTTGAAAAAAATATTTACTAGGTAGTCATTTAAAAATATACTTAAATATTTTATTTACTTTTAATTAATGGCTTTTTATTCTTTCCATAAATTATATATATCATGTTAATGAGCCACGTAAGCCCTAAAATTCTGTACTATGCATAGATCTTGAAAAATCCAATATTTTAATAATAATAATAAATTATATTTATTTATGTATATATGTTTTTTTTTTCTCTTGAATATCACAAGATAAATAAATATTAAATTAGATTCTTAAGTACTACGGCGGTTTTGTTTAGGTACAACGTCACTCTACTCTTAATGTTCTCTGATACAAAACACTGGCCGTCTGATTCGCCCTTTGTGTGGGGCCCTTTTTACTAGATTGATCGATCGGTGATTTGTACAAATCCGACAGTGGATTTGAAATTGTGTTATTTATAGGTCGTGGCCCACCAAAATTTTTCTGTGGCCTTAGCTTAAGGTCAAGATGCTGCATAATTGTCTGTGGATAGATGGGGACCACATGGATTGATTGATGGGATAGTATTATTTTCTCCCCTATATTACCGTCTATTAGTAAGTTTGCCCTCTGTATTTTCACTAATGCGGTTTTCCCCCCTGAATCCGAACGTATTCGTCATATTCTACCCTACCGTTAGTTTTTCTGTTAAAAAGCCCAGTTGACTGTTATCTTATTTTTGACTTAAAGGGTAATGTGGTAACTTAACAAATGGACATGAGTTAGAATTGAAAGGTTGTCAAAAAAGATTTTTTTTTTGTTATAAAAAACTAAAAAGTAGAATTTTAAAAAATAAAAAATATGATGGATTTGGTGGAGTGATCCATGGACATCACCATCTCTGAAACAATAATCAACCCAAACCAAGACCGAACCCTCCCTATCCCACCGTCGAAACCCAGACCAAACGCAGCAAACACTAAACCGCCCAAAAAACCCAAACACAACATTAACTCCAAAACTGAAACCCATAGCCATAGCTAAAACTGAAACCCAGAAAAAATTGAAACTGAAACCCAGAAAAAATTGAAACTGAAACCCGAAAAAAAATGAAACTGAAACCGCACAGAAAACCTAAACACAACCTTTACTTCAACCTGACCTTCATCATCACCATCGCTAAAACTGAAACCCATAAAAAAAAAAATTCAAACCCAAAATTTGAAAAACGAAAAATACCACCATCAATCAGATCCAAAAACCACCACCATCATTATTATGACCTCCAAACTAAACCACCATTACCGCCACACCCATTAACCCCATATCTCCGCCACCACCCCAAATCAACTACAAACCGCCACCATCACCCGCCGCCAGCCCCAAAATCAACAACTCAAACCCTAAATCGGAATGAGAAAGACATTAGAGAATGAGAGAACCAAAATCGAAATCAGCCCACCACAACCCTCACCCTAAATTGACAACAACCACCACCCCTAGCCCATTTCCAGAAACCAAACCCCTCACCAATCACCCATACCCATCACTGAACCTAGAAACCAAACCACCGAACACATTCCAACACCCAAACCCAAAGAAAGAGATGAAGAGAGCGACGAGAGGGGAGAAAGAGAAGAATAGAGCGACAGAAGAGAATCAGGTAGAGAGAAAAAGAATAAGAAAGCAGTGGAAGATGAAGAGAAATAAGAGAATCGGGGAGAGAGAAGACATACGAGAATCAGGAGAGAATTTTGGGATTGGATTTAAATTTTTTAATATTATCTTTAATAGTTATTAGTTAATTATTAGATAGACTATATTTATTTTTTGGATTGTTCTAAAGGGTAGAAATGTCATTGTCCTTTGTTTTTATAATTATTAATTATTAATTATTTTATAAATATCTTGATGGTTAAATGGTTACTAACATACTATATATAAGGGTAAAATGGTCATTTAACGTGAGAAGTAACTTTTTTAACAGAAAAACTAATGGTAGAGAGAATATGACGAATACGTTTAGATTAAGGGGGGAAAATGGTTATCAGTGAAAATACATGGGGTAAATTTACTAATAGATTATAATATAGGGGGAGAATGATACTTTCCCTTGATTGATACCATTTCAATTTTGATGTGATCACAGTCACCTGTTGAATATGAATCGGTTTGATTGGCTTTTGGGCGGCCATGATTGGATTATACTGTGTTTTGATCAAATGTTCGTTTGTATCCAGGAAAACTTATATGAGACGAGCAAAAGTGAAAAAATAATGTCATAGTCTGTCGAGATCAAATAAAATATATGCTTTTCTTTCGGATTACTTTCAAATAAACTTAGAGTTGGTTTGTCTGTTTTGGAGTCAATGGGGTTGCTTGGTTTGTAAGGCTTGGGTTTTGCTGCATGGTCTTTTCTGTAGGTCTGTTCCGGTTGTGGAGCTTTTGCTCTGTTGTGCTCTTTCTGTTCTCTGTTCTGTTTCTCTGTTTTTCTAGCCTTTTGGCTTTGTTAATAATATTTGCAGTTCTTCGATTTTTTTTTTTTGAAAAACAAAAAAAAACTTGTCAAACATGTTAGTAAATGTATATAATGGAATTTGAAACCTCCTTGAAATTCGACAGAGAATCTCCTAACGGATTCATTTAACGAGGTTTTCGGGACCTGTTAAGATCAAACATTATATGCGCAATTTAGAAATCAACTTTTCATACACGGACAAAATCAGAATTTTAAAATTTATCATGTTTGATGGGGCTAATCAGTAAAATTTTCATTTTATCGAAAGCAAGTATTAAAACTTAAACAAAATATGAGGATTAAAATGAAATTTTTCAAGAGGCCAGAGGGGCCACCCCATCGTAACTTTGCCGCTGCCTATATAAAATTCCTCAGAAAGTCCATTAAGAGCGTCTTCAATTTTTATATCAATTTAGTGTTAAAAGAGCATTTTGGTAGAATATATTTACAGTAATTTTTTTTCCACTCCGATATTTCCTACCAAATTTTACATACAAAGAGTATTTTTAAAGAATATTTTTTCAATAAATCTTTAAATTATTATAAAATTTTAAATTGGTTAAATGTATAATTAATAAGTATATTAATTCAAATTAAATATGTATATCAATATTAGTGTTATTTTAAAGATTTTAACGAGATCTTTTCAAAGGTATATTTTTTAGGAATATATATTGTTATAATTAAGTATGAAATAACTAAATTAGTAATTTTAAAAATTAAAAATAGATTGATGTAACATTTAAAAAAAAATAAAGATTTGGTGTAGCTATGGTGCACACAAAATTAGTAGCTGCATTTTTTTTTTGTTTTTTGGTTTTGGTTTGTTAGTTCAGTTGGTTTTTACACCAACTTAGAAGTAGTTTGTTTTTTCCACTTAAAATTTAATGAGTCTGAATCATAATTATTAAGTTGTTTTGTTTATTTTTATATGTGTTCAAACAACTTTAAAATGCCAAAAAACAACTTAAAATAAAAAGTAAAAAATCTTGACTTTTCACTTAATTGCAAATCACTTGATTGTATTAAATGCAATCTAAAATCTTTTCTTCCGATACTATCCCCTATATATAACATATTTCCAATTTCATCATAATTATATATGGTACAAAAATCTTTATTTTAATATATTGTTTATTTTAAATAGCTTTAAAAATAAAAAAGAACCCTAATCACTTCTCATATTGGTGTTTAATATCAATACTTTATTATGATATTAGGGTGATGTATTTATATATTATTTTTTAGAGTGTTTTGTGTGAGTTTTTTCGTTGCCCCTTTTATTTTTTGAAAAAAAAAACATTTCTTTTCTTATTAAAAATGAAGTTTATTTGTAATTGAAGAAGAAGATTACGATCATATGTGTTCATATATAATTATTATTATTGGATTGTTTTTATTCCATATATATTACATGTATAATTGTTTAATGTGGATATAAATGTAAAATTGCTTACTTTCAGACAATTTTACTTTTAAAAAACAAATATGTTGACAATACCTTCAGATGTGAGGAAAAAAAAAAACAAACATGTCATTCAAGTTCAGATTTCAGTCCTTATTCAGTCTTCAGACAAAAAAACAAACGACCCCTTAGTAAAAATGAAGTTTATTTGTAATCGAAGAAGATCATGATCATATGTGTTCATATATAATTATTATTTTTGGATTGTTTTTATTTCTTATTATATATATATATAATTGTTTAACATGGATATAAATGTACAAACGTGTTGACAATACATTCAGATGTGAGGAAAAAAAAAACATGTCATTCAAGTTCAGATTTCAGTCTCTATTCAGTTTTCAAAAAAATTCAGAACTTTTCAATTTTCAGACAAAAAAACAAACAACCCCTTAGTGTTTTTGATGTGTTTGTTCGGAGTTACCCTAACGGGTTCATTTAGTTTCGTAATTGCAAAAAAAACTTTCCTAACATGTTAGTAAATGTACATATTCGTTAGTTCCCGACAGATTCATTTTATTTCGTTATTGAAGAAAAAAAATATAAACTTACTGATTTCACTTGCAGCTCACATCACAATAAAGAAAAACATCAAGGAGATGACTAAATTTATTCTTCAATACAATGACAAGCTACACAGAACAAGAACATTACATAGATGAACCAAGTTACATTAGAAAGTAGCTCTAAAGATTACTTTGTGATGGTAAAATCACTTCTTTGGTGGAGAACTTTGGGCCAGAATTATGTCGGAAGTGGACAAGGTTCCGGATTGATCAACATCAAGTTCTTCAAACTCCTTCATCACTTGGTTAATGTCTTCTTGGTTGATCTTCCCCATCTCTTTAAGCTTGTAGATTACGAACTCCGCGGCACTGTGAACATAGAGAGGAATGGTCAGTGACCTACCTATCTTCTATAGACATTTACGATAGTTTTCGTAATTTCAGAGAACGTTCAAATACTATCGAAATCTATTTGAACGAAAATCACATACAAGGTTAATTTCAACAATTAAACTGAGAGGCAGAGAATCAACTTACTCGACAACACCATCATCATTAATATCGGCTGCCTCCAAGTCGAAATTTGTCACTTTCCGATTAAGAACCCACTCGACTAGTGCTCTTTGCCTCTTTTCGGTATTAAGCTCTGCGATATAGAGGAAAAACTGAGCTAGACAGACGGTACTGGTCAGGATCCAGAAAACAGCGAAAATTCGCCCCATCTTAGACTTGAAGCTCTGATCACCGTAGCCTAAGGTTGTGACGGTAGTGCAAACGCAATAGAAAGCATCCACAAAGCTCATTTCCTCGACGAAGATCAGGACGATAGTTCCAACGAGAAATAGGACCAATAGAAGGATTGAAACCACAAAAAATTTGTACCTCACTTTGTTTGTTTCGATCTCCTTCATAATATCCGAAGGACCAACTTTTTGATTAATGTGTAAGGCCTTAACCAGCAATATTTCCTGCTTCTCTACCAAATAGTCCGCTCCTTTGCTCACTATTAGTCCTCCTAGAGCCATCCCCGAGAAGACGAATGCACACGCGAGTAGTTTCGAAAGGTTGCTACCAGGCACAAGGTCTCCATATCCAACGGTAGTCATTGTCACGATACAGAAATAAAGAGAGTCTAGAATTGCATTCGTTTTCTTTCCTTTGACGTCCTTCTCGACCAAGAAGAAGCATATGGTGCCCAAAGCAAGGTACACAGCCAGGTACACGGGCACCCACTTAAAATTAGAGTGGAGCTTCCCGAAAACAGACTTTGGAATTGGAGGCTTTTCATTATTGCCGTTCATATCTGGAACAACGAGAGGAGCACTCTTACAGCGACGGAATCCCCTTCTCTTGGGAGGAGCATTTGCATTTTTCGTTTGATGCGTTGGGAGTAACGACTGTCCTGCACCATTGCTGGCCATCGCTAAATGATCTAGCGAAAATGGACAACTGCACAAACCTGCAAAAAAATCATTAGACACAACATTAAATCTCAAAACACAAAACTACTATAGCATCAACCATGTCATTTGAACGAAACTTCAAATCGCGAACATAGTTTCAACAACATCAGATCATTTCTATCAGTTAGCTAAACAGCATCTTTTCGGGGATTACAGACAAGTTATACATACCGGTTTATGTTCTACTCATGTTCACCTAGCATTAACTATAACACAGACTAAAATGACCATCACAAACATAGTGAAAGTGAACACAACATATACGAAAACTCGAAGACTCATAAGTAATGTGAGAAGCCAACAGACAACAAATGAATTTTTGAACGAAACTTCAAATAGCAAACATAGTTCCAACAAGATATATATATATATTAGATCATTTCTATCAGTTAGGCAGCATCTTTTCGGGGATTACAGACAAGTTATACATACCGGTTTATGTTCTACTTACGTTCAACTCGCATTAACTATAACATAGACTAAGATGACCATCACAAATATACAGAAAGCGAACACAACATATACGAAAACTAATGTGAGATACCAACAGACAACATATGAATTTTTCCACTTGCAGATTGATATGCAAATTCTTTTCAAATCCCTTTTCGATTATAGTTTAAGTGATCACATTTTCACATTTTCTGCCCAAATTAGTCCAATTTAAACAGAGAATTGAATAAACAATGACTGAACACTACTTAGAAACTCATGATCATCATTAACACAACAAGCAAATCTTGGTTCCATTTAAGGACAAATTAACTGAAATAACTAATTTTTGTAACAGAATTATAAATTTTTTTTATAAAAAAAACACAAGATTTCTACAGTGATGCTAGATTTGAATCTAATCAAACTACAATCAATGAATTAAAAATCTCACCATTGGAACTACACAATTTGGTATCCATGTGTAATAAGCGCTACTAACTAAAGCAAGTGTAATAGAATCCTCACTAACAAGCTGACACACAACAGCAAGATCTACCAGGAAGCTTCTGGGAAGAAATCAAAGTGCTTTTGGGAGGTGAGAGACACTGAGACTTACCAGCTGTGGAAGCACAAGCAGGGGGGATTTAAAAAGCCCTTCACTTCAAAAGCACTTTTCTGTGGAAACAATTTAGCAAGAAATTTCCTTGAAGATTCCTGGAAAATTCAAGTTGTTTGATCTCTTCTGCAAAATGTTGTCTGGTGGACTGGTTTCATTATCAGCTTTGTAGCCAAGCTACTAGATTCTGTAAATGTATTCTACTTAGAGATAAGAGACTGTGAAAACAAAAGGGCACTGTTTGTTTATGCTGTTTTCAGTTTCACTGGGAAGATCTAAACTGTTTTCGCTTTTCAGCTTTTTTTGTCTGAAAGTAATCCTTCGTTGACAATTTGACATCTGGAAAACTTTCCATTCACATTATTAACACTTAACAGTGTATGAAAGGGGAAATTGCATACAATTCCCCTGAGGTTAGTCATAATTACATATATGAAACTTTTGGACATGACACATGCTATACTTGATATTAGAAAATGTTACTCGAATATTTTTTACCGTAAGATTTCTTCCATGAAATTCTAACAAATGTGGGTAATATATTGTCATATCCGTGTAATTATTATGTTATCGATAATACCATATTGTCCCCAATCTTTAGAAGTTAACGGGAGAAATCTAACGACAAGGGATATCCGTGTAACATTTCTCATTCAGTATATCAAGTAATATTTATTTCATTATATCCAAAAGAGTAATATTTGTGTAATTATGTATAATGTGGGGATGTTTGTGCAATTTTCCCTATATGAAAAATAAAAATGTGTTAAATGTCATGTTTGATTATTTATTGTTTTTATTTAATGCATAAAATTTTGTGGTTGAGATTTTTTTTCTTTTTTTTTTGGTCGTGGTTGAGAGTTGGGAACTTAATTTTATTAAACTATATGATGTATATCTCTCTTTATTTTTATAAACATTTTCTTATTTCATTGAAAGTACATATTGTGTTGTCCCAAATCGCAATAAAAAATGATAGTCAAACACGCCCTTGATCTGTCGGTGTTATTTAAAAAACCAATAATAAATTATTCCATAATAATTTAATTTTCTGTCGATTCATTCTAATTTAATAATATCATATCCATTGAAAATTCAAATGTCTTATAAAATAAAATTCAAACTAATATATATTTTAAAAATAAACAAAATATTCTTTTTATTTATATTTATGTAAAATAAGCGTTCTATCGGGCTCAGGATTTTACTTGGCCCAATGAAACGGACCTGATTACCCGATCGGCCCAGCACATAGACCCGACCCGAAGATGTCCGGGCTAGGTATAAATAAAGATCGATTAGCTTTTCTTTATTGATTTCAAAAAACAAACAAACATTTGAAGGAGAACAAAAATGGAGGGAGACCGATTGAGATCGCAACATCGCGATTTGCTTTTGAAAATCAGAGGTCTGTAGAAGAGAAATTGAGAAGACGAAAACAACACATCAAAACACTTCCGTTTCGGTTTCGGTTCCGGTTTTTGCTAACGATTTTTGGTTGATTTTGTTACTTGCAGAGTTCACTCGATCGATCGTGGAGGATCTGAGCGATGGAAGATCGCCTTTGATTCTCATCAACCGGTTCAGAAACTACTGCAACAATAATCCTCGCACAATCTGGTTCGATTTTATATTTTGTAACAAATTATTCATTGTTTTTTTTGTTTAAAGTAATTTGAGTTTGTGATCAATTTTTTGTTGTTAATTATGCGTGAATTACGGTTTAATTAATTTTGATCACTTGTGGACACTGACATTCAGCATTTTTATACAAATCGATTCGTATCGGTACTAATTTCTAGAAGATAAAAATAATGAAATGAGATTTTTTCTTTTGATGATTTAAAAATTTGTTGATATAAAGATATCTATTTGAAGTAAACTCAAATTTTAGGTTTTGAGATGAGACAAACACAATTTTGCTTAGATAATAGTGGATTCAGTTAATAAAAGGACTGTGATTTATATACAAAGTACTTTTTGAGGCAGTGAATTTGTGGTGGTACAAGCTCACTAAGAGACAAATGTTTGTAAGTAAACTTATTCTGGTAAAAAGTTACTTTATATAAATGCAATAGTTTATATGCATGTGATAAAATTTAGTGGTTTAAAAGTTATGAAATTGAAGCAAATAACTCATTTTTTCTGAGGTTTTAATGAAGACAAACATAATCATATGTATTGATGGTAGTTGATTTAGTGAATAAGAAGATGGTGATTTATATACAAAGTACTTGGAAGTTGTTGCATGAATAATTGATATAAAAAGGTGAATTGATGTGGGGTGGTTATTGATTGATTTAACATGGTTGTGTGTGTATGTGTGTTTGGATGTGTTGCTGCTGTTCTATGCAGTTGTTGCAGTTCTGAATCGTCGAAGGGACGGGAAATTATTACACTTGAGAAACAATGCCATGTTCATAGAATCGGTGAGTTGCGGAGTCAGTATCTTAGCTGAGTTCTAAATTTGTTTGATGAAGGATATAATGAGATTTTTGTGGACTGATTTTGATAGGGTTCAAATTTGTTCCTCTGTTGATTTGTTTTCAGATGTGTTGCTGAGAGTACTACTGATTGTTCAACAACTTTTGCAAGAAAACAGACATGGGTCGAAGAGAGATATATTTTACATGCATCCATCTGTGTTTTCAGGTGAACTAGTGTATTTTCAATTTTGAAGTCAATTGTATTACTCCGCACTGTGATGAGAAGAGACAATATCATAGAAGCTAGATTGAGACAATAATTATCTTCTTGTATCCTAACTTTTGCTGGTATATTTGTGATGATAAGAGTTTTGCTAGAAGACATTGTTGGAGCTAGAAGTTTTAATTAGTTTTAATTTAGTTTCAACTAGTTCTCCCTAGTAAGCTTTTGCTGTTTATTTTGAGATGCAGATCAGTCAGTTGTAGACCGAGCAATTAATGACATATGCATCCTTATGCAGTGCAGCCGCCACAACCTAAACGTGGTTAGTGCTTCCATTCGAATTCTCTCCTTTCCATTTTTACAAAGAATCTATTAATGAGGGATGCAGTCTGCATACAATACAATGCTGAAAAATGGCATGTTATCCAACTCATAGTTATGAAAACGCATAGAGTTAGGATGATAATTACTAATTACCATTATCTGAAATAGAAAGAGTTCACCATCCTCTTTAGTTCATTTCTGTTTATGAACATTTAAAGTTAACCATGTTTCACAGTGGGAGTATAAGAGCTGTATCTTGACATTTTTTTTTTGGTTTGTGCATCACTGTGTACAAATGGTTATACTTCTCCCAATTTTATTTATTCTCAGATGATCACACCACAATACACACACTATTACTTCAGGGGTTTTGTAGATAAAATGTGGCTGCAATACATTGACATTTTCAACATTCATCAGTTCCCCTTGATTGGTTGATTTGAAGTTTCAGTCTCTAGTCGTCATGGGCAGTTCATACGCAATAAGTAGAATGAATTCACATTAGAGAGGTTAACAAGCAGTTGTCCTGAACTTTTCTATTTATCATAAAATGGCCACTGTTTGGAAGGGAATTATATTTGTTGAGTAACTTTATGTTTCCTAATGGCAGGTATCTGTTGGAAAAGGGTAGGTACTTCTTATCATGTTTCTTATGTGCCCAATTTTGTTCATTTTCTACATTCTCGTTCCAATCATGTTAGGCAACAATTTTGTGTCTGATATTTATTGACTCATTTTGATCTGTTATAGGTTGGTGATGGGCTGGTTAAGGTTCCAGGAAGCAGAAAGGAAATTTGATTGCATAAACAGTCCTAACACAGTAAGAATAACAATATTTATGATTTAGTTGCATCACTTACTAAAATGTAATTGTTTATCCGATTCATTTGCAGGCCCACGCCATTCCTGTGCTTGTTGAGGACGTGAAAGGTATCTGGACTATCAAATAAGTGTTGCAAAATTATTATACTTACAGTTATAAATATTTATTTCATGTTACATTTGATAAGGAAAAGAAGAAAAAAAAAAACAGAGAGAGAGAGAAAGAAAAGAAACTCTAAGGCTTGTACTGCATTTGAAGTCTTTCTTTACTAGTATATGCTTTTCACCTAAATTGTATATGACATTCTAAGTTGCTTTTTAGATATTGTCAGTGTTGCCCGGTACATACTACTAGTAGAGAAAGAATCAGGTAATGGTTTCTTCTTCTCAGATTTCACGGTTTCATATAAAGAATTTGTCGCTAAGATTTCTTTCATTTCTATCGTTGAATTACTGCCTTCTTGGCATGCAGTGTTCCAGCGTCTAGCAAATGACCAGTTCTGTACCAGAAACCGTTGCATTGTCATCACAGTAAGCATAATCTTTTCTTCATCCGTTCTTTTCAAATTCAATTTAATCATCTTCATTTTTTCATACGCAGGGACGAGGGTATCCAGATATTCCCACAAGAAGGTAAAAAACTTCATATTTAAATTTGCAACGAAATAAGGGATTGTTTCATCTTTGTTTTGGTATAATTACATGCACATCTCTTATTCTATCAGGTTTCTACGTCTCCTCATTGAGACACTGTGTTTGCCTACCTATTGCTTGGTAGATTGTGATCCATATGGCTTTGACATTCTTACCACATACCGGTTTGGTTCTATGGTAAAACTCTGGATTGAATAATAAATGATTATTTTCTGCTTCATTTTTTCTACTTCAGTGATGCCACCAATGCACTTCCTTTTTCATCCCCATGACTTGGATCTTTTTCCTGCTTCTTTGAAGCAAATGGCCTATGATGCAAAATTTCTCCGCGTCCCAGAAATATGCTGGCTTGGGGCTTTCCCTTCAGATATCGAAAAATACGATCTTCCTCAGCAGTGTCTCCTTCCCTTGACTGCAGAAGGTGAGACAACTGTTTAACTGGTGTCCTTTCAATACACAAACTTTTCTTTAGCTGTTTCATTTTTCTTCGTTTGTTTGAGAGGTTCTTTCGTTTCTTGTTAGATACGAAAAGAACCGAAGCAATGCTACTTAGATGCTATCTGCAAAGAGAGGTACCACAGTGGAGGTAAGAATTCTGTCACATTCCATGATATATATATATATATATATATATATGAGTTCTCACATACACCATGTTTGCTGTAGCGTTACAAAGTTAAGTTAAGCGCCGTAACGTTACAAAAGGACGGTCTTGAAAACCATCCTGATCAGAGAAGACCCCATATATATTAATATATATGATGTGATATTTGCGGTTCTAATGAGTGGTAGTTTCTGCCATTACAGGTTGGAACTAGAGTTGATGTTGCAAAGGGGTGTGAAATTCGAGCTCGAGGCATTGTCTGTGCGCTCACTTTCCTTCTTGACAGAGGTGTACATACCATCTAAGATTCAAGGTGCAATATACTTATAAATTCTAAGCATTTAATAAATTTTCGTTTGTATATGTGATTGTTCAAAGCAAATGATCACAATTTGGCATCACAGACTTGTAGTATCGTAGTATATCGATCGGTAAACAGCAATTGAATTGAAGTTTCTGTTTGGAAATATACAGGTTTCTGTGTTTGAAATTAGAAAATCTGATCAATTTGCACTTTGATAAGTGCTTTTTAGGTTAAAGCACTTTCTAAGCTTAAAAGGAGAGAACTCCTCTCACAATCACATGAAAACAGAAAACCTATCAAATCCATCCTTAAAAAAAACCACAAACCCATCGTAGGACCACACTGGAGAAGTCGCCGGTAGACAGTCCGGTGGAAGACCCGACCACCTTCTACACAGATTTGGTTGTCGGAAGAGCGACCTAAAAACACAGAGACTTGACCCGGTTGGATTTTCGGGTTACTGTAGGCACGTCAGACACATCTGCCGACTTGTTTTTCTACCTGGTGAGCCGCGTAGTCACCGGGATGCTCATTTGTCTAAACACGTCAGCAGGACGTGGTGATACTCTTCGTGCATTTAAGATGACGTGCCCACAGTGAGTCAGTGAGCGACAAAGAATGGAAGAGAATCTTTAAATGGTAAGTGGATTTGTTAGTGGGCTCAAGTCATTATAGTTATAAAAGATCACCAACCCCTTTTATGCTTCTATTAAACCCCCCCAGCAAAAACTAAATACACAACCGATTTTTGTTTACTTTGAAGCCAAAAGTAAAATAAAAACTTTATTTTAGGAAAAAAAAAATGGGAGAGATTTGAGAAATGGAATTGACAGGCTGACAGCACAGCTCATGTAAAACTGGAACTTTATTTTATTAAACATCAAAATTCAAATGATAATGTTTTCTATTTTTATAAAGTCAAATTTATAACTATATCATGTATCCCTCTTTAGTTTTATAAAACATTTTCTTATTTTATTGAAATTATTGTATTAAACTTTTAATTTTGTGGAGGGACTCGCAAGGGAAGAAATACGATTTTGTTCAGAAAAGAAGAGTCAAACACACCCATTTAAGTTACGAACATGTTTTTGATCTAACAGTCGTGTTGATTAGAACTTAATTTTTGGTCGGTTCATTCTAATTTAATAATATGAAATCCATTGAGTAAAATATATCATATATTCATGTCCATTGAAAATTTCAATTATAAAAACAATATAAAACAATATATATATATATGTATATATTTGAAAAGAAAAAAAATAGTAAATTATAATTCTATATAATATTTTTTTTATTCTTTTTATTAATATTCATATTAAATAAACGTGTTAGTCTGTGGGGCTCAAGATTTTTCTTGACCCAATTAAATGGACCCGATCGGCCCAACAAATCTTTCTGACCCGTAAAATGTCCGGGCCAGTTTTAAATACAGATCGATTCTGATTTCAAAAAACAAACAAACCTTTTTTAAAAAACAACTAAAATGGAGGGAAACCGTTTGAGCTCGCAACATCGCGATTTGCTTTTGAAAATCAGAGGTCTGTACTCTGTAGAAGAGAAATCGAGAAGACGAAAACAACACATCAAATCGCTTCCGTTTCAGTTATGGTTTCGGTTTCAGTTTTCGCTAAAGATTTTTCACCTTTTTTGTTACTTGCAGAGTTCACTCGATCGATCGTGGAGGACCTGAGCGACGGACGATCACCGTTGCTTCTCATCAACCGGTTCAGAAACTATTGCTACAATAATCCTAGCACAATCTGGTTTGATTTTATTTTTATAACAACTTATTCATTTTATTTTTGTTAATTATGCCTGAATTATGGTTTAATTAATATTTATCACTTGCGGACACTAACATTTATCATTTTTTTTATACAAAGCAATTCATATCTGTATAAGTTTATAAAAGATAAAAAATAAATGAAATGCGATTTTTTTCTTTTAATGATTTACAAATTTGTTGATATAGAAATGTATAAGTGTCGATAAAATTTAATGGTTTATAAGACATCTGTTTGAAGTAAATAACTCAAATTTTAGGTTTTTAGATAAAAAAAAAATATTTTGAGTTTGTGATCAATTTTGTTTTGTGAATTATGGTTTAATTAATTTTTATACAAAGTGATTCTTATGGTACAAATTTCTAAGAGATAAAAATAAACGAAATGTGATTTTGTCTTTTAATGATTTTACAAATTTGTTGATACAGAAATGCAAAACTGTCGATAAAATTTAGTAGTTTAAAAGATATCTAATTGAAGTAAATAACTGAAATGTTAGATTTTATATTTTTATGATAAGAAATAACATAATTTTTTCTTAGATAATAGTGGATTCAGTTACTAAAAGGACTGCGATTTATATACAAAGTACTTTTTGAGGCAGTGAATTTTACAATTTGTGGTGGAACAAGCTCACTAAAAGACAATGTTTGTAAGTAAACTTATTCCGGTAAAAATTTACTTTTATAGAAATGCAATAGTGTATATGCCTGTGCCATGTGATAAAATTTAGTGGTTTAAAAGATATCTAACTGTAGTAAATAACTCATTTTTCTGAGGTTTTAATGAAGACAAATATAATCATATGTATGCATGGATGATAGTTGATTTAGTGAATATAAAGATGCTGATTATATACAAAGTACTTGGAAGTTGTTACATGAATTTATTTTTGAGTTTAAAAAGCGAGATTGATGTGGGGGCGGTTATTGATTGATTTAACATGGTTGTGTATGTGTGTGTGTGTGTGTGTGTGTGTGTGTGTGTGTGTGTTTGGATCTGTTACTGCTGAATTGCTGATGCAGTTGTTGCAGCTCTGATTTGTCGAAGGGATGGGAAATCATCACGCTTGAGAAACAATGCCATGTACATAGAATAGGTGAGTTGCAGAGTCATTAACTTACTTGAGTTCTAAATTTGTTTGATGAAGGAAATAATGAGTTTTTGTTGACTGATTTTGATGCGGTTCAAATTCGTTCCTTTGTTGATTTATTTTCAGATGTGTTGATGAGAGTACTACTGATTGTTCAACAACTTTGCAAGAAAACAGACATGGGTCGAAGAGAGATATATTTTACATGCACCCATCTGCGTTTTCAGGTGAACTAGTTTCTTTTTCAAGTTTGAGGTCAATTGTGTTATTCTGCACTGTGATGATAAGAGACAATATCATAGAAGCTAGAGCGAGACAATAATTATGTTCTTGTATCCTGACTTTTGCTGGTATACTTGTGATGATAAAAGTTTTGCTAGAAGACATTGTTGGAGCTAGAAGCTTAATGTAGTGCTAACTTGTTTCACCCAAGTAAGTTTTTGCTGTTTATTTTGCGATTGCAGAACAGTCAATTGTAGACCGAGCAATTAATGACATATGCATCCTTATGCAGTGCAGTCGCCACAACCTAAATGTGGTTAGTACTTCCATTCGAATTCTCTCATTTCGGTTTCTACAATGAATTTATTAATGAGGGATGCAGTCTATCCCTCACAATGCTGAAACCTGGCATGTTCTTCAACTCATAGTTATGACAACGAATGAAGTTAGGATGGTAATGAGCATTATCTAAAGTAGAAAGAGTTCACCATCCTCTCTGGTTCATTTCTGTTTATGAGCATTTAAAAATTAACCATGTTTCACAGAGGGAGTATAAGAGCTGTATCTTGACATTCTCTTTTCGTTTGTGCATCACTATGTACAAATGGTTATACTTCTCCATCAACACAAAGTTCATTTACTGTCAATTTGATTTATTCTCAGATGATCACACCACACACAATTACATGATGGTTCTGTAGATAAAATGTGGCTGTAATATATTAACCTTTTCAACATTCATTAGTTTCCATTGATTGTTTGATTTGAAGCTTCATCTCTAATAGCTGTGGGCAGTTCATACGCAATAAGTAGAATGAGTTCACATTAGAGAGGTTAACAAGCAGTTGTCCTGCAATTTTTTCTATTTATCATAAAATGGCCATTGTTTGGAAGGGAATTACATTCGTTGAGTAACTTACTTTATGTTTCCTTATGGCAGGTGTCTGTTGGAAAAGGGTAGGTACTTCTTATCATGTTTCTTATGTGCTCAATTTTGTTTATTTTCTACATTCTCATTCTAGTCATAGTAGGCAACAATTTCGAGTCTATTTATCTACTCATTTTGATCTTTTATAGGTTGGTGATGGGCTGGTTAAGGTTCCAGGAAGCAGAAAGGAAATTTGATTGCGTAAACAGTCCTAACACATTAAGAATATCAATATTTATGATTTAGTTGCATCACTGATGTAATTGTTTATCCAATTCATTTGCAGGCCAACCCCGTTCCTGTGCTTGTTGAGGACGTCAAAGGTATCTGGACTATCAAAGAAAAGAAACTCAAGGGCTTGTATTGCACTTGAAGTCTTTCTTTACTAGTCTATGCTTTTCACCTAAATTGCTATATGACACTCTAAGTCTTGCTTTTTAGATATTGTCAGTGTTGCCCAGTACATACTACTTGTAGAGAAAGAATCAGGTAATGGTTTCTTCTTCTCAAATTTCACGGTTTCAAAAAAAGAGTTTGTCACTAAGATTTCTTTCATTTCTAGACCATTATCATTGAATTCTGGCCTTCTAGGCATGCAGTGTTGAAGCGTCTAGCAAATGACCGGTTTTGTTCTAGAAACCGTTGCATTGTCCTCTCTTCTGAAATTCAATTCAATCACCTTCGTTTTTTCTTATGCAGGGACGAGGGTATACAGATATTCCCACAAGAAGGTAGAAAACTTCATATTTACATTTGGATCGAAATCAGTGGATTTTTTTATCTGTGCTTTGGTATAATTACGTGCACATCTCTTATTTATCAGGTTTCTACGTCTCCTCATTGAGACATTGTGTTTGCCTACCTATTGCTTGGTGGACTGTGATCCTTATGGCTTTGACATCCTCACCACATACCGGTTTGGTTCTAGAGTAAAACTCTGTACTAAATAACAAGTGATTATTATTACCAATGTTTTCGTTTTTCATCCCCATGACTTGATCTTGTTCCTATTTTTATGCTGCTTTGAAGCAAATGGCATATGATGCAAGATTTCTCTGCGTTCCAGAAATATGCTGCCTTGGGGCATTCCCTTCAGATATCGAAAATACGATCTTCCTCAGCAGTGTCTCCTTCCCTTGACTGCAGAAGGTGAGACAACTGTTTAACTGGTGTCCTTTCAATACACCAACTTTTCTTTAGCTGTTGCATTTTTCTTCGTTTGTTTGAGAGGTTCTTTCGTTTCTTGCTAGATACGAAAAGAACCGAAGCAATGTTACTTAGATGCTATCTGCAAAGAGAGGTACCACAGTGGAGGTAAGAATTCTGTCACATTCCAATATATATATATATATATATATGTATATGTAGGAGTTCTCACATACACTATGTTTGTAACATGCTGTAGCCTTATAAAGTTAAGCTCTGTAACGTTACAAAAAAACCGTCCTGACTAGAGAAGACCCCATATATATTAATATATATGATGTGATATTTGCGGTTCTAATGAGTGGTAGTTTCTGCCATTACAGGTTGGAACTAGAGTTGATGTTGCAAAGGGGTGTGAAATTCGAGCTCGAGGCATTGTCTGTGCGCTCACTTTCCTTCTTGACAGAGGTGTACATACCATCTAAGATTCAAGGTGCAATATACTTCTAAGTTTTAAAGCATTTAATAACTGTTCAAAGCAAATGATCACAATTTTCCATCACAGCCATGTAGTTTCATAGAATATCGATTGGTAAACAGCAATTGAATTGAAGTTTCTGTTTGGAAATATATATATATATATATATATGTTTCTGTGTTTGAACTTAGAAAATCCGAGTAATTTGTGCTTTTTAAGCTAAAGCACTTTCTAAGCTTAAAAGGAGAGAACGCCTCTCAAAATCTCATGATAACAGAAAACCCATCAAAACCATCCACAAAAAAACCACAAACCCATCGTAGGACTACACCGGAGAAGACGCCGGTAGAAAATTCTGGTGGAAGACCCGACCACCTTCTCCAGTTCTCCACGGATTTGGTTGTCGGAGGAGTGACCTAAAAATGTTGGATTTTCGGGTTAGGTGGACACGTCACACACATCTGCCTACTTGTTTTTCTACTTGGCAAGCCACGTCATCGGGATTGCTTACGTTGCAGACACGTAAGATACGGTGGTCTGACGTGTCTCAACACGTTAGCAAAGTCATGACTGATAATATTGATTTTTCTGAACACGTCAGCATGACGTGCTGACGTGGTAAAGTTCGTCATCAAAATATGCTGACGTGCTCACTGTCGGCGACAAACAGTGGAAGAGGAACTTTTAAATGTTTTAAAGGACTTGGGCCGTCGATTAATTATTTTTGATGGGCCCAAGTCATTAAACTTTTAAAGACCACCCCTTTTATGCTTAAATAGTTAAATACAACTCCGATTTTGACTTTGAATCAAAAAGTAAAATAAAAACATTATTTTAGGAAACAAAATTTAAAATAGGAGAGATTTGAGAAATGAAATTGACAGCAAAGCTAATGTAAAAGTGGAAAGTTAATTAAAAACAATTATTTTATTTTAGAAAACCATAAGATTCATAACCAAATTATAGCCAATTATTTTTATTGCTTCCTTATGTTGATTATTTGTAAATATCCTTCTTGATTTTCTCCTTTATTTTTCTTCCAAACACCAAAACAACAACAATCGACAGAAAACAATCTTAGAAAATTGTTTCAATGGAGTCCTTCGCAGAAATGGTCAGCTAGATTTTTATTTTTTATTTTTTTTATCAGTTGGTAATGTATTTCAGTATTTTTTTTATCAGCTAGATTACATTTTTTTTTTGTGTGGCAGACTTGTGTTCTTAAAGCGAATGCCCATTGTGAAATATGCAAGAGGAAGTTGATGGAAGTGTTGCAGAATCTCCACGGTACTTTTTTATTATATATATATATATATGTGTGTTGTTATTTGACTTATTTCATTTTAATATCTCACCCGGTTGAGAATACATCCAACGGCTGAGATTTCAAGATTCGGAGGAATGTTAAAATTAGGTTATTCTATATCGTAATATTTATTTATTTATTTATTTTGATGGTGTAGGAGCATATTCTGTGGCAATTGATGCAGAAAAAGGAACAGTGAGAATTTCAGGTAGAGTGAATCCAAATTTAGCTTTGAGAATTCTTCAAAACAATGGGAAACATGCAGAGGTCATAAGTATAAAATTTGATGGTGAAGTTGTGGAACCTAATTTCAATTATTATAGTTTTTATGGAGAAAATATTAATGGTTTTATTAATAATCCACCTAGAGTAGTCGCTTATCCTCCATATCCATATTTAATGGGGCCTCCTCAATATTCATTTTATGAAAGAGCCCCCCACTTCCTACCACCACCACCACCACCAGTACTGCTGCCGCAACCGCTACTACCACCACCACCACCATATCTACCACCATGTCCACAACCACAACAACCACCACCGCCGCCACCAGTTAATGACTCTCCATCTGTGCCAAAAAAAGAGGTGGTTGTGTCTCCCCCGAGTAGGAAGGAGCCAAAAGGTTGTAGCATAATGTGAAAATTGTTACGTTATGCAATTTATGTTTGAAACCTCTCTGTAATATTCTAAATTTTTTCATGTACGTAATCAATTCTATCTGTATTTTAATTAAATCAATAAAACCAATTTAATATATGTAGTCATTTGATGTTGCCACGACAGCAAGCCTATATAGAACTTTCATCGGTACAATTTCTACCTAAATCAAGCATTATTGTTGTACAAATTCTGCTGGGAAGAGATTGTGATCTTTGTGAATATTCAATCACTATTAACTTTTGTGGATGGTATCATATGATAGTTTCATGACCTTTTTGAAACCCTTCAATGGAGGGTGTGGTCTACTTTGTTTCTGTTTTGTTTAAAATGGTTATTGTTCATAAGATTTGGAGATCATTGATATGTCATTTTGATTGAATTTCCAAGGAGGATTGATATTATTTGGTAGCATGTATATAGATTAGGTTTTTGCTTAAAAAAATGATGTATCAAGGTTTGTTTGGGCCAATATATTCTTTTCACATACCCCATCTCATGATAATTGATCATTCATTGTATTATTTCAAGAATTGGACAATCTCGAGCTTTGTGGGCAATCTAATTAGTTTCTTTCATTAGTAACTGAGAATTTTTTTTTCATGCATAGAATAACAGAAAAGGATAAATAATTATAATCTGTCAAATGAATATAAACTCTTAGTTATTCACATTCCCTTAGTATAGATAATTTTTTTTTTGAAGTATTACAAGTTACAACTATTACATTAGAACTGTCGAGACATACCAAGCTAAAACAATAAATGTATGGGTTCGTATAACTATTCTCACAAACTAGGAGAAAACTTCTCATATATGCTTCTAAAATATGTATGGTGGGACTCGAACCCCTCACTATCACTGTAGAAGGGAGGTGCACTATCATTTCTATTAAAAATTGATATGCCCTTAATATAGATAATTAGATAAATAAAGTCGAACATTATAAATAAGTTGTCACTATTTTTGGAACCTGTCCCATCGGGCGAGGATGTCGTGGTTCTTCTAGAGATCTTACATACATAATGTGGCATTTTATACATGGAGGGTTAATCAAACAAATCAACTACTATCATCATTCAATTTTTGATATTGATTTAACTTTGAGAAAAGATCAAGGACCCGTTTTAGAGAAGAAGCTACTTTGATGTAAAATCCACACGAGGGATGAAAATGAAAGTTCTTGGATTTGTAACCACAAAAGTGTAAAGAACCCATACACTCTCTCTTGCCACCTATATACAATGTCTGTGACATGACAATATTTTGAAGTCAATTAATATAAACAAAATTTATGTCATTTTTTTGTAACAATTATTACTGTTTAGTCTAGAATGATTTAGATTTCTAAAAAAATATCAAGATACACTATTTTGAGGGAGTTTCACAGTTTTAGGACAACAAATTTGTATTATTAAAAATTTGATAAAAGAGAAAACTTCACTTATATATATATATATATATAAAAATTTTCAAGTCAGTACGAACTGATATAACTTCATTAGTGCGTTGGATGTGAACCATTAGATTTACATACTTTGACTTAAAGTGTATGCATTTGTCAAAATTTCTCCATAATCAATGGTCTACATGCAACACATTGATATAAGTTATATCAGTGCGCACTAAGGAGAAAATGACTGATATATATATATATATATATATATATTTTCAAGTCAGTATGCACTGATATAACTTCATCAGTGCGTTGGATGTAGACCATTAGATTTACATACTTTGACTTAAAGTGTATGCACTTATCAAAACTTCTCCATAATCAATGGTCCATATGCAACGCACTGATATAAGTTATATCAGTGCGCACTGAGGAGAAAAAGACTAATATATATAAATTTTCAAGTCAGTACGCACTGATATAACTTCATCAATGCATTGGATGTGGACCATTAGATTTACATACTTTGACTTAAAGTGTATGCATTTGTCAAAACTTCTCCATAATCAATGATCCACATGCAACGCACTGATATAAATCTCCATATCAGTACGCACTGATATAAATCTCCATATCAGTGCGCACTGAGGAGAAAAAGACTGTATGTGTGTGTGTGTGTGTATATATATATATATATATATATATATTGTTACAAGCTTGTTGTCCTGATTTTTTTTAATGGGTTATCTGCATTAGAGAATTTTCGTTTATTAAGATTATTATATATATATATATACAGTCTTTTTATTGTCAGTTCAAACTGATATAAGATATATCAGTTTCTTGCATGTTGACCATTGGATTTAAAAGATGTTTTGACAATTGCATGCAGTAAAGTCAAAGCATTTAAATCCAATGACCCACATTTAAGGAACTGATATATCACGTCGAGATCTGATCTGATAGGTAGAGATATAGTAATCGTTAGTGATTCTAAGACGGCGGTATCCTGGGCCAATAATACGGAGACTTTCGGAAGCCTCAATTATGTGGAACTCATTTATGATATCAGATGTTTTATGAGGACCTTAGGAAGGGTTTCTGTGGTGTTCAATCCAAGACACACAAACTCTTTCACTGACAGCCTTGCCAAGATGGGATCGAATATGCTGGGGGACAGGCTGGAGTGGGGGGATTTGTGATTGAGTTTTGGTTTTTTGGGCATGGTTAGGAGCTGTTGGGTCGTTGCTTTTGTTGTCTTTGTGTTGTTTTCCTTCTTTTCTCCTTTCTTCTCGGTGTTTGTTTGTTCTTGTTGTGCTTTTTCTGGCCTTCGGGTTGGTGAATAAAAATTCAGTTGTTCAAAAAAAAAATATTATATCAGTTCAAACTGACAATATAAAATTGTATATATATATATATATATAGAGAGAGATGATAGTTCTCCAATTAGGAAGTCTTGAAATTATAATTTTTGGACGTCCAACCATAGCCACATGTTTTAATTAAGGACGTTCTAATAGGAGAACTATCCTCTCTCTCTCTCTCTCTCTCTCTCTCTTTATTTATATATATATATATAAGGTTTAAGAATTTGAAATAAAGAGTATGTGGATGTGGATATGTAGAAATTTCTACTTCTTCTTCTTCTCTGTTTATTTAAGTTTTGATCAAGGTCATGAATATATATGATCTAACATGTGTATATTGTATACTGAAGTGGTATTATTATACTAAGGGGCCGTTTGGTATAAGGTAATCAAAATAATATGATTTTTGGAAAAGTTAAACACAGTAATATTATGTCGAATTCTTAGGAATATCAAGTAACCGTGTTTGGTTGTACATGAGAATCTTTTTGTCCTTAAAATAAAAACATACCAAAATTGATTTTAAAGGTGATTAATTTTTTTTTTATAAATAAGATAAAGTGAAAAATGTTTATAAAAAATAAGGATAAAACTACAGCAAGAGTTTCGAGTGAAATCTATGCTGCCTTGCGATTAAAAAATCCATACAAAGATTTATATGTAATATCATTCATTGTCACTCACTCACTTGTGATCTAAACAAAGACTCATGTGATCGAAACACTTGAAATGCGCGACACATATGTGAACATCAATCACTAAAATACTCTTACCTCACGCAGATCTCTGATGGAGGCAACCTCTATTGGAGGTCACGCAGACCTCCAAACTAGAAAAAAAAAACAGAAATACAAAAAGAAGAGGAAAAAAGAGAAGGAAAAAATCATAATCTAGAAAGAAAAAAAATTGGAAAGAGAAGAAGGAAATAGAAAAGGAGGAAAAAATAGAAGAAAAAAAAGTAGAATAACAAAGAAGAAGAAAAAAGAATCGAAGAAAGAATAATAATAATCTATTTTATTTAATGAGGATGGATCCTATCGTGGGAATCAGACGGAGGGTAATATGAAACTCATCTATTAGGATAGTTTTCACATTACCCTTTTGGATGGTAATGTGATTCCCATGAGATTCACTTTCTTAGGTTTAAAAAAACTCAAACCTGCTATCAAACTTGAGAATAATGTTATCAGATTTATATTCCCAATAAAGATTACCTCATACCAACGGTCCCTAAATAATAGATATTTGTATGAATCACGTGGAGATTTTAATAAAGTATGAAAGTTATACATAATTTATTGTAAGAACTCAGACCTAAGATCTAATTAAGAGCCGTTTTAGTCGTCACAACAGAGAATGAGGTGAATTGACTCATCACATGGGATTATGACGGATGAGGTGAAAATGAATGGACGACTTTATCTAAAAACTTTAATAGTCGATGAAAATATACAGTTAGACAAGATGAGGTTATTACTGTTGATGTGACATAGTTTTCAAGTCTATTAATGAAAACAAAAATTAGTTAGATTAGCATTATATAAGGTTCAAGAATTGAAAAAAAGAGAAGAAACAAACCATGTCATATCAATTTGGGTTGTTTTTTTGGTACCACATAATATGTGGATGTGGATATGCAGAACTTTCTACTTCTTCTTTATTTATTTATATACGTTTTTGTATTGCATGTGTATACTGTATAATGACATATTACTATTGTACTAAGTAATAAATACTTTTATGAGTCACGAGGAGATATTTTATGAAGGTATAAAAGTTACATATGTTTTATTGTGTGAACTCTCAGACCTAAGATCTAATTAAGAGCCGTTTTCATCGTCACAACAAATGTTAAGATGAGATGAATGAGGTGATAAATATGAGGAGTCATCACATAGATTAAGATGGATGAGGTAAGAATGAATGGACAACTTTATCTAAAGACTTTGCAAGTCAAACTTGTATAAGGACTAGGTAGATCTAGCTAATATATGTATATAAAATCACAAAGTTAAATTTTCACCTTAAAATATATGAGGTTGGATGAAATGAGATTGGTCTATTGGTAAATCTTCACATCTATATCAATGAAGTTGTGAATTCGAGTCATGTCTCCCAATTTTCCAATTTCTAAATTATAAGTAGTTTAAAAACGGACACTGGTTTGACTCAACATATATAGAACACATGTTCTAGTAAAATCTCAAGTTAATTATAGACTTATAGTTTAAACCTGGTACTATTAGGGCAACAACAAAATTTCACTAAACATATTTTTTTTAGTACAAAACTAATTATATTTGCATCAAATCTAAGTTAAATGAGCTAATGAGTGCATGTTTGAATAAATTTTAGATGGTGGTTACCAACTCAAACATGAACTAACCCAAATAAGATAAATAATATGATCATGAAATCTTAAACTTGGTGTGACTTGTGATCACTATAAGACAATAAAGTCTAGCCGACTAATTATAATGATTGGACTTAATTGTTAAGTTTTGATCCACTTAAAATTGTAAATTTACTGTAGTAATTTGTCTTTTAAAAAAAAATCGATCCACTTTCTTTTCCTGCATTGATTTTTTTTTTTTAAATCACTAGTGTAGATATATAGATAGTTTTGAAACTTAGGAGAAAATCTTGTAAATTTATGAAATTCCATTGAAGAGTGGCACTTAGAATTTGTTAGAATTAACACTATTATTTTTGGTTGAGTGATCGTGAACATCCTTACGTATTTGTGATGGGTTATAGGCTTGGGTCCCATATTATTCATTATAAATGAGGGTGTGGGAGACATCTCCCGATCCTCCTCTTATCTAAACTTTTAATCAATTTAAAAGATATAAAATTTATCATTGGTAATTAAGACTTGAGAGATAATGATAACATATTTACAATTAGTTGGATGTTTAGGAGATACAGATTCAACTTACCACTGAGTCAGTCTCATCAATCTCGTCATCTATTTAATTATTTCGTTTTGGATATTTAAGGATATGATGAAACAATCATTTTCCTATGGACCTTTTATGCCCAATGTAAACACAACATAAAATTAATTCTCTTAAATGATTTTATATGAAAACTTAGCTTTCCTACCCCTTTTAATAACTCTATAACAAAAAATATTAACTAGAAACTTATTGAAAGGACCACTTCATGGAGTGAGAACCATATAAGACAAACACATCACAATTCACATAAATTTTGTAATCAATTAAATGGGATCCCTAAATTGATTCTGGGTGGTTGACTTGTAAATTTGTAATCAATCACATTTTGTATTCAAATCATGATATAGGGTTTTCTTTTTTCTTTGAAAATAATCAAGATGTAGGCTTGTCCACCTCACTATAATTATATTGTTTTTCCTTTTTAATCTCACTGTTTTTGAATTGAAACACATATGGATCTCAAAGTAGAAAATGTTGGCAACTATTTTTTTTTTTAAGAAATGTTTTGATACATTAAATAAGCATTGGATGTTCTTTTTGGCTTGAATATTAATATACATTAAAACTAGAAAAATCAGTTTTTGGCTATGTTTTTATGGCGACACCAATAAGGTGTAGTGGTCTGGTATCTACTTTTATAATAAGTAAATAAAATAAGAAAAACCTTTACACGTATTTATAAAATTCGTTACGATGAGATTTGAAATCTCTACTACCGATGTAAAAAGGGAGATATACCCACCTATACTAGGATGGGATATTGCAAATTGTCTCTTTAAAAAAAATTAAAATTAAAATAACAAAAATAGTATATAATAATATAGAAGTATGCATTAAACAAGATGATTACACATATAACTACAGCAAATATGTCCTTAAAAAAGAAAAAAAAAACAGAAAACTAAAATAATAAACGAAAAAGAAAATTATAATTCTTAAAAACTACTAATTAATTTGATTTACTTTTAGATTCTCTGTCTAAATCATGAGTAGTTGTCTTTGAGCTTCAATCCTCAACTCTTCCTTCGTTTTCCTTATGAAATCATCAAATTTCTTGTTCAATTCCTCTGTACTCAGCTCCCCATTCCCTCCTCTCTGTTCTTCTTCTTCTTCTTCTTCTTCTTCTTCTTCTTCTTCTTCAATGTCTTCCCTATGAAACCCACCTTGTTCTTCTTCATTCAACTCTTCTTCTTCAACAAAAACTTGTTTTTCTTGTCGTTGTTGTTGTTCTTCTTCTCCTTCTTGTAATTTGTCTTCTTCCACAATGAAGCTGTTTTCATGATATTGATGATGATCAGTAGCAGTTTCTGCTACAATTTTTACTTCTTCTTCAATATGTTCATGCTGGTCATGATTTTGTTGAGCCTCATCATGATCATGATCTTACTTCTTCAACAATGGCAATTGATCTGCTGCTTCCATCATCCGCGAATCGTCTTCAAAACTCCTGTAATTAGTGTGCTCATTGAGAGTGTTGTTGTTGACATGTTTTGATGATGATGATGATGATGAAGAAGAAGAAGAAGAAGAAGAAGAAGAAGAAGAAGAAGAAGTAAACAAGCCTGAGTACTTTGTAAGCAAGACTAGGAGGCCATTACAAAGGAGAAAAGTGTAATTTTTGTCTAGGGTGTGACTGACCAATTTCACAGGCAAAGTTGACAAGTAGAAGTTGAGATTGTGGAGAAGAGAGAACCAAGTTTGGTGGTGAGAGAAGAAAAGTGATAACACAGAGACAGACAATACTAGTTTGGTGATCACTCTTTTCATAAATTGAGAATTTATCAACTTATATTCACGACTAGTCAATCTTTTCTTCTTTTGGTAGTGCTTGGTTTGTCATCCATGTTTGTTTGATTGTTTTTGGTTCTCTTTTTGTGTTTTTTGGGCAGTTTGGTTGGATGTAGCAGGAAGAAATATCAATTGGGCAAGAAATAGTGGAGTCGAATTTAGAGTTTGTTTTGTGTTGAGAGACAGAGAGAGAGTGAGCTTTGTGGTGTGGGGTTGGTGTGTGTGTTTGTTTGTGACAAAGAAGAAACCATAATGGAGATCCTTTATATAGGAATGCACAAGTGGAAACAATTGTGTTTGTATGTGCATAAGTTTACAAAAATACCCAAAGTTTGCTTTATTTACATAAATGAAAATGACAATACATTCAATCAATAAAAATCTACCATGTACTATAAATATATATACACACACAATTTTTCTATTGTCAGTTCGAACTGATATAAGATATATCAGTTCCTTGCATGTGTGTCATTAAATTTAAATGCTTTGACTTGGAAGCATGCACTTGTCAAAAATATCTTTTAAATCCAATGGCCTGCATGTAAAGAACTGATATATCTTATATCAGTTCGAATTGACAATAGAAAAATTGTATATATATATATAGTCATTTTCTTCTCGGTGTGCATTGATATAAAATACATCAGTGCATTGCATGTGGACCATAGATTATGAATAAACATTAACAAGTGCATGTAGACAGAGTCAAAGCAATTGAATCTAATGGTCCACATGCAACGCACTGATATATATTTACCGGTGCGTATTGAGGAGAAAAGTTTATATATATACATATAACAAATAAGAGGTGTGGAATCGTACTTATTTTTACCGGTGCAAAACGAACTCAAAATCCATTTTATACTTCTGTAAATTGGAATTTCGTACGAACAAGCGTATAAAATTATGCACCTGACCGACTATATATATAGATATATATATATATATATATATATATATATAAACTTTAAGTGAAAAATATAATGGAAGGCAGCAAACTAACATTTGGAAGGGCGTATTCAATTTACTTGATGATTTTGGACTTTCCAAACTAGCCATCCTATTTAATTTGGTAAAGGGTTTATATAATTATATATTTACCAATCTGGTGGCTGCGTGATTGATGGGTAACTAACTGGTGGCACTCGATCACTCTGAAGAGTTCGGAGCCAAAAAAAAAAAAAAAAAAATACACAGCACAAGACCTCACAATATGCGCCCACCCAATATGCGCCCAATATGGCTCGGTGCTAACTGCTACGAACACTCGTTTAATCTAATCATATATGTAAGGACCTCTATGATATGAATGATTTATTTCATAACAAACCACATTGGGGATAATCATGTATTGGGTAGCTTAGGTTCTCGATGACAAACTTTTAAACATCTCTGTGACTTCAATAGCAAAAGCAAAAGGTATATTACTTAACTTGACTCTTGAAGAGATTTAGTTGAACACACACTTCTCATACATGTCTTATTCATCTTGCATTTGTTGTTCATTGCTTATATGTGTGCATTCTTTTTACAATCACATTTGCACTTTATTCTTAGGCTTAAGTGTGGTTTTGTGTGTTGTATATTCATTTCCGTTTGTTTATTCGGAAACGTCTGTGGATGCATGATGGTGTGCTTGTCTTAGCGCGATGGTTGACCTTTAGAGAAGACCCATTTCTTCTCTAAGTTAGGTCTAGGGCTATAAGGGGGTTGGTCCATGGAAGATGGTCAAACTTTCCCTTGGAAATTCAAAGTTTTTGGATTTCCGCTGTACTCTCCGTCTAAGCATACCGCACCCATTGTTTCTGTGAATCGCAGAATTTGGCTAAGTCTCTCCACTTCTTCTTCGTCGAAGCGAACCGTGGAAGTGTACCGCCGAAGTTCACAGTGTTGTTTCCACGGTACACTCGTCGAAGAGAACCGCGGATTGTACAACCACAAATCTGTCCAGTGTGGTCTCCGCGGTACGCTCGTCTAAGCGAACCGCCAAACCGTTCCGTAGAAAATCCCAGTTTTTTATTTTTAATCAAAACGGCATATTTTTGTCTAGGGCTTCATATTTATACCTCTTCATCTTCTCCAGTCGTTTTTCAGAGCTTAAAAGTCCATTTTTTGAGAGAGGAAGAGTTCCTTTAGTGAGAGAAGCTCCAAGTGTTGTTCTTTAACTCTCCAAACCCAAAACACATCATCTTCATGCATCATTAAGCATCTTTAAAGCATGAGTCTTCATCATTAGCTAACTTGGTAAGTTGAACAAACACTCCATCTTAGTTTATTGTTCAAACTTTCCAAGATTGTGTTTTTATTGCATTTATTAATTGATTAAATGCTAGGACTCTCTTTATTGCATATCTTTATGAGTTCCCTTGTATGATTGAGTTTGTTTTGTAATAGCTTGCATTTAGAACATATTTTCCCTCTAACTAAGTCTCTATGCTTTACATTTAGACATTGTTGATTAGTTATGACTCATTGATTGTATTCACTAATTGCATATTTATTGTTCTTGTCATATTATGTGACAACTTATGTTGATGTGACTTTGTTTGATGACTAGGTTTTAAATTTTCATATCTTTATCTAGTTAGGTCTTTATGAAAATTTATAAAAGTATATTGATATCTAGGATTGTTGTTTGTTGCCATCATTAAATTCCTAGATAAGCATTAAGTGTTTTGGGTTGTCATATCACTATTTTCAGTGATTCAAAATCTGTTGTGTCTTGGTGCAATGGTGAGGAGTTTGAGAATTTATCTTTGGTAAATTTGGTGTATGATATCAGGCAGTTTCTTCACTCTTGGGACGGTTTTAAGATTAAGTTTTTGCCTAGGGAGCTGAATTCTTTTGCGGATTGTCTTGCAAAAAATGGTTCAAGTGGTTGTGGGGATATATTAGAATGGGGTGATCTCGTGTAGTTTAGGTTGTGGTGCTGTTTTTTGCTTTGTTTTTATGGCTTTCTTTCCCTGTATGCTCTGTTTTTTGGTGTGTGCTGTTTGCTTTTCTGTTGAGTGCAGTTTTCTAGTAAGCGCTAGGCGCTAGTCGGGCGGAGACCCAGCGCCTAGCGCCTAGGCCGATTAGTCGCCGATTAATCGGGGATTAATCGGAAAACACAATTACAAACAAATTCCAATTAGAACTCCAAAGAAAATTATTTCCAACAAATTATTTTCAAATCCAACCATAAACCAATCCAAATCCCCAATTATTAAATCCAAAAAGTATTCTTTCCAAATCAACAAATGTCAAATTACGCATTAAACGGATCTTGAGTGCACATTGGGTCAAACTTTATCCAATTAATTTTTTTATTATATATATATATTTTTATTTTTACTGTGCTACATTTCGGTTTTAATGGGTTCCCACTATGAAGATTTTGTTTTTAGTGGATGAAATTTAAACATGCAAGTTATTGAATGAGTATGCATAAGCAATTTCATTGTGTGTTTTTCATGGATTGAAGTGTTCTGAGAATTTTGAAAAGTCTAAGTCAAGGAACAAAACCTGAGCACTTGTTGAACACAACACACGGGGTCTGGAGGATTATTCAAAATTTCAGATAAGACCAACAAAAGAAATACCACGCCAAAATTTTTTTTGAACTGCAAACGATATGTATTGAAGGCTAAAGTAGCCGAAAACAGAGCCACCTCCAAATAGAGGGATCAACAGACCAATACACGAAAACAAGTCCCCATAAAACATCAGTAAAGACAGCATCAAAACATGAAAAACAACACTATACAATCAGACTTCATTGCCAGAGCGGAGCAAGAAACATTCTGAGAAACCCAGGAAACAGAGAAATTGAAACCGAACAAACACCACTAAAACGTAAAACCTCATAAATCTCTCCAACTAACCAAGTCCCCTTCCTTGCTCGAACCTTTCTTTGCCAACAAATCTGCATAGCCATTGCTAGCTCTTGGACTGAAGCTAACCACAGTTCTGTGATTTCCCACGCCCAGAAAAGAAACAAGACCACAAGAGAGTGAAACACAATGATTTCAGTGATTTCCCTATTTGAATTGATTTCCCTACTCAATGATTTCCCCACTTGAATTTAATCCACTACACAAACCACAAGAAACACCCAAACCCACCAAAGCTCCTGTAAAAATCAGTGCAACACCCAACAAGAACCAAAAACAGAGAGCAAAAACAGACATGAAAACAAAAGAGATGAGAGCGTATATACTGGCGAACCGGAGACAGCTGCGACCTGGCGACGGCGACGGCGACGGAAGGCAGAAGCTTAAGGTGGCAGGAGCAATGGGCGATTTGGTTTAGCCGTTTTGGTTTGTAAGCTATTTGGTCGAAGATGACGGGAAAAATTAGGAAAAATTGGTTTAGGTTTGGAAGTTTGATGTTGTAATTGTTAATGATCTGAAAAGGAGGTTGTTTTCAATTCTTTGCAATTTTTTTTTTTTAAACAGACTAGGCGGTCAACGGCTTTGACCACCGCCTGGCCGCCTAGCCGATTAGTCGCCGCCGTGAAAGAGTAATCGGAAACCGCGGAATGTGGCCGATTTTCATCTTTACTCCTCAGTTGCCAGCCGCTTAGAGGAATTGGACTGATTAATCGGCCGCCTAGGCCGATTACTAGAACACTTTGAGTGAGGTGCTGTTTTGTTTGGCGCCTGGATTTTGGTTTGTTTGTTGTAGGTTATGTGCCTTTTTTGGCTTCCTTTAATAAATTTTCTGTTTAAAAAAAAAGTGTTGCTTAACATTAATTGCATTTAGAATATTGTCATATATTTACATATGTTGTTTATCTTTTCTTAGAGTGTTAAGTCTTGTGATTAAGGTGGTGTAGTGCATAAACATTGGTCTAATATCACTATAAAAGGTATGCAGATAGTAGTGGTGAGTTAGTAACTGAGAATAGTGTGACTAGAGGTTAACCTAGGTTGTAAAAATCATTATATATAGTGGATTTGAAGACCATGTGTGCCTAGAAGAATAACCCGTGAGTTTTTTCCTGGTAGAGGGTTTCTCATGTAAATCAATCGACGTGATATTTATTATTTTCTGCACTTTAATATCGTTGATTGTTTGTTTGTCTTGTGAGGTAATTTGTTAACTTTGATTAATCGAAAAATTGGTAATCAATTGATTAAAACCTATTACCCCTAGGTTGTATTAGATACACTTAGTGTTATTTCAATATCCTAAATTTGAATCGACGCCAAATATTAAAAAGAAATCCAAAATTTCATGATCAGTTTAAAAAGATTTTAGTACAAGTACCCAATTTTCCAGCATGTCGTGATGTTGCCACGACAATAAACGTATATAGAATTTTCATCGGTACAATTTCTACCTAAAACATTATTATTGTACAAATGCAGCTGGGGAGAATTTTTGTGAATAATATCACTATTAACTTTTGTGGATGGTATCATATGATAGTTTCAGGACCTTGTTGAAACCCTTCAATGGAGGGTGTGGTATACTTTTGTTTTTATTTTGTTTTAAATGGTTATTGTTCATATGATTTGGAGATCATTGATATGACATTTGGTTGAATTTCCAAGAAGGATTGTTAGCATAAATATAGGAGCGGGCAAAAAACCAATAACTGAACCGAATCGGTGGTAAAACCCCTCACACCTGTACCATAAGGTTACAGGTTCGAGTCCTCCCCTAAAAAAAAATCCCTCAATTTATGTAATATTGTAATACTTAAAAAAAAAGTTAGGTTGTGTTTGATTTTTGTCTGAAGACTGAACAATGCTGAATTATACTGAAAACTAAATAGTGATTGAAAACTGAAACTAAAAAACATGTTTGTTTTTTTTTTCCTACTGAAAACTGAATATAAGTGATAAGTTGTTTGTTTTTTTAAGTTACTAATATTTTAAAATAAATACTTTTACATCTATACCCTTTCAACTATTATTTGTTATATTTATATTTTAATATATTAAAGACAACTAAAAAATTAATTTAATAATATAATAACAAATTTATATAAAAAAATTACCATATAAAATATAGCCCTTAGACTATAAAAATTGAACAATTGAAGTTTAGTTTAAGAAATAACAGTAGATTAGAGTCGGCCATTAATAATCCATACAATATTTATATTATATATGTGGAATAATAATATAATAATAAATTTATAATGAAATCTATATCTCTATTATTATTAATTTTTTTTTTGTAAAAGTGGTTGCTAAAGTTTTTTAAATAGTGAGAAAAAAAATATTAATATAGTTAAGAGTTGTAAGAGAAGACTAAATTGGAAATAAATAAGATTTGTAAAGATAAATTTGGAAGTAATAAATTGATATTTATTTCAATCATTTTTCATTAAGTGAAAAGTGAAAAATTTCTCTTTTTACAAAATTGGTTTTATAACTTAAAAAATCAAACGAAATAACTTAATAACACACATGAAGTGCTATCAAATGTTCAGTGGAAAAATCAAACAGACTCTAGTTACTCACATTCCCTTAGTATGGAATATAGATAATTAGATAAATAAAGTCAGCATTATAAATAAGTTGTCAATATTTCCGGAACCCATCCCATCCCGTCGTACGAGGATGCAGGGGTTCTTCTAGAGATCTCACATACATAATGTGGCATTTTATATATGGAGGGTGGGTTAATCAAACAAATCAACTACTATCATCATTCAATTTTTGATATTGATTTAACTTTAAAGAAAAGATCAAGGACCCATTTTAGAGAAGAAGCTATTTTGATGTAAAATCCACACAAGAGAAGAATGAAAATGAAAGCTCTTGAATTTGTAACCACAAATTTGTGTAAAGAACCCATAAAGTCTCTCTTGCCACCTATACTCTCATGTATATACAATGCCTGTGACATGACAATATTTTCAAGTCAATTAATATAAACAAAATTTATGTCATTTTGTTGTAACAATTATTACTGTTTTGTCTAAAATGATTTAGCTTTCTACTTTTAATAACTTTTTAAAGTTTATAAAAATATGTATCGACAACCTTATAATTTTTATAAAGTCTTTAAAAGTTTAAATTGAATATCTAAAAAATTTTAATTCCATAGAAATCATAAAAATTATTTAAAATCCAAATTGAATACACCCAAAAAAAGATTATCAATACACACTATTTTGAGTGAGTTTATCGTACAGTTTTAGGACAACAAATTTGTATTGTTATCAATTCCATGAAACTTCACTTATATATTGTTTCAAACTTGTTGTCCTGATTATTTTTTTAATGGGTTATCTGCATTACAGAATTTTCGTTTATTTAGATTATAACACACACACACACACATATATATATATATATATATATATATAAATATATATAGTGGAATTGATGGAAAATGTTACCTTTTTGAGTTGGTGTTGCACGCGAGACACCACTTTAAGGCCATGTTTGGTGCGTGGGATATGATATGATTATTTTTATAGGATATGATTGAATTGGATAGGATATGATAGGATATGATTGGATTAATTTTAATGTTACATGTGTTTGATGCACTATAGGATGAGATTAAAAATAAAGTAATTCATTGTTTGGTGCAACATGGATATGATTAAAAAATTGAACAGAAGGAAAGAGGAGTCGGAAATTAAAAAAATATATCAACAAACATAAAACAAACCCAATGTCATAATCCAAACCAAAACACAGATTCAATAAACACAAAACACAACATATGAATCGAAATTCATCAAACCCAAAACAAAACACAAATTCAACACCAAACGTTGAGCATCATTGCATCACACCCAAATTCAACACCAAACGTGGAGCATCAGTGCGTGCATCAAACCCAAATTCAACACCAAACAAAGAGCATTATTGCATCAGTGCATCCAACACTAACCGGATCGTAGTTAGTTTAACAACAGGAGAGAAAATCTCAGAGTAGTCAATACCTTCAATTTGTTAGAAACTTTTGACTATTAGTCGTGCCTTGTATCTCTTGAAACCATCATGTTCCTCTTTGATCAGAAACACCCACTTATTTTGTAGGGCTTTCTTTCCTTCAGGCAGCTTGGCTAACTCCCAAGTTTGGTTAGATACCAACGAATTCATCTCATCCTTCATTGCAAGCTCCCACTTGCTCCCATCTTCTCCCTGACATGCTTCATCATAGCACTCAGGTTCTCCTGCATCTGTCAGCAACATGTATTGCAAGTACTTCATATTTGGTATAGGAGTTCGAGTTGATCTTCTTAATGTACTTTGAGCCCGTGTCACTGTAACATCTCTATGTGGGATAAGTTCTTGAACCCAGGGCTTCACACCTTGCACTTCATCATTCTGTTTAATATGTTCTATGATCCCACTATTCGGTACATCATCCGGCCCAAAATACTCCGGCTCTTCCGACCCAGACACCTGTGTGTTCTTGTCTTTGTACATGACCCTTTCGTTGAAGATGACATCTCTACTTTTGATCATTTTGCGGTTTTGGTCATCCCATAGCTTGTAACCAAATTCATCTTCTCCATAGCCCACCAAAGTGCACTTCACTGACTTGGTGTCTAACTTACTCCTCGCATGATCACCTACATGTACATAGGAAACACACCCAAACACTTTAAGATGATAAAGTTTTACCTCTTTCCCATTCCAGATCTCCTCTTGTATAACGAGGTCCAAGGGCTTTGATGGTTCTCTATTGATCAAATACACTGCTATACTGCTTCTACCCAGAACTGTTTCGGCAACCCTGAATGTAACCTTATACTTATGGCTCTCTCAGTCAATGACCTGTTCATCCGTTCTGCTATACCGTTTTGCTGTGGGGTTCCAGGAACTATCCTACTGATTTTTATCCCGCTCTGGTAGCAAAACTTCTTGAACTCATTGTCTTCATATTCTCCACCATTGTCTGAATGCAACTTTTTGATCTTCAATCCTGTCTCGTTCTCAACCCTAGCTTTCCACCTCTTGAAAGCGTCAAACACCTAGACTTGAGCTTTAAGAAGTAAACCCATACCTTTCTAGAGTGGTGTTCAACAAATCTGACAAAATACTGTTTACCTCCAGTTGACGAGACTGAAGCTGGACCTTAAACATCGGTGTGCACTAGTCTCAGCTTCTCATTTGTCGGTTCTCTTCCGGTCTTCTTGAAGCTTACACGCTTCTGTTTTCCTAATACGCAGCTCTCACAGAAATCAACATCAACATTCTTTAAATCTGGCAACTTTCCTTTCGAATGCAGACACTTCAGCCCCTGACTACTCATGTGCCCTTGATAGAGTATCCATTAGATCTTTGGCAGTATGTTGATCCTTTACGTTGAAAGCGACGTGCTTCGTCAAACTGAGATGAATTGCTCCCAATGCTTTCCGGTCCAGGAGTTCAAAATCATCATCATCCATATTCTTCGGTTTCCGCTTCTTTGACCAATCTTCGTTGGTCATATCCTTCAGTCTCTCTTTTATCTGCCAGTGCAGATTCTTTTTGTACAAATAATCCTCCATCTGCAGCTTCCAGAAGCTGAAATTAGTTCCATTGAATTTCTCAATCTTGTGCGTATCCTTTTCTGATTCCATCTCTACTATGAAATCGTTGACCTCGAGAAAACCTAGATTTGTGTTAAAAAAAATCTGTCCCAACCAAGGGCTCTGATACCAATTGTTGTTGAGAATAAATCGCACACACACAAATCTAATCACAAAAAAAAAAATATGAAAGCAATAAAAAGAAAAAGACGACACCAAAGATTTTACGTGGTTCAGCAATTTGCCTACGTCCACGGAGCGCACCGCACTCAATCCACTATTTTCAGAGTTGATTGCAATCTCTCTGTCTCTCTACAATTGCTCTCTCTCTAGCTATTTTTCTCACACATGACGCACTACTAAATACAATGGGAAATAGTAGTATTTATATGGGAACACTAGGGTAAGCCAAAACCCTAAAATGAATACTTTTCTTTTCGCACAAGTTTTCCTAAAATTACACAGATTTCGTACCTACCGAGGTCTGGGTCGCGGCTGCATCCCGCGACCTGGACGGCGGGTCTTCTACAGTCTTCCACCGCTCAGAATACCGCGATGTAGGCATTTGTCTGTGCCACGGTCAACACCGCATATCACCTATTGGAAAACACCGCCTCTTGTGCTGCGGTATGTGCACTATGTCCGCACTGCAGTCTGCACAACATCAACCTTTTGAAGTTCAACGTTGTGCATGCCACAGCTTGGGCTCCCTGTCTACGCTGCGGTATGCGTCGCGCTTCCTGCTGGAATCCGTTCCTCAGGCTGATTTCTGGCTTCACAAAACCCAACAGGAACAACTATTAGGGGTATTTTTGTCCGTTCACCGTAATAGCCAATAGGTATCTTTTAAACATAAGTTATTAAAGCAGTGACAGTGTTGAAATGCCACCTTCAAAAAGTGCCATTTAATTTTTGAACACTATATATATATATATATATATATATTAGGTTCAAGAATTTGATAAAAAGAAGAAGAGAAGAAACAACTATATCACATCAAATTTTTTTCGGGAGAATAGAAGTACAACGAAATTCAGTTTTCGAGAAGCCATTGATCCTAACCCCTTAAAGTATATTTTGGAGGTTGCACATAATATGTGGATGTGGATATGTGGAAATTTCTTCTTCTTCCTCTTGATCTACTTATTTAAGTTTTGATCATATTGATCTAACATATGTATACTGTATACTGTATACTGAAATAGTACTACTGTACTAAGTAATAAATAATTGCATGAATCACGTGGAAATATTTTAAGAATGTATGAAAGTTGCACATATTTTATTGTGTGAACTCAGACCTAAGATCTAATTAAAAACCGTTTTAATTTTCATAACAGAGATTAAAGTGGATAAGTTGGTGAGAATGAATGGACTCGTCACATAGATTATAATGGATGAGGTGAGAATGAATGAACGACTTTATCTAAAGACTTCGCTAATAAAAATATACGGGGTTATAGACGAGATGAGATTATTACCGATAATGTGACATAGTTTTCAAGTCTATTAGTAAAAGCAAAACTTATGTCATTTTGTTGTAACAATTATTACTGTTGTGTCTCGGATGATTTTAGATATAGCTGAGAAAAGATTAACAAGATACAATATTTTGAGAGAGCTTCTCTAGTGCCGACAGTATAAAAAAGTTTTAGGACAATAATTTTATATTATTTTCAATTCAATGAAAGAGAAAACTTCACTTATATATTGTTACAATTTTGTTGTCCTGATTATTTTCTTTTATTAAAGAATTTTCGTTTATTTAGATTAACATTATATAAGGTTCGATAATTGAAAAAAAAAAGAGAGAAGAAACAAACTATGTCACATCAATTTGTGTTTTTTTTTGGTACCACATTATGTGGATGTGGATTTTTAGAACTTTCTTCTTCTTCTTTATATATTTATTTGATCTAGTATTTTGTCTTGCATGTGCATACAGTATAATGAAATAGCTAGTACTGCTGTACTAAGTAATAAATACTTTCGTGAATCACGTGGAGATATTTTATGAAGGTATGAAAGTTACACATGTTTTATTGTGTAAACTCACGGCTACCTTCGAATCACTCACCACTGAAATGTTGCAGCCTCTGAGATTAGGATTGGAAAGAATCAGCTCTACTGCTCTTCTAATGGCAAACAACTCTGCCGTGTTCGAATCCTTAATCCCCATATAATAGGAAAATAAGCAGAGCACCCTTCCATTGGAGTCCCCCATATATGCATAATAACACTAAAACCAGAAAAAAAAAATCATAATAATACAAACATACCCTCATACTGTTGACTTTCAGTTGACCACCATTAATTAGTAATAGAAGAAGGAAAAGTACATTTTTACCCTTCAATAAATAATTATTAACTATTTAAAGTATATTAATTAATTAAACTTTCATTCATATAATAAAAACCAGAAAAAAAAATTTGACAAAAAATAATAAATAAAAGAAAAGCAAATCATTAAGGGTGAACAGTTGAGTCTTGCTTGCAGTCAAGTAACAATTGAAAATATGTTGAATCATTCTTCATCGATTGTGTGCTAAAATCATGGATGATTTTGCTGAGCTCTATTGCTCTGTAACTCTAAAGTTTCTAAGTCAAATTTGTATCCCAATCGCCAAACCAAGAACACCCGTATGTGACACTCTGTAGTAATCGAAGATCTAGTTTCAAAAAAATAAAAGCAACTGAAGATCCATGAATCTCTTCGACAACACATCTTGCACCAGTAGTTTAAAAAAAATGCAATAAAACAAATCAAGAAATAAAAACTTTGATTTCAAATTGTAATAGCAAATTTGTCTGAATTTTTATTGGATACAAAGACATGAGCAGCGGGACAATATTGAGATTCATGAGCTCTAAATTGGAGTTGGAGTTGGACAATTTGGAGATTCTCTTCAGAGATAGTTGGAGTTTTCTTTGGTTCCATTAATGTTAAGAAGTTGAGCAAAGCTATTCCAGTGAATGACACCATGCCAGAGATGAGTGTTGAACTCGATTGAATCCACTTTAGAGGTCTATTCCATTTATCATCTTCTGGTATAATAAACCGGTACCTTCGTTTGGATACAAAATGATGACTCCAACCTTCAAAAATTACAACCCAAAAATCCTTATTATGCGATCTCTATCTGCCAAAAAATAGAGACTCAACCATATGATCTCTATCTCCTAGAATAGGATCTCCATGTGGGAGATCAATTTGATATCTTCTATAAGGAGATCTGGTCTAGATCTCGTTTCAAAATTTTGGAGATATGGTGGTCCAAATCTTTATTTTCTTTTAATTTGTTTTTTGCTTTAAATTAATTTAAAATTTAAAGGCTGAGGTGTCAATGTGATTGAACAAACTATTTTTCTTTTCCATTTATTAATGACATCCTAAGAGAAAGACAGTTTAACCCCTCAACCATTATTGACTAATGGTGGTAACTGTTAATCAACGGTTAAAGGGTATATTTGTGTTATTATGATATATTTCCGGTTTTAGTATTATTATACATATATTCAGGGTAGGTTAGTGTCATTTGCCCTTTTTTCTTTTTAATCTCATTGTTTTTGAATTGAAAAACATATGGATCTCAAATTAAGTAGAAAATGTTGACAACTGTTTTTTTTTTTCAGAAATGTTTTGATACATTAAATAAGTATTGGAGGTCCTTTTTGGCCTGAATATTAATATACTTTAAAATCAGAAAAATAAGTTTTTGGCTATGTTTTTATGGCTGACACTAATAAGGTCGGCTTAAAGTTTTCACAACTAATGTAAAAAGGGAGATGTACCCACCAATACAAGATGGGATATTGTGAATTGTTAAAAATTAAAATAACAAAAAATATAAGATATTAGTTTTATTTTTTGAATTAATATATAGGATATTAGTTGAGATATAATAATATAGAAATATGCATTAATATTAAACAAGTTGATTACACATATAACTACGGTAAATATGTCCTCAAAAAAGAAAAAAAAAGAAAGAAGAATATATATGTATATATATATACTATCTACAACTAAAATAGAAAATAAAAAAGAAAATTATATATCTTAAAAACTACTAATTTGATTTACTTTTAGATTCTGTGTCTAAACCATGACCAGTTGTCTCTGAGCTTCAATCCTCAACTCTTCCTTCATTTTCCTGATGAAATCATCAAATTTCTTGTTCAATTCCTCTGTACTCAGCTCCCCATTCCCTCCTCTTTCTTCTTCGTCTTCTTCTTCTTTTTCTTCAATGTCTTCCTTAGACAACCCACCTTGTTCTTCTTCTTTCAACTCTTCTTCTGCAACAAAAACTTGTTTTTCTTCTTGTTGTTGTTCTTCTTGTAATTTGTCTTCTTCCACCGTGAAGCTGTTTTCATGATATTGATCATGATGATCATTAGTAGTTTCTGCTACAATTATTACTTCTTCTTCAATATGTTCATGCTGGTCATTTTGTTGAGCCTCATCATGATCATGATCATGATCTTGCTTCTTCAACAATGGCAATTCTGCTTCCATCGCCCGCGAATCAACTTCGAAACTCTTGTAGTAATACAACTCATTGAAAGTGTTGTTGTTGACATGTTTTGATGATGATGATGAAGAAGATGAAGAAGAAGAAGAAGAAGAAGAACTAAACAAGCCTGAGTACTTTGTAAGGAAGACTAGGAGGCCATTACTAAGGAGAAAAATGTAATTTTTGTCTAGGGTGTGACTGACCAATTTCACAGGCAAAGTTGACAAGTAGAAGTTGAGATTGTGGAGAAGAGAGAACCAAGTTTGGTGGTGAGAGAAGAAAAGTGAGAACACAGAGACAGACAATACTAGTTTGGTGATCACTCTTTTCATAAATTGGGAATTCATCAACTCATTATCATGATGATCACCAGTCAAGCTTTTCTTCTTTTGGTAGTGCTTGTTTTGATCCATGTTTATTGGTTTTGTTTTTGCCACTTTGGTTTGATGAAGTAGCAAGAAATATCAACTGGGCAAGAAATAATTAATGGAGTTGAATTATGAGTTTTGTGTTTTTGTGTTATGAGAGAGAGAGAGAGAGAGAGAGAGAGAGAGTTGTGGTGCTGGGTTGATGTGTGTTTGTGACAAAGAAGAAACCATAATGGAGATCCTTTATATAGGAATCCACAAGTGAAACAATTATGTTTGTATGTGGATGAGTTTACAAAAATACCCACACTTTTCCTTTTGATAAAGGAAAAGTCCTTTTCAAGAAGGGATATATATATATATATATATATATATATATATATATATATATATTATATATATATATGGTATTATATATAAATTTAATCAATAAAAATCTACAACGTACCTGTATATATATATAACATTTAACAGGTGCAGGGATTTTGCATATTTTTTTTCCAGTACAAAACGAACTATAAAATCTAAATCCATTTTGTACATGTGCAAAATGATATATGGCATGCGATCTATTATATATATATATATATATATATTTTTTTTTCTTTATAAAATCTCCCAACCATTTCATATCAGAATTCTAATTAAAACTGATATTTAGAACTTTCTTCTTCTTCTTTATATATTTATTTGATCTAGTATTTTTTTTGTCTTGCATGTGCATACAGTATAATGAAATAGCTAGTACTGCTGTACTAAGTAATAAATACTTTCGTGAATCACGTGGAGATATTTTATGAAGGTATGAAAGTTACACATGTTTTATTGTGTAAACTCTCGGACCTAAGATCTAATTAAGAGCCGTTTTTATCGTCACAACAAAGGTTAAGATGACATGAATGAGGTGATGAATATGAGGAGTCGTCACATAGGTTTAAGATGGATGAGGTGAGAATGAATGAACAACTTTTTGTAAAGACTTTGCAAGTCAAACTTGTATAAGGACTAAGTAGATCTGGCTAATATATGTATATAAAATCACAAAGTTAAACCTTCACCTTAAAATATACGAGGTTGGATGAGATAAGATTGATATATTGATATACCTTCACATCTTTATTAATTGAATTCGAGTCATGTTACTCTCTTTTCCAATTTCCAGAATATATATACACGAGTTTAACTCAAAACATATAATGCATACATGTTCTAGAAAAATCTCGAGTTAATTATAGTTAAAAATGATACTATTAATTAGGGCACCAACAAATTTTCACTAAACTTTGATACTTTTTTATTAGTACAAAACTAATTATATTTGCATCAAATCTAAGTTAGTTGAGCTAATGAGTGCATGTTTGAATAAATTTCAGATGATGGTTACCAACTCAAACATGAACTAACCCAAATAAGATAAATAATATGATCATGAAATCTTAAACTTGTTGTGATCACTATAAGATAATAAAGTCTAGCCCACCAAATAATTTCTTGTGTGTTCTAATTATAATGATTAGACTTAATTGTTAAGTTTTGATCCACTTAAAATTGTAAATTTACTGTAGTAATTTGTCTTTAAAAAAAAATCGATCCACTTTCTTTTCCTGTATTGATTTGATTTTTTTTTATAAAAAAATCACTAGTATAGATATAAGATATATAGATAGCTTTGAAACTTATGAGAAAATCTTGTAAATTTATGAAATTCCATTGAAAAGTGGCACTTAGAATTTGTTAGAATAAACACTATTATTTTTGGTTGAGTGATCGTGAACATCTTTATGTATTTGTGATGGGTTATAGGCTTCGGGTCCCATATTATTCGTTAACAATAAGGGTGTGGGACTGTGGGAGACTGGGAGACTTCTCCCTAGAATCCTGGATCCTACTATTATTGATCTAAACTTTTATTCAATTCAGAAGAATATAAAATTTATCATTGGTAGTTAAGAGATAATGATAACATATTTACAATTAGTTCGAATGTTTAGGAGGAGGAGAAAATGTTTGGTGCATTGGGTGCATCGGTTGAGTGGTGCACAGGGCCACTGATATGTTGATACATAAGAATGTGTCAGCTTTTTTATTTGCTTCACATTTTTTCTAGAGTTGTGCTATTGGCACACCCATTATTGAACTATTTATACTCCACTTTTTAAATTATTTAGTATTCTTTATTTCCCTTTATCAAATTACTTAAAGAGACATACAATTTTTATTAAAAAAAATCATGTACAAAGTAAAACTAATAAAATCTCACTTTCCATATTTCAAAACCCTAATGACAAAGAGTATTTCAAATCACTGAATGTTTACTATTTTGTTTATATTTTCTTTCATATCTCGATCTCATGTTCCCATGTTTAGTATTTATTGATTTTATTTTACTATTTTGTTTATATTTTCTTTTAGATCTCAATCTCATGTTTCCCATGTTTAGTATTTATTGATTTTATTGTTTCACATGTTTATTTTGTTTTTCTTTTCAAAATCCAGATCCATGTTTGATTTTTTTTTTCCTCTGGTTTATTTTCTATCAGATATTCTACAATTCTATGATTTATATCAATTCTTTTGTAGATTTTATTCCGGATCTACCAAATTTAGTTTAATGTTATTTAATTTACAAAAAAAAAACAAACGAAATCTCACCAAGAATCGCAACAAAGAAATCCTAATCTTTGACGAAACGAAAACACACCAAATCCCTAACTCAACCGTTCAAAAAAATCATCAGACGGTCAATATTACACTCACAATCTACACTACCAATCCAATCGACTATAGAAAAAAAACCTGCATCTAATAAGGATGGTTTCGCCATGAAATAAGAAGAAAAAAATAAGTCATGCGAATGAATGTGAGAAACTATATATAAAGATTAGTGATGAAGTTTATTTTTATTTTTATTTTTATTTTTACTTTTACTTTTACTTTTTTGAAAAAGGTATAAGATGTATTAAGTTTGAAAAATATGTATAAGGGTAATCTTAGAAATAAATCAAAAAAATTAATAAAACCATATAATTTTATATAACTAAATCAAAATTTAAAAAATGAAGTATAAATAGTTCAGTAGTGGGGGTGCCAATAGCATCACTCATTTTCTATCGTTATTTTATTTATTTCCCTTCATCCTAGAGTGATGCTATTGACATATCATCAATAGTGGGGTATCAATAGCACCACTTTTCATCCTATTTTTTATTATTCTTAGTTTACCTTACATATGAATGTATCGACATATCAGTGGTCGGGTGCACTACTGCACCCGGTGCATCGAAAATTTTCTGGTTTAGGAGAGAGGACTCTAACTTAAACATGCAATCTTAATAGTGCATGTGTTACACGTATCATGGAGTTAGCCTCGTCAATATAGACTAGGGATGGGCATTTCCCCCACGGGGTCCCATCCCCATTTGCCCCCACCCCCATTTGGGGGCAAATTTTGCCCCCATATGGGGTTTGGGGGCGGGAGTGGGGGCAAGTTTTACCCCCAAAACCTAAATGGGGATGGGAGTGGGGGCAAGTTTTGCCCCCATATGGGGTTTGAATGTACTTAGTTTTTTTGTGAATTTGTTTTGGCTTTTATGTGTAATACTAAATTACTATAGTTATTTATATTAATTTTGAACAATTATATGGATTGGATATCGAAACATGGTGATTTGTAGGATTGGAATCATCGAATTTCGAATTATAAATTTCAAATTTCAAATTTCGAATTTCGGATTGCAAAATATTAGGTTTAAAAATGGGGGAAATGAGGGACGGGGGTGGGGGCAGGGGAACCTCCCCCCAAACACCCCCATCCCCACTTCCCCCAAATGGGGTTTGGGGGCGGGGATGACGGGAGGTTTCATAAATGGGGATGGGGGTGGGGGTACCCTCCCCCGCCCCAATGGGGCCCCACGCCCATCCCTAATATAGACATCTATTTAATTATTTCAATTTAGATATTTAAGGATATGATGAAACAATCATTATACTATGGACCTCTTATGTCCAATGCAAACACAACATACAATTAATTCTCTTAAATGATTTATATGAAAACGTAACTTAGCTTTCCTACCCCTATTAATAACTATAAAAAATAGAAATAAAAACATTAACTAGAAACAAATTGAAAGGACCACTTCTTGGAAAGAGAACCACATAAGACATAAACATCACAATTCAAATAAATTTTTAATCAATTAAATGGGAATTGGGATCCCTAATTTGCTTCCGGTTAGTGGACTTGTAATCGATCAGATTTTGTAGTCAAATCATGATCGATGGGTTTTCTTTTTTCTTTAAAATACTCAAGATTCAAGATCTTAGCTTGTCCTCCTCACTTTAATTATATTGTTTTTCTTGAACAAACTACACTAACTTACCTTGAATATATGCATAATAACACTTTTTTTTTTGAAAAGGCAAATATTATCAGACCAACAGGTCAAAAGAAGAAACAAGCTAGCACGAAGACATGAAAAAGAACAAAGGGAGGCACTCAAAAAACCTCAACCACTGCTCTTCGATGCAAGACAGAGCACCCAACGAGTCCCAACAACTAAAACAACAACAAAAAAATAGAGCACCCTACAACCACAAAGCCAAATCAGACATATCTCCGTTCCACGAAATCTTCATACAAATTAGAACCCATCTTTACCAAACTATCAGCAAAGGAATTGTAGATTCTCGCATCGAAGACCACCCTTATACCTCCAACAGACTTTAAAAAATCACGAATAACATAAATAGCCTTAAATTGAGAAACATTTCTGAAGTCACCTTTAATAACTCACGAGACGGCTACCTTCGAATCACTCACCACTGAAATGTCGCAGCCTCTGAGATTAGGATTGGAAAGAATCAGCTCTACTGCTCTTCTGATGGAAAACAACTCTGTCGTGTTCGAATCCTTAATCCCCATATAATAGGAAAATAAGAAGAGCACGTACCCTTCCATTGGAGTCCCCCATATATGCATAATAACACTAAAACCAGAAAAAAAAATATCATAATAATACAAACATACCTTCAGACCGTTCAATAAATAATTATTAACTATTTAAAGTATATTAATTAATTAAACTTTCATTAATATAATAAAAACCAGAAATGTTTTTTGACAAAAATTAATAAATAAAAGAAAAGCAAATCATTAAGGGTGAACAGTTGAGTCTTGCTTGCAGTCAAGTAACAATTGAAAATATGTTGAATCATTCTTCATCGATTTGTGTGCTAAAATCATGGATGATTTTGCTGAGCTCCATTGCTCTGTAACTCTAAAGTTTCTACGTCAAATTTGTATCCCAATCGCCAAACCAAGAACACCCGTATGCTACACTCTGTAGTAATCGAAGATCTAGTTTCAAAAAAATAAAAGCAATTGAAGATCCATGAATCTCTTCGACAACGCATCTTGCACTAGTAGTTTAAAAAAAATGCAATAAAACAAATCAAGAAATAAAAACTTTGATTTCAAATTGTAATAGCAAATTTGTCTGAATTTTTATTGGATACAAAAACTTGAGCAGAGGGACAATATAGAGATTCATGAGCACTAAATTGGAGTTGGACAATTTGGAGATTCTCTTCAGAGATAGTTGGAGTTTTCTTTGGTTCCATTGATGTTGAGAAGTTGAGCAAAGCTATTCCAGTGAATGACACCATGCCAGAGATGAGTGTTGAACTCGATTAAATCCATCTTTAGAGGTCTATTCCATTTATCATCTTCTGGTATAATAAACCGGTACCTTCGTTTCGATACAAAATGGTGACTCCAACCTTCAAAATTTACAACCCAAAAATCCTTATCATGCGATCTATATCTGCCAAAAAATAGAGACTCAACCAGATGATCTCTATCTCCTAGAATAGGCTCTCCATGTGGGAGATCAATTTGATATCTTCCATAAGGAGATCTGGTCTAGATCTTGTTCCAAAATTTTGGAGATCTAGTGATCCAAATCTTTATTTTCTTTTAATTAGTTTTTTTGCTTTAAATTAATTTAAAATTTAAAGGCTGAGGTGTCAATGTGATTGAACAAACTATTTTTCTTTTCCATTTATTAATGACATCCTAAGAGAAAGACAGTTTAACCCCTCAACCATTATTGACTAATGGTGGTAACTGTTAATCAACGGTCAAAGGGTATATTTGTGTTATTATGATATATTTCCGGTTTTAGTATTATTATACATATATTCAGGGTAGGTTAGTGTCATTTGCCCTTTTTTCTTTTTAATCTCATTGTTTTTGAATTGAAAAATATATGGATCTCCAATTAAGTAGAAAATGTTGACAACTGTTTTTTTTTTTTTCAGAAATGTTTTGATACATTAAATAAGTATTGGAGGTCCTTTTTGGCCTGAATATTAATATACTTTAAAATCAGAAAAATAAGTTTTTGGCTATGTTTTTATGGCTGACACTAATAAGGTCGACTTAAAATTTTCACAACTAATGTAAAAAGGGAGATGTACCCACCAATACTAAGATGGGATATTGTGAATTGTTAAAAATTAAAATTAAAATAACAAAAAATATAAGATATTAGTTTTATTTTTTGAATTAATATATATGATATTAGTTGAGATATAATAATATAGAAATATGCATTAATATTAAACAAGTTGATTACACATATAACTACGGCAAATATGTCCTCAAAAGAGAAAAAAGAAAGAAAGAAGAATATATATGTGTGTATATATATATATATATATATATATACACTATCTACAACTAAAATAGAAAATAAAAAAGAAAATTATATATCTTAAAAACTACTAATTTGATTTACTTTTAGATTCTGTGTCTAAACCATGACCAGTTGTCTCTGAACTTCAATCCTCAACTCTTCCTTCATTTTCCTGATGAAATCATCAAATTTCTTGTTCAATTCCTCTGTACTCAGCTCCCCATTCCCTCCTCTTTCTTCTTCGTCTTCTTCTTCTTTTTCTTCATTGTCTTCCTTAGACAACCCACCTTGTTTTTCTTCTGCAACAAACACTTGTTTTTCTTCTTGTTGTTGTTCTTCTTGTAATTTGTCTTCTTCCACCGTGAAGCTGTTTTCATGATATTGATCATGATGATCATTAGTAGTTTCTGCTACAATTATTACTTCTTCTTCAATATGTTCAGGCTGGTCATTTTGTTGAGCCTCATCATGATCATGATCATGATTATCTTCCTTCTTCAACAATGGCAATTCTGCTTCCATCACCCGCGAATCAACTTCGAAACTCTTGTAGTAATACAACTCATTGAATGTGTTGTTGTTGACATGTTTTGATGATGATGATGAAGAAGATGAAGAAGAAGAAGAAGAAGAAGAAGAAGAGGAACTAAACAAGCCTGAGTACTTTGTAAGGAAGACTAGGAGGCCATTACAAAGGAGAAAAATGTAATTTTTATCTAGGGTGTGACTGACCAATTTCACAGGCAAGGTTGACAAGTAGAAGTTGAGATTGTGGAGAAGAGAGAACCAAGTTTGGTGGTGAGAGAAGAAAAGTGAGAACACAGAGACAGACAATACTAGTTTGGTGATCACTCTTTTCATAAATTGAGAATTCATCAACTCATTATCATGATGATCACCAGTCAAGCTTTTCTTCTTTTGGTAGTGCTTGTTTTGATCCATGTTTGTTGGTTTGGTTTTTGGCACTTTGGTTTGATGAAGAAGCAAGAAATATCAATTGGGCAAGAAATAATTAATGGAGTTGAATTATGAGTTTTGTGTTTTTGTGTTTTGAGAGAGAGAGAGAGAGAGAGAGAGGGAGTTTTGTGGTGTTGGGTTGGTGTGAGTTTTGATCCTTTATATAGGAATCCACAAGTGAAACAATTATGTTTATATGTGGTTGAGTTTACAAAAATACCCATAGTTTTCCTTTTGATAAAGGAAAAGTCCTTTTTAAGAAGGGATATATATATATATATATATATATATATATATATATGGTATTATGTATAAATTTAATCAATAAAAATCTACAACGTAAGTGTATATATATATAACATTTAACATGTGCGGGGATTTTGCATATTTTTTTTCTCAGTACAAAACGAACTATAAAATCTAAATCCATTTTGTACATGTGCAAAAAATGATATATTGCATGCGATCAATTATATATATATATTTTTTTTTTCTTTATAAAATCTCCCAACCATTTCATATCAGAATTCTAATTAAAACTGATATATTCACATGGATTTATGAATAGATAAATCCATTTTGTACATTTGCAAAATGAGTACAAAATGATATACCGTATATATGTATATGTATATCTTTCTTTATAAAATCTCTCTACCATGTCAAAATTCTAATTAAAACTGATATATTCAAATGGATGAATAGATAAGTTTATAAATATACACATTAACTTTTACCTTAATGTTTAAAATGATTTTAGTACGTACAATGTACCCCATGATTTTGTAAAAGAAGAGTCATAATCTTCCATGGAGAAAAGTCACTATAGCTTTTTTGTAATGGAGTTTGGAATGTAACAAAGCGGGTTACTTGCTACTTTTGGGTGGCTTAGATTTTTGGATTTATTGTAGTGAATCTTGCTTGTTTACTTGTGGCTTGTGACTTGTGAGACCTTTTTTTTTAGTTGATAACTAGATAACTTTTTTATCATTTTAAAGAATAATAACTTGATAACTTGTAGTTCTTGATTTCTTGCATATTTCTTCGTATTGAAGGAAAGTTTTAAAATTCTTAAATATAAATCATCTACACGTGTGCTATCAAACATATATGAAAAATGTGTTGTATTTTTTTTTTTAAGTATTATATTATTACATAAATTCGGGGTTTTTAGGGGAAGACTTGGACCTGCAACCTCATGATACAGGTATGAGGGGTTTACTGTCTGATCAACCTAGCTTATCTCGTCATAAATTTATATTCACAAATATAATAGGAGAAATTATACGATTTTTTTTAAAAAAAAAATCTTCTTCCACTATTAGAATTTTGAAAAGAAAAAAAAACATTATAATTTTTTTTTTCTGTTTTGTTTATAATGATGTGAGTGAGATTTGCTTTCAAGAACTCTTATATAATTATAAAAACTCGAATTATTTTTCTTTGTTTTGTTTAATTTTCTAATTAAGTCAAAATTTTCAAAAAAATTTCTTGGTGAGAAATTGGACTTCTAAAATTTCGAATCTCATTTGTTCACGTTTCATGCTTCTTTTTTCAAAAGGGAATCTCACCGATCTTTTAAACAAAAACAACTTTGTCACTTTCACTCATTGTTTTCCCAAAACAATTACAATTTAAATATATTTTCACCAAATTAAACAGCATTTTTGCTTCACAAACATGTATCAATGGATGTATTGTAACATAAACAACACAATTAATATCTCAATATTCTTTTCTTACACAAGTAGAGTTACTATGCTTCTTTTGGACAAGCATGCTAGAAAGCGGAAAAAACATAAAAGTAACTTAAAAACTAGACAACATGAATATTCTAAAACAACAAAAACACCAAAATGAGAACCACCTTAATAATTTTCTTTTTTGAAGTATCTAGAAGAAAAAAAAAACCCACTTCATGATTTGGTTTGGTTGTGCCTTTAAACACACACATTTGACATATCAATCATATTACACTTGCTTTCAAAGTGATTTTTTCTATTTGGATGGTTCGTTGATACCTAAGTCAATTATTACAAGTTTATAATAAAGAATTACAAATTTACAATAAAGAATGTGAAGTTCGAATATCAACTCGTGGAAATGGTGAGAAATGTCACCTTTTTGTCTCGCTGTTGTACCAACGTCACCGGTTTAATAACTTATGTTTAAAAGGCACCTATTTTGGTGAACTACCAAAATTGCCCTTAAATAATCAATTTTTAATTGTGTCTGTACTTCCATCTCCACACTTGAAACGCTGAAGGCAGGAACTCCTCTCTTTCTCTGTCTACAATAAATTTCAAAACTACTCTACTCAACGTTCTTCAGTAAGCACAACAAGGTAATATGTTTGACTGAAATACTGTTTTTGATCCTTCATTTTTTAAAAACGTTCCTTTTGTAAACATGAAACTGGTTTTGTGAATATTGAATCTGTGAAATTTGAATCTCCGAACCTGTTAATAAAAAGCTCGGAGCCTGTTTGAAAATGCTCGGACCCTGTTTTAAAAAGCTCGGACACTGTTTGAAAAAACTCGGAGCATGTTTGAAAAAGCTCGAGCCTTTGGACAAAAGGCTCGAGCCTTTGGACAAAAGGCTCGAGCCTTTAGAAAACAAGCTCGGAGACATGAAAAAAGCTCGAGACTTTGTAAAAAAGCTCGGGACTTTGTAAAAAAGCTCGGGACTTTGTGAAAAAGCTCGGGACTTTTGTAAAAAAGCTCGGGACTTTGTGAAAAAGCTCGAGACTTTGTGAAAAAGCTCGAGACTTTTGTAAAAAAGCTCGGGACTTTGTGAAAAAGCTCGAGACTTTGTGAAAAAGCTCGGGACTTTTGTAAAAAAGCTCGGGACTTTCTGAAAAAGCTCGGGACTTTGTGAAAAAGCTCGGGACTTTTGTAAAAAAGCTCTGGACTTTTGTAAAAAATCTCTGGAATTTGTAAAAAAGCTCGGACTTTGTAAAAAAGCTCTGTACTTTGTAAAAAAGCTCGTAAAAACCTCGGAAACTATTTTAAAAGGCTCTGAGCCTTTTCCATAGCTTTTATGTTTGTCATAATGGTTTGTGGTGATGAATGTTACAGGATAATGAATCGGGTGAGAATAGTAATATCTTACAACGGTCGATGGGAGCAGTTACCCGACGGAAGTCAGAGGTTTGTTGGATCCGACAACCAAGGAATGTATGTGTCAAAGAATATGAGTTACGAAGAATTGGTGTCGATCGTGCATACCGTTGTGAAGTATGATGTAAACAAATACAATGTTGATCTACAGTCAATATCAATCGTTCCTGGCGCTACATGTCGCACATTTGTAAGAAATGACGATGATGTTCAGTTTATGCTAGGGGAAGATCGGGTGATCCCTCAAGTATGTGTTAGTCTAATTGAGAGGGCAACTGGAGATGTGATACGGAATGATATTCCTGCTCCTGAAAATACCCAACCATTTGGATCCGCTAGCGGTAGCAACCAAGTGTTCACACAAAGGAGTGCCACTGAAGGTGGGAAAAACATATGTGCTGTCCAACCGGTAGTGGTCGACCATGCAGATGTTTGTGAACCTCAATTCGACGATGTGTTTGGTTGTCGATTTGAGATGAATGATGAGCGGTACAATGAGCAATACAATGAGATGTACAATGAGGAGAACACTGAACCGAACCTTGGGCCTAACCAGGAGGTGGATAATGAGGCAAATATTGATCTGGTAGATCCTGTAGAGAACACTGATGAAGATCATGTCCAAATTCAAAGACGTGGAAGACGTGTAGAAGGAGTTAGTTGCACCGGAGCAGATATGCCTGGTACTTCCGAGGTCCGGCATAATGTATCTACAGATGATTCTGATAATACCACAACGTGGGTTATTCCCGGAGCAGATTCATACTCGTTTGGGATTGGTAGAAGCACAACCTTGGTAGCAGAAGAACCTACATGCATGATTTATAAAGGTCAGTTCTTTCCGACAAAAAAGGATCTGAAGAGACTAGTTGGCCTTTTCGCAATGCGGCGAAACTTCGAATGGAAGGTGAAAAGGTCCAATAAGACAACGTTACATCTTGTTTGTTTGATTGACAACTGTACATGGAAATTAAGAGCGGTGAGAAGAGATGAAGGGACGTACTTCCAAGTAAGAAGTTTTGTCAATGAACACAGTTGTCCATTGGAGGAGATTCACCGTCGCCACCGACAAGCTAGTGCAGTTATAATTGGAGAAGTGGTTGCACCTAGACTTCAACAACAAGATGGTCGTCTCATGCGTCCCAAGGATATAATCGCCGATATGAAAACAATGTATGGCATCCAAATCATGTACAGTAAGGCATATCAAGCCTTGCATTATGCATTGTCACTGACCTATGGGACACATGAAGAAACCTTCCAACTACTGCCGTCTTTTGGTTACGTGCTGGAACAACAAAATCCCGGCACAATCACTGACTTACAGTGCGCTGACGACGGTAAATTCCTTTACTTTTTCATGTCATTAGGGGCCTCAGTTAGAGGTTTTCAGAGGTGCATGCGTCCGGTTATTGCAGTTGATGGTACCCATTTGAAGGGAAGATTCGGGTGTACAATGTTTGTTGCAACTGCCCAAGATGGAAACGAACAGGTGTATCCAATTGCTTTTGGGTACGGCGACTCCGAAAACAACCTTTCATGGGAATGGTTTTTGGATTGCTTGAAGGGTGCCCTTGGTCATATAGATGATCTGGTTTTTATTTCCGATCGACATGCAAGCATTGAAGCAGGGATTTCTAAAGTGTTCCCTTATGCAACCCATACCATATGTTGTTGGCACTTTGCTGAAAATGTGAAGAAGCGATTTCACAGAAAAGATGTTGCCAGCTTAATGGGCAAAGCCGTTAGAGCGTACACTGAATTCAAATATAACCGGTACATGGGTGAGTTACGTAACCTGCACAAGAATGCGTTCGATTATGTTGAATCTGCCGGTCCACACAAATGGTCTCGTGTACACTGTCCCCAACGAAGGTTCAGGGTGATGACAACAAATGTTGCAGAGTGCATAAACTCATGCCTTAAATTCGCACGACAACTCCCTATGTTGACATTGGCAGAGTTCATTAGGAATATGTTACAGCGTTGGTTTCACGATCGACATCGAGCTGCACAGTCCATGCGTCATCAGTTGACCGACGCATCACATCTTGTGATGCTACAACGGGTCGAGAAGTGCGGTTATATGACCGTCAATCCAGTGGACTGGAACATTTTCTCTGTCAAACGGTCCGGAAAACAGTGGACTGTTGACTTAGCCCGGAAGACATGCACATGCAACAAATTCCAAATGGATCAGTTTCCGTGTTCTCACGCACTCGCAGCGGCAAGGTACATTAACATTATAAAATTATACCCTATATTAAGCAAGCGTGATTGTCACTTTTTTCATTGGTTTTGCAGGGAGCGGAATTTGGATTTCACATCGCTGTGTTCGGACTACTACAAGAGACAGACACTTATTGATGCATACTCAGTTCCTATTATGCCTGTTGGCCATCCTTCTTCATGGGTAGTGCCGTCCGACATCGCTGAGCGGGTGGTTTTAAATCCAAAGACCAAGAGACAATCAGGTCGCCCGATGGAGGGTCGACATGCATCGTCTTCCGAGAGGACAACCACCCAATCGTGTAGAAGATGTGGACAATCAGGTCATAATAGCAGGAGGTGTTCTAATCCGCCCTTGATTATTGAAGGTCCGAGCAGAATTGTTCCCGAGGAATACCGTCGTAAGTGTAGCGTATGTCATCAAGTTGGACATAACAAACAGACGTGCCCACACAAGGAATCTGCCGAGGAGTGAACCGAGCCGTTCATACTTATTGTTTAATTGAGTTGGGGTGTTAATTATTACTTGTTTTATTGTATGACATGAAATGCGTGTGTTGTACTTGTAAATGAAAACACTTTAAATTTTAAACAAAAAATTTATAATTTGAAAGTTCATTACTATAATTGTTTGTACATCGACAACTACAACATCTAATGTGGCTTGGAGTTACAAAAAATCTCCACAGCCATCTTCTCCCGTATGGTGCACATATCTTCTTCTGACCAGTCGAACGTCATCCTGTTCGCCAGTACGTACTCCATCAATCTCAAGGTATGAGCACCACAGTTACCCCTGCGACTCAGCACATGAACAACCGTTACAATAGAAGTTGAATAAAACAAACTTAAAGTTTAAATGATGTTCGTACAGTCATACCCTCTAGTCTGTTGGGGCACATGTGTTGTAGACACCATGCTTACCCCAAAGGGCCTATTCCGCTTCTGATACTTTGCCTCGCCCGTTGGTCTGGCATCGTGAAACCCCACCTGATGCAACATCGAGGGTATAAACCACCGCAATGGAGCGACCTGCTCTTTCCTGATCTGTAGGGGGACTTCCTGTCTGAACGGGTCTAGCAGGTGGATCTTCCCGACAGTAAGGTCAACGCTGGCCACGAGCCAATGCTGGCCACCAACGTTGCACGGAATAAGGACCTGTACCAAGTGTTCAAGATATTGTTATGGTCAAAATAAGAATTTTTAATTAAACACATTGAAACCATAACTGTATTTTGCTCACCGCGTCAACCTCGTGCCATGGTCGGTTCCCTACCGGGAGCAATCCACGTACCGTCATCAGATCTTCAGGGGACCACCTGAACTTCAACACAGACCAGTTTTTTGGGGCTTTGCCCACAGCATCGCGAGGCATGATTCTCCGCCACTGAAACTCCAGCATTGACTGAAAATAGACAACGAACTGAAACGTTAGAAACAGGATGAAACACAACAAACAGACGTGTGAAAACAGTACATTTGAAACACTTACATAGAACTGAGAATCTAGTAGGTTCATCCTCTGAATGTAGACAGTGGGGAATGCTCGTTGACGCTTCCGTAAAATATGCAGGTACGCGTCAATATGCTGACAATATAAACATTATACATTGTTAGTATTCTTCCATAAGTTAAACAAACTTAAAAGACAATCAAAGTAAGGAAAGTACCGTGTCCTCCAACTCCATAAAGTTGGTTTGCAACCGGTGGAACCAAGTCACAGGCACGGGGGTCATCAGATCCACATCACGTCTGTGTAATTTTCAATTATTTAGGAATACAACTAATTTAACTTAGGTGTTTCAAAATAAATTCACAATATTTTAATACTTACAATTCCCCCGTCACGTTCCTCTTGTAGGCTTTGTAAGCCGCAAGCTGGTCAGCGTCTACCAATCCATCGGGCCTGAATGTATGTGCTGATGACATGGGCAGTGTCCTTGGCCTCTTCGGCCGACAGGGGTCAGTGTATGGGCTCATCAACTGCCAGCCTCGTTTGCGCATCCGCTGCTACCTATGCTGACTGTGGATTGGGGGGTGTTGGGAGGAGGAACTCTGAAATGGCTGATCACGTCGAGGGCTCCGGTGGGATGGACCGCCAGTGTCACTAGGGGGTGAGGTGTGACGGGATCGAGTAGAGGAGAGCGGTGTCGGATGGACCGCAGGGGTGCTCCCTATGGATCGCCTGGTAAGGTCAGGAGTGTGGACTGTACGGGAGGAGGGACTCTGACCCAGTGGACTGAACGGGTCCGCTGTGTGGTCCTGGATATAAACAGGAGGATCCACATCCTGTACCTCCATAAGCAGCGGATACTCTAATATCGCCTGGGTAACTGTCTCCCCAAATACTCCTGTATCCGTGCCACCAGGGACTTACATCTGCTGGTCTCGTACTGTATCTCCAGCTATTGGACCCTGTGTCTGAGGTCCATCAGCCTCCGTCGTAGGTCCGGTGGCTGGGTCTGTCCCTCCGTCTCTGTCTGTACGGGGAGAGTCTTGATCATGGGAGGGTGGACCATCCCTGCCAGACTGTGATGTCGAACCCCACCGCCCCCGGAGAAAGTCCATCACCTCTCTATGCTGCCTATCCCGTTCCCGATCACTCTTCCGGATATCCTCCCGTAACGCAGCGACTGCATCCATCACATCTTGGATTTTTTGTTCCAAACGATCCTGAAACAAAATCATTATTATCAGTACTAAAACCCAACACTTGTTTCAACATAAATAATGCATTACACCATTTTTTACATACCTGGCGATGCCCTCCAACGTCTTCTCGTGAATGTACTCCACTGGGCATCGCAAAGCGAACCTGTCTGCGCCTAAGAGGACTCCCAGCGACAAACTCCGGGACCGAACCCTCCGTATCCGGCCTGTGCCTGAGGGGACTCCCACCGCCAAACTCATGGTCGGAACCCTCCGTATGACTGGGTCCGGCAGTCGTATGATGTAAGGGATCCGGTACCGAGCCGTCGTGTCCATCGGCAGCCATATATAGACTGCCTCCCTCATTTATGCCCTCGTAGTACCGTGCAACCCTCTCAGCTGCTGTCGGCACCAGTGCAGTCCTCGCAAACATCTGAAATCGTGGTTAGACCATTCTATTTGTATAATCGTAATATGTAACCACTTTAACACAATAGATCCTTACCCTGGCTAAGAAAATTTTTCTGTCCAGCTTGTCCGACCTTGGTTGAGTTTGCAACTGCCATTTCAGAATACGGGGGGACAACTCAATCTCCCTACGTGTCCCAAATCGGGTCCCAAGCTCGGGGATAACCTCATACGCAAATACCTATGTAAAAGAACAAGTTATTCAGAATCCAATCATTTATTCCGTAACTCATGGAAAAAAAATTCAGGTTTTCAAACGATACAAATTATAAATTCTCACCAACAGTGCGTGAGCTAGACCGTAAATGTTGTACGTCTCCACCGTGTGAACGTCAACGCCCTTTTCATGCTGTCGTCTCTCATACCGCACACGTCGACCGTTTAAGGCATTCTTGAATCCAATAATGGACTGCCTATACACGTGGGCACCCCACGGGAATGCATCAAAAGCGTCCAAGTCCTCGACTAGCCGGATCTGCCATAATGGAACTTTCTGTCTCTCGTCCAACCCCATCAATATCCAGTTTAGCATATAAAGGAGGCACAGCTTCACAGCATCGTACTGCTCCTCAAATACACCGATCCGTAGAACAGCTTTCAGCTGTTCATAATCCACATCAGCTGCACCATTGAAATACCGTTGTTGTATCCCGTTCTGAACCATCTCATACCTCGTCGTGTCGGGAATCACTCCAAACTTCAATCCGGTGATCAGACAGAATTCAACCTTGGAGAACCGGACCGAACGAGTACCTAACAAAAATCTCATCTCATCCTGCGGCCCATCGTGATGTAGCTCGCGCAATAGCAGTCGATGGACTACGCTACCCGAAAACTTCATCCCCCGATCCATCCTCAGGAAATGACCAAAACAAGACTCTGTATACCGACGTCGGTCTTCGACCTTGAATTGTTCTGGTACACTGTCTAGTGCGACGTCGATATCTTTAAGGTCGCTGAAATGGTCATGCCGAGTTATTTTTCCATCGTACCATTCATCCTCTGGAGTTTTAAGCAAATCCTTTAGTTCACTACTCATCTGCATTTTCATAGAAAGAATGCATCAGTAAACTGTAAAAGGCTAGGACATAATAATATAAAATAGCAGAGAAGCAGTTTCAAAAAGCTCGGACTCATATTGAAAACGCTCGGACAGTGTGAAAAAAGCTCGGACACAGTTGGAAAATGCTCGGACTCATATAAAAAAAGCTCGGGCACAGTTTGAAAATGCTCGGGAACAGTTTGAAAAAGCTCGGGACCAGTTTGAAAACGCTCGGACTGTTGAAAAAGCTCGGACACTGTTTCAAAAAGCTCGGACACGTGTTGAAAATGCTCGGACTGTTTAAAAAGCTCGGACTCGGTTTTAACAAGCTCGGACTCAGTTTAAAAAAGCTCGGACTCGGTTTAAACAAGCTCGGACTCAGTTTAAAAAAGCTCGAAAAATCTTTCAAAAAGCTCGGAAACTGTTTCAAAAACCTCGGACACGTGTTGAAAATGCTCGGACTGTTCAAAAAGCTGGGACTCAGTTTTAACAAGCTCGGACTCAGTTTAAAAAAGCTCGAACTTTTTTCAAAAAGCTCGGAAACTGTTTCAAAAAGCTCGAACACGTGTTGAAAATGCTCGGACTGTTGAAAAAGCTCGGACTCGGTTTTAACAAGCTCGGACTCAGTTTAAAAACGCTCGGAAGATTTTTCAAAAAGCTCGGACACGTTGAAAATGTTCGGACTGTTCAAAAAGCTCGGACTCAGTTTTAACAAGCTCGAACTGTCTAAAAAAGCTCGGCAACTGTTTGAAAAAGCTCGGACTCAGTTTCAAAAAGCTCGGACACTGTTTAAAAAAGCTCGGGCTTTTTAAAAAATCTCGGGCACTGTTTCAAAAAGCTTGGAAATTGTTTTAAAAAGCTCGGCCACATTTTAAAATAGCTCGACAATAGTTTCAAAAAGCTCGGCCATTTTCAAAAAGCTCGAAACCAGTTTGAAAAAGCTCGAAAACCCAGAAAAAGCTCGAAAACCCTGAAAAAGCTCGGAAAACGTTTTAAAAAGCTCGGAAAAAACTCTTAAAAAGCTCGAATAAGCTTGAAAAAAGCTCGGAATCACCTTGAAAAAGCTCGGGAACCCAGATCTTCAACGGATTTACAAACCCTAACCTAACCCACAACCATTCTCAGATCAACAAACAAACATAATCTACAAGTTTAATCAACAACCAACCAACATCAAACATGAACTTATTACAAACAAAATCAACAACATAATCTGACTCAACTTACCGTCGATTGAAGATGCTCTCGTCTGAACACCCGATAAACACTGTTGTCCTACCGCCGGTTACTTCGACGTCTTTTTCAGACGGAAAACCACTGATCTTCCAACGCCGGTTCTTTTTCCAAGAGATGTTTTCTCTCTCTGGTTTTTCTCACTAGGTTTGAAAACGACAAAAACTCACTTGGAAGGGGTATTTTTGTCTGGACACCTATATTGGTGCCTTTTAAACATGAATTAGTAATGTGGTGATATTTGCACAACACCCACCATAAATAGTGCTATTTATTTTTTGACCCCATATCAACTCTATATTTACATTATTATGAGTTAGGTGAGATTCGAACCTCATGCATCAATTGATATAGTTCTAAAGTACCGAGAGCATTACCAAAAACACTTTCAATTGAATGTAATTAAAATGTTAAATTATTTTGTGAGATGAGATTATTATATTTTTGTTTTTCGATTAATGTTAGTAATCCTCAAATTTTCATACTAGCTAGTTTTACGTGTCAAAAGCTAATGAAAATTCCTTTTATTATGATTTTGATTGACTCGTGACTATAATATCTTGTTTGCTTTCTAATATTTATGATTCTATCAACCAAAACCACCTGTCGATAATTTGTTAGGTACGTAGTACTTATAACTATTATTGCATTATTGGGGAGCAATAATCCGCACATTTTTTTTAATCGAATCTTAATTTATTGTATTTAATAAATTGTTTTATGGTTTGACAAAACTACTGTCAAATATATTGTTTAATCTTTTTTCTAAATGTTACATTGTTATATAAATTGGGGTTTTTTTTAGAAAACTTGAATCCACAATCTCATATTTCCACCATAGGTGTGACCCCTATATTTCCACCATAGGTGTGACCCCTATACGACCGGAAGAAACTCATCTCATTGAATATATTATTTAATCACTGGCGATTTGACTTTAAAATTTATTGAGGTAAAGTTGGTTCATGCTCATTTAAGAAGGGATATGTTTTGCCATTCAAGCAAATAAATCTTCATACAGTATGTTTAAAAAAAAAAATCATACAGTATGTTCTATGGGGATTTTTTTTTTCTATTTTCTATTGGGATTTTTTCAATAAATGGACCATCATTATTTTATAATTGTAAGAAGAAGAAAAAAACTCTAACGACATTATACAAAACAATGTTTATTCACATGAGTGGATGCAATGTACATGAATTTGATTATTATTATTATTGTTTTTTTTTTAACATTGAATTTTTATGAATCGTTGATTATGATAGAATGACTATTAACGGTTTATAGACCCTGTATAATAGTATGATTATTGTTATTATGACTCCTTTAATAAGCATTGTGGGCCTATAAAATGGGCTTTAAGTTTTATATGGGCTAGCCCAAAGCCCACCCTTGGTGTAGGAAACCTAAAATTGTTTGGCCTAAAGTGTACTACCAAATACCAATCGAATGGGTTTTTATTTTATTTTATTTTTATATATACCAGTAATACCACCAAATAATGTGCATCAAAGTACAATAACGCATAAATTTCGAAAACATCAGTAATTAACACAGTGTCTAATGAAAATTCATTTGTATAACACTTTTTTTTTTTTTCGCAATTGGTTTGTAACTGCTGTATATCAATTGGTTGGTTAATCTGAGGAGCTGAACGACCTTCATCAGTTCCATGAAAATGTAAAGTGGGATTTTATAAATCGATTGAAAATTGTTGAGTTGTTTCGGTCCTTGGAAAGTGCAAAAATGTATTCCTGCATCTCCTTTTTCTTGTTCTAGAACAAGTCTTTGCATTATACCATTACACTTGCTGAAAAATGCATGATTTTGACATACTTTAGAACAAGTCTTTTTGTTGAAATAATAAAATTGATTGGGTTTCTTCCACAGTAAATACAAAATACAACTGAAATTATTTGATATATCAAGCAACACTAACTTGAAGAGCTACAACAGTTGTCCATACATATATAGTGTTATATATGGCCTATATATCATCGTACCTGTGGAATACATTTCTCAAAACCCAACAATAAGATGAAATGATACATTCATCAATGAAACGAAACCATTGTTTACGCCAATACGAGTTCAACCAAAGAATCAATACGAATGCCATTATTGTTGTCACATAGGCTGCAAAAAGGCTCCAATAGAATGACACCATGTCAATAGCAGATTCATCTGCTTGATTTTCTCCAGCACCGGACGGTGTTGTTGGCTCACTGCTGCCACAACTCCTCTTGATTTGTGGACCACAAATGCCAGGATTACCTACATAACTGCCCTCAACAAAGGTTCCAAACTGCCCTTTATCAGGGACTGGACCAGACAGGTTGTTGAAGGATACATTGAAGGTGCCTAATCTGTTTAGTTGAGTCAATTGAGGAGGAATTCGGCCGCTTAACTTGTTGTGGGAAAGATCGAGACTCTCTATGTTGGCGAGATTTGAGAAGCTCTCTGGTATAGATCCTGACAAGAAATTGCGTGACAAATTCATTGCAATGATTTGTTGAAGATTTCCAATATCTGTGGGGATGTTACCTGTTAATTCATTGCTTGACAAATCTATCCCTAACATATACCGAAGAATGCTACCCTTGTATGATTCATATCTATTCTTTGATACAAAGCCTATTTCTGTTTCTTTAGTAGACTCTACATCAGAGAATTCTGACTCGATTGGAAGAGTGAAGTTGTAGGAAGAAAAAGAGTAGCCACTGTTCGATATACTCAAAAGCAGTTCAGGTGGAATTCTGTACTTATCGTTACTTTGTTCTACCCAGGTTAAGATATTAGTAAAGCATGAAGGTATTGTGCCATTAAATCTATTACGTGAAAGATCCAAAATTCTCAGATATTTAAATTTGCACAACTCATGAGGAATAATCCCCTCCAGATGATTCCCTCCTAGAAGAAGAACGTCTAGCTTTGGAACCTCATCAATCTGAATCGGAATACTTCCAGAGAAATCATTATCTCTCAAATCAAGAATCGATAGGTCAGTGTTTCTGAGAAATGCATTTGGGATTGATCCATTGAGAGCATTCTTTTGCATGTACAGTTTCACCACTGATGAGGAAAGATTGAAGGATGACGCCATTGATCCAGACAACCTATTTTTTGAAATGTCTAAAATCATAAGACCTCCCAGATTGCTAAGCTGAACAGGAACACCACCTTCCAAAAGATTATTTGACAATACAATGGTATAGAGGTTTGAGAAATTACCAATCCAATCAGGAATTTGACCGGAGAAACGATTGCTTGACAAATCTAATACCAATAAAAATCTGGCCTTCCACAGTCCATCTTGAATCTTTCCACCGAACTCATTATTGTCCAAATATAAAAACCCTAATCGAGTCATGTTCATAAACTGTGGAAAAATTTCCCCATGAAATTTGTTATTTGACAGTTTCAAGATCCATAATGAGGGGCAACCAGAGACAAAGGGTTTTGGTAACTCTCCTGAGAAATTGTTGCTAGACAAATCCAGTCTATTGAGGCTTTTCATTTCACCCATGGACCCAGGAATATAACCTTCAAAACTATTTTTTGACAAGTTTAGATTCACCAATCTGGGAAGGATCTCACCGATATTCATCGGAAGCTGGCCGTTCAGATTGTTGTTGGAAATTCTTAGATGAAGCAGATCATGTGTGGAGTTGGGTAGTTGGAGAATTCCTGACAAGGAGTTGTTCTTCAAATACATAAATTGTAGTCTTGTGTTGTTGTGTAAAAGCCAAGTGGGGAACATTCCAACCAACTTATTATTAGAGAGGTCAATGAACTCTAAGCTGTGTTGGCAAATGAGAAAGCTAGGAATGCCATGTAAGTTGCAATTTATCAAGGAGAGGACCTTCAACTGACTTTTTGGTGGCTGGAGGAAAATTTCAGTTTCTAGTACTTGTAACGTACTATCTTTTGTTGAGAGTCGGAATACCTCAAGCTTTGAGAGGTTGGCTAGAGAACTGAATGAGAACACACCTTCAAAGTTGTTGTCCTTAAGAGACAAATATTCAAGGGACGCCATGAGGTTGATGGAAGGTATCTTCCCTGTTAATTGATTGGATGATAGATCAAGAGCTCGGAGATTTGTCAAGGTGTTGACACATGGAGGAAGATGACCTTCAAAATTATTCCTACTGAGATCCAACTCAATAAGATTCTTCAATTTGCATATTCCTGAGATTAAAAAATTGATAGAATAATAATTAAAAGTGCATAAAATTCAGAATATGGAGATGCATCTGATAAAAGATTGATACAACTATTTAGCATAAACTAGGTTTGGTGTAATGTGCATCACATGATGCTAAAATTAATGGAGTTAACAACAAGCGTACATATGAAATTGAAGCTGTAAATATTAACTTTAAACGTGGTATTCAAATTTGAAGTCATTGGTTTTTATTTATAAAGTATTCACAAAGTTGTTAGAATGAAAGCAGCTACATCATTGGAAATCTGGTAAAAAACAGAGAGTTAATTTCCAAACAAATTTACAATTAAAAGCGAGCCAGCTAGTTAAGGAAATAAGAGATTTAGTTGAGGTTCTTCAACTCCAATATTCCTAAAAATTCAATAGTTACTAACATGAGTTTTATAGGACATAATTTTGGAAAGCTTTCAAATACACTTGTCTCATAATTATGATATTAATTACCTAACTCTTGTAGAGACCCATTCATTCGACTATTTCTTAGATCCAAGAATTTCAAGTTTCTCCGATTCGTCTGTTGTAGAGAGCCACTTATACTATTATAACTTAGATCCAAGACTTCCAAGTTTCTCAAATTCAATAATCCTGCACATGTAGAAAACAGTTTTGAGACTCAAGAACAAAAAAGAGAGAATGCTTATGAATGGAGAGCTGCTATAGTTGCACATATTGTATATTATAATTAGGATTTAATGAAAGCATGTCTATGTCTCAATTACCAATAAATAGAAAACAACTGCTTGAAGCGGGCTCAAAAAATAAATAGCACTTTTTGGAGGTGGTATTTCAACAATGTCACTGCTTTAATAACTTATGTTTAAAAGGCACATATTATGGTGAACGGACAAAAATACCCCCAATTGTTGTTCCACATCAGCTTTCTTTTATTCAGTTTACAGTGACAAAGTTGTGAAGTAGAGAGAGAAAGTCCGGTTGAAACTCAGGCAATCACTTGAACGGTGACAGAGTGGCGCTATGCAGACGCATTCGGGGGTCGAGCTCGCGGTGGTCGAGCTGCCCGGTCAGCTCGCGGGGGGGCAGGGGGCAGCGCCCCCGAACTTTTTTTTTTAGTTCATAAAAAAGCTCAGAGCTTTTATGAAAAAGCTCGGAGCATTATGCAAAAGGCTCGGGCAGAGCAATTCATGAAAAAGCTCGGATGAAAAAGCTCGGAGCTGTTATGAAAAAGCTCGGGGCTTTTATGAAAAAGTTCGGGGCTTTTATGAAAAAGCTCGGGGCTTTTATGAAAAAACTCGGGGCTTTTATGAAAAAGCTCGGAGCTTTTATGAAAACGCTCGGATGAAAAAGCTCGGAGCTTTTATGAAAAAGCTCGGAAAAAGCTCGGGTAGAACAATTCATGAAAAATCTCGGGCAATTCATGAAAAAGCTCGGAGCTTTCATGAAAAAGCTCGGGGCTTTTATGAAAAAACTCGGATGAAAAAGCTCGGAGCTTTTATGAAAAAGCTCGGAGCTTTTATGAAAAAGCTCGGAGCTTATATGAAAAAGCTCGGAGCTTTTATGAAAAAGCTCGGAGCTTTTATGAAAAAGCTCGGAGCTTTTATGAAAAAGCTCGAAGCCATATCCAAAAAGCTCGGGCAGGGCAATTCATGAAAAAACTCGGGCAGTTTAAGAAAAAGCTCGGAAAAAGCTATGAAAAAGCTCGAAGACTTATTAAAAATGTTTGGAGATTCAAAATTGACAAAACTAATATCCTTGAAAAAAGCTCGAACAACAATTTAAAAGGCTCGGATAGTTTTACAAAAGGCTCAGACACAGTGTTAAAAGTCTTGGACCCAGATCTTCATCATCTTATACATAAATTTTACCAACTCAATTTTCAGACAAGTTTATTGTAGAGAGAGAGAGAGAGAGAGGAGTTACTGAGTTCATTGTTTGAAGCGTGGAGATAGAAGTACAAACAGAATAAAAAATTGATTATTTAAGGGCAATTTTGGTAGTTCACCATAATAGGTGCCTTTTAAACATAACTTATTAAAGCAGTGACGTTGGTGCAACACACCTCCAAAAAAGTGACATTTATCACCATTTCCACCTGCTTGAATATTACCTAACTCTTGTAGAGAGACATTTATTGAATTCGAACTCAGATCCAAGTATTCCAAGTTTCTCAAATTTTCTAATCCTCCACCTAGAAAAAAAAAATAAAAAAAATGAAATTTGAAAATTGATAATAAATAATTAATAAAGATAAGATTTCGTGGAAATTAACATACCTTATACAGGTTTGAAATCTGTAATAAAATTACATTGAATGGAGGGCTGCTATAGTTGCACATATTGTATATTATATTTAGAATTTAATGAAAGCATGTCCATATCTCAGCTACCAATAAGTAGAAAACAGCTGTTTGAATATTACCTGACTCTTGTAGAGAGACATTTATTGAATTACCACCCAGATACAAGATTCTCAAATTCCCAAATCCTCCATCTAGAAAAAAAATAAAATAAAATAAAATTTGACAATAGATAATAAATAATTAATAAAGATAAGATTTCGTGAAAATTAACATACCTTCTATATGTTTGAAATATGTAATAAAATTCCCATAAAGGATCAGAATATGGAGATGCATATGATAAAAGATTGATTCAACTATTTAGCATAACTAGGTTTGGTGTAATGTGCATCACATGATGCTAAAATTAATGGAGTTAACAACAAGAGTACATATGAAATTGAAGCTGTAAATATTAACTTTAAACGTGGTATTCAAATTTGAATATTAATTACCTAACTCTTGTAGAGACCCAATCATTCGATTATGACTTAGATCCAAGAATTTCAAGTTTCTCAAATTCGCCTGCTGTAGAAAGCCACTTATACTATTAAAACTTAGATCCAAGAATTCCAAGTTTCTCAAATTCAATAATCCTGCACATGTAGAAAACAGTTTTGAGACTCAAGAACAAGAAAGAGAGAATGCTAATGAATAGAGGGTTGCTGTAGTTGCACATACTGTATCTTATATTAAGAATTTAATGAAAGAATGTTCATGTCTCAGTTACCAATAAGTAGAAAACAACTGCTTGAATATTACCTGATTCTTGTAAAGAGACATTTATTGAATTACCACTTAGATCCAAGTTTCTCAAATTCCCTAATCCTCCACCTATAAAAAAAATTAAAAAAAAAATGAAATTTGAAAATGGATAATAAATAATTGATAAAGATAAGATTCGTGGAAATTAACATACCTTGTGTAAGTTTGAAATCTCTAATAAAATTCGCTCGAAGAATCAAAGTTGTCAACGAAGTTATTGCAGTAAGATCGTCTAAAATACTGGCGTTGAATCCGTTATAACCGAGATCTAAGATCTTTAGTTGTTTCAAATGATGAGCTGCAATATGATCATTATTCAAAATAATAGTCATTAATTCATTCTTTAGAAAGGACATAATTACTTAAATCAAATACAAATTAGATCGAGTTGTTTACTTGACAATGAAAAAGTAAAGTTAATTAGCATATATGTCGTCTGCTTCACGTACATATATAATCCATCTGTCTCTCTGATGGTTAATTAATCTAGTCAACAAGATTTCAATTCATAATATCAGTGAAATGCATAAAAAATTTGATATATCAGTGTTAGATGAAGATTAAATACCTCTAGTACCGTCGACCCAACCTTTAAAATAATTTCCAGACAAATCAAGGATTTGAAGTTGTTCAAAAGGTTGAAACAAGGAAAAGTTAAGAATTGTAGTACTCTTATATAAAAGACTAGAGAGTGAGAGATTCATCACTCGGCCTGTGGTGGTGCTGCACTCAACTCGATACCAATCGCAACAATCGGAAACTCTATCATCAACCCATGACTCAGTTGTACGATTGCGCTCATCATCATCAACCCATGACTCAATTGTAGGTTCGACTGTCGCATTTATGATGAATGGCTTGATTGCCAAGAGAGCAATCCTCTCTTTTTCCAAGCAACCTTTGTTTCCAGGCATTTGAAGTGCTAAAGCTACCACAATAAACATACACAGCTTACTGAACAACCTCTCCATATTGGAACAAATACCTTTGTGTCAATCTGCAGCTGAAACTACTTATCTGATCTTCTATTTAAACAAGTAATTAACTTCATGGAATTTAAAGATTCTGAAAAATAATAATAATAATAATAATTTAATTAACGCCATCTATGAAATTCCGAGGAAATTAAATATGAAAGTGACAGGCTGACAACTTTAGTTTTGGACTTGTGAATTGAAGAGTTTGTTGAATTTTAAAAATCAAACTCTTCAAAGAAAATTAAAACACCACCATGGCCCGCCCTGACACCGCGTGGTTAGGTTTGAAGAGTTTGTTTAATTTTAAAAATCAACGTTTGATAGTGCTGTCACTGTGTGGGTCCAATATTGTGTTTTTCATGGCATAAATGTGACAAAACATCTTTCATAATTCCAAAATTTCCAAAGAAAATTTAAACACCCTGGCCCACACATTGTGTTGTTTGATTTCAACTTTGAAGAGTCAAGAGTTTGAAGAACATTATCTTCCATGGTTGTCTTTACAGTATATTCTTAGATTATATCATATTTTTTTGTTTGACGAAAAACAGCACCTATAACTTGGATTACTTCACTAACGGAACCATCCAATGTGGGACCTCCTCCATCCAATTGAAAGACCAAGTTTAGCAAGACAGTAGACCGCCAAATTAGACTTCTTGGTGATGAAAACAACTTTACAATCCTGATGGCAATCCAAAATTGAATATAGATCTTGTCCTTTTATACACAATTTCTTATGGACCCACTAAATGTGACAAAGCATCTTCAATAATTCTAAAATTTTCAAAGAAAATTTAAACACCCTGGCCCAGATATTTTGTTGTTTGGTTTCAACTTCCACTGTTGTCTTTCCAATATACTTTTGGATTGTATAGTATTTTTTTTTGTGAGAAAAATTTGTCTGTTCTGTAAATGTAAACACACGTGCGGGGTATTTTTTTTTTACTAAAATCTGAGGCGGTCCTCACCCATTACATTTTGTCTTATAATTAATAGCAGATGTGTCAATACATGTCAAAATTTGGTGCAACCAAGTTTTTCTCGAGGAAGTAGTCTGAGTGGCAGCAGAAATCAATAATGCTACCATATGCAAAACAAGAATTTTAAAAGGTGTAAAAACAAATTAATAACTCTACTTCGTTTAAATTTGGTGTTTAAATGATATGGAATTATTGTAATCCATTCGTTTAAATTGTATTAAATTCGTATAATTTAAATGAATAGATCGTGTTGCCACATTATTTGGATAAGGTAACATTACTCAACAAAAATTGTACACATGTCAAAAGGAAAAAGCTTTAAAATAATGTTTTATTATAAAACCTTAAAATAATTATATTAGTAATAAAAAATTGGGTAAAACATAAAAATAAAATGAGATGTTTATAGCTAAAAAAAGATATTTATGACATTATATATTAATTAAAAATGATATTTAAAACTTAAAAAAAAAAATCATTGGACGGAGGATGCCGTTTATTGTAATTAGGATCCAAATTCCCATTTGAATCCCCATCTGATTCGGTTGTCCCAAAAATCAACTCCAATTCAATCTCATCCGGAAAATCTGATTGGAAAGCAATTTCTTTTTAAAATGTCCAATTCGAATTTGTATAGAAAACAACATGAATGATGAATATATGATTATCATGAAAAAGCAATATATGGGTTTTTTTTTTGAAAAGATGCCAATTATTAAAAAAAAAAATTACTTGCTTGATGTGTTCTATGCCAACGTGTGTGTATATATATATATATATATATATATATATATATATATATATATCTTTATTGTGGTGTTTACGAAAGATCAATATGTATTTATTACTTACTTTTTCAACACACTCACTGGAAAAAGTTACTTTGAATTCAGTATTTCTCAGATTGAAGTACACGATCATGGCATCATTTTGCATGACTACACAAGAGAGAGGTGATGGGTTCAGTTCCAAGCTTTTCTGAAAGAAATTGGTTTGGTTGAACGCTTTGTAGAACTTGGGTTCGTTTTTAATTCAGATTATTTACATATATAGAGATATATGTAAACTTTATGATTACTGTGTCAAACATTCAGATTTTTTTTTATATATAATAACAAGTAGATGTGACAAAATATCTTTCGTAATTCCAAAATTTCCAAATAAAATTTAAACACCCTGGCCCAGATATTTTGTTTTTTGGTTTGAACTTTGAAGAGTCAAGAGTTTGAGGAACATTATCTTCCATAATTGTCTTTACAATATATTTTTGGATTGTATAGTATTTTTTTGTTTGATCAAAAAAGCGCATATAACTTGGATTACAAATAACTTGGATTATAAAATTCTGATTTTCGATATATAGATAGAATACTGGTAGCTTAGTATATAAATAAAATTTTGGAATTTTTCATGGGTGGTAAGGTTGTTAAACTGTGATACAAAGTCTGGTTAGATGATCGAAATTTTACATTGTCAAGATTGACCCTTCTATGCTTAGGAAATTATAAAAATTCATAGGTATTTGAAAAAATTATGATATTTTGAGGGGAGTTAGAAATATGAGTTTTTAATTTATTGACTAAATTTTGCAATTTTTCAAGGCCTTTAAGAATTTCAAATCAATAAAGTTTGAGCACTAGAATATGTTTTTCTGAAATTTCTTCATGAAAATGAATAAAAATGCATTTATAAAGAAGTTGAGTTAGATTTCTTTTATTTAACTGGTTTTATTAAGGGATTATTATTCTATATATTTAGGTTCCTCTCGTGAATTACCAATATCGTTAGTGAAACCTTAAGTTTGCTATCATCATAGGTAAGTAGATTTTTTTGTATAGTATATAGTTGTATAATTTTTTTTTTTGAACGGTAAAATTTATTCAGCGGGACCAGAGGCCAAAAGCAAAAAGCTACAAGAACACCACCGGTGGTGCAGGCACGCACAACCGAGCAAACCAAACAAAAGAAAGCAAACCCCCCTGATAGCTACAAGCCCCCCCTGCAAAACACAACACAACAGCCCATAAACATAGACAAAGACGAGCCAAAAAACGAGGCTCAATCAGAACCCAAAACCGCAAGGTGCTACCCACGAAAACTACGGACCAAACACAAACGAAAACAGGACTAAGCCTTCGCCATGTTAGATCTATCATCCTTCAACTTCGCAAACGCTCTTGCAATGATATCAGCCATCCGAACTTCCTTATTATTGAAATCAAAACCCAACGCTATGCCCATGTCTATTACCTTAGAAATCTCCTCCTCGAGTATCGAAGACATCTTATACTTAAAGCTTCTTGTCTTCAATCCATGAACTTTCGCAGCAAGACAAAAATCCCTAACGTTCCTCCTATTTGAAATGTTGAGGACTTCATCATTGTTAGCCCACTCCACCGGAGTTGAAACTAAGCCTGAAGAAAGAGGCAACTCCATTACATCATCATAAGGCTTCTCCACCATAGAGCAAACGCCATAATTGCTGCTCTCCTTCTCAACGCCTAGTATTCTGCTCTTGGATTGACAAGAGTTTAGTCCAACACTCAATCCTATAGCAACCTTCACTCTCTTGTCATTTGATGGGCTTTTAAACCCTCCCTTATCAGAAGCTACCTCATGGCTCATTAGCCTATCAGATCCATCAGACCCAACAAGCTTAGACCCATCAAGTTTATTGATATAGGCCTGGATCGATCCACTCTCAATACCATTGATTTTCAACCCATTTTTACCATCTCTTTTATTCAAACAATCCCCATCGAGCAAACCATTCCATCCATCTTGCCACAGACCTTTATCGAAATCTGAGCTTCTAGAGCTGTCCTCACCATCGCTTCCAACCCTTGAAACGACCTCTTTTCCTTTCTTCGAGACCAGCTTGGAATTAGAACTATCAAACACAGCCATAGGTCCGGCTTTAGGCTTCCTTCCATCTATCTTATTTCCTATATCTCGGTCGTCCTTGGAATGAGTATCAAAAGTTGCATCACTCATTGAAAAGTGGACAGGGTTGACATGCCTTTTGAGATCCACATCAATGCCATCTCTAATCTGGTGATAACACGCACCTACCTCTTTCCTTTCCACCAACTTACCTCGAATCCCTTTCTGATTTCTGACTCCACCACCAGCTTTATCAGTTTCTTCATAATCCTTGGGCAAAAAAGGTGTTGAAACCACTCCTGTCTTTGTCCGATTTCACCTTTTTCCTTTACCGGAAAAAAATTCAGACTAGCTTGCCGGTGAACCACCCTCAACCCCAGCTGCTTCTTAATCCATTGAGGCTTCACCGGATATAGCTCCTCCACCACCGTAACAACAAATGAATTCCTACCTTCAACTTCAACAACCTCAATCATCTCAGGACATTTCTGGCCAAAAGGAGATAAAACCAGAACCCTCCCTTTATCAAGCCTTCTTCTCTGAGTTGTGCTTTCATCAACCATTATGGTTTCGCCTACGACACTACCAACTTTCTTAAAGAAATCCGAACTCCAACAACTCAATGAGACACCCAAAACTTCGAGCCACACCAGTTTAGATTGGGGAGTGGCCTCCATTGACCACCTTTCCATGGACAAGAAACAATCTTCCCACAATAACCTATTGTTTATGAACCCAGCACTGTCGCACTCCGAGTCAAATTGCCAAAGAACCTTCTTGTCACCCAAATATGATGAGGAGAAAGAAGAACCTTTAAATTCCAATCGAGCGTTGACACTCGAAACACTAGAGAATTCTTTTAGAACCCCAACATCACAATTTGTGAGCCATCCTTCTTCGCTCTTAGTTCCATCCCAAGAAATTCTAACCAGATTCGGCTCTAGTTTCTTGTCCCTGACTCCATCTTCCTTCAAGTTCTTTCTTGCTGCTTCTGCAAACGAACAACTGTCCAGATTGCTAGCTTTCGTTATGCCTCCTCTGTTCTCACCATTTCTTGAACCTCCTTCCTTAAACTTCGATCCATTCCCACTTTGCACTGATATCCTTCTCTTCTTCCAACCAAAAGTTGCAACTTTCACACCTACCGGGCTCCCATTCACAAGCATTCTGTTGGTCATCCTAGCCACCTTCGAAGCCTCCGCATTGAAGCAAAACGAACAAAAGCGAAAAAGCTTTTTCTTGAGCTGATTTTGGCCGACAGAAAAACGTCCCTCACTCGTCCAAAACGTTTGAAGATTCCCCACAAACCCTCCTGATCAACTATAGGATTTAGATTGTCAACAAAGATTGACACCAAACTATCCCTAAAGTCTCTCTTACCCTTGAAACTAACCCTAAAATCCCCACCATGGCTGAGAGTTTCAACTTTCTTTTTCACACCATGGCCAAGAATTTCAGAGTTTCTCTCACTAACTCTCTCTCATCGACATTATTAGGTTAGATTATTATATATATAGTTGCATAATTGTTTTCTTAGAAAACAAATTTATTTATCATATTATTTTGTTATGAAATATTTGAGAACCTTGAGAACGAATGCCAATCAGTTCACAGTCATTGATCATCGAACTAAAATCCGTACAAGAACTCTGAGAAAGAGAACGAGAACCTAAAGACTCATGAGCTTCCAAAACCGCATTAAAATCTCCCATTACCAGCCAAGAGGAAGAAACCAGATCGACTAAATTCCTAATATTATTAATAATAATAATTTAATTAACACCATCTATGAAATTCCAAAGAAATTAAATATGAAAGTGACAGGCTGACAGCTTTAGTTTTGGACGTGTGAGTTGAAGAGTTTGTTGAATTTTAAAAATCAAACTCTTCAAAGAAAATTAAAACACCACCATTGCCAGCCCTGACACCGCGTGGTTAGATTTGAAGAGTTTGTTTAAGTTTAAAAATCAACGTTGTATAGTGCTGTGTAGGTCCAATATTGTGCTTTTCTTAGGCCTCATGGCATAAATGTGACAAAACATCTTTCATAATTCCAAAATTTCCAAAGAAAATTTAAACACCCTAGCCCAGACATTTTGTTTTTTGGTTTGAACTTTGAAGAGTCAAGAGTTTGAGGAACATTATCTTCCATAGTTGTCTTTACAATATATTTTTGGATTGTATAGTATTTTTTTTGTTTGACCAAAAAAGCGCATATAACTTGGATTACAAATAACTTGGATTATAAAATTCTGATTTTCGATATAGAGATAGAATACTTGTAGCTTAGTATATAAATAAAATTTTGGAATTTTTCATGGGTGGTAAGGTTGTTAAACTGTGATACAAAGTCTGGTTAGATGATCGAAATTTTACATTGTCAAGATTGACCCTTATATGCTTAGGAAATTATAAAAATTCATAGGTATTTGAAAAAATTATGATATTTTGAGGGGAGTTAGTAATATGAGTTTTTAATTTATTGACTAAATTTTGCAATTTTTCAAGGCCTTTAAGAATTTCAAATCAATAAAGTTTGAGCACTAGAATATGTTTTTCTGAAATTTCTTCATGACAATGAATAAAAATGCATTATGACAATGAATAAAAATGCATTTATAAAGAAGTTGAGTTAGATTTCTTTTATTTAGCTGGTTTTATTAAGGGATTATTATTCTATTTATTTAGGTTCCTCTCGTGAATTACCAATATCGTTAGTGAAACCTTAAGTTTGCTATCATCATAGGTAAGTAGATTTTTTTGTATAGTATATAGTTGCATAATTGTTTTCTTAGAAAACAAATTTATTTATCATATTATTTTGTTATGAGATATTTGAGAACCCTGAGAACGAATGCCAATCAGTTCACAGTCATCGATCATCGAACTAAAATCCGCACAAGAACTCTGAGAAGGAGAACGAGAACCTAAAGACTCATGAGCTTCCAAAACCGCATTAAAATCTCCCATAACCAGCCAAGAGGAAGAAACCAGATCGACCAAATTCTTAAAAGACTGCCAAAGTAAGCGACGAGCCAACACATAAGTACTTGCATAAACAAAGGTATACCAATGCAACTGAGAGTTAATCGAGAGCGAGACAGTAAGCTGTTGCTAATGTAAGAAGACAACATGAGCATCAGAAATGGAATCACAAGCAAAGACCCAAATGGAAGGCAATAACCCATCCATGTCATTCTCCCCCTACAAAGTGCAGACCAAGAGAAGACCAAAACCCAGAAGCAAAAGAAGCAAAAGTCACCATAGGCCCAACAATGCATAACAAAGAGGGGTGATGCAAACGACACGGATCTCTGAAAACCCCCCTCGTAGAACCATTCCCAATCCCCTAAAAATTTCAATATATGACACTAATCATTAGAAACCCTGGAAAAACCTGAGACCCAGACTTATAAGAAGATAGTGTACGTGCAATCCAAGTGGACCTCCAAGCAATAGTAGTATCATCTAACTCTTCTTGTAGTACACTTATATGTCTCTTGTCCTAGACCTTTTCAGTTCCAAAGCATGTAGCAGGATTGTCCTAATTTCTTAGTCATGGTTCGTAGAGTTTGGAGTTCCCCTTCGGTGGGTAGGCCTCCTTAAGTGGTGATTCACAAGCTGAAATGTTTGAAAAAGGTTCTTAAGTCTTGGAATTGGGAGGTTTACAATGTTATCGAGTCCGACATAAAAAAGAAACCAGATGAGCTTCAGTCAGTTTAGCTTCAGATGTCTGATCAGGGTGTCTCTAAGGAGCTTTTCCTGGTCGAGTCGCACGTTTATCATGATCTGGATGTGTTATTGCGTAGACATGAGTGTTTTCTCTGTGATCGGTCCATGGTAAAATGGCTTTGCGATGGTGATCGAAACTCTGCTTTCTTTCATGCCTCTATTTGGCGTCGGCAATATCGGAAGGCTTTATCTACTCTTTCGATTAATGGGGTGCTCTCGATTGATCGTTTGGTTATCAGGGATCATATTGTTGGTTATTATTCGGCTCTTTTTTCCTCTGATTCTTCTAGGTTCGAATATGATTTTTCGATGGCGGATAACGTGATTCCTAATATGGTGACTGTTGCTGAGAATGATTTTTTGATTGATATTCCATCTGTTGAGGATATTCATGATGTGATTTTTGCTATGGATGTGACTTTTGCCCCTATGCCGGATGGTTTCTCTGGTAAATTCTATCAGTATTGTTGGGAGATTGTTAGTGGTGATGTGGTCCTTTCTGTTTAGGATTTTTTCCGCTTAGGGGCAATTTTTCCAATGCTTAATTTTAGTTTCATATTTCTCCTTCCGAAACTGAGATATTCAATTTCCATTGATCAATACCATCTTATTGTGCTTAGTAATTTCCTATTCAAGATCTCCTCAAAGATTTTGGCTGATCGTCTGGCTCGGTTCGTGGCTAGGATTGTTTCTACGTATCAGTTCTGTTTCATTCGTGATCGTCACATAAAAGATTGTATAGCTTTAGCTTCAGATTGTGTGAATGTTATGGGGGCAATTTGGCATTGAAGATTGATATCTGTAAGTCCTTTGATACTTTGGACTGGTCTTTCCTTAGTAAAGTGCTTCAGGCTTTTGGGTTCTATTCTATTTTCGTGGGTTTGATTAACATTATTCCGAGTTCTTCGAGGCTTTCTGTGTTGATGAATGGGGTTCCGGAAAGTTATTTTCGTTGTTTTAGAGGGTTCCATCAAGGAGGCCCTCTTTCCCCTTTTCTGTTTGGTATTGCGGAAGATTTTCATAGTATACTTCTGTCGAGGATGGTGGAGTCTTCTCAACTTTTGCCTATTTCTTCTCCGAGGGGTTTCGTTGCTCCGACTCATCTGCTTTATATGATTGATGTTCTGATTTTTTACAGAGGCACAATGAAGAATCTGAAAGGCATTATGCAAGCTTTTAACGTTCTGATTTCGCACAACCGCTTACTGTATCGCGGCATGGACACTTGCATGTGCCACGGCCTGTCAAGTGGTGTCTCTTCTGGAATGTTACGTGGTATATTGCCGCGGTTGATGTAAGAGCATGGACATCGGTCTTGACCGAGGAAAAGAATAGGAGACCTTCTAGATTTCACCACTTGTTATGCCGCGGTTGGTGCTCTTGCATGGGCAGCAGCTTTGACTGTGGAAAATGACGATTTTACCCTTTTCCTCTCGTTTTCACTCCTTGTCCTCAAAACTAGCATATGTTACTTCTTCTAAGGAATGCGACCTATACATGCTCAAGAAACACATCAAACAACCTAAAATACTCAAGAGACAAGCTTATTATATAGGAAATATAGGTGAAAAACATTTATAAATTTAGACTGATCAATATCCAATAGAGAATGTATCATATGGATTGGTCACTTTTGAAGGTGTACTTTTATCCGACTAGTGAAAGGTGGTGTTGCCGGTGGTTGTTGAATCAACTTGCGGATGTTTCCTCTTCGGAGGTTTTACCACGTAAAAAATAACGTGTCAAATGTCTCTATCCCTATCGCTTTTTATATTTGTATATGTGTTTAGTTGTATCTTGTTTAGATCATCATTTCTTGATATCTTTGTAAACAAAATCTTTGTAAAGCTTCAGATGCAAACACTCATTTGATCAAAGTTATATATATCATATATATATATATATGTAAATTGATTTATTCGTATATAGTCATTCTTTAATTTGTACTTGTGCTTGTGTATACTAGACATATATATATATATATATATATATATATATTAATACAAGTGCTAGTTGATTTTAGTTTTAGTTTGATCTCTTCACTTGCAAATTGTAGACTTTAATTGACATGTCTAATTGAATATGTTTTTTAATAGTTTATGTTGCTGGTAAAATCCAAAAGGATGATATGTCAGCGTAAACATCTTGCTTCGAGGAGATAATAAGTGACTTGTCAATTTACTGCTCAAACAAGATCGGCGCCGCACCTCCTCCGGCGTGGTGAAGAAAAAGAAGAAGAAGATATATCTAAGAGCAGATCCACAGCTCAAATAAAAAAAGTAGAAGATTCGGTCAAAACAAGATCGAGGCGCACCTCCCCCTATGTGAAGAAGAAGAATAATAAGATCCAAAAGAAAATCCATGGCTCAAACTAGATCGGCATTAGCCCTCCGCCGGCGTGAAGAAGAAGAAGAAGAAGAGTGACGACAGCGGTGAACTGTGACCAGCAGCAGAAGAAAAAAAGAAAATAAAAATAAAAAAGTGAGTTATTTAAAAAAAAAACAAGTATTTTTGTGTTTTTCAAATATTTCACTGTTAACACTGGTTTTGTTTTTCATTTTGTTTTTTGTTTTTTAAAAATAAAAATGAAAAACGGTTAACGAATACGAATTCAAAATTGTTTTTGGAAAACAAAAACGAAAACAGACTGAAAAACAGTTGTATGACGAGGCTCTATTCACCTCATCTAGGTTAGCTTGTGATACAAGCTATCTAGAGGGTACATTTTTATTTGTTTCAAAGGATTGAAAAGAGGATGGCAACCTATTCACCTCCTCTATGTTAACTTGTGATACAAGCTATCTAGAGGGATACGCTTTTATTTGTTTCAAGGGATTGGTTGAAAACTTATTCACCCCCAAGTTAGTTTATGACAATTTAATCGTTGTTGTTTATTTCACACGTGAGAGAGGAGAATGGGAACATTGGGCAGCGTGTCTCCAACTTGGACATTAAATTTTATTTTTTAAATAAAACTTGATTGACTTTGTTTTGGCCATTAGATCATCACCCATTCCTAGAAATACATTTGAAATGTAGGATCCGTTATCAGTTTTTATTTTAATCTTTATTTATTTAAATTGATTCAAAATTATTTTAAGTTAATTTGATTTGACATGAATATTATAAAATTAAATTACAAGTACCTAAATTATTTTGATTTAAATATATTAAAGATACAGTATATTTTAAATATATTACGATGAATATATTTGTTTTATATCCGTTTGTTATATAAATTATTGAATATTTATTATTTGTCTTTGTGCAAGGTTTTATAAAAGCTATTAAAATTTATATTTTATTAGTTGGAAACTATTAAAAAAAAACTATTCTCAAATATATTAATATTAGACATTGGTTTTGCAAATAGAAGAAATTTTTTTCTCACTAACTCATTAAGTAACAGAGGTTTTGATATATTGAATCAAAGGTATTCGATGAAAGTTCACAAAGAAGAAAAAGTTGAAAACGCCATTAACGAGGCTCTGAGTAGTTTCTATATTGATCACAACTAGATTGATTCCCTGGCTTAGACATGATATTGATATTACAAAGATTTTAATTAATAACTGATTTGTAACTAATCCCTGATAATCAACCTTTTAAAGCTTGAAATTTTCCAAATTTCGACAAAACAAGTACTAGAAACTGCTCTACTTAAGTGACTGCAACTTACATGGCATTCCTAGTTTTCTCATGTACCAACAAAGTTTATAATAAATGGACTATCATCATTTTATAGTTTGGAAGAAGAAAAAAAAAACTCTAAAGACATTATACAAAACAATGTTTATTCACGTGAGTGGATGCAATGTACATGAATTTGATTATTATTATTAGGCAGAATTTCACATAAATTCTACCTTTTTATAAATTTTTTTAATATTCACCACTTTAATCCTTTAAATGATGATTAAAGGATTAAAAGACCAATTTACCCTTTAAATATTCAAACAATTACAAACATATCCATTATATTATATATATATATATCTTATATATTATATATAATGATATGATTATTATATCATTATATATAATAATATATATAATATAAAATATTAATATATCATATTATTAAATAAGTATAATATATTTCAATTACAATATTACTATTTGTGTTAAATATAATAATATTGTAATTAAAAACAAGAGGTCATTTGAACCTCTTTTTTTTGTTTAATATTATAATATATTTTAATTACAATATTTATTTAATATTGTTTGTTTAATATATTGTTTAATATTAGACAGAACAAGGAGGGCACTCTGGTCATTTGAACCTCTTGTCCCGTCCTGTCCTAGCCATACCAAATGCATAACAGTGCAGTCCACAGTCCTGTCCCAGACATTCCAAACACATCATAGAACAACTGTCATATCCTGTCAAGTCCCGTCCTGTCTCATCCCCGTACCAAACACACCCTTGGTGCAATAAACTCTTAAGTAATTTTAGCGCTACTATCTCTGTAACATGGAAAAGTGATGTCAACAGGATATTGTTCTTGTTGGCAGGATCTTTCGAAGCTTAATAGAGACCCAAATAAGATTCTATATGTCACCTGTCATGCATTTGAATCTTGCCTTGAGCCGGAAAATTGTATTCCGATAAAGCCATATAAGTACGATGAAGATGATACGGCACTTTTGGGTCTTATTCCATTCATTGAATGTAGGTATCCTTTTACCTTTTGTAGAACAGCTAAAGCCTGTGGTATATAAAATGGGGGATCTGGAAAAAAAAGTTGGAGCCATTGAATAACTGATGAGATATAATTAGTCATCGAATTCACCATCTGTCCATATGTCATATCTGTTATTACCCCATTAATGATTTTTTTTGCAGCACATAAGGAACAGCTGTTCATGTTCAGACTTCATAGTACATCTTGAAAAGCCTCAAATCACTCGGTTTAATTAGCAATATTGTTTTATTTTTGTTTGTTTAATTGTCTTACACTTGTGTAAAATGTGGCACTGTCGATTTGCAGATGTTGCTCGTAGTAATCCAGCTGATGGTAGAGCAGTACAACAATCTTATGAAAGAAAAGATATTGTAAAAGTGTTCCTTGAACGTTCTAAAGTAATTCTTTTATAATTGAACAAAGTAATTCTTTGATCAAAGTAAGTTTGAATTGGTTTTGTTTTATATAAATTTCTTCGGATCATAATATTAAAAAGGTTGGGTTCGGGTTTGTCTCTCAATTAAAACCTATGACCCATCCAGTAAGTTTAATAAAAATATTATAATTATTTTACATCTAATTTATACCTACAAAATAAAATACATTTACTAAATTGATTAATAAAAAAGTTTGAACAACCCTAAAATTTCCTAAATTTATTAATAAAAAAGTTTGTAAACCCTAAACAACTAGAAACTAACCTATAAACAACTAGAAACTAACCTATAAGCCAATATTTTTTCTTCAATTCTTATCTTCCGATAAATATTGAAATTAAAATTATATTTGTAATATTTGTATTCAAATATTTATAAATTTTTTTCTTCTTATTTTTACAATTAAAATTGTTAAATACTAGAACTAATAAAAAAAAATAACATGTTAGGTTTTGGGTTACCCATTAAATTAGCAAATGAGTTTAGGTTTACATTTTAAAACCCAATATGTTAACGGGTGAGTTTGGGTCGAGTAATAACGGGTTCGATCCATTTATCATTATATACGTATTCGAACCGATTCGACCTATGCCGGAATTAATATTTTGGTGGGTGATTGGAAAGTCTGTTACCAAAAACCAACCCGATATTTCCTAACACCGACTCCCAAACACTCCCAAATAAACATTCTCTCTCGTTAGAAACGCAAACGCAAAACCCTACTACAACCTCAAATCAAAAAAAAAAAAAAAAAAAACCCAAACACATTTAAAACCTTAAAAATCAAAACTTTTTTTGTTTTTGTTTTCTAAACCATGTCGTCGAATGTTGTAAGATCTCGAATAACTTCGATTTTTTCGAAGAACATTAATAATCGGAAGAGGTTTTTCAACTCCGATGTCGCTTCGGGAGCTTCCAAGAAAGAGCCGATCATAGCCTCCCAGTCGAACATGTCGGATCTCCCGGCTGCAGCTGCGGCAGCGGCGGCGGAAGAGGAGGCTGCGGTGGCGCAAAATGCGGAGCGGAAGTCGCCGTTGAGGTTTCTCACGTACGGAATTGTTGGAGCTCTTACTGGAGCTACTGCTGCTGCTGGTTATGCAACTTATGGTAGAGTAAAGTTTTGTTTTTCATGTTTCTGGAATCAAGTTTTTTTTATTTTGATTTGGCTTTTTAGTAAAAGGAGAGAAAATTATTGGTGGGATATAAGTTAAATATTATTATTAACATTTTTGGGAGATAACGTTGTGAATTTTTTTTATCGTTATTGCTTGGTGAAGAGTTAGAAGTTCTTGTCAAATGTATTTTTCATGTTCTTGGAAGCAGAGTTTTGATTTTGATTTGGGTTTTTGTCAAATGAGGGAAAATGAATGGTGGGATATGAGTTATATTTTTTTAGGAACAGTTTTGGAAGCAAAAGCTTTGAACTTTCTATTGCTATTACTCTGCAAAATGTTAGATGTGCTTGTTAAATGCAGAACACGATATGGTTTGGTTGATAAGACTCAGGGATGTGTTTTAAGATACGGGGTTGTTTACGGGAAGTGTTTTATTTGCTTTCGGAAGCAAAATTTTGGTATTTGATCAGTTGAAGGTAGCAAGAAAGGTAATATTTGGAGCAAAGCTTGTCAAAATCATCTTTTTTGGGGGATTAATTTAAATAAGATTGATTTTATAATTTGGAGTTACAAATAGTTTCTTGGTAACGTTGGTTTCCATTAGTTTCATTTTTTGTTGCTCTTAATTGTAATTTTGATTTTCTTTAGTGCTGTGATCAAATGGTGTGACTAATGGGACAATGATATGTTTCTTCATTTGTTCCTTTTTTTGATTGATTGGTCTCTTTTTGATAGTGATTTTGTTGCTTTCTGAAACAAAGTTTTTCTTTGGTTTCATCTTTTTGTTGAGATTAGGCAAGACAAATACCTTATTGAGCAATGTTCATAGAATGTATGTAATATTTTCAAGTAGCTGAGGGCAGAAGTGATATTATAATTAAATTGATACATACCATTATACCAATATTTCATCTTTTGATAACCATATAACTGCTAAATATTGTTACTGTTTTAATTCATTGGACTTTAAGTGAGTACTTTAGCATTTTTTTTTAACTGCCTTTGTTGCCATTTGTTTGTTTAGGTTTTCAAATCATGTAAGGTAATAGATGAGTAAGTTTCAGTGTGTAAATAGTTCATGGTGCTATTTATCCAAGGTTGACATGACTGTTGTATTAACTGTGGCTGCTTTCCATTTCCCAATCAACAAGAAATCTGAATTTTATTTTAATGGTTATTTGCAGCATACACTTCAGATGAAATAGAGGAAAAGACAAAATCTTTGAGGAAATCAGTGAAATATGATGTAGCAGATGATGCATCTGCTGTTGAGGTAAGTCTGGATTTGAGCTTTGCTTGGTTTGTTTTGCTCTGCTTGTACTCTATATTGTTTTTTCGTTTTTATAATCTTCATTTCAAGCAATTTGGTTTGAAGTTTGTTCAAGTAAAAATGGTGTAGATAATCTATTGTACTATAAGAATTGAACAAACACCTTGTTTTAGTGAGGTATAGAGTTGGTTTAGGTTTTAATAATTTCCGAAATTAAGTATATGTATTGTATAATATTTTTCACATTTGCCATACACTTAACTAGGCACTTTGAGTTCGGCCTAACCATCTTCACCATGAATTGAAGAGAATTAACCGGTTGCTTCATTGGATGCTTGATATGTAGCCGAACTTTCTTAATGCTAACGGAAGTGATAAGGATTAGGAACTTCTCTTTACTTTGGTCTAACCCAATTCATTGATTGATCGATAAGTTTCGTGAAGAAAAATTGATGGATAGGACGATAGGTTTGATGACCAAGCTATAACAGATGTGGTCCCTTGCCTCTACATGACTACTCAAAACTTGTTTGACATGTATTTCATTGTGGCCCCAATCCATTTCTCACTGCACTTACTCGATTTGCATTTTTGATCTGTTGAATTGCTACTTGAGGCAACAAGTTTATTTCTGGTTATTGTCCTCTAAAAAAATGCAAGTTCCTTGAGTGTGTGTGTCAAGTTTATTTCTGGTTATTGTCTTGTTTGTATTTTCAACTTTCAATTTATGTTGATTTTTCTGATAAAAACTTTTTTTTCGTATTAGGCCGTTTACTTCTATAAGGTTCTTCCAGTTCTGCATCCTGCAGAGCAACAAGTTTTCACACTCGTTTTCGATCTAAATGAGACATTGATTTCCCCTTCTCGAGGGTAAGGTTATGGAATAGATTCCACCATTCATCACTGTAATTTTGACATGCGAGGCTGCGTATCTTGCATACATTGTTTGGTACTTTCATGTTTATCCTTAAATTATGATTTTGGAACAATAGCAATGATATTTGTGGTATCCCCTTCTAGAGATGTGATGTAAGTTAGTTTTGGATAGGTTAAACAATATTTTGCAACTGAAAATATATTAAATGTAGGTCATTTCAGGTCAGTATGATGTAACCTTACATATAATGCTAGTGTATAGTGTTGTTTTACATCAATTCATTTGTATAACACTTTTTTTTTTTTTTTTTTGCGATTGGTTTGTAACTGCTGTATATCTTTGGTTGGGTAATCTGAGGACCTGAACGACCTTCATCGGTTCCATGAAAAATGTAAAGTGGAATTTTATAAATCGATTGAAAATTGTCTGAGTTGTTTCAGTCCTTGGAAAGTGCAAAAATATATTCCTGCATCTCCTTGTTCTTGTTCTAGAATAAGTCTTTGCATTATACCATTACACTTGCTGAAATGTGCAGGATTTTGACATACTTTAGTTTTATGATGTCTTTTCTTTTTGTTGAAATAATAAAATTGGTTCGTTTCTTCCACAGTAAATTCAAAATGCAACTGAAATTATTTGATATATCAAGCAACACTAGCTTGAAGAGCTACAACAGTTGTACGTACATATATAGTGTTCTATATGTCCTATATATCATCGTACCTGTGGAATACATTTCTCAAAACCCAACAATAAGATGAAATGATACATTCATCAATGAAACAAAACCATTGTTTACGCCAATACGAGTTCAACCAAAGAATCAATATGAATGCCATTATTGTTGTCACATAGGCTGCAAGAAGGCTCCAATAGAATGACACCATGTCAATAGCAGATTCATCTTCTTGATCTTCTCCGGCACCGGATGGTGTTGTTGGCTCACTGCTGCCACATCTCCTCTTGATTTGTGGACCACAAAAGCCAGGATTACCTCCATAACTGCTCTCATCAAAGGTTCCAAACTGCCCTTTGTCAGGGACTGGACCAGACAGGTTGTTGAAGGATACATTGAAGGTGCCTAATCTGTTTAGTTGAGTCAATTGAGGAGGAATACGGCCAGTTAACTTGTTGTGGGAAAGATCGAGACTCTCTATGTTGGTGAGATTTGAGAAGCTCTCTGGTATAGATCCTGACAAGAAATTGTGTGACAAATTCATTGCAATGATTTGTTGAAGATTTCCAATATCTGTAGGGATGTCACCTGTTAATTCATTGCTTGACAAATCTATCCCTAACATATAGTTAAGAATGCTACCCTTGTATGATTCATATCTATTCTTTGATACAAAGCCTATTTCTGTTTCTTGAGTAGACTCTACACGAGAGAATTCTTGCTCGAATGCAAGAGTGAAGTTGTAGGAAGAAAAAGAGTAGCCATAGTCCGATATACGCAAAACCATTTTAGGTGGAATTCCGTACGTATCGTTATTTTGTTCTACCCAGATTAAGATATTAGTAAAGCATGAAGGTATTGTGCCATTTAGTCTGTTACGTGAAAGATCCAAAATGCTCAGATGTTTAAATTTGCACAACTCATGAGGAATAATCCCCTCCAGATGATTCCCTCCTAGTAGAAGAACATCTAGCTTTGGAACCTTATCAATCTGAATCGGAATACTTCCAGAGAATTCATTATCTCTCAAATCAAGAATCAATAGGTCGACAGTGGTTCTGAGAAATGCATTTGGGATTGATCCATTGAGAGCATTCTTTTGCATGCATAGTTTCTTCACTGATGAGGAAAGATTGAAGGATGACGCCATTGATCCAGACAACCTATTTTCTGAAATGTCTAAAATCCTAAGATATCCCAGATTGCTCAGCTGAACGGGAACACCACCTTCCAAAAGATTATTTGACAATGCAATGATATCGAGTTCTGAGAAATTACCAATCCAATCAGGAATTTGACCGGAGAAACGATTGCTTGACAAATCTAATACCCGTAAAAATCTGGCCTTCCACAGTCCACCGTTAATCTTTCCACTGAACTCATTATTGTCCAACTTTAACCAAATTAACCGAGTCCTATTCATAAACCGTGGAAAAATTTCCCCATGAAAATAGTTATTTGACAGTTTCAAGAACGTTAATGAGGGGCAACCAGAGATAAAGGGTTTTGGTAACTCTCCTGAGAAATTGTTGCTAGACAAATCCAGTCTATTGAGGCTTTTCATTTCACCCATGGACCCAGGAATATAACCTTCAAAACTATTTTCTGACAAGTTTAGATTCACCAATCTGGGATGGATCAAACTGATATTCATCGGAAGCTGGCCGTTCAGATTGTTGTTGGAAATTCTTAGTTCAAGCAGATCATGTGTGGAGTTGGGTAGTTGGAGAATTCCTGACAAGGAGTTGTTCTTCAAATACATAAATTGTAGTCTTGTGTTGTTGTGTAAAAGCCAAGTGGGGAACATTCCAACCAACTTATTATCAGAGAGGTCAATGAACTCTAAGCTGTCTTGGTAAATGAGAAAGCTAGGAATGCCATGTAAGTTGCAATTTATCAAGGAGAGGACCTTCAATTGATTTGGTGGCTGGAGGAAATTTTCAGTTTCTAGTACTTGTAACGTACTATCTTTTGTTGAGAGTTGGAATACCTCAAGCTTTGAGAGGTTGGCTAGAGAACCAAATGAGAACAAACCTTCAAAGTTGTTGTCCAGAAGAGACAAATATTCAAGGGACGTCATGAGGTTAATGGAAGGTATGTTTCCTGTTAATTTATTGGATGATAGATCAAGAGCTCTGAGATTTGTCAAGGTGTTGACACATGGTGGAAGATGACCTTCAAAATTATTCTCACTAAGATCCAACTCAATAACATTCTTCAACTTGCATATTCCTGAGATGAAAAAATTGATAGAGTTGAAATTAAAAGTGCATAAAATTCAGAATATGGAGATGCATCTGATAAAAGATTGATACAACTATTTAGCATAACTAGGTTTGGTGTAATGTGCATCACATGATGCTAAAATTAATGGAGTTAACAACAAGAGTACATATGAAATTGAAGCTGTAAATATTAACTTTAAACGTGGTATTCAAATTTGAATATTAATTACCTAACTCTTGTAGAGACCCAATCATTCGATTATGACTTAGATCCAAGAATTTCAAGTTTCTCAAATTTGCCTGCTGTAGAAAGCCACTTATACTATTAAAACTTAGATCCAAGAATTCCAAGTTTCTCAAATTCAATAATCCTGCACATGTAGAAAACAGTTTTGAGACTCAAGAACAAGAAAGAGAGAATGCTAATGAATAGAGGGTTGCTGTAGTTGCACATACTGTATCTTATATTAAGAATTTAATGAAAGAATGTTCATGTCTCAGTTACCAATAAGTAGAAAACAACTGCTTGAATATTACCTGATTCTTGTAAAGAGACATTTATTGAATTACCACTTAGATCCAAGTTTCTCAAATTCCCTAATCCTCCACCTATAAAAAAAAATTAAAAAAAAATGAAATTTGAAAATAGATAATAAATAATTGATAAAGATAAGATTCGTGGAAATTAACATACCTTGTGTAATTTTGAAATCTGTAATAAAATTCTCTCGAAGGATCAAAGTTGTTAACGAAGTTATTGCAGGAAGATAGTCTAAAATATTGCCGTTGAAACTATTATAACCGAGATCTAAGATCTTTAGTTGTTTCAAATGATGAGCTGCAATATGATCATTATTCAAAATAATAGTCATTAATTCATTCTTTAGAAAGGACATAATTACATAAATCAAATCAAAATGAGGTCGAGTTGTTTGCTTGACAATGAAAAAGTAAAGTTAATTAGTGTATCTGCTCTCTGATGGATAATAATTAATTCAATAGGATATCCAAATTTCAATTCATAATATCAGTGAAATACATTAAAAATTCGATATATCAGTGTTAGATGAAGATTATATACCTCTAGTACTGTCGACCCAACCTTCAAAAGAATTCAAAGATAAGTCGAGAATTTGAAGTTGTTCAAGAGGTTGAAACAAGGAAAAGTTGAGAATTGTAGTACTCTCAAATAAGAGACTAGAGAGTGAGAGTTTGATCACTCGGCCTGTGGTGGTGCTGCACTCAACTCGATACCAACCGCAACAATCGGAAACTCTATCATCATCAACTCGATACCAACCGCAACAATCGGAAACTCTATCATCAACCCATGATCCAACTGTACGATTGTGAATAAGCTCATCTAAAAAGAAGACTGTTGCGTTTATGATGAATGGCTTGATTGCCAAGAGAGCAATCCTCTCTTTTTCCAAGCAACCTTTGTTTCCATGCATTTGAAGTGCTAAACCTACCACAATCAACATACACAGCTTAGTACTGAACAACCTCTCCATATTGGAACAAATACCTTTGAGTCAATCTGCAGCTGAAACTACTTATCTGATCTTTTATTTAAATAAGTAATTAACTTCATGGAATTTAAAGATTCTGAAAAATATTATTAATAATAATAATTTAATTAACGCCATCTATAAAATTATGAAGAAATTAAATACGAAAGTGACAGACTGATAGCTTTAGTTTTGGACCCTTTTATTTTTTTAATCTTATTATTATTTTTAACTTAAACTTGTGAGTCGAAGAGTTTGTTGAATTTTAAAAATCAAAGTCTTCGATGAAAATTAAAAAAGTGGGTGGGTGTCCCTTTTGTAATAAAAAGTGGGTGGGTGTCCCTTTTGAAAGAAAATTAGATCGAAAGGTTGAACAATTAATGATGGACGTTGGTATATATAGAAAGTGGGTGGGTGTCCCTTTGTAATAAAAAGTGGGGTTGAATATAAAAAAGCTGAGACTGGGTCAATATTTTCAACTCAACTGTTTGTGTGCATGTGATCGCAAGGGTTTTCGAATGGGATCGGGATTCTATCTGTCTTTTTTTTTGTTCCTTGGCTTTTTCATTGGACGTTAACATGTGGCAAAGTTGAAATTGAATGGACAAGGTTAATTTTTTCTTTTTGTCTCCCTTCCTCCTAATAAAACACATAAATTATATTAAAAAGAAAGGAGGGGTTGCTATCTCACAGGTCTTTCAAGATTTCAGGGGTTCTTACTATTTCAAAATGAATTTTCAAATCCTCCTAAAGTCTATAAATATCTAAATGCCTATCAACAGGACTTACACACAGGACCTACACATAGGACCACTAAGGAGTTTTTAACATAAAATTATAAAATCTTGATTCAATAAAAACGGGACTCTACTAGACGCTTTTACAGTATAAACAACCTCACAAACCTTTCAACAACATTATAATGACCCAGTTACACTATGAATTTAATATTTCTCTTATATTTTCGTTAACCTGACAAGACTTCATAGGTTTTAAAACAAATAAAAAGAAAAAAATTGAGATTAAGAAATGCTTACTTTGATCGGATATATGGAATATTCACAGCTTTATTGATGTTTGCACAAACAGTACATAAAGAAAATTACAGAGGAAAATTTTTAGAGCACTGAGATTGCAAAGAGATTGAGTGAGTAATCTCGTGTCTGTGCAACTGAGAGCAACGAAGAGAAATGAGTGATTGCTATCTACACGGGTCTTTCTGTTAAGTTTTGGCTTGTATTCTCAAGTGAACCCAATGTGAACCAAACGAGACTCAACTGATGTTGGAACTTCCTGAAGATGTGGGATACGTTTGGAAGTTAGAGTTGGTGTTTGAGAGAGCTTGAAGACCGAAGAAGAACTGAAGAAACAGATTCTGGAAGAAACTGCGGCGTGGACCGCGATGCAGACAAGCGCATGGATAGCGGCATAGGGAGCGGTCAATTCCAGTATGTATAGCGTTGTGTAGACCACGGCGGAGGCAAAGGCACCAATCGCGGTATTCTGAGCGGTGAACTTCAGTGGCTTTTCCGCGGTGTAGGGAGCGGGGTGCACACCGCGACCTAGACCGCGGTAATAGCGCATTTTGCCCAGATCATGAATGTTGCGCGAAAAAGGAAAGGTTTTCTTCTGGAAAGTTCTTTTACTTATTGAAAAAGGAAAAAGAGTTTGTCTTCATGAAAAATAGGAAAGTCTTATGCTTCAAGGAAAAGATTTCTACTTACAAGAAGACTTGTCATAAATAGGAAATAGTATTTATGTGGAACAAGTAATTCTTGTATATTTAAGAGTAGGATTTTCTTTTATCTTAAACTCCCTATAGCTAGTATAAATAGACCTTGTAATTAGGTTATTTGGGGTGGAGTCAAGAAACACCATGTAACATCAGAGAGTGGTGAGATCTGGGTGAGAGACCTAAGGGAATATCCGGGGAGGGATCTAAGGGAATATCAGTGGATCAAGTTAGAGATCCGTGGGTGATATTCAGGGGAGACCTAGGGGATATTGTGGGGTTCTTTGTGAGGATCTTGTGAGAGTGGTTTGGGGTTGAGGTGTGAGAGAGAATCCTGGAATATATATATGGTTGTAACAATTTATCATATAGTGGAACTTTCTCTGTCGTCCTGACGGCCCGTGGTTTTTTACCGGATTTGGGTTTTCCACGTATATATTGTGTTATGATTGATTTATTTTCTCTCATCTATTTTTCTGCTGTAGACTTTATTAATTACTATGAGTTATGGGCGTATATTAGGCATAACGCTTCCGCGATCATCATTTCAATTCCCTAACACTTTTAAGATCCCAAGGGTTCTTACTATTTCAAAACGAATTTTCAAGTCCTCCTAAAGTCCATAAATGCCTATCAACATGACTTACACACAGGATCACCATGGAGTTTTTAACAGAAAATTATAAAATCTTAATTCAATAAAAACGGGACTCTACTAGATGTTTTTACAGTATAAACAACCTCACAAATTGAAAATACACTCTAAACGTGTGTCCAATAACCTAGAGGGGGTGTGAATGAGTTGTTAATCGATTATTACCAATTTTTTCGATTAGTCAATATTAACAAGTAAAACCCAATACAAACAATAATAAAAATCAAGTAAAGTGCGGAAATATAAAAAATACTTGATTTTTACGTGGAAACCCTCAACAAAGGAAAAACCACGGGCTATCCTTCTAGCCACACACGATCACAGAAATCCACTATATGAGTAAAAAGTTACACCCTCAAGTGATACTCGGATTCTCACTCTCGACAACATCAGACTATGGACACTACCACTCGCCACTCTTGGTTCAATCCCTAGTGATATCCCATGATCCACTACTCTTGGCATGAGTACCTCCTACTCTACCCGGCGGGCCTTTTACAGTGGCACTTGACCAATGCTTGCCAACCACACCTTGATTGTAAGACTTGAATGCTTGTGCAACTTCACCCCGAAGCCACAAGACTTTGACCCAACGAAGAGTATAAAAGTCTAAATGTATATATGACAATATACTCAATGCAATAATGTGCAAGACCAAACACAAAATACTTAACTAGATGTTAGAATGCAATTGAACAACCTAGTTATTAAACAATACCTACATGTACACACATGAGGTCTCAATTAGTTGTATAAAAATTCTAACAACCTAATTGTCAAATAAAATTCACATGAATATTCAAGAACTTGACTAGATGCACAAAGTCAACCTAATCATCAACTAAGCATACATGAATATTTATGGATTAGCTATTTAGGCATAAATGACCAAATAATGGAAGCTATCACAAACAAACCCAATCATGCAATTTTGACTCATAAAAATATGCAATAAAGTGAGTCAAGGTATTTAATCAAGCAAAAAAATACCTAATCTAGAGTAAGTAGAACGATAAATGATATTCAATGAAGTTCTAACTTACCTAGTCATGAAACCATGAAAACCTATGCTCAAATGATGTTGAATGATGCAAGATGGAGAAGGGTTTTGGGTTTGAAGAGTTAATGAAGCTTAAAGGAAGCTTTCTCTCTCAAGACTCTCTATTTCTCTCTCTAGAGTTTCTGTAAATTCAGGAGAGATAGGAAAAAGAAGAGATAAAAATGTTTAAATAGTGGGAGACCCGAGCTGAAGGGAAAAGACATTTTTTGTCCCGAAGTCAGCACAGTGTGTGGGGTCCCACTGTATGGGTGACTACTCGCACACTAACCCGCGCACATAGGGTTTGCTAGTTCATGACCAGCGAACACACCAGCAAACTGGGAATCTCCAAACACCAGGGCCAACTGCGCCGGTCTACTGCACGGGTATGTACCCGCACACAGGCCCTGTCAACGGGTAAAAATATGCATCAAGACGTGTGAGCGCGGACACAACAACCACACATAAGTCTAGAAAAGAAGTGCAAGTGTGATTGTGAAGAATGCACACAGGGGCAATAAGAAATAAATGCATGTAAGTGTGTGTGTAATGTGTAAGTGATGCACACATATAAGCAATAAGAACACAAATGCAAGATGAAACAACGCATGGACTACAAAAAAAATGATCTTTTCCGACGGCTAGATACCGTGGGAAAAGACGTTTTCCCGTCGGAAATAAGCTTTTCTAACAGGAAAAAGCTGTCGGACGCCTTCACAAATACGTTTGTCGCAAATAACCATTTACCGATGAGCCGTCACAAATACTACCATTTCCGACGGCCAGGGCTGTTGGAAAAAAATAAAAATGCCGTCGGTAATATTAATTGAAGGTGGTCAAAATAACTAGTATTTCCGACGACGTACTTTTATATCCGACGGGGAATGACCAACGGAAAACGTTGATTGACAAAAAAAAATGACGCACCTTCTACTTGATGGCGCCACATCACCCCATCACACAAGCTAAATTCCTTACATTTTATGTGGCTCGAACCCATGACTGGATGATTGATAATAAATGTTACTCTTACCATTTTGCTATAACTTTGTATCTGATATCTTTTGCATACTAATTATATATAAGCTATTGATATGTTTGCATACTATCTAATTAAATATATTTTTTTGTATAATATTTAAATATAACTATTGATATTGTTTTTTAAAATAATATTTTATTAAAAAATTTCCCTTATTTGATAGGAAATTACATTTTACAACTACTTTATCTTGAAATAGGATACGTATATTATATACTTGTTGATTTTATTTTTTATAACCAACATTTTACTAAAAAGTTAATAATTTTTATTAATTAATAATTTAAACTTATTTTAGTAATTACTAATAATTTTGCTATATTTTATATTTATTTAATTTAGTCAGATGTACACATAAAGTACACTTCTTATTAGTACCATTTTCCCTAAAGTCTGGTCCTTATTGTCTAATTTTCTTGCAGTGATCGCCATAATTTTTTTTTACATAGTGATAAATAGTGATAAATACAAAAATAACATATATAGTGATACATTTAAAATATTGACCAACAAATCACTTTTTTTTTGTAGTGTATAAATTATCACATACATTCCATTATAATTTATTAATTACAATTATAATAATAAATTAATTATTTTTTCCATGACAAAGCCATAACAAATAATGTAGGAAATAGTACTGCATTTTCGAAAGCGTAATTGTTCTTAAAATTAATTCGAATTAAATTTTAACATTTCCGACAGTATAAAAAATACCGTCGGAAATATAAACTATTTCCGAAGGCATAAAAAAAGCCGTCGGAAATACATACTATTTCCGACGGCACAAAAAATACCGTCGGAAATACAGAAATGTTATATTACTTTTTTCATTTCCGACGGCATAATGACTATTTCCGACGGTTATTGGACCGTCGGAAATATGGTATTATATTTTTACTCAATTTTGACGGCACTCAAATTGTACACATATCAAAAGGAAAAAAAGCCTTAAAATAATTATATTAGTAATGAAATTTGTGTAAAATATAAAAATAAAATGAGATGTTTATAGTTTTTTAAAAAAAGAGAGATATTTATGACATTTTATATTAAAAATGATATTTAAAACTTAAAAAATAATGGACAGAGCTTGCCGTATAATGTAATTAGGATCTCAATTCCCATTTGAATCCGTATCTGATTCGGTTGTCCCAAAAATCAACTCCAATTCAATCTCATCCGAAAAATCTGATTGGAAAGCAATTTCTTATTAAAATGTCCAATTCGAATTTGTATAGAAAACAACATGAATGATAAATACACGATTATCATGAAAAAGCAATGTATGGGTTTTTTTTTTTTTTTTGAAAAGATGCCATTTATTAAAAAAAAAAATTACTTGCTTGATGTTCCATGCCAACGTATATATCTTTATTGGGGTGTTTACAAAAGATCAATATGCATATATTATTTGCTTTTTCAACACTGTCACTGGAAAAAGTTACTTTGAATTCAGTACCGAGAGAGATGATGATGGGTTCAGTTCAAAGCTTTTCTGAAAGAAATTGGTTTGATTGAACACTTTGTAGAATTTGGGTTCCTTTTTAATTCAGATTATTTACATATATGGAGATAAATGTAAAATTAATGATTACTGTGTCAAACATTCAGATTTTTTTTTTATATAATAACAAGTTAGTAGATGTAATAATTTAAAAAAAAAATAGTAGAGGAGCAGATGGCCTAGCTTGACTTAATTAGTGGTGTGCAACTTCCTTTAAACATTTGTGGTTGGTGGGTTTCATTATAAACTATGAGTAAGGGGTTTTTAATTTTTAATTTTTAATTTTAATTTTTAGAAGTATGTGTGAGAGGTTTTCTTTTCAATGTTATGGAAGTAAATATTTCTCAATTGTGGTAATAAAAAAATATTTGGTCAGACTTGCATATGCAATGTTTGATCTCGACAATTTGCATGAAAAATATTAGAAAAAATTTAATAAAAAAGAATTCTGACCATTTTCCGAATCCATTAAAAAATGGTAAATATATTGACATCCCTTTTGTTGACGAGTCAATCCAATTAAAAAAAAGATGAAAATCTAGTATAAGCAACTCACTGACAGTTTCGGCTGAAAACCGAATTGATCCCGACTTGCGCCTACAACCCACCTCCTAATCACAGTATCCAAATTTAAAAATAAATAAATAAAGTTACATGAATATTTTATATCGATGCATTAAATTATTGAAAAATATAAAATAACGTAACGTTTTCAGCTATACAAAATAATATAAATTAAAAACAAATCACTCTTTTTATATTATACTAACATCAATTTTTCTCATCCAGATACATAATTTCGTATTTTTCATAATTTTCTTTCAACTTCAAAATCTCATATCTCACTCATTTCTTATTGAAATCGAGTGATTCAAAAGGGAAAACATTCGTATTGAAGTCTTCTATCTTCTCTATACTTTATTGAAGTCATTTGTTCAAATATATTGGTGGTTCTACATCAATTTCGTGGTTGCACTCAAGTTAACAAGGTATTTGATTATCTTTTGAGTTTTATATTTTTTAATGCTCAAATACCTTGGGTCTTCTTCTCATTTATGTGTATGTTGCTTGAACAAATGCTGTTAGAAGATATAGCTTCAATTATAAGCTAGATTTGTCTAATTAGAGACTTAAATGTGATTTAGGTTTTCTTAAATCTAAAATTTAACATGTTTGAGAATTGTATTGTGACTAGCTTATAATCTACAGATATTTGTGTGTTAATTGATTTTATCTTGATGATTGATAGCCTTAACATGTGCTAGGACTCTTTAGTTGAATATATTTAGGATTAACACATTTAATTTTATATTTAGAGCTTTTTGAGTTTAAATTGATTATTTTGTGAATATGTACTCTAAATATTTGCTAAAGAATTTTATTGAACATATCTTTGATTCTAGCATTTTTGGTTTTAATTCTAAAAGTCTTTAATATGTGGTTAATGAATATGTTATGATTCAAGCTTTTGCTTGCATGAACAATACATAGGATTTATTTGTGTATTGATTAGAATTGCATATTCTAGGTTTTTGTTCATGTATAAGAACTAGGCAACCTTGTTTGTGTACTTTGATACCATGTCTAGTTCTTCATGAAGTGTACCTAACTCAGACATTTCAGATGTTACATGCGTCATTTTTGTGATGTCATATTTTTGGATTACCAACTAGAAAAATATACATTGTGTGCTCATTGATCATTACTAATTTCCATATGATATATTTATCATATATTCTAGAGCAATTAACAATTAGGTCCTGGACTTTTTTTAAAATTTCAAGTTGTTTGCGACTTTTATAAAAGTGACCAAATTGGTCCTTACATTTTTTTAAAGTGTCATAGTAGTCCCTCTTTTTTGAGAAGTGACCAAATTGGTCCCTCTAATGACTTAACGGTGTTAAATTTAACAATTGACTTTAATAATTTTAGTTAAAGTACGTAAATACCTTTTATTTATCATATTATATCAAACTTATTTTGTCTCTGTGCATTAAATTCTCCATTATAATTACAATAAAATCTAAAAATATTATTAATGAAACACAATTTGTACCTTTTTTTATTAAAATTCTCTAAAAAAAATCTAAAAATATATTAATAAGACAATGTCAATTATACTTTTATTGTTTTAAACAAAGTTACCATTCATTCCCAGTTTAGTCTTTTATCACTTTTATATAATATTGTTTTTTTTAATATTATACAAGTGATGTTTTAAAAATTATTTAAAAATCAAAACATACAAATAAAATAAACAAAAATATACATGTGTTAAAAAAACTGTGCATGTGTCAATATTATATTGTTTAGGAGTAAAATACAATTTTATCCCTACACAGTTAAAGTTGACAGATAGAACTTAGTTAGAGAGACTAATTTGGCACTTGGGAAAAATGTAAGGACCAATTTGGTCACTTTTGTAAAAGTCGCAAACAACTTGGAATTTTAAAAAAAGTCCAGGACCAAATTGGTAATTGCCCTATATTCTATGTTGCATATGTTTGCATTTGTGACTCGCTCCAAGTGGGCACTCGCAAATGTATGAGGCCGGAGTGTAGTAAAATATTGAGTAAAGTTCGTTCCCACGAAGATTGAGGAGTTGATTACCGAAATTGATCGACTTAATTACTATTTGAACAATGATTAAAGAGGGTGATTTTCTCGGAACTACAATTGCTCTAAATTAAACTATCAAGCAACTTCAAAATAAAAGATGAATTTGAAAACAATAATGAATGTAACTATATGATGAGAAATGCTAAGATAAAGAATTGTTTGAACCCCGTGCAAACAATTGCTTATTTTTTATTATAAGTTTCAAGCACAGCACCTTGCACTTTCTTTTCTTTCTCTTGTATTTAACGCACACACTTGTTTGTATACGAGACAAACACTAATATATTTGTTTTTGTATACTTCTTGTTTTTGTTATCTAAATATATATCATATATATATATATATATATATATATATATATTATAATAACTAAAACTCTTTAATTGATATCTTTTTAATTTTAAAACTAATTTTTTTAAAATGATATCTCATATCTATTATTTTAAAAGATAATTAAATATTTATTTTTGAATTTAAACATTTTAAATTCAATTTCAAATATTTAATTTAATAAAATAATCATATTATCTTATTCTATTTAAAATCAAATATCAACTAACACCCTCCATTTAGTGATTAATAACATAATTAAATAATCTTATTATTTAATTTATTTAATCATCATTATTCATTAATTAAATAATCTCATTATTCAATTAATTCCTTAATAAATACTTGTAACTTTCGTTAATTGGACAATCCAATTAATTAACTGTGACCCTTGTTACCTAAATCGATCGGGCTAGCAAGGGGACCTAATGAACCCACAATATTTTGAGCTCCAATAATCATCGGAATCATTAGTTAAACTCTTTAATTAATATTCCTTGATTATTAACTTCGGTGTTATTCCACTAAAAACCCGAAGCTGCACTTTCTCAACTGCAGACGTTTGTACACAGACCGATACGACTCGGTGTCCATCGATATAGCTATTACACATGGTGTGATCCTTCACAATAGTTCATAATTAGAGCTATGTCATAATGTCCGTTATACCCCTCTAATTATATATATCCTTTAAGTACCGTTGATTCTGTAATGAACAATAATTCCTATTTCCTCACGGAATTAGGAGAGCGCTTATATTGCCCAAGTCCAGAATCAACCCTTAAGGGAACTACCATCTACTTCTCACAAGAAGGAGAGGATTCCACTATTGTGTACATACCTTCCCCGCCACAAGCCAAACCGCAATCCCAACATACGGAGTATATTGATCAGGAATTGCATCTGACCTCACCCATGGTATATCAAAGACCACGATCTAACCTGAAGGAGTCGATAAGACACTCAGGATTTCACCCACATATAGCCATCATTAGTTGATATATATGAATCTCATCAGTAAACGGATCTTGGTGAGAGATTCATATAGATCATGGCTCAGTCCTAGACGATCACATCCTACAAGGTGCCTCCATTCCCATATCTCATATGAGTGATTCAGGATAGAATCATCGTACATTACGGAATGGACCGTAGCTATAGATTAACCACAAATCAAGTACCCAGCTTTATTTGCTATATATGGACTCTTTAGATACCATCTGTATATGACACTCATATACACAGTTCGAGATTACATCCGGCAATCTAGGATGTTAATATATGCACAAGTTATAAAATAAACAACACAACAAGAATGAATTGAACTTTTCTTTTTATTTATTTCATAAATCCACTTACAAATTACATCTTTAGGGCATAATCCCCAACAAGAATCCACCTCACCCTCTAACCAATTGAGTTCTAGACTCACTCAACTACCTAATTAGTGCAAATGTGTATTGTAGACCTGTGCACCCAACAATAACCTTTATCCTCTCTCGAGTAATAGAAATTACATCCAAGCATACCCAAAGCCTATCTCTCGATGACCTTAGAATATATGCATAGATTCATTAAGGACTTTGGCACACACACAAGGGTTCTATACGCTAGCCTCGTGTATCTCTACCTTATTAGACATATATAGTAGACATTTCATCAAACATGTGGCATGCGTCACCCCTCGGTCCATGACACACCACCAAAAATCATTCATAAAAGTGATCAATCTAGTGAAAGCATTAAGTATTCAAAAACATCCATACATAACACAAAGCACAAATGAATAAAAGAGTAGTGTTTATAGATAATTTCAAGGGTTTGGTTTCATCAAGTCTTAGCAAGAGAAAATTAGTATATGTTACAAACTAGAGCCATCCACAACATATATGAAATTAAATACATGGCTCTACAACAAAATGTAAAAGAGAAAGAGTTTAGAAAAAATTAGATGGAAAGTCTCCTCCTTTTCTTGGTTCTTCTTCTCCTTGTTGTTGTCTTCAGCTCCCTTTTGCCCAAAAATATGAAGAAAAAAAATGGATTTGGTGTATGGATGTAGTGAAGGCTTTTGATTGTAGGGAAATGTGGTGTTTTGGTAGTTTTCTTGGAAGATGTGTGGGTTTTGTTTAAGGAAGATGAAAGGGTGAGGGTTTAGAGAATTTTTGGGTAGATGGTGGTGCTAGGTCTGAAAATGGTAAGGGAATATATATAGAGGAATGAATTAAGGCAGGTGCAAAAAGGTACATTTCATAATTTTGTACCTCTTTCAGGCAGAGGGGCGACCCGTAGATGGGGCGACCTGGACGAAAAACAATTTCAGGTCGCTATGCTCTCAGCTTGCAATGAGAAATCTTGATCCAAGGTAATTGCGATGAGGCGACCTGATTGAGGTCACCCTGAGATCACTTTCTTCTCTGCTGGTGAAGCTGTAACCCGATGCAATAGCCACCTTAGGGCAACTTTAGTTGAGGTCTCCCTGAGGTCGCTTTCTTGTCTGGTGGAGGGATCCCTAAGCCGATTGTATAGTGACACTGGGCGACCTAATTGAGGTCACTTTTGCCTATGTTTTTGCTCCTTAGGTTGATTTTTGTCCATTTCGACTCCAACCAATATCATTATGCTCCACCCCTAACTTTGACTTGCACAACTTGATTTAAGGGTCAAAAACACGGTTTTACCTGAGAGACGAGCACAAATTGATAAGGTCATGAGGCTACCTTGTTTATTCCAGGTTTTCGCTTGCGCGGCGGAATGAGGTTTTAAAATTTTTTATGCAATCATCAAGTAAACCTATTTGTACATTAATAATCGAAATCAACAAAGAAGGTGAAATGATTTCATACCAGCGTTTGAAGGCTCCTTCTATCTTTCTCAATCTGCTTCCTGATTCGAACCACAGGATCTTCCTGGCTATGTCCAGAGATTGGCAACAGTGTGTGGGCGCGTCACGGGTTTCAGGAACTTAACTGGAGGTAGAAGAAACTAACGAAAACAACTCTTGTTTTCTAGGTGTGGAATACGGCCACCATCAATCATATATATATATTCTCTCTCTCTCTCTCTCTCTCTAAATGCACACCTCTCTCTTTTCTTCTTTTTGGTTTCACGCAAAAAACCCATTCAATGCAATTGAATTGAGGGAACTTATATCTCCTCTTTTTTGCGAATCAGTTTTCAAAATAATAAATATCTTATATCTATTTATTGTTTAACTGATAACCTTTATTAATTGATTCTTTAATTAATAAAGGATAATTAATGGTTTTAAATTTAAACCTTTTAAAATTCAAATTTGATACCACCCTCCAACTAATGATTAATAGCATAATTAAACAATCTAACTATTTAATTAACATAATCATTAATATTCATTAATTAAATAATCTTATTATTCAATTAATTCCCGAATAGACACGTGTCACTTTCGTAACTCAGTTAATTGGACAATCCAATTAATCAACCGAGACCCTTGTTACCTTTAATCGATCGGGATAGCAAGGAGACCTAATGGACTCACAGTATTTCGAGCTCCAATAATCCTTAGAAATAATTAATTAAACTATTTAATTAATATTTCATGATTATTAACTTCGGTGTTATCCCACTAAAATCCCGAAGCTGCATTCTCTCAACTGTAGATGTTTTTACACAAACCAATAACTTTTGGTATCCATCGATATAGCTATTATATGTGGTATAATCCTTCACAAGTAGTTCATAATTAGAGATGGGTCACAATGTTCGTTATACCCCTCTAATTACATTTTTTCCATTAAGTACCATTGATTCTCTAATGAACAATAAATCCTACATTCCTCAAGAATTAAGAAAGCGCTCATATTGTTCAAGCCCTGAATCAACCCTTAAGGGAACTACTATCTACTTCTCGTAAGAAGGAGTGGATTCCACTATTGAGTACAAATCTTCTCAGCCAAAAGCCAAACCGCGATTCCAACATACGAAGCATATTGACTGGGATTGTAACTTCGATCTCACCCATGGTATATCAAAAACCACGACCTAACCTGAAGGGGTCGATAAGACACTCAGAATTAAGATCATCCATATATAGCCATCATTTGTCGATATATATGAATCTCATCATATAACGGATCGTATTGAGAGATTCATATAGATCGTGGCCCTATATTATCACATCATATAAGGTGTCTTCATTCTCATATCAACATATGAATGATCCATGATAAGATCACCGTACATTACGGAATGGACAGCAGCTGTAGATTAACCACAAATAAAGTACCCAGCTTTATTTGCTATCTACAGACTCTTTAGATTGCTCGTTTCAAAATGAATCCATCTGTATATGACAATCATATACTCATTTTGAAATTACATCCGACAATCTTGGATGTTAAGTACACATGTTATATATAAATGTATGAGACAATTTGAATGAATAAACTACTTATTTTTATTTATGTTCAATTCACATTTACAATTACAAGCTTTAGGGCAAAAACCGCAACATACCTTTACATGTAAAAAATGGAGCAGTCAATTTTGCATGCATTTGATCACGTTTAGGAAGTCCTTGTAAAAGGCATGAAGTCTTTACTAGGACCGAGATGATCCAGATAGTTGAGCAAGGAAGTTTTGGCTAGGATTGAGATGATTTGGATAGCCGAGCAAAGAAACTTTCTAGAGACATGTGAAGTGTCTTGGATAGAAAGTATGCAAGTCTTTCATTAGTAAAAAGCCCCTAGGTAGGATTGAAGTGATATCTGATTGTTACCGTATGATTCTGAGATGAATCAAGTGTTCTCAATTATAATTTACCCATAAATCAATTGCGCAAACTACAATTGAGAACCCATTAAGTGCAAGATCTAATGAACCAAGACCTACTTGAATAAATCAATGCTAACATCAGTTTTATTCATTCAATTGAAGATTAATTAAGATTGCGTGTAAATCAACATTCCAAACCCAATTGTTAATTATCCAAACCCTAAATTCATGCCAACGTATAATCATGCATTAACAAGAATAAAGAATTAAGACATAGAATGAATTGAATGAATCAAAACTTGAATTAATGAAAATATAATCAATTCTAACACAGAGCATTCATAGAGGTTCACATTAATTCCCTAGAATGGAGTTCGTTACACGTGATGAAATTAACAAGAGAAGAGAAATAATATATAAAACCCATTGAGGCCTCCAATAAATTCTTCATATCTTCAATGTTGAGTCTTCGTCGACTTGGAATTCTTCTACGTGTAAAGATGGATGAAAGAGAATTGTGTGTTGTGCTTATGAAAGAAGGTTTTTATGATTGAGAGTTGTGGTGGTGGTGGTGGTTGTATATCTCGTTTAAAATAGAATAGGAAGTATATATATGTTTTCCATAGAATAGGGTCAAATATTCATGAGAAAACAAGGATTTCGCACGACCGCTCCCTGTACCGTGGCACGGACACTTGCATGTGCCGCGGCCTGTCAAGCAGTGTCTCTTATGGAATGTTATGCGATATATGCTGCGGTTGATGTAAATGAATGGACAGCAGTCTTAACAGCGGAAAAGAACAAGAGACCTTCTGGATTTCACTGCTTGCTATGCCGTGATTGGTGCTCTTGCATGGGCAGCGGCTTTGACGGTGGAAAATGACGATTTTGCCATTTTCCTCTTGTTTTCACTCATTATCCTCAAAAATAGCATCTATTACTTCTTCTAAGGAATGTGACATATCCATACTTAACAAACACATCAAACAACCTAAAATACTCAAGAGACAAGCTTATTATATAGGAAATAGAGGTGAAAAACATTTATAAATTTAGACCGATCAATATCCAATAGAAAGTGTATCATATGGATTGGTCACTTTTGAATGTGTATTTTTATCCAACTAGTGAAATGTGATGTTGCCGGTAGTTGTGGAATCAATCCGCGAATGTTTCCTCTTTAGAGGTTTTACCACGTTAAAAATAACGTGTCAAATGTCTCTATCCCTATCTCTTTTATATTTGCATATGTGTTTGGTTGTATCTTGTTTAGATCATCATTTCTTGATATCTTTGTAAACAAGATCTTTGTACAGCTTGAGATGCAAACACTCATTTGATCAAAGTTGTATATATCATTTCTATATTTGTAAATTGATTTATTTGTATATAGCCATTCTTTCATTTGTACTTGTGGTTGTGTATACTATACATGTATATTAATAAAGTGCTAGTTGATTTAAGTTTTAGTTTGATCTTTGATTTAAATATATTAAAGATACAGTGGTATTTTACATATGTTATGATGAATATATTTGTTTTATATCCGTTTGTTATATAAATTATTGAATATTTATTATTTGTCTTTGTGCAAGGTTTTAAAAAAGCTATTAAAATTTATATTTTATTAGTTGGAAACTATTAAAAAAAAACTATTCTCAAATATATTAATATTAGACATTGGTTTTGCAAATAGAAGAAATTTTTTTCTCACTAACTCATTAATTATGTAATTGAAATTAAAATCAAACAGAAAATTAAATAGATTTAGGTGTACATAATTTTTATGATGAGTTACATTTGTCTTGCATGACTTGGAATATTAGTTTTTATGTTGATCCACCAAAGTCAAAATCATGACTTCAAAGGTGTTGATAGCACACAAGATGCTAGTGATCACAAAGTTTCGAATCTCATCGGCAGAAAAAGAATCAGGTGATCTATTAAAAGAACCACCACAGAGCAAGTGACAAATCTCTCAACAATACGAATTCAACAAGACCACAGAGTAATTTTTTTTGAAGAAGAAGTTATCTAATTTTTTCTACAAGAGAAAGGTGAAATAATACCAGTTTATCAAAGAAAACAGAGGTTTTGATATATTGAATCAAAGGTATTCGATGAAAGTTCACAAAGAAGAAAAAGTTGAAAACGCCATTAACGAGGCCCTGAGTAGTTTCTATATTGATCACAACTAGATTGATTCCCTGGCTTAGACATGATATTGATATTACAAAGATTTTAATTAATAACTGATTTGTAACTAATCCCTGATAATCAACCTTTTAAAGCTTGAAATTTTCCAAATTTCGACAAAACAAGTACTAGAAACTGCTCTACTTAAGTGACTGCAACTTACATGGCATTCCTAGTTTTCTCATGTACCAACAAAGTTTAATATTTATTGACCTCTCTCATAATAAGCTGGTTGGAAAATTCCCCACTTGGCTTTTACACAACAACAACAAACTTGAAGGTGTAAATTTGATCTGCTTGAACTGAAATTTCGAACAACAATTTGAACAGTCAGCTCCTGGAGAATATCGGTATGATCCTTTCGAAATTGTTGGATCTGGCATATGCAATGGTTTTGTTTCATAGACGCAGGTATCACATCATGTTATTGTTGGATTTTGAGACATGTCTTCCACCAGTACAATGATAGGCCATAACAGTATGGGCTTTTGTAATCAACTCTTGAAGGCCATAACAGTACAACTGTTGGTTAAGTGTTGGATTTTGACATACCAGGAGTTGATGCTTTCTTGGACGACCAGAAACCTCCCCCTTGCTTGTGCAGTTTGTTGATTATTATTGTGATAAGTTGGATAAGAACAATCGTATTCGGTATAGGCTATCGAGGGGTGCTACTAAGTATCAGGATGGCTAGCCGTTTAATTGCTTTTTTGAATTATACAAATCCCTTGGGGTCAGTTTGGTACGTGGGATGGGACAGGATAATGTGGAACAACTTGTTCTTGTTCCATGTTTGGCGCGACCTTAGCATGGGACAAGACGGGATAAGGTGGGACAAAAATCACAAAAATTTGTCCCACCCAAGACCCTACGACAACTTGTCCCATGACATGGGACAAGTGTCAAAAAGACCAATTTACCCTTTAAATGTTCAAACAATTACAAACATATCCAATATATTATATTATATATATATATATATTATAAAATTATATATAATAATATATAATATATTAAATATATTATTATATATAATAATATTTAATAATATATACTATATCATATATAATATAATATATATCATATGATATATATATTAATATATATTCTTAAAATATATATATTATAATAATATATATTGGCCCATATATCCTATATATATATTATTATATATGATATAGTATATATTATTAAATATTATTATATATAATAATATATTTAATATATTATATATTATTATATATAATTTTATAATATATATAATATTATATATGTAATTATAATTTATATATATTATTAAATATTATTATAAATAATAATAATATATTTAATATATTATATATTATTATATATAATATTATAATATATATAATATGATATATGTAATTATTATATATAATAATATATTTAATATATTATATATTTTTTTAATAATATATATAGCATATATATTATATTATTATATGTATAGGATACATATATATATATATAATATACAATATATATTATTAATATATATATACATATATTATAATATATATATATAATATTATATTTTTTATATGTACAAATATTTAATATTATATATATATATCTTATATATTATATATAATGATATGATTATTATATCATTATATATAATAATATATATAATATAAAATATTAATATATAATATTATTAAATAAGTATAATATATTTCAATTACAATATTACTATTTATGTTAAATATAATAATATTGTAATTGAAAACAAGAGGTCATTTGAACCTCTTGTTTTTGTTTAATATTATAATGTATTTTAATTACAATATTTATTTATTATTGTTTGTTTAATATATTGTTTAATATTAGACAGAACAAGGAGGACACTCTGGTCATTTGAACCTCTTGTCCCGTCCTGTCCTAGCCATACCAAATGCATAACAGTGCAGTCCACAGTCCTGTCCCAGACATTCCAAACACATCATGGAACAACTGTCATGTCCTGTCCTGTCCAATTCAATCCAATCCAGTCCAGTCCTGTCCTGTCTCATCCCCGTACCAAACACACCCTTGGTGCAATAAACTCTTAAGCAATTTTAGCGCTACTATCTCTGTAACATGGAAAAGTGATGTTAACAGGATATTGTTCTTGTTGGCAGGATCTTTCGAAGCTTAATAGAGATGTTGGAACCTAGGGTTACAGATTGCCCAGCGGAAGGTTTTAAAAAATTTTATACAATCATTAAACTAATAATCAAATAAAATAATAAAGTGAAGATTCATACCTACGTAGGAGGCTCCTTCACTTTGATACGAATTGCTCCTAATTTGAACCACGTGATCTTCCTCGCTATCTCCCGGAACTGGTAACAGCGTGTGGGCGTGTCACGATATTCAGGACCTATATGGAGGAAGAAGCGAAGAATACACACAAAAAACAAACTCTAGAAATGTAGCATTTTTGTGGTCTCACGACACTCTAATTTTTTTTCTTCTTTTGTTTGCTTTTTCTTTTGCTGTGTCTCACGAACTCTTTTCACTACTCTCTTTCAAAGTAATCTTATATTACTTTTTATTTGTTGTGTCATGTTTTTCATTCGGTTATGCTTTGTATTTCTTTTAAAATTATATATCTCATATATCTTTTTAAAAAACAAAACCGAATACTATTTGATTTTTAAAAAACAAAGATATCTTATATCTTTTTAAAATAATTAAATATTTATTTTTGAATTCAAACATTTTAAATTCAATTTCAAATATTTAATTTAATAAAATAAAATAATCATATTATCTTATTTTATTCAAAATCAAATATCAACTAACACCCTCCATTTAGTGATTAACAACATAATTAAATAATCTTATTATTTAATTTATTTAATCACCATTATTCATTAATTAAATAATCTCATTATTCAATTAATTCCCGAATAAATACGTGTCACTTTCGTAACACAATTAATTGGACAATCCAATTAATTAACCGTGACCCTTGTTACCTAAATCGATCGGGCTAGCAAGGGGACCTAATGGACCCACGGTATTTTGAGCTCCAATAATCCTTATAAATTATTAATTAAACTCTTTAATTAATATTTCATAATTATTAACTTCGGTGTTATTCCACTAAAAACTCGAAGCTGCACTCTCTCAACTGTAGACGTTTTTACACAAACCAATAACTTTCGGTGTCCATCGATATAGCTATTACATATGGTATAATCCTCCACAAGTAGTTCATAATTAGAGCTGGGTCATAATGTCCGTTATACCCCTCTAATCATATCTTTCCATTAAGTACCATTGATTCACCAATGAACAATAAATCACACATTCCTTACGGAATTAGGAGAGCGCTCGTATTGTTCAAGCCCCGAATCAACCCTTAAGGGAACTACCATCTACTTCTCACAAGAAGGAGTGGATTCCACTATTGTGTACAAACCTTCCCAGCCACAAGCCAAACCGCGATCCTAACATACGGAGTATATTGATCGGGAATGCAACTCCGACCTCACCCATGGTATATCAAAGACCACGATCTAACCTGAAGGAGTCGATAAGACACTCAGGATTAAGATCACCCACATATAGCCATCATTAGTTGATATATATGAATCTCATCGTTAAACGGATCTTAGTGAGAAATTCATATAGATCATGGCCCAGTCCTATATGATCACATCATACAAGGTGCCTCCATTCTCATATCTACATATGAATGATCCAGGATAGGATCACCGTATACTACTAAATGGACCGCAGCTGTAGATTAACCACAAATAAAGTACCCAGCTTTATTTGCTATCTACGGACTCTTTAGATTGCTCATTTCAAACTGAATCCATCTATATATGACACTCATATACTCAGTTCGAAATTACATCTGACAATTTTGGATGTTAAGTGCACATGTTATATAAAGTATGACACAAAATGAATGAATATACTACTTCTTTTATTTATGTTCAAATTACATTTACATATTACAAGCTTTAGGGCAAAAATCCCAACAATCTCCCACTTGCACTAAAGCATGTGAGTCATGTCTCGTAACCCTAGACCTTCTAGGTGACCTTCAAACACTTTAGCAGGTAAGGTCTTCGTAAATGGATCAGCATGATTGTCTTGTGAGGCTATCTTGGTGACGATCACATCTCCTCTCTGCACTATCTCTCTAATGAGATGATACTTTCTCTCTATATGCTTCCCTCTCTTGTGGCTTCTTGGTTCTTTGGAATTAGCCACAACACCACTGTTATCACAATAAAGTGTGATGAGCTTATCCAGATCTGGAACAACTTCCAGATCACTCAAGAACTTACGGAGCCAAACAGCTTCTTTAGCAGCTTCTTTAGCAGCTTCACAAGCGGCTACATATTCGGCTTCCATGGTGGAGTTAGCAATACAAGATTGTTTTATACTTCTCCACACAATGGCTCCACCACATATGGTGAATACTGATCCAGACGTGGATTTTTTAGAATCCCTATCTGACTGAAAATCAGAATCTGTGTATCTTAACGGGATCAAATCATGTCTGAAATACACTAGCATATAATTTCTTGTTCTCCGAAGATACTTGAGAATAGTCTTAACAGCAACCCAATGATCTAATCCTGGGTTGGACTGGTACCTGCTGACTACTCTCACTGCATAGCAGATGTCCGGTCTCGTGCATAACATAGCATACATGAGACTACCTACTGCTGATGTATATGGCACACGTCTCATATCATCAACTTCTTGAGGTGTCTTAGGACATTGTTCCTTAGACAAGTGAACCCCATGTCTAGAAGGTAAATTACCTTTCTTGGAGTTCTGCATCGAAAATCGTATAAGAATCTTGTCGATATATGATGCATGAGACAATGCTATGAGTTTGTTCTTACGATCCCTTATAAGTTGGATCCCTAGAACATAACTCGCACCTCCCAAATCTTTCATTTGGAATTGGCTAGCCAGCCAGCCCTTTACATCAGACAACACTCCTATATCATTCCCAATGAGTAGGATGTCATCTACGTATAGGACCAAGAAAACTAATTTCTTGTCAATGATGCGCTTGTAGAAACAAGGCTCATCAACGTTTTGCTCGAAGCCATAGGTTTTGATCGCATCATCAAACCTTATGTTCCAAGATCTAGATGCTTGCTTAAGTCCATAAATGGACCTTTGCAACTTGCAAACCTTTTGCTCTTGATCTGGAGACACAAATCCCTCTGGTTGCATCATGTATATGCTTTCATCAAAATTGTCATTCAAGAATGCAGTCTTGACGTCCATTTGCCAAATTTCGTAATCTAAATAGGCAGCAATGGATAAGAGAATCTGAATAGACTTAAACATGGCTACTGGCGAGAAGGTCTCTTCATAATCGACCCCATCTTTCTGGGTATAACCCTTGGCCACTAGCCTTGCCTTGAAGGTCTCTACCTTCCCGTCTACTCCTCTCTTCCTCTTGTAGATCCACTTACATCCTATGGGGTTTACCCCATTCGGTAAGTCTACAAGTTCCCAGACTGAGTTAGAGTACATAGACTCCATCTCGAGATTCATGGCTTTTAGCCATTCCTCTTTATCAGGATCTTCCATTGCATTCTTATATGTCAATGGATCATCCACACTATCAGCAGAGACAAGATCTTGTCCCTCACTTACACCCAAATAACGTTCAGGCTGTCTCACAACCCTCTCACTACGTCTAGGTGGTAGTGTATCCTGACTACGAATTATCTAACGTTCAGATGTTAATGGATTAACAACTCTAGTTGACTGAGTACTGGTCTCATCAGGCTCCAACTCATTTAATACAATTTTAGAACGAGGTTTATGATCACTTATATAGTTATCCTCAAGAAACGTTGCATTTGTCGATACAAATACTTTGTTATCTTCAGGACTATAGAAGTATCCACCTCTGGTCTCCTTGGAGTATCCTACAAACAAGCAGATCACAGACTTGGGATCTAGCTTTCCAGTTCCGTTCTTCAGCACGTGTGCTAGACACCCTCATATGCGAAAATGTCATAAACTAGCTTTACGACCATTCCACAACTCTAGGGGAGTTTTAGGAACAGATTTGGATGGCACTACATTCAAAATGTATGCCGCTTTTTGTAACGCATATCCCCAAAAAGAATTTGGTAATGGTGAGAAACTAATCATAGATCTCACCATTTCCATTAGGGTTCTATTTCTCCTCTCTGCGACACCATTCTGCTGAGGTGTATCAGGAGCTGTGAGTTGGGACATTATCCCATACTCGACCATAAAGTCTTCAAACTCTTGGTCAAGGTACTCACCTCCACGATCTGATCGTAGAGACTTGATAGTCTTTCCTAACTGGTTCTCAACTTCAGCTCGGAATTCTTTGAACTTTTCAAATGTTTCCGACTTCTGTTGCATTAGGTAGACATATTCGTATCTCGAGTAGTCATCTATAAAGATGACATAATACACATAACCACCCCTTGCTTTAACATTCATTGGTCCACAGACGTCTGAATGTATAAGCTCTAGTGGTTGTTTAGCTCTAAGCCCTTTTTCAGTAAAAGGTCTCTTAGTCATCTTTCCTTCCAGACAAGATTCACAAACAGGTAAGGTGCTAACCTTTAACTCATTTAAAGATCCGCTTTTTACTAGTCTGTTTATCCGGTCAAGGTTAATATGTCCAAGCCTTAAATGCCAGAGATACGTTTCATTTTCTGGAGAAATCTTATGTCGTTTAGTTTTTGGTTTTTCAACTTTAAACATTTCGGTGTTGAGCAGTGTTGTATGCATTAACGGTCTTAATACATACAAATTGTTTTCATTAATTCCTGAACAAATATTCAGACAATTCTTTGCAATAACAACTGATTTATTATCAAAAGAAACAGAATATAATTGTTCTAAAAACTTAGAAACGGAAATTAAATTCCGTGTAAATCCAGGAATATAAAAAACATTGTTCAATAATAAAAAACTATTATTACAAAATTGCAATCTTATTGCTCCCACTGCTTTGGCCGACACGACATCCCCCGACCCTACACGCATAGAGAAGGCTCCCTCCTCTAGCTGTGTCCAAGAATCAGTCCACTGCAAAGAAGAACAAACATGGTTAGTGGCCCCCGAATCAACAATCCAAGGTGAAGAATCATCTTTCACTAAACAAGATTCAAGAACAAGTAAATCATATTTACCTTTCTTCTTTTTCTTGGCTACCTCCTCCAGGTACTGAGGACAGTTCCTCTTCCAGTACCCGACCTTGTTACAATGGAAACATTTTCCTTTGTCTTGGTCGGTGAAGGTGCCTTTCTTTTTGCTTTGGGCTTTCTTGGGTTTGGGCTTACCCTTCGCCTTCCCAGCAGACCTCTTCCTCTTGTTGTTATTGGAGGAAGATGGTTCGGCAACATTTGCCTCACCGGTCTTATTTTTGCTGTCCTTAGTCAAGGACTCAAAAGTAGCGAGCTCATTGAGCAACTGTGTGAGACTAAACTTTAACTTGTTCATCTCGTAGTTGTTCTTGAACTGATCGAAACTCTTCGGAAGAGTCGTCAGTATGATGCTCACTTGACTGGGTTCATCAATGGCCCCGCCATTGACTTCTGCCGTGTTGAAGTAGGACATCATGCTCAGGACATGTTCCCGAACTGATGTACCTTCCTTCATGCGAGCGAGCATAGCGGAACGAACAGCTTCGTGTCGCTTTTGCTCGGAGGGCTGCCCGAACATAGCTTGCAATGACTCCATAATTTCGAATGCTATAGTCATTGCTTCGTGCTTTGTGACAAGCACGTCTGTTATAGAAGCTAACAGATATGTTCGGGCCTTCTCATCAGATGAGACCCATCGCTGGTATGCCTCACGAACAGTTCGTGTGGCATTGGCAGTAGGCACCCAAGGACATTCCTCCGTAAGCACAAACTTGAGGTCTTTGGTGACCAGTATTGCATTAATGTTAAGTTTCCATTTTGTGTAGTTATCACCAGTTAATTTATCGTTTGCAAGTATTTGTAATAGTGCAGATGACATCGCTGAAAAAACATAAATTAAGGATTCATTCAGTCATACATTCTAAACATGTGCGAATGTTCGGCATAAAATTAAACATGATGCATGAAAATGTTTAATGAACAAGAACAACCCTAAAAACAATGTTTCTATGCCACGAAAATCCAATATGCCACGACAATCCAACAGCAAGTGCCGCCTTAGGGTCGGTCAAATTCTTACATGTTGGATCGAGACCTTCTCAGTCAAAGGATATACCAGAATAACTCTTATGCCAATATCATTCAACCATCGTTTATTAGGTCAGGTTTTTAATTAACCAATTTAATTAAAACCTTGTGAGTGTAACCCATCATTTCAGATCTCAAGAGCTTAACTCGAGAATTGTCGCCTTAGGGTCGATCAATCCCGAAATCCCCTCCGAAATCCTATCTGTTAGGAAGTCAACCTTGGTATTGATTCTTATGGAAACCCTCCTTATGGAGGACGAAACCAAAGCCGTCACCAGGCCCCACTCGAATCTCACGGTGTTGAACTAATGATGGAGACCGCGGGATATAATGTCATATATCCCTCTCCCACTCACTATTTTATATTAAGGGTTTGCTATTAATATTAATGCACCTAGATTAAACTAGATTAACGGCTAATTTTAATCTAAGCGTCAAGTGCATTAATCACAAATTATTAGAATCCTATTCCAATAACTAATAAACTAAATTGATTTTTAACACTTAAAAATCTAGTTCATTAGTGATAATTCAAATCTATGTAAACTGTTTACTAAGACTATAATTATTATTAAATATGTATTTACCAAGTTTTAACTATTAAAACTAAACACATTATTTAGGTCCATTTATTATTAGGAGCTTAATCAAATTAATCCTAATATATATTAAGGACCCTACTAATCTAAGTATTAAAACTCTTTAATAAAAAGATTAGTAATTAATGAGATTTACCAAGTTTTTACTCCTAAAAAACTAATCCTATTAAAAATAGCCAATTATGTGAATAACTCATTTTAATCAAATTAAACACATAATATAGATGGCTATAATGCATGTATGATATATCAACATATATATATATATATATATATATATATATATAGGCACAACTAATTTAAATGACATGTATATGCATGGTAATGCTTAATCATCAAATAATTAAAACATACATGAGTTGACCAAGTGTTGTGGATTATTTAATCTAAAAATTGGAATCTAATTACAAAAAATATTCCCAAGGCATCCCTTGGTCTTCTTGTAATTTCCAAGACTTCCAATCTCTTCAGGTCATATGCGCTGGTAGCATGCGTGGGTAAGCATCGCTGGTCTGGATGCGCGCATGTAGTGGAGCGCTGGTCATGCATGCGCTGGTCTGGTGGAGCGTTGGTCTGGATGCGCGCATGTAGTGGAGTGCTGGTCTGCGCTGCGTTCAGTCTTTGTCAACCACCAGGTGCCATTTCATGCGATTACACATTTTTGTTTTTTTTTTAATAATACAACAGTAAAATAAAAAAATATTATACAACCCAGAAACACTCTAAATCCACAACACCATAAAAATTTACGATCAACGTTGTTTTTAAATTAAACAATTTAATTAAAAAACATCATACACTCATCAAAAAAAAATATGTGCCTACACATTCATACATATCAGGAGTAATCGAATTCGATTATACTGTACAAAAATTGGCTTTGATACCAATTGTTGGAACCTAGGGTTACATATTGCGCAGCGGAAGGTTTTAAAATTTTTTATGCAATCATTAAACTAACTCATTTGTACTGTAATAATCAAATAAAATAATAAAGTGAAGATGCATACCTACGTAGGAGGCTCCTTCACTTTGATATGAACTGCTCCTGATTTGAACCACATGATCTTCCTCGCTATCTCCCGGAACTGGTAACAGCCTGTGAACGCGTCACGATATTCAGGACCTATATGGAGGAAGAAGAGAAGAATACACATAAAAAACAAACTCTAGAAGTGTAGCATTTTTGTGGTCTCACCACACTCTAATATTTTTTCTTCTTTTGATTGTTTTTTCTTTTGCTGTGTCTCACAAACTCTTTTCACTTCTCTCTTTCAAAGTAATCTTATATTACTTTTTATTTGTTGTGTCATATTTTTCATTCGGTTATGCTTTGTATTTCTTTTAAAATTATATATCTCATATATCGTTTTAAAAAACAAAACCGAATACTATTTGATTTTTAAAAAACAAAGATATCTTATATCTTTTTAAAATAATTAAATATTTATTTTTGAATTCAAACATTTTAAATTTAATTTCAAATATTTAATTTAATAAAATAAAATAATCATATTATCTTATTTTATTCAAAATCAAATATCAACTAACACCCTCCATTTAGTGATTAACAACATAATTAAATAATCTTATTATTTAATTTATTTAATCACCATTATTCATTAATTAAATAATCTCATTATTCAATTAATTCCCGAATAAATACGTGTCACTTTCGTAACACAATTAATTGGACAATCCAATTAATTAACCGTGACCCTTGTTACCTAAATCGATCGGGCTAGCAAGGGGACCTAATGGACCCATGGTATTTTGAGCTCCAATAATCCTTAGAAATTATTAATTAAACTCTTTAATTAATATTTCATGATTATTAACTTCGGTGTTATTCCACTAAAAACCCGAAGCTGCACTCTCTCAACTGTAGACGTTTTTACACAAACCAATAACTCTCGGTGTCCATCGATATAGCTATTACATATGGTATAATCCTCGACAAGTAGTTCATAATTAGAGCTGGGTCATAATGTCCGTTATACCCCTCTAATCATATCTTTCCATTAAATACCATTGATTTTCTAATGAACAATAAATCCTACATTCCTTACGGAATTAGGAGAGCGCGCATATTGTTCAAGCCCCGAATCAACCCTTAAGGGAACTACCATCTACTTCTCACAAGAAGGAGTGGATTCTACTATTGTGTACAAACCTTCCCAGCCACAAGTCAAACCGCGATCCCAACATACGGAGTATATTGATCGGGAATGCAACTCCGACCTCACCCATGGTATATCAAAGACCACGATCTAACCTGAAGGAGTCGATAAGACACTCAGGATTAAGATCACCCACATATAGCCATCATTAGTTGATATATATGAATCTCATCGTTAAACGGATCTTAGTGAGAAATTCATATAGATCATGGCCTAGTCCTATATGATCACATCATACAAGGTGCCTCCATTCTCATATCTACATATGAATGATCCAGGATAGGATCACCGTACACTACGAAATGGACCGCGGCTGTAGATTAACCACAAATAAAGTACCCAGCTTTATTTGCTATCTACGGACTCTTTAGATTGCTCGTTTCAAACTGAATCCATCTATATATGACACTCATATACTCAGTTCGATATTACATCTGACAATTTTGGATGTTAAGTGTTACATCTGACAATTTTGGATGTTAAGTGCACATGTTATATAAAGTATGACACAAAATGAATGAATATACTACTTCTTTTATTTATGTTCATATTACATTTACATATTACAAGCTTTATGGCAAAAACCCCAACAAGAGACCCAAATAAGATTCTATATGTCACTTGTCATGCATTTGAATCTTGCCTTGAGCCGGAAAATTGTGTTCCGATAAAGCCATATAAGTACGATGAAGATGATACGGCACTTTTGGGTCTTATTCCATTCATTGAATGTAGGTATCCTTTTACCTTTTGTAGAACAGCTAAAGCCTATGGTATATAAAATGGGGGATCTGGAAAAAAAAGTTGGAGCCATTGCATAACTGATGAGATATAATTAGTCATCGAATTCACCATCTGTTCATATTTCATATCTGTTATTACCCCATTAATGATTTCAGAATTTTGTTCCTAAAATGTTTTTTTTGCAGCACATAAGGAACCGATGTCCATGTTCAGACTTCAGAGTACATCTTGAAAAGCCTCAAATCGCTCGGTTTAATTAGCAATATTGTTTTATTTTTGTTTGTTTAATTGTCTTACACTTGTGTAAAATGTGGCACTGTCGATTTGCAGATGTTGCTCGTAATAATCCAGCTGATGTTAGAGCAGTACTACAATCTTATGAAAGAAAAGATATTTTAAAAGTGTTCCTTGAACGTTCTAAAGATGATAAGAGGTCAAGTATATTCACGCATTTTTGGATTGTTGAACTTAATTAGTGAGCCTTAATGAAAATGATTTTTCGCCATCTTTATGCTTTTGTAAATTCATCTTAATGTAGATTAGGAATCTCTTAAGAAAATTGTATTGGCAGTTTAAGATTATTTGTATGACACTTTAATCTGGTCAGACAACGATGCAGGTGGATACAAGAACAAAGGAAGTAGCAAAAGCTGTTGAGGTCAGAATTTTGTAAAATGCAGTTTGAAGATAATTGTGAGATTCAAAGTAGTACTCAATGGAGGAAGAAACAAATGAATGAATATAAGATGACAACATTGTAGAATTTATCAAGCTTTTTTTTTTCTCCTTCCAAGTCAATGCCACTTTCTTCAAACGGACTATTCTTTGTGGCATTCTTTTTCCAACTTCATTCCTACTAAAATCTATGATGAGATTTTGTAATTCTTAGAACTATTTGACACCATAGTTTTTTTTTTTTTTTAACTTCTTTTATAATTTAACAAAGTAATTCTTTGGTCAAAGTAAGTTTGCATTGGTTTTGTTTTATATAAACTTCTTCGGATCATAATATTAAAAAGGTTGGGTTCGGGTTTGTCTCTCAAAACTCATTAAAACCTATGACCCATCCAGTAAGTTTAATGAAAATATTATAATTATTTTACATCTAATTTGTACCTACAAAATAAAATACATTTAGTAAATTGATTAATAAAAAAGTTTAAACAACCCTAAAATTTCCTAAATTTATTAATAAAAAAGTTTGTAAACCCTAAACAACTAAGAACTAACCTATAAACCAATATTTTTTCTTCGATTCTTATCTTCTGATAAATATTGAAATTAAAATTATATTTGTGATATTTGTATTCAAATATTTATAAATTTTTTTCTTCTTATTTGTACAATTAAAATTGTTAAATACTAGAAGTAATATAAAAAAAATAACATGTTAGGTTTTGGGTTACCCATTAAATTAGCAAATGAGTTTAGGTTTACATTTTAAAACGGGTGAACTTTAAAACTAACCATAAAATTAGTGGGTTTATTGTTTTTACCAAGATTAGTATTTTTATTGTTTTTACCAAAATTTCCACAATTGGGACAAAATTGCCCTTCAGTCGAAATGAAAAAAAAAAGGTCAGAAGTTTGAAACAAAAGGAAGTTACAAGGCAAAGTAAAAGTAAAAACCAAAACCTTCACCGTTTGAAACAAAAAACGAAGAGAGAGCAGAGTTCCAGTCGTCAAGATTCGACGACGAGCAACAAGGGACGACGAAGAAGACAACCAAGACCCGACGACGACGAGCAACATCAGACGACAAAGAAGACGATGAAGACTCAAGGACGACGACGGTGAAGACGACGAGACGGTCAAGACCCGACCCGACCACGATATAGAGACGACGGAGCCGGCGAGATACGCCGAGGAGCAAGACCCGACCTGACCCTGGTTGATTCGAATCACCGGCGTGTTCGACGGCGTCGTGGAAGAAAGGAAAAGGTTTGGGCTTCCTCTTTGCATTTGATTTTAGGGTTTCCTTTAATTTGTAATTTTGGTTGCATTTGTGCATTTGAGATGGAGTTGATTTTGGTGTGGAATTTGATTTCGAAATTGATTTTGAATTTGATTTGGATTTTGATTTGAGTTTATTTTGATTTATAAACCCGACCCGTACGTATCAATATTTCAATTTGATTGTCCCGTTCTCTGTTTTCTCTGTGTCGTGGGTGTAACTGACTGGTGTGGTGCCTTATCTGTTTGTTCGTATGTTTTCTGTGTTCTGTGTCATGCCTTTTCCTGTTTGTGTTGTTTCGGTTTTGTGGTGGTTGGGTGTTGTTTTTGTCTCTATGGTTTTGATACGGGGAACAGAAGTCTGATGTTTCTCTGTTTCTTTCTTTGTGAATATAGTTGCTTTTGAAAATGCAACTATATGGTGTGTTTAATTGGGCATGAATGGTGTGTTTAATTGATGTAACATAGTGTTGTGTGTTTAATTGGGTACGTCTGGTGTGTTTAATTGGGTCTGGCTGGTGTGTTTAATTCATGAAAAAATTGTCCATTCAATAAGTTGTTGTGAACTGGTGTGTTTAAACGATGTGAACCAGTGTGTTTAATTCATGACATATGGTGTGTTTAATTGATGTACCATAGTGCTGTGTGTGTTTAATTGGTTAGGCCTGGTGTGTTTAATTCGGTCGGCCTGGTGTGTTTAATTCATGAAAAAGTTGTCCATTCCAGAAGTTGTTGTGAACTGGTGTGTTTAAATGATGTGAACCAGTGCGTTTAATTATTGTGAAACAGTGTGTTTAATTGATGTGAACTGGTGTGTTTAATTAATGTAACATAGTGTTGTGTGTGTTTAATTGTTTGTGCCTGGTGTGTTTACTTAATTGAACCCAACATATTTGAATTATGCAGATGGAAAACGACAACGACCAGTATTTGAAGGTTGAAAGAAAAAAATGGAATCAAGAAGCACTGATCAATGTCGGATGTAGGTTGAAGAACATAGCTACAATAGAGGATATCTTACGGAAGGAAGGAAAGCACCAGGAATTCATATCAAGTTGTTTCAAGCAATTCCACGACTTCCTAAAAACCTGGTTGTTCTCAGCTCAGATTGTGCACGCTTTACTGTTGAGGGAAATTAAGATAGCCGGTGCAACAGAGAACGAACTGTTTATTTCAGTAGGTGGTAAGAAGGCAAGATTTGGACAGAGGGAATTTTGTTTGGTCACCGGTCTACGGTTCGGTGAACTTTCAGACATAATAAACAAGACGTATGTGGCAAATCCAGAAGGCATCCAGAAAAGATATTGGCCTGGAGAAGAAGGTGAAGATTTGAAATTAGCCACCGTGTATGATCGGTTTTTAAAGCGTAACTTCCTGGAGGCCGATGATTCGTTGAAGATGGCACTTTTGTTGATAGCAAACAATGTTTTGTTTGGTCAACCATATGATAAAAAAGTCACCAATTGGCTTTTTAATTTAGTTGATAATTTGGAAGCTTTCAATTCGTTTGTATGGGGCCATTACGTATTCAAGATGACGATGCACTACTTGAGGCACGGATTTCGGTCTAGAAACACCAAAAAAGGGTATGGCAAGGTTAGATACCGGTTATACGGTTTCCCGTGGGCTGTTGAGGTTAGTTATGATTACTTAATTTTTTTATTTAATATTGCCTTTTAGATTACAAGTTATTAATCTTTATTGTCATAACCTATTATTTTTAGGTATGGGGGATGAAGGCTGTGGAATCTTTGATCAATGGGTTTGGCATGAGATTACAAGATACAATGCCTAGGATGAGGCGTTGGACGATGCATAAGAGGCCTCGAAATTTTGTGCAAACAATTTCAGATCTCGAAGATAATATTCGTAGTGGGAAGGTGAGTTATTTGAATACACACATATAATTATTAAATTGTTTACAACATTTTAGACCATTAAATATTATTACATTATTACAGGCTCATGTTTTGGAGGTATTGGAGGCAACAGATGATGAGGCTCAAACTGATTACTGGGTCGGAGTTGATTGCGATATGTCGGAGGGTCCACAATTTATACCTCTGGTGGAAATGGAAATGAAGGAAAAGACTGAAGTGTTGGGCGAGGGGGATGATGGTGGTGATGGAGCACCAACGGAAAAAATATCATTGAAGCGGAAGGCACGAAAGAAGAAGAAAAAGACATCAGTGAAGAAGAAGCAGAGGAAAACAGTCCCAATCACTAGGCTTAATGATGAAGAAGACTTTACACCAGGATATACAGCTACCCCTGCTGAAGACTTTACACCAGGGTATACACCTACCCCTCTTGAAGACTTTACACCAGGGTATACACCTACCCCTCACCCACTGCATCCACCTCAGTTATCCTTTAGGCAACCTCCCCCACCTATTGTAAGTACAGTAGAATGATGGTTTTTTTTAATTTTATGTTAATATTTTTTTATTATTATTCATAACGAAACTAAAACACGTGCATACTCTAAATGTAAACCTTAAGGAGGTGATAGGATAGCTGAATTGTTGAAGGCGATGAAGGAACTTCCAGATATGTTGGAAAATGTTGTAAAACAAGAGGTCGCGCAGCTTCCGGGTGTGCTTAAAGGCCTCATGCAGGAGATAAAGTCGACCCGTGGTCAAAGCAACTAGGAGGTATTCCACTTGTGTTTTATGTATAAATGTTATATGTGTTATTGGTGCGAATATTTGTGAATACGATTCTTGCATGTTGTAGGCACCTTTGAACGATGTTAGAGATCAGAGCTTGCATGTCGCGAAGGATGTGGATGCCACGGTTTCAACTGAGCAGGAGATGGCTCCCTCAGCGGAGAAGGTGGTGACTCCTTCAGCGGAGAAGGTGGCTTGTGGTCCAGTGATTGTAAGTGGAGATCTTAGGGGTGATTACAACTATGCTGCGGAGGAGGATCGATCGATCCGGGTTAGGCTCCGATCCGCTTACTGCATATCTCAATTTATTGACCCGACACGGGCATCTGCGACGAAACGTGAACAAGACAAGGGCAAATATGAGGCATTCAAAAGGAAACTAAAACCAGCCAGGTAAGTTGTTGTAAATGTAGTATTTTAGATGCTTCATTTTTTCATGAACCAAATTACAACGATTTTTTTGTTTACGTTGACTGCAGACGGAACGTGGGAACGGAGGAGTCCGTTGATAAGTCATTTTTTTTGGAATTGGAGGATCTGAAGAAATGGTTGTCCACTTATGTAAGTATAAATTTTACTCATTGTTTGTTTATCTTTGTGTTCGTTATGTTGATTGTGTTTTCATATACAGCACATTGATGCATACATGAGCTTGTTGGCGAAAAGACGTGAATCAGACCCGGAGAACCACAGACATAGCATAATTCTTATGTCTTCTGAATTTTTTGTAAGTTCGATAATTTGTTTTTGTCTAGTTTTGGAATCTATGATTGCAATTGTCATTGATTAATATCTCCTGTTTGTGGCAGGCAAAACTGAATGTGGAATGGAAAAGGATAATTGAGGCGGACAACGAAGCCGAATCTTCTTTCGATGCACTTGGTTACGAATGTCCGCCGGATTGGATTGATTACGGTTGTGGTAACAGACCAGGATGGGGACAGCCATGGTGGTTGTATACACAAGTGAGTTATATACAAGTTTTAATTTTTATATTGGTTAGGCATGTTATTATATGTACTGACTGTGTATACAACCATGGTGGCTGTTTTTATATGTAGTTGTGTGTTCCGTGTTGTGTTGGGGAACCCGACGGCCATTGGATTTTATGCAAGGTCGATCTACTTGACTGGCACATTTCCATATTTGATCCGATTGGAGCAAAGAAAAAGAACATTCAAGTTGAGCGTTTCAGTCAATTAATGCCTCTAAGGAGACTGCTACCAAGTATTATGAACAGATGTGGTTTCTTTTCAAATAGGAGTGAAAAACCACGAGGAAGTATGTTCACTGTTGGTGTATCGAGCAATCAAAAGATTTCGCAACAGGTCGACAAATTCAGTTGTGGAGTATTTATATACAAGTATGCTGAGATGGCAATTGTGAAGAAGGCTGACTGGAACTGGGGACAAAAGGAAATGTCTGACTTCAGAAAAGAAGTTGCATTCGAGATATTTAATAATAGTGTGACATACAAGTCTCCCATAGATTTGTAGCCAGGTTAGAATTTCACTCTAGCTTTTTCGGTTATACATTCTTTCTTTTTATAAGAAATAATGTTCTTTCTTTTTATATGTTGCACAGAGGTTGATACTCATACCATGGACGCCTGCTGCAGCCTGGAAAAACTAGATGGTAGTGATGTCTACATAGTGGATGTTTTCTTTTGGATGTTTTGTTCATTTATATAACAGATTTTGAAATTAAAATTAGTGGCTGGTGCTATAAGTAGAATACATTAACATGTCCATCGTTGGGATGATGGCAAAATGTTGAAATTTGTTGTTGTAGGTTGGTTTTGGATTATGATATGTTATATGTTTATGAATATCAATTTCAGTGGGCAAGTGGGATAGGATAAATGATTGTCTCTAATTTTTTGTTGATGAGTATAGCTTTTGTTGTGTTCAAAGGATAAAGGTTCGATGTGTTTAATCGTTGCACACTGGTGTGTTTAGTCATATAAAGCAGGTGTGTTTAATTGTTGCACACTGGTGTGTTTATTTGTTGCATACTGGTGTGTTTAATCGTATAAAGCATGTGTGTTTAATTGTATAAAGCAGGTGTGTTTAATTGTTGCACACTGGTGTGTTTATTTGTTGCACACTGGTGTGTTTAATCGAATAAAACATGTGTGTTTAATCGTATAAAACAGGTGTGTTTAATCGTATAAAGCAGGTGTGTTTAATCGTATAAAGCAGGTGTGTTTAATTGTTGCACACTGGTGTGTTTAATCGTATGATGCAGGTGTGTTTAATCGTACAAAGCTGGTGTGTTTAATCGTACAAAGCTAGTGTGTTTAATCGACTAACACTGGTGTGTTAATCGTACAAAGCTGGTGTGTTTAATCGTATAACACTGGTGTGTTTAATCGTATAAAGCTGGTGTGTTTAATCATATAAAGCTGGTGTGTTTAATCGTACAAAGCTGGTGTGTTTAATCGTACAAAGCTGGTGTGTTTAATCGACTAACACTGGTGTGTTTAATCGACTAACACTGGTGTGTTTAATCGACTAACACTAGTGTGTTTAATCGTATAACACTGATGGGGTTAATCAAATAAAGCTGGTGTATTGATAATAGAGCAACTTGCAAATGTACAAGACAGCAACCTTCTAAACTTTCACCCTCTTTTGATTCATTACAAAATATGCAAATTACAAGTACACAATTTAATCATGTCAGCAATCTTCTCTACTTTCACCCTTACTTTAGCCAACTGCTTCTTCTGTAACTTTTGGGGTCCATGCAATGCCTTTGATTTATTTGCATGCTTAAACATTGCTGTAAACAGAGAACTACAAGTCTCCAATGGATATTAAACATAAAATTAGTGACTTTCTCATATCATAATATGCACAAAAATCGTATAAATTTACTATAAAAAAATGTCGAACAGTTGTTCAACAATACATTAAAAAAAACTGATTATTTATAGCTTTATATCCAAACTTTTCAGATATGGAATTAATATGGGAGCATACCTCATTCAACATCATTGTCTGGATCCGTAGGGTTATCATATGGCCGTGTTGGACATGTCCTTATGTTGTGTCCCTCTTGTCCACATGACTTGCACTTACGACGTCGTGGCGGTGGTGGATCTGTCTCTGGGTCCGGGACATTGCCTAAATGTCCACCCGGGGGGTTTGAACAATTTTGTCTGTTGTGGCCAGATTTCTTGCATATAGTACAGTACCTAGTCCTACGACCATGCTCTCCTGCAGATGGAACCCTATTCTTTCTCGGCCTACCGGCTTGAGGTCGCCACTCGGTTGGAAGAACAACTTCGGAACGTACTTCTTCAGGAGTATTCCATTCGCTTGGGTGTCCAACGGGAAAGATGACACCGGAATAGCTTTCCAACCAGGTGCTTGTTTTGTAGAAATCAGAACAGAAGTCTCCTAATTTTTTCTTACAAAACCTACAAAGACAGTCAAACAAATATCATTATGTTTAATCAGTATGATTGCAAATGTTTAGAAATATTAGGAGAATTTATACCTTATAGCAGCTAATGCATGACAACAAGGCAGTAAGTCATTCTGAAATTCCCTACAACTACAAGTCTTCTCAGCTAGGTTTACTAACCCATCTTTCTCACCATCCTTCATATTGAAATTTACATGATCTATTGGGCGCACCGTGTACTTATGTGAATTTTCATTCTTTTTGGTTAATTTCTCGGTAGCCCACCGAGACAATTGTGTTGTATTTTTAGATGCGGCATCACGACGTTCATGAAACCATTTTTGCATCATATCTCTAATGTACTCAACCAACGTTGTTATTGGCAATTGACGTGCGTACCGCAAACAATTGTTCATGCACTCCATGATGTTCGAAGTCATCCCCCGATAACGCCGAACCGGACAATACGCACGAGACCATCTATGAGGCCCAACTCTCATTAGATATTCAAAAGCTCGCCTGTTTACACGGCTCAACTCCTGCATCTTCTCCAAAAACTCTGATTTTCGATATGCCCTTGAAGCTTCACGGAACAAATTGCATACAACTTGGCTTTTGAATCTGTTCTTTAGGTTCATATTCATATGAAAACCACAAAGGCCATGTGTTATTTCAGGGTACTCTTTACCCATTGCTACTTTGATTGCCGGACTGCGATCAGAAATGATGATACAATTCGCAGGACAGTCTATCCCCTTTTTCAACTCCTTTAAAAACCAAATCTATGAATCCTTGCATTCAACATCACCCCATCCATAAGCTAGAGGGAACACCTGATTGTTTGCATCTTGGCACGCTGCAATAAACATGACACCACCAAACTTACCCTTCAAATGAGTTGCATCAATGCAAATTGCAAGTCGGATGGAGGTCTGAAACCCAACAACTGAAGCACTGAGAGCAATAAACAAATATTCAAATTTTTTTTCCACCGTCTGTCTTAATTTCTGTTACAGTACCAGGATTCACACACTTCAATTGGTGGCAGTATGCAGGCAACAACTGATATGAAAGATCAGGAGGACCAAAAACGTTTTGTTCAGCAAGTTCTTTTTACCTCAGTGCCTTTGAATAGAGCAAACCAAGTCCATGTTCCACTTGCATGTCAGCCATGATTTCTTTTGGTTTCAATGATCGACCACTAACTGCAAGTTTCGGTGAAAGTATTTCACCAATAAGCCATGCGCTGGCTTGACGGTAACGGTTGTGCAAATCATCAATTGTACAACTATGATCTTCCTCAAATATCCGAACTATCCAATAATTTCCACCTTCCATCTTAACCGCACGGAATTTAAATTTGCACTCGGGATCCTTGCAGCCAACTTCATATCTAGCCGTGCATGACCTTGTAACACGGATTTCAAAATTCTCCTTCAGCGCGTAACTAAGCAACGCTCTCTTCAAACCTTTTTTGCTTTCGAACATCCCACCTTTGGATAAGCGGTTACATGAACTAGATTCCTCTGTTCTAACTAGTTCGAAAGAGTAGTTTGAAGCTCCAGGAATAATCCAAGGTTGGGAGACTGCAGTTCCGGACCTATCACCAACATTAATGGCATCATCTTCAAATGTTTCTCGACTTGGACCAGCAAAAACCGGTGGAACAGACCCTCTACGACCATCATCTGTTGGATCCGAACCCATTCCATGGTAATGTGCGGGCTCATCATTCATACCATCACGACTTCCACCGTGACCAATGCAATCTTCATCGAAATCATCTAATCCATACTCACTATGGGGATTGTACTCTGGGATCGATCTCTCATCCTCATTGTAAGGTTCTGCCAACACTTCGTTAATGGTTGGGTCATCAGAAATTACAGGGTTCACACTCGGGATCTCAAAAGCATGGTCTGTTGTTGGTATAGAAGCCAAAATGTTGTTGCTTCCACCGCCAGATTGAAACTGTGCCGCCAATTGCTGTAAAAAGCTTTGATAAACAGGCTGAATGGTATGAACACCCATATGACCAGGTTCTGTACTAACTTTCTCAACAACACTAACATACACCTCTGGAACATGTCCTTCATCGCACATCAACATTTCCACATCGTTATCATCTTTAATCTTCGGTCGGGCAGGCCTAAGCCTAACACTGGTATCAACCAAAGTTCTTAACTCAATGGTAAACCTTGTTAAGTCAACATTCGCAACGCCTTGTACCACCCTACACAACTCAGCATATGTCAAATTCCTATGAACCTTAACAAGCTCTGTTTCACCACCCTCATAAAAGTTCCCCACCCATTTTCCACCATAAGAGATTACCAATTTCGTTAGGTTCATTCCTGCATTTCAACCAATCATAATCTCACATTTAAATTTCAATTTATTAAACCAGTCACACATTATACAAGGTGCAACGAATTAAACACACAATGCCAACCCAATTAAACACACAATGGCAAACCAATTAAACACACAAGGGCAAACAAAATTAAACACACCAGGGGTAAACATAATTAAACACACCAGGGTAAACCAAATTAAACACATCAGGGTAAACCAATTAAACACACAAGGGCAAACAAAATTAGACACACCAGGGGTAAACATAATTAAACACACCACGGTAAACAAAATTAAACACACCATCTGCAACCCAATTAAACACACCAGGTGCAACCCAATTAAACACACCACGTGAAACCAAATTAAACACACCAGAGCAAACCAAATTAAACACACCAGGGCAAACGGAATTAAACACACAAGAGCGAACCAAATTAAACCCACCAGGGTAAACAAATTTAAAAACACCACGGGTAAACAAATTTAAACACACCAGGGGTAAACCAATTTAAACACATCAGGGCAAAACCAAATTAAACACACCTACGGCAAACCCAATTAAACACACCAGGCTAACCAAATTAAACACACCAAAGCAAATCAATTGAAAATACTGGGTTTCGAATTTCAGATCTGGCGGTGCTGTTATACGTAGAGCCGACAAAGATAGCGGTGTTGTGGCATCGATTGTACATAAATACATAAGGATTACTCAAACATTAGCTTGTCAATAATATATATATAAAAGCTTTTGAATCAAATATTGAACAATGAGGAACACACAAGTGATTTGTGAGCTCAGTCACAGTACCAAATTAATGAATAAATAGAAAGAAGAAACTTGTAGATTGAAGAGAAATTGACAGATACCTGAACAGCAAATCGACAGCAAGAGACAGAGATCTACTGTCGTTTGGTTCAGCGGGAAGCATCAATGGAGGAAGAGGCAGAGTTGTTTCAACAATAGAGGAGATGGAAGAAAGATGGAAATCGTGAGAGGGAAAACATCAAGATCAGCGGCTGCAGGAAGAATGGAGGCATGAGAAGCATCAATGGAGGAAGAGGCAGAGTTGTTTCAACAATGGAGGAGATGGAAGAAAGATGGAAATCGTGAGAGGGAAAGCATCAAGATCAACGGCTGCAGGAAGAATGGAGGCATGAGAGGGAAAAAGATGTGGAGAAAAAGAAGAGAGAAGGGAAAGTTTTCAGACAACAATGAAGTGGTTTAGTTTATCGTGAAACAAAAAGAGAAAAGGGAAACTTTTTAGTCAAAAAATAAAACAAATTTCAAAAATGAATAAATGAAGGGTATATTAGTCTTCACAGTCAAATTCTGGGTAAAAACAATAAAAATACTAATTCTAGGTAAAAACAATAAACCGTCTAATTTTGTGACTAAAAAGACCTATTTACTCTTTTAAATCCCAATATGCTAACGGGTGAGTTTGGGTTGAGTAATAACGGGTGAGACCCATTTATCATTCGACACGTATTCGAACCGATTCGACCTATGCCGGAATTAATATTTTGGTGGGTGATTGGAAAGTCTGTTACCAAAAACCAACCCGATATTTCCTAACACCGACTCCCAAACACTCCCAAATAAACATTCCCTCTCTCTCTCTCTGTCTCTCTCTCTCTCTCGTTAGAAACGCAAACGCAAAACCCTACTACAACCTCAATCAAACAAAAAAAAAACCCAAACACATTAAAAACCTTAAAAATCAAAACTTTTTTTGTTTTTGTTTTCTAAACCATGTCGTCGAATGTTGTAAGATCTCGAATAACTTCGATTTTTTCGAAGAACATTAATAATCGGAAGAGGTTTTTCAACTCCGATGTCGCTTCGGGAGCTTCCAAGAAGGAGCCGATCATAGCCTCCCAGTCGATCATGTCGGATCTCCCGGCTGCAGCTGCGGCAGCGTCGGCGGAAGAGGAGGCTGCGGTGGCGCAAAATGCGGAGCGGAAGTCGCCGTTGAGGTTTCTCACGTACGGAATTGTTGGAGCTCTTACTGGAGCTACTGCTGCTGCTGGTTATGCAACTTATGGTAGAGTAAAGTTTTGTTTTTCATGTTTCTGGAATCAAGTTTTTTTATTTTGATTTGGCTTTTTAGTAACAGGAGAGAAAATTATTGGTGGGATATAAGTTAAATATTATTATTAACATTTTTGGGAGATAAAGTTGTGAATTTTTTTATCGTTATTGCTTGGTGAAGAGTTAGAAGTTCTTGTCAAATGTATTTTTCATGTTCTTGGAAGCAGAGTTTTGATTTTGATTTGGGTTTTTGTCAAATGAGGGAAAATGAATGGTGGGATATGAGTTATATTTTTGTAGGAACAGTTTTGGAAGCAAAAGCTTTGAACTTTCTATTGCTATTACTCTGCAAAATGTTAGATGTGCTTGTTAAATGCAGAACACGATATGGTTTGGTTGATAAGACTCAGGGATGTGTTTTAAGATACGGGGTTGTTTACTGGAAGTGTTTTATTTGCTTTCGGAAGCAAAATTTTGGTATTTTATCAGTTGAAGGTAGCAAGAAAGGTAATATTTGGAGCAATGCTTGTCAAAATCATCTTTTTGGGGGGATTAATTTAAATAAGATTGATTTTATAATTTGGAGTTACAAATAGTTTCTTGGTAACGTTGGTTTCCATTAGTTTCATTTTTTGTTGCTCTTAATTGTAATTTTGATTTTCTTTAGTGTTGTGATCAAATGGTGTGACTAAAGGGACAATGATATGTTTCTTCATTTGTGCCTTTTTTTGATTGATTGGTCTCTTTTTGATAGTGATTTTGTTGCTTTCTGAAACAAAGTTTTGCTTTGGTTTCATCTTTTTGTTGAGATTAGGCAAGAGAAATACCTTATTGAGCAATGTTCATAGAATGTATGTAATATTTTCAAGTAGCTGAGGGCAGAAGTGATATTATAATTAAATTGATACATACCAATATTTCATCTTTTGATAACCATATAACTGCAAAATATTGTTACTGTTTTAATTCATTGGACTTTAAGTGAGTACTTTAGCATATTTTTTTAACTGCCTTTGTTGCCATTTGTTTGTTTAGGTTTTCAAATCATGTAAGGTAATAGATGAGTAAGTTTCAGTGTGTAAATAGTTCATGGTGCTATTTAGCCAAGGTTGACATGACTGTTGTATTAACTGTGGCTGCTTTCCATTTCCCAATCAACAAGAAATCTGAATTTTATTTTAATGGTTATTTGCAGCATACACTTCAGATGAAATAGAGGAAAAGACAAAATCTTTGAGGAAATCAGTGAAATATGATGTCGCAGATGATGCATCTGCTGTTGAGGTAAGTCTGGATTTGAGCTTTGCTTGGTTTGTTTTGCTCTACTTGTACTCTATATTGTTTTTACGTTTTTATAAGCTTCATTTCAAACCATTTAGGTTTGAAGTTTGTTCAAGTAAAAATGGTGTGTAGTCATGTAGATAATCTATTGTACTATAAGAATTGAACAAAAATGGTTTGATGCATCTGCTGTTGAGGTAAGTCTGAATTTGAGCTTTGCTTGGTTTGTTTTGCTGTACTTGTACTCTATATTGTTTTTACATTTTATAAGCTTCATTTCAAGCAATTTAGGTTTAAAGCTTGTTCAAGTAAAAGTGGTGTGTAGATAGTCTATTGTACTATAAGAATTGAACAAACACTTTGTTTCAGAGAGGTATAGAGTTGGTTTAGGTTTTAATAATTTCCGAAATTAAGTATATGTACTGTATAATATATTTCACGTTCACCATACACTTAACTAGGCACTTTGAGTTTGGCTTAACCATCTTCACCATGAATTGAAGAGAATTAACTAGCTGCTTCATTGGATGCTTGATATGTAGCCGAACTTTCTTAATCCTAACGGAAGTGATAAGGATTATGAACTCCTCTTTACTTTGGTCTAACCCAATTCATTGATTGATCGATAAGTCGTAATAGTTTCGTGAAGAAAGATTGATGGATAGGACGATATGTCTGATGGCCAAGCTGACAGATGTGGTTCCTTGCCCCTACATGACTACTCAAAACTTGTTTGACATGTACTTCATTGTGGCCCCAATCCAGTTCTCACTGCACTTACTCGATTTGCATTTTTGATCTGTTGAATTGCTACTTGAGGCAACAAGTTTATTTCTGGTTATTGTCCTCAAAAAAATGCAAGTTCCTTGAGTTTGGATGCCTCAATATATCGTGTGTGTGTGTGCGCACGCGTGTGTTTTGATTAAAAGGGTGATGTGCAGTCTGTGCAAGCATGTTGTGTGACAGTTTTGGGGTTGTTGGGTGTCTATGTAACTTTAGAGTGTCTTATTCTGGCTATACGGTAAATTGCTATTATGTGTTTGATACTTTGAAGGTGAGATGTCAAAGGAGTAACATGCTATCTATCTCTTGTGCAGAAATATCAGAAATTGCTCTACTCTGCTGCAATGACAGGTGAGGTTCCTGGACTTTACCCCAATATGTATTTACGCATATGCATTATTTGCTATGGCATTTTTTCTGTCTTCCTGGAGGTCTTTTCGAGGAAAGATATTTCTGTTTACTACCACAACTAAATTGAGGAAATTTGTTAATGGGGTCAATATAATCATTATTCTGAACAATAGTTGTTATGGATGGGGCAGAATTTGGTTTTGTTGTGAGCTTGTTAATTAATTTGTCATGAAATGCCATAGAGCTAATGAGAAGCAAATTGTTAATGTATACATATACCCTATATATTGCATTGTTGATTCCAAAAACTTTTCTACGATTATTAATGATGTTTGCATTACCTGATTTTTTTTTTCTGTAACATTTCAGTTCCTTCTAAAGCAGTTGAACTTTACTTGGATTTGAGGAGGCTAGTGGAAGACCATGTCCGGGTTAGTGCTATATATATATTTCTCGAAATATCTTTCTTTTCTGTATTTTCAACTTTCGATTTATGTTTATTTTTCTGATAATAAACTTGTTTTCTTATTAGGGCTTTACTGAACCAACTTCTGATAAGCTTCTTCCAGATTTGCATCCTGCAGAGCAACATGTTTTCACACTCGTTCTCGATCTAAATGAGACATTGCTTTTCTCTGACTGGAAGGTAAGGTTATGGAATAGATTCCACCATTCATCACTACGATTTTCACATGCGAGGCTGCGTATCTTGCATAAATTGTTTGGTACTTACATGTTTATCCTTAAATTATGATTTTGGAACAATAGCAATGATATTTGTGATATCCCCTTCTAGAGATGTGATGTAAGTTAGTTTTGGATAGGTTAAACATTATTTTGGAACTGAAAATATATTAAATTTAGGTCATTTCAGGTCAGTACGGTGTAACCTTACTTGTAATGCTAGTGTATAGTGTTGTTATACATCAATTCATTTGTATAACACTTTTTTTTTTTGCAATTGGTTTGCAACTGTTGTATATCAATTGGTTGGGTAATCTGAGGAGCTGAACGACCTTCATCAGTTCCATGAAAATGTAAAGTGGGATTTTATAAATCGATCGAAATTGTCTGAGTTGTTTCAGTCCTTGGAAACTGCAAAATTATATTCCTGCATCTCCTTGTTCTTGTTCTAGAATAAGTCTTTGCATTATACCATTACTCTTGCTGAAATGTGCAGGATTTTGACATACTTTAGTTTTATGTTGTATTTTCCTTTTGGTGTCTAGCGTGACAGAGGCTGGCGAACATTCAAACGACCAGGAGTTGATGCTTTCTTGGACCATATGGCAAAGTTCTACGAAATTGTTGTGTTCTCTGACCAACTGAATATGGTAATACGATTGTTTGCCTTAACGACTACCATTTCTTTGTATTCCGCAAATTATTGGTGTTATCAGGTTTTTTTTTTACTCATTCTCCCCCTTGCTTGTGCAGTATGTTGATCCTGTTTGTGAAAGGTTGGATAAGAACAATTGTATACGGTATAGGCTATCGAGGGGTGCTACTAGGTATCAGGATGGCAAGCATTACAGGGTATGTTTAATTGCTTTTTTGAATTATACAAATCCTTGGGTGCAATAAATTCTTGATCAATTTTAGTACTACTATCTCTATAACATGGAAAAGTGTTGTAACAAGATATTGTTCTTGTTGGCAGGATCTTTCGAAGCTTAATAGAGACCCAAATAAGATTCTATATGTGAGCGGTCATGCATTTGAGTCTTGCCTTCAGCCGGAAAATTGTGTTCCGATAAAGCCATATAAGCTTGAGGAAGATGATACGGCACTTTTGGATCTTATTCCATTCCTTGAATGTAAGTATCTTTTTACCTTTTGTATAACAGCTAAAGCTTATGGTATTGAATGGGGGATTCGGAAAAAAGTTGGAGCCATTGCATAACTGATGAGATATAATTAGTCATAGAATTCACAATCTGTTCATATTGCATATCTGCTATCCCCCCATTCATGATTTGGATTTTTGTTGTAAAACGTTTTTTGCAGCACATAAGGAACCGCTATCCATTTTCAGGGTACACCATGAAAAGCCTCAAGTTGCTCAGCTTGTTTTACTTTTGTTTGTTTAATTATCTTATACTCGTGTAAAATGTGGCACCGATGATTTGCAGATGTTGCTCGTAATAGTCCAGCTGATATCAGAGCAGTACTACAATCTTATGAAAGAAAAGATATTTCAAAAGAGTTCCTTGAACGTTCTAAAGATTATCAGAGGTAAACTACATTCACGGTTTTTTTCTAGTTGTTGAACTTCAGTTAGCCTTGACGAAGATGATATTTTGCCATCTTTATACTTTCGTAAATCCATACTAATGTTGTTTAGGAATCTCTTAAGCAAATTGTATTGTCAGTTTAAGATTATTTGTATGACGCTTTAATCGGCTCAAACAACGATGCAGGCGGATGCAAGAACAAAGGAAGCAGCAAACCCGTTTCTGGCGTAGTAGCCGGTGAGGTCAGAATTTTGTAAAATACAGTTTGAAGATAATTGTGAGATTCAAAGTAGTACTCAATGGAGGAAGAAACAAATGAATGAATATAAGATGACAGCATTGTAGAAGTCATGAAGCTTTTTTTTCTTCTTCCAAGTCAATGCCACTTTCTTCAAATAGACTATTCTTTGTGGGATTCTTTTTCTAACTTCATTCCTACTAAAATCTATGATGAGATTTTGTAATTCTTAGAACTATTGACACCATAGTTTTTTTACTTCTTTTTATAATCTCGCCCTTCCGTTGAGAAAATCGGAATTTTGGTTTACTGTTTAGTGTTGAGTTTCCTTCATCTTTTCTCGGTTATAACAATCTCAGTTTCTTGTAAATTCCCATCTTATAGCTTCAATGAGACAAGCATGCCAAGTTACTTATAGAGTGGTGGTCCAACCACAATGCCGAATTTTATTGGATAAACGCACGAATAATGTTGTAGTGGTCTATTCCATTGAAGTGCATTTCTCGGATTTTTCACTTAAATTTGTGTTAGACAATTTCATGAGACTAGTCTTTCCAAGTAGGCTACACATCTTTGTCCCAAGCCAATGACTTGTGAAGTCTTCTTCGGTACTGACCCAGCAATAACTTCACTTTAAAGTTATTAACTAACAAGTGCCAACTGCCAAGTGGTTCCCACTTTTGAAAATTTTGTTTTAGCCATTGATTTGTGTTCCAACATCCAGCTAGACCACGGTATTTGTACATAAAATTTCTGGCTGGATCAACCAAATCAAGATCCTTATTTTGGGTAAATAAAAACTTATCAGTTCAGTTTCTTTTTCAAGGTCGGGGAAATGTCTCGAATTCACAATTTCATTAACGTAAGGTGTAAGGGGTTTATAAAAATATGGTAGAAACTTTCTTTGTTTTATAAGAGTATTGCATGCAATCGGTTTAATATGTGGAGGAAGACGGATCGATCCTACCTTTTTTTTTCAAACAAACAAATAGAGATAAAATTATAGACCGATTCCCAGAAATCCAGAATCATTTTTTGATATTTCTCAAAGTCTTGACTATTCACTTCACGTGAAAGGCTTATTAATAAAAAAAAATAATAGAGATAAAATTTATCTATGATTAGAATAATTTATGAATGAGGAATATTTTACTGCAAGAGATAATTGTAATGAAATGTGCATGGATCGTGGATGTCATTGTCTGCAAAGATTCCACAATGTGAACCGTTGAATCTTGAGAATCAAAACAAAAACAACAATCAACCCAAGTGGCACGTTGTTTGGATTTGGACAACCTTTGTCACTGTCTCTCTGCCTGATTCCATCTCAATTTACGTGGCAGAAGCATCACGTTATCTCCGTATAATCAAAACGCGTCATATGATTAGTAAAGCAGTGATACCGTTACATATAAGTTTTTCTCAATTCGTGTGGAGGTTAAATTCACACGAGTCTTCCATTTTTCAGTTCTTGAAAAAAAAATTCCCATAAAGACTAAACCAATCCAATTCAACAACAACATTTGAACCAACTTGTAACTCACACACACACACACCACATCTTCTTTGAACAACAACAGCAACAACTTCCTTGTAGTACTTCCCATTTCTTTGTACTTTTCTTTCTCTCTGTCTCTCATTGTAGACTTGTAGTACAAAAATCAAATATGGAAAAAAAAAATGAAATCAACCAAGTAAACGAATTCACAGCCTCCATATATATGTAGATTCTTGTTTGTAGTGTGTATGTTCTGATTTTCAACATATTTGTGTGTCTGGTTTGGTTTGGTTTGTTTCCTCCAATTCTAATAATGTCTCGCTCCCTCTTCGTGTATGCAATCTACGCTTCTCTCCTCCTCCTCGCCGCTGCTCACAGTGGCCACGGTGATGCTGATGCTGATGCTGATTCTGCAGAAGAGAGTGATCATCCTCACAGTCTGCGTTCGAAGCCACTGATCTTGGTGAAGATATGGTGCTTGATCATAATCTTCATATGCACGTTTGTCGGTGGCGTGTCCCCGTATTTCTTGAAGTGGAACGAAGGGTTGTTGGTGTTGGGGACTCAATTTGCTGGTGGTGTGTTTCTTGGGACTGCTTTGATGCATTTCTTGAGTGATGCAAATGAGACTTTTGAAGACTTGACCACCAAAGAGTACCCTTTTGCATTCATGTTGGCTTGTGCTGGTTACTTGTTGACTATGTTGGCCGATTGTATCATTTCTTATGTTTTTTGTAAGAAGATGAATGGCTCTAATGGTGATCTTGAACATCAAGGTAAGATTTTGACACTTAAATTCGTTGTGATTTGTTAGGTTGATGAGAAAACTATAGTGGGAAAATTTCATGATTTTGTCTGGTAAATGATGAACTAGTCTATATATTGAATTGAGCTCAATACAAAGATGAACTGTATCTTATTGATTTGTTCGAAGAATGTAACGGGAAGTAGTGTATAATTGATTGAAGATATTGCAAAATTTTGTTCATTGCAGGGGGTGTGCAGCAGGGGAAGAGTGGTCACAATGTCACAAATTCAGGTTCGGATTCTCAGGTAGGATCTAAATGTGTCGTAAAAGAGTTTCAGTCCATGATTTATGATTCTGTTACTGACTATATTGGCTTTGTATGTATGTATGCATCATAGGTTCGAAATGGCACGGATCTGCACTCTTCGAAATTCTCACTTGCAGCGGCCAGTTCATTGGGGGATAGCATTTTGTTGATCGTAGCCTTGTGTTTCCACTCCGTTTTTGAGGGGATTGCGATTGGGGTTGCGGAAACAAAAGCTGATGCGTGGAAAGCTTTGTGGACGATCTCTTTACACAAGATATTTGCAGCCATAGCAATGGGGATAGCTCTTCTTCGAATGATTCCAGATCGTCCCTTGTTATCGTGTGTAGCCTATGCATTCGCGTTTGCCATATCCAGCCCCGTTGGCGTTGGAATCGGGATCATTATCGATGCCACGACACAAGGCCCCGTGGCGGATTGGATCTTCGCCATATCGATGGGTTTGGCATGTGGGGTGTTCGTTTACGTGTCGATAAACCATCTGCTATCCAAAGGGTATGCACCCCTAAAGAGAGTTTCAGTTGACACACCCTACCTAAAGTTCTTGGCTGTCTTGTTGGGTATTGGAGTAATTGCTGTTGTGATGATTTGGGACACTTAAAAAACACGCAGTTCTGCAGTTGGCGCTTGTCTGGCTTCTTGTTTGCTTCTCTGTCTAAATTATTTGTTTGGTCCCTATATTGTTTTAAGACAGAATTTCAAGACAATATAGAATTGTAGAATTGTGACACAAGTTTCTCATTTTTTTTGTACTTCTTTCTTGATTGTATATTACACAAGTAGGAAATGAAGAATTCGAGCACGTAAACTCGAGAGATCAATACTCCTCGCGCCATCTTAAAAGTAAATCTCGGTTTGTTTTGTGATTACGCATGTGATGGTAATGTTTTATGTGGTAAAAACGAAAAACGAAAAACAAAAACCGAAAGCATTTCAGTACTTAAGTGAAAGGTTAAAAACCAAGAATTTATCATCCGAAAAACTGGCATAGATGCCTGGTCCACGTTACAGGTACAAGACATGTTCACAATTTATACCAACCAAAACGAAAAGAAAAAGTTGATTATTTTCGAAGTTCTGACAGTAAACTGAGAAAAAGATAATGACCTCCAAGATGAAATATTTTCGATGAATGACTTTGAAAGCAGATTCTGCTTCAACGGCTGCTTAAACTCACTACCTATTGCGGTAATATCATCAAAAACATCCTCAAATCATGTACATCTTAGAAGGAGGAAGAAATGTCATGGCCAACTTATCTTCAGAGCTTTAAAGGTTCAAATGAAGAGTCTTGTCAAGGCAAAATTCGATAATAACGGGTCCTACCAAGTCACCAGCAGCACAACCTGCAGAAAAATTAAAATTAGAGCAAATCGTGATGCGTTTCTCAAGTACTACATAGATTTGAATGTGACTACAGAGTTGAATTTGTTAATAATGATGATTAGATGGATCAAATGCAGGTGCTTACCAATCCATTGACCAATAGAAGGGCGAATCACGGTAGCACCAATCCCTGCTCCGATGGAAGCAAAAACTAATGATGCACTGCACCTGATAGTAACACCAGTAACCCTCTTCCCAAGAAGTTTAGCTTGTTTAGATTTATCGACATTATCACTCTCTTCCCCAGATTTCATAATGCGAGAGAAGAATCGGTAAATTTCAATGCCAACTTGGACAAGCCATGATGCAGCCACTCCTAAAAGGTGTCCTGCTTAAACAAATGTGATGTAAGAGAAGAGTGACATCGAAAAAGTTTGAGAAGCCGAGCAATTTAAACAGAAACATAAAGGGCTTTGACCTCTGAAAGTAGTTTTGCTCACTCTGACAAAGTAAACCAAAGTAGGCAATCCTCTATCAGCCTTCCGCGATGCAGATTTAGAAACATCTGTACGGAATAAGTTCATCAGCCGTGTATGTCTAAAGTGGCATGCATGGTGAAAATTTCATGATCGGCTCTTTTACAAATTGAATAAGGATTGATTCTTTAGTAGTGGTACAAATTGTTCACAGATATTCTTCTCTTATGGCAATGGAGTCGGAACAAAAGCATGTTTGTCAAGGAAATAAAGTACCTTTGAGAAGTTTCCATGCCGTTCGCTGTGAAACATAATGGACTGCAAGTCTTTCGAGAAGCCGTCTAGTAGTTACAACTGTTGTCTGAGATGGTTCACATAAAATAATTTAGATCAACTTCTCAGAACAATCAGAAACATTATCAACAAAAAAGAGAACTAGTGTTTCAGAGTTTTTGATATATGTTCTGACTAAGCACCAAGCCTCGTGATTTTTCTTTTTTAATCAGACACCAAAAAGCACTGGTTTTGCGAAATGGAAATTCGCAACTAAAAAGCCTATTGAGAACACAGGACAGAAGTTATCAGAGGAAAATTAACTTGCAATAAGATAGATCTTGAACTCAAAAAATGGATGGTTCAAAAGCGAAAACAGCAAGAACAAGAAAATAGGGAGCACTAAATAGTCGAATCCAAGGAGTTTCTAACGGGCATAATCTAAAACAAGGCAGCTTCTTAGTCGTCCATATTTTGCACCAAGGAATAAATCTGACTTTACACTATCCAAAGGATCAGCAGAAAATGGTTTAATATCCACAACCAAGACTTTAACACATAGATCAGTGGACAAGATGTGAAGCATAAAGAGATAAATAAAATATCAAAACCAGTGCTACAAAGCATAAATCTCTCTCCTATCAAAGTACAAAAATGTGATTTTGGTAACATCCAAGCAATTATCGATCCATTAGATGTAAGTATGTAACTACAACTACTGCTTTGAGATTTTACTCATAAAACAAACCCATATTGTGCTGTGCTTATTTCGTAGTCTTACAAGGGAAATTGATCTATTTAATAAAAAGCAATAAAACAAAGTCATTATGATGTGAACACGGAAGCGAAATTTGTGAACGTGTACTAGAAGAATTTATTTAAGGGTTGATAAAAATAGACATCAATATCCATTACTTTGTATAATTTTTTTTTTCTTTTCTGGAGTCACATGAAGGCAATATTACCATAATATGCTTTTGTACTACAAAACACAAAATTATAACTTAATTCCAAAAGTATACTGGTCAAAGATCATGGAATTGTATATGACAGCAAACTGGCTACACTACAAGTCATGAAGATCAAAGGTTATAAAGTTTGATACAACTCACCTCACGAACAATTTGCTTCACTGATTTCTTAAGGGGAACAACCAGATCTACATGACGTTCTTCTTTAGGTTCCTGTAAGAAGTCATCATCATCCTCTTCCGTGTTCAGATCAGGCTCCAAAAGAGGCAAATAGAACATTAGAAATGACCTCAAGGAGGTCATAGCAAGTGCTCTAAACTCGAAGGCTGAAAATATAGGTTTTAACCGGATGTTGTACTCCTTGGTAGTATATTTGATGGCATCATACTGAAAAATATTTCCAGATACTTTCCGTATATTAGAAATGTAATCTTCAGCTGTTGCAGCACCAGCATCACAGTACGCAACTTTGGGAGAACTGTAGCAAGTATAAGAAAAGTTAGTATATCTGAAAACTATGCCATTACAGACGAATATTTGCCAAGGTAATGAAAAACATACATTAAAAAGAAAAATAGCTGATTTCCAATAAAGGATATAAAATGAATAACATCAACTGGAGTTGATAAAAATGTTGAAATATGGATATAGGATTTATAGAATGAATTTGTTTTTTGGGATTGAACATCAGTAGAAATACCCTCCCTCCATTTTCTGTTCAATTGCTAAAAAAACTAGACGTAAACGTAAATTTCCTTGTACGAATTAAAAAAAAAACATGTAATATCTCATTGAAGCGCCAAGCTATATTAGAGTTAATAGCTCCAACCTCCAAGAATATTAGATTTCAACACTAAATTGTGACAACTATAATTGTTACTGGCTACAAACTGATCGAATTCATCATGTCTTCGAATCTTTCCAAGCTTAATTCTCTTTCTCTCTAAAGGCAAAAAGGAAAACTTAAAATCTCATATCTGGTTTTTTTCTTCCAGACAAAGCAATGCTAATAAGCAGTATAAGCTGAAGCTGAAACAGGTCAGGCTGGGGGCACAACTAATTCTTAAAAGCCAATGCTAAGCTAGCTAAGAAGCAAAACCTTTAACATGACACTTAAAATGAGAATATATATCCGCGCCCAATTCATCATTGAATTACAGTTTATGTGCACTGATATTCCATAACCAAAGCGAAATTGTTATCTACCATCAAAATATTCAACAATACTCTAATGAAAAGCATGTTATGTTCTGACTTAGAAAAACCAACAACCACAATCACTCAATCTCACCACATGCCAATACCACCACAAGACTTAAAACAGCCCACATCAGATCAAATCAAACCAACCTGAAAAATAAAATAAGAAACTAAATTTCATGATATCACCCGAATATAATCCAAACCTGCCCCAATATTGCATACGAAACACAGACACATACACATACAAAACAGATACAAATAAAATGAATAACATCAAACACAGTTGATAAAAATGTTGAAATATGGATACATGATTTATAGGGTGAAAAAGATTTGAAATTGAACATCAGCAGAATTACACTCCCACCCACTCACCTTCTCTTGTTTCTTCAATTGCTAAAAATATTAGGTCGTAAACATCAATTTCCATGTACTGATTTAAAACAAAGACATAGTATCTCATTGAAGCACAAAGCTATAATCTTGATTAGGCTCCAAGTATGTTAGATTTTCAATTCTAAAATGCGACAGTTAAAACTGTTACTGGCTAGGAATTCATCATGTTTTTGAATCCTTCCTAGCTTAATTCTCTTTTTCTCTCTAAAGGCATTTAAAAACCCATATTTAGTTTTTTTTTCTTCTTCCCCTACGAAACAATGACAATTAGCAGTATACGCTGTAACAGGTCAGGCTGGGGGAAGGCACAACTAATTCCTAAAAGCCAATGCTAAGCCAACTATGAAGCAAAATCTTTAACATAACACTTATAATGTCAATATCTATCCGCACCCAATTCATCATCGAATTACATTCTGCGTGAACCGAAATTCCATAACCAAAGCGTAATTGTTGTCTATCATCAAAATATTCCACAACACTCAGTGAAAAACATGTCATGTACTGACTCAATAAACCAACAACCACAATCACTCAATCTCACCACATGCCAATACCACCGCAAGACTTAAAACAGCCCACATCAGATCAAATCAAACTGATCCAAAAAAAAAACTAAAATTTCATGATATCAACCAAGCGTGCCCCAATATTGCATACAAAACAACATACACAGACATAAAAAAAAAAAAAACATGTTTGTAACCATATATCATGAAAGCAACATAAGCTGAGAGTACCCAAATAAGAAGCGGGAGGCAAAAGGGGCGGAGGCGGCAGCAGAGGCAGCGGCAGCGGTGGCTGAGATGAACCCAGATGCGTGAAGGGTATGTGGTGAAGTAAAGGTTGGATTTTTCCTCCATAGATCTGCTAATATTGCTATTCCCGCCATTGTTTTGATTTGACACACCCTTATAACATGAATCCAGAAGAAGAAAAAAAACTCTCCTCTTTGTCAAGAGAAAATAGTCACTACCCAGATGAAACTTTCCCGATTACACAAATTTTCTAGAGGAAAAAAGAAAACTTTTTTATTGTTTATTTATTATTAAATAGAGAGAGTGTGTGTGAGTTTTGATTGAGTGAGTGCCTTTCTGTTAACTTGCAACTTCTAAGGCCAGTCCTTTAATTTTGGTGTTTTATTGAACCAAACCAGAGTCTTATTTATTTCTTATTTATTTAGTTATTTAATATGATATTTATTACATTGAATTCTATTGGGGTTTTGTTTGGATTTGAAAGTTCAAGGAAGGTCACTTTTTTGTTAGCTAGAAAAATAAACCAAAAAAGTTTACTTTGTCATGTTAATTTGTTTATATGTTACAAAAATATTAAATTTAACAAATTATTAATTCTCAATCAACAAAGTAATAAAAAAATCATATAATTTGATGATGGATTTACCACGGCCGGCCAAACAAATCTAACATTTCAAGTCAACTCCTTTTTCATAAGTCCTTAGGACTTTTTTAAAATAAAAAAAATGGTTATTTAATTAATTAGATTTTATTTGTAATAAAATTCTTAACCGTTTAAATAAAAAAATTTGGTGGGTTGATTAATTTTATTATAATGAAATCCTCAAATAAAACCATACTTTATTAAAGAGAGTTTTATTTTTTTGACAATCCAAATTTTTCATTTTACACTTCTTTTCTAAAGATACTTTCATTCTCAAAATTTAAATTATAAAAAAATTTCTAAAGACACTTCCGTTTGTTCTAATATTAATCTTTTTGACACTCATATTCTAAAGACACTCCATTTTAAAAAATTAATTTCTAAAGACTCTCCATTTTATTTTAATAAAAGTTATGATGAACCATTGTAGCATTTGGATTCAATCAGATGAGTAATCTTTTTTGAATTAAATTATTAAAAAAAGAAATTATGAATCCTAAATCATTAGATTAAATATTACACATTAAACATTATCTTATAAATTTTGAATTACCATAATAAGCTCTCTCTCATCCAATTCATATCTTTAATTTTCTATCTCGATTCTTTCTCAAGCAGACTAAGGGGTCGTTTGTTTTTTTGTCTGAAAACTGAACATTACTGAAATTTTCTGAAGACTGAATAAAGACTGAAATCTGAACTTAAATGACGTGTTTATTTGTTTTTTCCTCACATCTGAATGTATTGTCAACATGTTTGTTTTTTAAAAGTAAAATTGTCTGAAACTAAGTAATTTTACATGTGTGCCCACGTTAAACAATTATATATGTAATATGGAATAAAAACAATCCAAAAATAATAATTATATATAAACACATATGATCATGATCTTCTTCTTAAATTACAAATAAACTTCATTTTTATTAAGAAACTAAATGTTTTTTTTTCAAAAAATAAAATGGGAAATAGGAAAACAGGAAAACTCAAACAAAATACTCTAAAAAATAATATATAAATACATTACCCTAATATCATAATAAAGTATTGATATTAAATACCAATATGAGAAGTGATTAGGGTTCTTTTTTATTTTTAAACTATTTAAAATAAGCAATATATTAAAATAAAGATTTTTGTACCATATATAATTATGACGAAATTGTAAATATGTTATATATAGGGGATAGTATCGGAAGAAAATATTTTGGATTGCATTTAATGCAATTCAGTTATTTGTAATTAAGTAAAAAGTCATGATTTTTTACTTTTTATTTAAAATTGTTTTTTGACATTTTTAAGTTGTTTGACCACTTATAAAAACAAACAAAACAACTTAATAATTATGATTCATACCCATTAAGTTTTAAGTGGAAAAAACAAACGACCCCTAACAGTTAAGAAAAAAAAAACTTACGAATAAGCTTGATTTTTAGGAACCGAATATATGTATATATTTTATAAAAAAAAAAACTCAAAAAACAAGTACCATATTTTTCAAAAAAAAAATCAAAATATGAAAAATGTTTTTTGTTACTTTTGTAAGTATGTGATTGCCTAAAGAACTTTAATTCTTTCGTTAGTCTTAGAAATTCTGAGTTTATTCGAATCTAGTTGGAACAAATCAAGTTTTCAAATATCTATTTTTTTTAAATAAGGTGTTTGTATTGACTTTTTAATATATATATATATATATATATATATATATATATATATATTACTCTTAGTAAAAACCCAAAATAGTCATAAGTTTTTTTTTTCTTTAACTATTAATCAAAGATTGATCCAGAAAGTATGAAGATATGGGGTTTTTTTTTTTGGAAAATGGAGAGAGAGAGTAATTAGGAGAGAGTGTTTAATATGGTAATAACATATTCAATAGAAAGAATTTAATACGTAATATTTAATTTAATGATTTAAGATAGATAATTTATTTGTCTAATAATTTAATTAGTTTGGAGTGTCTTTATAATTTTTTTGTCTTGTTTGGTAATGTTAATTCAGAATAAAAAAACAATTGAGTGTAAATAGATAATTTGTGGATTGTAAGAAGAAGCTCTCTATATTAAAGAGTTGAGCTATTGGCACTCATACTACTGAACTATTTATGCCACACTTTTAAATTTTTGATTTAATTATATACAATTAAATGGTTTTATTAATTTTTTTGATTTATTTCCAGGATTACTCTTTTACATATTTTTCAAATTTAATATTTCTCATACCTTTTTCAAAAAAGTAAAAGTAAAAATAAAAATACACTTCATCTCTGATATTTATCTACAGTTTCTCACATTCATTCGCAATACCTTTTTTTTTCTTTTTATTTCATGGTGAAACCATCCTTATTATATGAAGGGTTTTTTTTTTTTTTTTTGTAGTCGATTAGATTGTTGGTGTAGATTGTGAGTGTGATATTGATCGTTTGATAATTTTTTTGAGCAGTTGAGTTAGGGTTTTGGTGTGGTTTCGTTTCGTTAAAGATTAGGATTTCTTGGTTGCGATTCTTTGTGTGATTTCGTTTGTTTTTTTTTTGTAAATTAAATAACATTAAACTAAATTTGGAAGATCCAGAATAAAATCTACAAAAGAATTGATATAAATGATAGAATGCTAGAAGATCTTGAAGAAAATAAACCAAAGAAAAAAAAATTAGCAAACAGGGATCTGGAATTTGAAAAGAAAAACAAAATAAACATGTGAAATAATAAAATCAATAAATACTAAACATGAGAAACATGAGATTGAGATCTGAAAGAAAATATAAACAAAACAGTAAAATAAAATTAATAAATACTAAATATGGGGACATGAGATCGAGATCTGAAAGAAAATATAAACAAAATAGTAAATATTCAATGATTTGAAATACTCTTTGTCATTAGGGTTTTGAAATATGAAAAGTAAGGTTTTATTAGTTTTACTTTGTATATTATTTTTTTAATAAAAATTGTATGTCTCTTTAAGTAATTTGATAAAGGGAAATAAAGAATACTAAATAATTTAAAAAATTGGGTATAAATAGTTCAGTATTGGGTGTGCCAATAGCACCACTTTTATTAAAAATGTAATTATAAAAACATCCCAATATAAATTTACCAATAAGGACAGATTACTTTAATTAACAATAAATCAATACTATATACACTCATTAATTTCACAAATATCTTAAACTATATTTCTTTATTAAAAAAACTTACCTTTAAAAAACAAACTTATAATAAACCCTAATTAAACTCTAATTTTATTTCAAGTATCAAACTTTCTCATCATTACATGATTATCATATTGTTTTGGTCTTTCTTTTATGTATAGTTATGAATTCAGTCAATAAACAAAATATTTATTTTAACGATAGCCGTATATATCAACATGTTTGTTTTAAGATAGATGTATAAATAAGAGAATTTCAGATTGAAAATATTTTGACCCCACATAAGGTTCCATATATTCTTTTTTATAAGTCTCCTACATTCGAGATATTTTTAAAAGTAAATTAGACTATCATTAAAAGATGATTTGATTCTAAAAATAATATGATTTTTTTTTATAACTTGAGTGTGATAATAATATAAGAGTGTTTATAAATAATATGTACAGTATTAAAATGAATATATTTAGAGCATCTCCAATACAAACGTGGTTTGTGAAAAAAAAAGATGCCACGTAGGATAAATAGATATTCTGTAAATAATTGTGTCTCCAATGCAACCGTGTATATCCAACCTCAAGCTGACGTGACAAAAAAATAATGGACATTGTCAACATGACCGTCCACTTCCAGACGGTTTGTTGCACACCAATTTTTTAGGTTGACTCAGCAAACAATTAAAATTGATATTAATTTTTCATCTATTTTCGGTAAAAAAATAAAATAAAAAACGAAATAGGAAATAAAATTGGACACATCATTAAAACAAAATGTGTTTTAAACGGAAGCATTGGAGACCAAATTTTAAGTTGATTGTCTATCATGTTCATATTTTTGCCATATAGGAAGCAAGTCTCTTGACATTGTTACCATGTCAACAATTATTCATATGCAAGCAATTTTTGTATTGGAGATGCTCCTATTTCAATGAGGGTACTATTGACATTAGTATGGACATTTATATTAATATTTATTTTGTAAAGTTTAGACATATGTGTACTTATAAAAATGAGTGTACTAATCAGTTTTATGGGTGTCAATATCCGTACCCTAAAATAATTAATTCATGGGTAATTTTAAATTTTAAGGCTAGTCAAACAATTAATCAATGAAAAGCAGGGTAAGTATGTGCAATTTTAGCAAAAGTTGCATCTGAGTGCAATATTGGTTAAACTCATGGGAAGTTTATGCAATTTTACCTTAATTTAATTTATGGATTAAGGGTAGTTTAGTCTTTTAAAGATAAAACTTAGTCAACAGTTAAGTTTGACCTAACGGCAGGGGGTGTGAATGCTAATTAATGATAAAGTTGTTTATGAGTGTAAGAAGCCAAACCTCAAGGAGGTTTAGTGCAATTTGGTCCTTTTTTTTAAGGAACAAGTGAACAACATTAGAGCATCTCCGATGCATAACATCAAAATTTATATCAATTCGGTGTTATAAGAAAATCTTGAAAGAATATGTTTTCATCAAATTTATTTCTACTCCAATGTTTCACACCAATTTTTTTTTAAAGAAACATCTTTAAAAAATATTCTTCTGATAAATATTCAAATTATTATAAAATTTTAAATTAGTTAAATATACCAATTAATAAGTACATCAATTAAATTATATATATATATATATATCAATATTGGTGTTATTTTAAAGATCTCAATGAAAGTTTTTCAACGATATATTTTTTTAGAATACATAGTGTTATAATCAAGTATGAGAAGGTGAAATTTGTAACTTTTAAAAATAAAAATGAATGATAGAACATATATATATATATATATATATATATATATAAGATTTGATACAGCTACAGTCAACGAGACACCAAATTTGGGGAGTTGGGATTTAATGCTTTCGTGGGACTTGATTTTTACACCAATTTGGAATTGCTCTTAGTATCTGGTACCCTCTTTTTTTTGAAATTGTAAGTTGATACATACGAGATGAGATTGGTTCCGTTGTAATTACAACTACATCACGACATTATAGATTCGAATCCATATTTCAAGAGAAAAAAATTTCGAATTTATATAACAGTAATGCTTAAAAATAAAATTGCAAGTTGGATATATATTCTCACGTGTGAGATATTGTACTTGTGTGAATTTGAAAAAACATAAAAAGAAGAATTTTTTTTCTGTTATTCAAATTTGACCCCCAAATTTTCAAATATATATATTTATTTGAATATTTGTTGTATCTCTTGGCTCTTGCTTTTTCAAAGTTTTGTTTTTGATTTGAAGTTCTGGGATTTTCAAAACCCTAGCATTTACTCATTAGGGTTTCGTTTCTTTACAAAAAAAAAAAAATGAATGTTGGAGATCTTCACAAAGTATGGGAAATCAAAGCATTGAAGAGGAAGCCCGATGAAGAAGAAGCGAAGAAGATTCTGGAGAGAATCGCGAAACAGGTGCAACCCATCATGCGAAAACACAAATGGAGAGTCAAACTTCTCTCTGAATTCTGGTAATATAGAGTTTTTTTTAAAAAATATTTTTGCTTTCAAGAATTTTTATGTGTTGTTTGGTTCCTAGGAAAATGAAAAAAATGAATGATAATGAAATGAGAGTAAGGAAAGATTAAAACTTTATGTGAAATGAGGTTTGATTGACAGTAAAATTCTGATTTTTATTATGAAAATAATATTGTTGTAAGAATTTTATGTGCTGCTTGGTTCCTAGGAAAATGAATGAGAAAGTAATGAGAGAGAAGGAAAGATTAAAACTTTATGTGAAATGGGGTTTGATTGATTGTAAAGTTTTTATTTTTATTATAAAAATAATGTTGTTGGAATTATATGTGCTGTTTGGTTCCTAGGAAAATGAATGAGAGAAACGAAAAGATTAAAACTTTATGTGAAATGGGGTTTGATTGTTAGTAAAGTTTCGATTTTTAAATTCATTTCGGGTTGTTTGGTTAGCTTGCTATGTTGTTTTGCTGCAGCCCAAACAATGCATCACTTCTGGGGTTGAATGTGGGAGGTGGGGTGCACGTGAAGTTGAGGCTTCGAAGGCCAAATAGGGATTCGGATTTCTATCCATTTGATCAAGTTCTCGATACGATGCTTCACGAGCTTTGCCATAATGCTCACGGTCCTCACAATGCTAACTTTTACAAGCTCTGGGATGAGCTTAGAAAGGTTGGTCTTACTTTTTTTTTGGTCCATTCGTTTGAAGTTGCGTACATTAGAATTCGTAATATTATTATTGGAATGTAGAAGTTTTTGCTTCAACTGTTGAATCTATTTTATGTTACATCATTTTTTAAACTTAAGCTCTATACAAATTTTGATTTGTTTGCAATTCATGTCGTTGCGATTCTATGAAATGTCTGAATTATGATTTCTTCTGCAAATTTCTCAATATTTATGTGATTTAGAGTCACCAAAGATTGAGTTTGAAGTTGGGTAACAGTTGAAGAAGATATGGCTATTTGTGACCTTGGATTCATCTTTGATTTGGCTCGATACCCGAAATTTTGGTTCCACTGTGCGAATTGGAGGATGACAAATAAATGTAGAGGATTGGTTTTTGGCTGGACGGTTTTTAGTTCTGTACCATTATGCATTTGCCAATTTGGTCCTGTCTAATACTTGATGTTTCTGATTACATGCAGGAATGCGAGGAGCTGATGTCCAAGGGAATAACTGGTTCAGGAGGTGGTTTTGATCTTCCCGGGAAGCGTTTGGGTGGGTTTTCTCGTCAGCCTCCTGTTTCATCTCTTCGCAAAACTGCACTTGCTGCAGCAGAGAAGAGAGCTCGTTTGGGATATCTGCTGCCATCTGGACCAAAACGTCTTGGTGGTGACAGCTCCATTATGGCTGATCTCAGTCCAATACAAGCTGCAGCAATGGCTGCAGAAAGGAGATTGCAAGACGATATCTGGTGTGGTTCTCAGGCTTTTGGGGATGGAGGAAGTAACTCTGATATCGCGGAAGACATTGTATACACAGGACAAAGTACAGGAAACTCAAAGCTCTCTTGTGGTTCTAGTGCACGTGCCTCAGATGCAACATCTCAAAAAAGAAGTCGTGAATCAAGTAATAGTGTAGGATCCAGTTTTGTTGATTTAAGTGCAGATGCTTCAACATCTGGGCCGATACTAAATCATGACAGCAAATCTCAAAAAAGTTGTAAATCCCGTAACAATTCGGCTTCTCAATCTAAATGTCGTTTAGACTGCGGTTTTGTGGATATATGCAGTGCTTTATCTTCTGCATCCATGCGTTATCAAGATACAAAGGATGATCCTGAAGAACCTGCAAAGTGGGAGTGCGAAACATGCACGTTATTGAATCCTGTAAGCTTTTCAAGTTTTAGCAATATATGCTACGTAAACATTTTCCATCTTGTGTACATTATTTTGGTTGCCATCCTACCGTAACCTGTTCTGAGCGTTTTATTATGCTGGAAATCTGCAGCCATTAGCCCCAATATGCAAGCTTTGTAGCACGTTGAGGCCCAACGATGTTGGCATCAAGAACCAAATGTGGTCATGTAAATTCTGTACATTGGAAAACAGCATCAAGTTGGACAAATGCTCAGCGTGTGATCAATGGAGATATTCTCATGGTCCGCCAGTGTCAACCCCAGCACCCTATCTTGGAACATGACAGGTACAAGCTACGTCCCATGATTTTCCTCTGTCCAAAGGTTACAGTGCATTCTTGTTCTAAAGATTTTTTTTTTTCGTTTGTTGGTTTAGTTGTTCTGGCATGTCATCCATTCTGGTGCTCTCTGGTTTGGTTTCTCCGATTGTGTGTCTGCACTTGCATAGTAAATATACAAGTTTCAGTATTCTCTATTTCAAATTTTGTTCACATCGAGATGGATGGTCCTCATGTTCCAAACTCATCTTTTTGCAATTGAAAATCTGAACTTTCCATAAGTAGTTATGCTACATTGTTACTATTATTGTACATCAAGCAAAAGCTTCACGTAACTAAGTGTCCTTCTCTCACGAATTCGCTTCGAGTTATTGGTTTCGCGTAAACATACTTCATGCCTTCACCCATGAACCCAAAATGTGTTTATTTATCCGTAATGAAATAAATAATCACAACCGAGATGAAATTTTCCCAATTACTTTCTTTTTCTTTGCTTTATTAAAATAAAAAATGTTTTAATTGCTTACTTATTAACTTGTTATTAAAGACAGAGAGGGTGTGTGAGTTTTGATTGAGTGTGGAGAAGCCTCTTTGTAAGCAACAACAAAGGGTTAAGCATGATCTCACAAAATTCTCGCATAAGATATTTAAAAGAGACTGATTCCTATTATGCAACAACAACCATTGTTCTCAAATTTTATATATTAATCAAATGACAAGTGTGTTTTTGGTTATTTTCATAAAATTTGTATTCAAAACTTGACAACAGACATAGTTCTCAAATTTTAACTATTGCAATATATATTGGGTATATTTTTCATTTTAGTAAAGACAAAATTTACAACACTGTACTTTTGTTGTCTGAAATTGTAAGTTGGAGATCCATTGAAGTCCTTTTTTTTTTTGAATGGAGATCTATTGAAATCTTGAAGAGATATATAGAGATTAGAAAACAGTGTCCATTTTGTACTTGTGTGTTCGGAAAAAAACACAAATACCATTTTTTGACCTTGAAGTTGTGGGATTTTCGAAACCCCTCAAAAAGTATGAATGTTGGAGATCTTCACAAAGTATGGGAAATCAAAGCATTGAAGAGGAAGCCAGAAGAAGAAGCGGAGAAGATTGTGGAGAGAATCGTGAAACAGGTGCAACCCATTATGCGAAAACACAATTGGAGAGCAAACTTCTCTCTGAATTCTGGTAATGTAGTGTTGTTTTTTTTTTAAAATGTTTTTGTTCTCAAGGATTTTTTATGTGAAAATGAATGAGATTGAAATGAGAGAAAAGAAAAGATTAAAACTTTATGTGAATTGGGGTTTGATTGATAGTAAAGTTCTGATTTTTATTATGAAAATATTTTGGTGTAAGAATTTTATGTGCTTTTTGGTTCTTAGGAAAATGAATGATAATGAAATGAGAGAAATGAAAGATTAAACTTTATGTGAAATGTGGTTTGATTGGTGGTAAAGTTTTGATTTTTATTATGAAAATATTTTGTTGTACGGATTCAAACTTCTCTCTGAATGCTGGTAATGCAGTTATTTATTTATTTTTTTTGAAAATGTTTTTGCTTTCAAGAATTTCTCATGTGCTGTTTGTTTCCTAGAAAAATAATGAATATGAGATGAGAGAAAAGATAAGATTAAAACTTTGTGAAATGGGGTTGATTGTTAGTAAAGTTTTGATTTTTAATTCTGTTTCGGATTTTTTTCCTTCGCTTGCTATGTTGGTTTTTTGGGTTCTATTGGGATTGAATTCTAGTAATGTAGTATTTTTTGAAAATGCTTTTGTTTTGAGAATTTTATGTGCTGTTTGGTTCCCAAGAAAATGAAATGAAAGGAAAGGAAATATAAAAACTTTTCGCAAAAATGGGGGTTAGATACTTTGATTGTTAGTAAAGTTTCGATTGTTGGGTAGATATGTTGGTTTTTTGTGTTCTATTTGGATTAAAATGGAATTTGATTAATAGTAATGTTTTAATTTTTTGCTTTGTTTCGGGATTTATTTCATTCGTCTGCTATGTTGGTTTTTTGTTGTATTCTATTTGGATTGATGGATGGAAAATTTCGTTGCAGCCCCAGCAATGCATCACTTCTGGGGTTGAATGTGGGAGGTGGGGTGCATGTGAAGTTGAGGCTTCTGAGGCCAAATATGGATTTGGATTTCTATCCCTTTGATCAAGTTATTGATACCATGCTTCATGAGCTCTGCCATAATGCGTACGGTCCTCACAATGCTAACTCTTACAAGCTCTGGGATGAGCTTAGAAAGGTGGTTTTTAATTTTTCCGTCCCTTTTTTTAATGTTGCATACTTTAGAATTCGTGATATTATTAGTGGAATGTATAAGTTTTTGCTTCAAGTGTGGAATGTATTTTATGTTACTTCAATTTGAAGTTTAAGCTCCAATTCTGAGTTCTATACCGTTATGCATTTTGCTTAGTTAGTTTCCGTCCAATATTTGATGTTTCTGATTAGATACAGGAATGCAAGGAGCTGATGTCCAAGGGAATAACCGGTACAGGAGAGGGTTTTGATCTTCCTGGCAAGTGTCCATCTGGACCAAAACGTCTTGGTGGTGACAGCACCATTATGGTTGATCTCAGTTCAATACAAGCTGCAGCAATGGCCGCAGAAAGGAGATTACAAGATGATATCTGGTGTGGTTCTCAGGCTTTTGGGGATGGAGGAAGTAACTCTGATATGTCGGAAGACATTGTATACACAGGACAAAGTACAGGAAACTCAAAGCTCTCTGGTGGTTATAGTGCACCCTCAGATGCAATATCTCCAAAAAGAAGTCGCGAATCAAGTAATAGTTCAGGATCCAGTTTTGTTGATTTAAGTGCAGATGCTTCAACATCTGGGCCGATACTAAATCATGACAGCAAATCTCCAAAAAATCGTAAAAACAATTATATCTCCCAATCTAACCGTCATTCAAACTCCAGTTTTGTGGATATATCCGCTGCTCCATCTTCTGCATCCATGTGTAAGCAAGATGCAATGCATATTCCAAAAGAACCTGCAAAGTGGGTGTGTGTAACGTGCTCGAGATTGAATCCTGTAAGCATTTCAAAATTTAGTAATATATGCTATTTAAGCATTTTTGTGTTCAAGTTAATTTTTTTTTGACAATGTTCCAAGTTAGATTTTAGTGTCTCGTATTCCATCTTGTGTAAATTATTTTGGTTGGCACTTGGCATCTACCATAACCTGTTTTGAACGTTTTTTTTGTCTGGAAATCTGAAGCCATTATACACCACGTTCAGGCTTTGTAGCACACTGAGGCTCGAAGACGTTGGCATCTAGTTTAAAATGTGGTCTTGTAAATTCTGTACTTTGAAAAACAGCGTAAAGTTGGACAAATGCTCAGCGTGTGATCAATGGCGATATTCTCGTGGTTTTGCCCGTGTCAACCCCAGCACCCTATCTCGGAACATGACAGGTACAAGCTACACATCCCGTGATTTTCTTCCCTCCAAAGATTACAGGACATTCTTGTTCCAAAGGAATTTTTTCCGGCTTTGTTGCTTTAGTTCTTCTGGCGTCTCCTCAGGAATCAGGATATCGAAGAAGATACTTTTGTTTTCTCCGATTGTGTGTCTGTGCGCGCTATAGTAAATATATTAGTTTCATTCTTCTCTATTTCAAAATTTTTTTTTTTCACATAGAGATGGTTGGCATGTCCATATGTTCCGAACTCATCTATCTGCAATTGAGAATCTGAACTTGCCATTAGTAGGTATGCTGCATTGCTACTATTACTGTACATCAAGCAAAAGCTTCTCGAAAGCATCTTTATCTCACGAATTCGCTTCGAGTTATTGGTTTCACACAAACATTCTTGACCTGTGAATCAAAAACGTGTCTACTTGTTCCATAACGAATTCTGAAACCGTCTAAATTTGTTGTTTATGGTTATATTAGATATGAAAGTGATCAATTATATCAAATCAACCAGCAAACAATGATGGGGCCGGCAGGACAAATGCTGTTAGACAAAATTATATACAAGTATCAATTAATGTTGTGGGACACAAAAATATTATACAGGATCACAATTTCTCTGTAAATCATTGGCATACGTGCGACTTTGCCAATATATAAAAGAGAATTTTAAAATAAAAGAGTTGTGGGAAGCATTGAATTCAAGATGGTGAGCTTTCATCAACATACACCATAGTATGTATTATATTTATGGTTTTCTCAGTAAATGATTGTAATGAAACTTCAAGTTGGTCCATATCGGTCGGTTTATATTTATTTTAGTCCACTAAATCCTAAAATATAGGAAACTCCTGGTTTGTAGTGAAAGTTGCATTTCATATCGTGATCTCGCAATTTCTCTACATATCTATAACCCTATGGATATCGAATTTCACAGAAAGAAAAAAAAAAAGAATTATTGGACTTGGGTGAGTCAATGCATGTATTGGGAAAGGAAGACATTTGCTTCAACCCTACAACATGAATACCATAACATAAAATTTGTTTGATGGTTGAAATAAAATAAAGAAAGCTTGAGAAAGAAAATAGCTTCTTATCCTTTCCACATGACTAGTGATGTAGCATATAAAAATTCGACCATGGCCACGTGGGGATATATACGGACCGCGTTTATAGCATTTCATCCAGAAAGATTCTGATAGAATCCTAATCCGATTTAGGCCCAGTTTGGCATTGCTGTGATATGGGGGGAATTGCTTTTGGATCTGCTGTGGGGGAATTGCTTTTGGAATTGCTGTGGATAGAATCAGCTGAGTGTTTGGTAAACTGATTTTCAAAAGTGCTGTGAGAACCAAAAAAACTTTCAATGTGTTTGGTAAACTAGAAGTAAAAAGTACTGTGATTGTGTAAAATTACTAAAAGGACATCATTGTAATTACAAATAATTAAAAAACAAAAACATTTTAAAATTAAACTTTAAATGAAATAATATTATATATATTAAATACATTTAAATTAATAAATTTAATTAAATTAAATAATAAAAACAACTAAAAAAACAAAATTAATAAAAACAAACCCTAACTCTAATCTCTTTCTCTCTCCCTCACTCTCAAGTCTCACCTCACTCTCACCGCCTCTCTCTCCCTCTTTCTCTCTCTCCCTTCTTTCATTCACAACTAAGATCCAACCTCATCTTCATCTTCAATTTTAAATCCAACACAATACAAAATCACAATCATCACCCAACCTCATCTTCATCATATCCACCAAAATAAAATAAAAAGTAATTTTTTTTTTGTGATTCAACTTCTGGGTTGTTCTTCATCACCATCATAATTTTTTTTTTTTTTTATTTTAAATTGATGATGGTTGGATACTTGGATGGTATTTGATGGTTGTGGGATTTTTTTATTGTATTTAATGAAAAATAAAAATAAATGCAAAGAAAAAAACAATTCGGGGTAGAAATACCCAGTTTTCCTTTTTAAATTTTTTTTGTTGTTGTTGAGTTTTTTGTGGTTTGAAAGAGAAAGAAGTGATGATGATAATGGATGGCGATGACATAATATTTTTTAAACAATTTATTTATTATCTCCATATTGTCGATTTAAGAAAAAAAATCCTTCTCTGGTGGGTTTGACTGATAATGATAATGATGAACTGGGGATGGATTTTTGTGTTTGATAATGATTTCTAAAAAAAAATATTAGGGTTGATGATAATGATTTCTGGGTGGTGGTTGATTGCTGTTGATAATAATGATTTCTAGAAAAAAAAATTGATTATGATAATGATTGTTGCGAGAGAGAGAGGAGAAATCGAAGCTTGAAGGAATCAATCTGATTAGTAAATGATTTTGTTAAATGTCATGAAACGCTAAGGGCAAAATAGGATAGTTGGGTAAAAATTCATTAAAAAACACTGTAGCGCATTTTCAAAAGCAGAAGCTGATTTCCAAAAGTATGTATTTGTAGCTTCTCAAAAACTCAGTTGGGAGAAGCTAAAAGTGGCCAAAAGCACTTCCCCACAATTTTACCAAACACTCTATCATTGGTCAGGAATCACTTTTGGCCCCAAAAGCAGCTGGAGAAGCAATGCCAAACTGGGCCTTAGTGTGAGCTCAAAGCTGCTCATAACCTAATGGGCTTAATGGGCCAAATGCCCATCTAAATATGAAATTATGAATTATGGGCTACGCCCATAGCCAAGAGTGGGTAGGTAATAAATAATAATCATTATATATTACACTTTCTTTTGCAAAATCATAACAATAAATAAAAGAAATAAAAAAAAATCTTAAAATTTAATTTAATTAGACAATCAAATTCATGTTTACCTTTTCTTCTTCTATCTCCCTCTCTCTCTCATCATCACTTGCATGCCAAACCCCTGCAACTCTCAAACCTACTCATCAAAAAAATGGCCTTTTTTTGCTCTCCTTTCTATCTCCTCTCCTCATCTTCTTCTTCATTAACCCCCTTTTCACACTCCACCAGGAAACACTCAGAAAAGTTTCAGTTTTTATCTCTCTCTTAAACCCTTCAAAACCATCCTCAGCAGCTCTGGTTTTGTCTCAAAAACCTTGAAAAGGTTCAGTTTTGCTGATCAAGTTTGTGTATTTTTGTCAAAACTGAGATGCCCACCTCGTTTTCTTAATGATTCTCTTAGTTAACTCGGTCAAAACCATATCTTGGTGTTTTTTGGAGCTTTCAAGGCTGGACTTTGGTTTCCTGGACATTTTTTCTGATCTGCTCTCAGATCTTCAAACCCTTGATTTCTCTGGGTTCTGGTCTGTTTTCTCCAGCTCCCAGTTATTGTTTGTGAGGCTTCTGTGAGAGTTTGACCTTGTAATCCGTGGCGGTTTCTAGGCTTGTTGGTGTTAGGGTTCATTTTCCTTTGATTAAATGGTGAAGTTGTTGTTTATATTTGCTCTGGTGTTGATTTTGGACCCTTTGTAAGTTATTTTGGGGGGTCATTTGTTGGTATGTAATCTGGGTTTTGATCTTCTTTTAGGTATCTAAATATAGGGTATTTTGTAGATTCTGATCCTTAGCATCTTGAGCTATGTAATAAGAGAGTTTCCAAGTAGAATTTTCTGGTGTTTTTGTAGACTCCCTCTAGGTGGTGTCTGTCAAAATGTCTGCAGATGGTCACTGTTTTGTGGAGTGGAAGGAGGAATTTGTTTCGCAAGAGCGAGGCAACCGTGTGGTTCATTACTTCCTGAAGGATTCCGCTGGGGAATCTATACTTGCTGTTGTGGGCACAGAGAGAAGTGTTAGACACATGTTCTATGTTGTTGCTGAGGAGTTTGTGCGAATCTGTGGTGCCGAAAATTCCATACATGCCGGCTACAAATGGAGGTCGCGAAGAGAAGTTGTTGATTGGCTCACATCTATGCTATCTAAGCAGCATCTTCAGGGAGATCGGTCCAGTATGTATCATCCCTTATCTTGGATTTTTGAGTTTCCTATTTATTTTTGCCATTAATTGTAATCTTGTAATTTACAAATAATGCTAGGAAAATGGTTCTAAATGCATAGTCAGGTAATAAGTTATAACATGTTGATTCTATGTAACGGCATGCATATGGTGTATAATTGTTAAGCAGAGTACGTCTTTAGAAAACTAATGTGTTCAATATCATTTGTTTTTACAGAATCACCAAAAGATGATTTGGCGCAAGCTTCAGGATCTCCTGAATGTCCTATGAATTGGGTCAACGGTCGGAAGATCCTACTACCGGATGAAATGGTATATCTCTTTTGCTGATCTTTGAGTTATTTGATAATTAATAATTTTGATGTTCAGCTGACACCTCCTTAGCAGGGCCATCTTACTAGGAATTTGAACGGACACAGTTCAGACATTGTGTGGTCAGGTGTTTCATGGACATGTGGTAAACAACTCAAACATTATCCTGCGTTCGGTAGGAATGGGACTACAATATCGGTAAGTATCTGCAAATGAATTACAAGGGAAGGCAAAGTTGCTTGTAACTTTAAATACTTAAGGTAGAACACAGTAATCTCCATTCATAAAATTGCTCGCTTGTAATTCGTTAAAGAAAGTTTCGCTTTTGTATATATTAAGTCAGAAGTTGCAGTTTTCATGATTAGCTGTGTAGAACAAGGATAAGTAAGATAATGCTATAATTACTTAGCCATTCCAAGGATGTTCATACTGACTCTAAGATAATTCAACCTGAAATAGGGCCTCTACAAGACTACAACCTAAGCTAAAAGGAGAGGGAGGGAGGGGCCATACATGGCTTGTTTAGGGCAACCCCACATGCATAAGAGTTGATAGTTGAAGAGTGCATCTAAAAATAACTAGGAAATAAAAAAATGAAACCTGATTTAACTGACTGACATATGAAAGACCAAAATGTAACTCATTAACTTTAATTTGTGTTATAGGAAAATGCTGATTATCTTTTACTTGTGCACTATGTTATGAAGCATATACATCGTCCACAATTGATGTCTTGAGACATCAACTTTAATAGAGATTTTGTGTCGATGTGTTTTAATTGGGAGGAGTAACTCAGGCGTGCTTCAGGGTGCAAATCTTACATGTCTTTTAAATGTAATGCAGTCTTAATGCTATTCTAATTTTTCATTTTCGTTGTTTATTTCCCTGACATCCTTTTTCTTTTTTCTTATGTTCAGATTCAATCTTTTGTCTTTGTCATGGCTAAGGGCGAGAATCATTACGTTGCCTATTTGGAAGATATGTATGAAGACAAGAGGGGACAGAAAAAAGTCAAAGTGAGATGGTTTCACCACAATCAAGAACTTAAGGGTGTTGTTTCTCTGCGTAATCCTCATCCAAAAGAAGTTTTCATCACGGCTCATGCACAGGTCATTAGCGCAGAGTGTGTTGATGGTCTTGCTACTGTCTTAACTCGTGAACATTTTGAGAAATGCTTGTCAATGTATCCTAATGCTTTGTTAGCCAGGATACATTTGTGCACTAGGCAGTTTAGAAGCAACAGACTGAAGCCCTTTGATTTGAGTAAATTGCATGGCTATTATGATCAACCGGTTCTCTCTCTCATAAATTCAAGTTCATTCCAAGAGACCGACTCTTTCGCACATGGTTTAACTGGAGAAGAAGATGAAGATCTGACTCCGGATGAGAATGTAAAGCTGGGAGGCAAGAGGATCAGACAGGAAAAGGGAAGTCAACGGTTTATGATTGATAACCCAGGAAATGAATCTGGAAGTGGTTGGAAGGTGGTGGCTTATGAACCCTCGTACAAGAAGTTGAAATATGGTGTCTCAGGCATGAGGTTACTTTCCCACAAGCATATTGAGTGTCAGCCTTGGCAGGGGTCATTGTATAAGGTTGATGAAAAGATTGAGTTGTTGTGCCAAGATAGTGGCATCCGGGGCTGCTGGTTCAGGTGTACAGTCGTGCAGGTATCCAGGAAACAGATGAAAGTCCGATATGATGATGTGCAGGATGAAGATGGATGTGGAAACCTTGAGGTATGCTTTTGCATTTGAAAACAATTTATAATTTAATTTCTCATCTAAGTTGAAATCCATGGAAGACTAGGTTGTAAATTAGTATTGGAAATTTTATTTGACATTGCGGTTTTTAACTTTTCCGGGAAGTAGAAGTCAGGCTCAAATTTTGCCAAATGTTGAACTCTTGTCTCCGATTTTCACTTGTAGGATTTCGTATTGGAGTCGATTTTGATAGACCAATTTCTTTCATCGATTTTAGTTTGAAATATGTCCCCACTTTTCTTCTTTTGGTCTTCTTTTTTGTTTTTTTTTTCAAAAGTTTTTATTCATTTGAAGGACTCTACAGGGCACATGAACTTGTGTATTACAAAGTGGCTTGTATCTACTGTTAATCTCTTGATTTCAAATTCTTTTCTTTCGAAGTAATTGGATTTCATCTCTGATGTATAGGAATGGATCCCGGCACACAAAGTGGCTATGCCTGATAAACTGGGCATGAGGTGCTCTGGCCGCCCAACTATCCGACCAGGCCCTGCTAATGATCAGGCAGACCACTCTCTTGATGTCGGAGCTGCTGTTGATGCATGGTGGAGCGATGGCTGGTGGGAAGGGGCTCTAATCGGAGTTGATAGCAATGATTATCTACAGGTTTATCTTCCTGGTATGTTATATTACTTCTAGGCTGATGTTAAAAGTATATTTTATCCAATCTATGGTTTCTACTTTTATTTTTACTATGTCATTTGTTTTTTTGTTCCTATTTTCGACCTTTTTTTTTTCTTCTGTGTGATAACATAATTACATGGTGTATCAGAGGAAAGCTTATTCTTAAATGTGCAAAAGAGGGATCTAAGAATTTCTAGAGATTGGGTTGGAGACCGTTGGGTTGATATTGAGGCAAAGCCTGACATATTCTCAGCCATATCTGCGTTGATTAACCCGGAAAGTAAATTATCATCAGCCATCACCAAGGATGTCAAGCCTGTTGGTTTGGATGCGTCATACACTGACGTTCGTCTTAGTGTTAAACTCGAAACTGTTGAAGAGGAAAAACCAAAATTAGCTGAATTAGCCAGTACCGATAGCCTTCCAGACGATATGGACAAGGTCAATGCTAAGATGTCTCCATCATCAGAACAAGGTGAAGGAGAAGGTGGTGATGATGTCAAGGTCAGTTGTAAAGAAGTACATGATGTCCAAGGTAATGATGAAAAGGGACATGATGGTGAGAATGATGACAATGGAGGTAAGTTAGATGCAGAAGTTTTCGACACTTCTGGACATAATTGTAAAACTACAGAACTCATGGAAGTAACAACATGACACGGATTATACATTAGTTTACGATGCCTTAAATTTATTGCAATTAAGTTGATTTGGTAGTAGAAGTTCCATCAGCAGCTTGGTGGTTTAGATGTTTGTAAATATTTTGGCACTTGGGGGGTGTGGAGTGGAAAGTCATTATGTTTTAGCTTGTGACTTTGTTGGCCTTGGTAGTATCTGTACAGTAGAGTAATGAAGTTAGATTTTTAGAGGGTTTATGTTGTTTAGCTGATTGTATCAGAAATTTGGAGGGTGGCCGGCATTTAGATTCCTTTGTAAGAAGCACTTTTAGAAAGAGTCAGAAGCTCAGTCAATCACATATGTGCTTCTTGCTTGCTTGTACCTTGTAACATTTCAAGTTTGTGTTCTCATAATAGCAGAATCACTTTTTCCTTCTACTTCTATATTCTCATAACTTCTTGTATGCATGGTTTAGTAAACATAAATATTGGAAATTAAAAAAAAAAAATCAACAAATTTTGAGGTGTAATGTTGAAAAAAAGAAAGAGAAAAGAGAGAGACTATAATCTTAGCCATTCCTGTCCATTGATGAATTTAGTGTCAAGAAATGGTTGTACTTGTTGATAGCTAAAATTCTTCAACCATGGCACTCTATTGCTTGTATCTGCTCCTCTCCCTCTGCACTGGTACTCACCAAACACTGCAGTCCTGTAAACACAAAATTGCGTTAAAATTCTAAACGATTCTTGATCAAAAGAAAAGTTGTTTGTCGTCAGGTTTACGGTGAGAGATTTATTTACGTTTGTCTGTCAGGGTGATTCCAGTCACTCCATCCTGATGGGGTTATGATATTGTCAATGTGAGAGTAAGAATATATTGTCCTAGAATAGTTTCCCCAGGCTCTTCCCAGGTAGATTTTGCCAGTTCCATTGATCACACAATTGACGAAAGAGAATCCCGTATTTTCGTCCGGTAAATCCCTGTGATGTGCTGCTATTGCCCCTGACGTAGTAGCAATTGATCGAAGCACACAATCCTGTTTCAGAAATATGAACGTCAAAACTATTTGAGTCTGTCTGTATTTAACTAGAAAAACACCATACAATCCTATTTAATGTATATGCACATTAGAACTATTTGAGTATGTCTGTATTTAACCAGAAAACCACTGAAACGATTACCTGATAGAGTGATCTTGCTCGACCGAATATGAAGTCTATGCTTCCTTGAATGTGACACTGGTAGAAATAGTGAGATCCAGTCTCATCCAGGAGAGTGTCCTGAGTCCCCACCACTCTGATTTTGTAAAACATTGCTTTATCTCCACCAATTCTCAGAGCAACACCTTGCATGCCTCTTGCTCCAGGAACTGCAACTACTGTGTTCTGTCACCACCCCACATCAAAATTTTACACACAAAATCAAAAACTTTTGTAGATCAAACACTTTCATGTAAAATTCTTGAAAAAAATCCAAATGGAGTTACTTCAAAAGTGACTCCAGTTGCACAGAAGTAGTTAGACAACACGGTCACAGACGCAGAATTATATGTTCCCAGTTCAATTCCATGTGTGTCCAAATCTGATGCTTTGTTGTTCCAAGTAATTACAGTCTCAGAAACTTTATTTTGATCTCCAATGAAAGAGATATATGGCTTTGAACTTGGCACAATCACCTTTTCTCTACAAAAAAAAAAAAAAAAAAAAAAAATTTTCATGTAACTGCTACAATAACCAACTTAGCCACTACTTAGCTTCCACTAACTGTTGAAAAAAAAGATAAGAGGTTTCAGAAAAAGAAAATGAACCTGTAGATTCCCGGAGAGATATAGATTTTGATTCTCTGCAAATTGTTATGTGGGATCATATCAACTGCAGCTTGGACAGTGAGAGAGTCACCTCTACCATTCTTGTCAACTATGATCACTCTGGTTTGATTTTGATTATTGGAAGGATCATCTTTTGAACTCAACTTTGCCTCTTGTTGTTGTTGTTGTTGTTGATTGTTGTAATTCACTTTCATGTCATCCCAACTTATGTAATAATTAGCAGAAACAGCTTGATCAGAAGAAGCTCTTTGAAAAACCAGAAGAAGAAGAAAAAGCACTAGTGAAGCAAAAGCACTTCTTTGAAAGCAACCCATCGTTCATTGATTCATTTGATTCATTCCACAAAAACAACAATAACAAGAAGTACTTGTGTGATCTTCTTCTTCTTGTTCTTCAAAAAATAAAAAAATATTGCATGCAAGGTGTTGTGTTACAAAGAGTGTGAAAAAAGTGAAAGTGTAATAAATACTAAGGAGCGCAATTCATTCACAGTGTCCTTGTACAACACATAAACTAACTTTTGTTAATATCAGCAACAACAACATAAACCAAACCAAAACAAAAACAAAAACAAAAGCAAAAAAGAAGAAGAAGAAGAAGAAGTTGAGTTTTACAAGAATTGTGAGAGACAAATGGTGTGTTGAAGAGCAAAAACAAAAAGACACTCATGAAAATTGTGTGATTAATTGGAAAAAACTTAATTGGTTTTGTGTTGTTTTGATTATATATAAAAAACAGAAAGTGAGAGAGTCTCTTTAAGAGGGTATTCATTAAAATGGCGGTTTTGGTTTCTTTTTGAGCTTCCAAGTTTTGAAACTGAATTTTTTAAAAAAAAAAATTTTCAAGTGTTTTTGATGATTTGTATTTGTGTTAAGTGAAACTCTCTTTTCATGAATGATGATGAGCAAGGAATTAATTGATTAAGTGGTAGTTAATTTACATTGATTTACAATTTTCCCTCCCTATAATTATGTGATGGACATGATATTATTAGATCGAACATATCTATCTAGCTATATTGAAGTATTTTTCGGTAATATAACATGACCCAATAAAGCTATATGATCATAGAAGGGCGTAGCTCAGCTGATAGATGAACGGGTTTGAGATTTGGACAAATGACTCCCAGATCAGCGGCTTGAATCCTATCAATGACAAAAACTTTTCAAAAAAAATATCTGAATTAATAGATATCGTCAAAAAAAAGTAGATTTTTTCTTATAAAAAGTAAATTAAAAGGTTGGATAATGTTAGATTTGTGAGTGTATTAATTTTACTTGGATTTTTATTAAGTTGTTACAATACTAAGTAATTGTAATAACAAAAAAAATACATTACAATTTTTTTTGTCTTTTTATTATTAAAAAAACAAAAAACAAAAACAAAACTGTTCAATTTCTATAATCTTTCACTTACATATTCAAACGTAAACAAACACTAATATCAATAACTTCCGGTCTATTCAAAATTAGTCTTCATACATATAATTAAATACTAATTATTTAGATAAAATAAAAACAATTATATTTGTAGTACAATTGTATGATAAGGTTGAATTTATGTACAAATCCTTGAATTTGTACATAGAAAATAAAAAAAAAATTATTGAAATTCATACCGATACAAATTTCTTTTCAAGGTACTATAACATTTTATTTATTTCATTTTTTTTGTAAGAAAAATAATGGTGATGTCAAGAGACTCTATTTTCCATCATGTTGTGTACCGTATTGAATTTAACATCATGCGTGCTAGCCTTCATGTTGTGAATAAATGAAGCATGATGAGAGCTCTACAAAAGTCTCCATGATAATGATTACACCATTCTAATTTCTATCCTGCTCATGTAATAAGTTATTCGATTTCAATTTTTTTTTAAGTGAAATGAAGACGGAGTGCGGGTTTGGTCCGATTAGTTATTTCTATGAAAAATCTTGAATGTAATAAGATGCATGATTCATCTCTCACTGCGATCCTGTCACGTGACAAATTTAATCACGTGATAAGATCGCAATAGAAGATGCATAGTTCTTCAGTTGCACCAAAGTTTTTTTCCCATAATAAAGATGAGGCTGGCCTCCCCCATTTTCTTTAGGTGAGACTGAAACCCCACTTCCCCGCTACAAATATGGAAGAGGAGTGAACAATCATTTAACTAATTTAGCGAATGCGTACACACAATATAAGTATGGTATGGTTATCAAAATCTACTTTTGGACGTTGAGCGGTCGTGCATCTCCTTTTTGTTTTGAGTCCCGGTTATTAAAAAAAAGTGCGGGGAGACTTTCATCTTGTATTGTCGAAGTAGCTATCTGGAATGTTCATAGAAGACCGCCGCTATTTTTATTTATTTAATAGAAACAACTTTGAAGGCAAAAGCCCAATTCAAATAGAGCAACCGATCTTTTCAGGCCCAAACCCAAAACAAAATAGCCCAAAAGTGTTGAAAACTTTGTTAAATTATTTTGAGAAAATAATAATTAATTATTTTTGGATAATTCTACAGTTTCAAGGTTCAAGCTTGTACAAAGACAGTGTACAGCTTTCTTCGTTTTCTCTTCACAACGAAAGAGATAAGAATTCAAATCGAAAATGGCAGCAACATTTTCAACCTCTTCAACGATATCACCATCTTTTACAATACCCATCTCCTCTAATTCAAAGCTCTCCACTTTCTCTCTGTCTTTGCCTTCGAAAAATGGCGCCTTTAAGCTTTCTAGTTCCCTAAAACCCTCACTTTCTTCTTTAAGAACCACTAGGATTTTTGCTGCTCCGGAGACCCTGGAAGCTCCTGAATCTTCAATTGTTGAGGTTTGTCTCCACTGGGTCTTTTATTTATTTTGTTTTCTATTCTGGGATTTTGGTATGGTGGTTCAGTGATGGAAAAATGTGGGAAAATCGAGAAAAGTTTTGATTTTTTGATTTTTTGATTTTTTTTAGGTTAAATTGAGTGTAACTTAATTATCTGGCTTTGTGGGGGGTTTTAGTTTAAGTTGTTTTGTTGGGTGCTGTGATTGGTTTCTGAGTAAATGTGGGAAGATGAGAAATTTTTTGATTTTGTATTGGTTCAGTGTAATTTAACTATCTGGCTTTGTGGGGGATTTTTAGTTTAAGTTATTTTTGTTGGGTGCTTTGTTTGGTTTCTGAGAAAATGTGGGAAATGAAAGAGAAGTTTGATTATTCTGTTTATTCTCATCATTTCATTGTTTAAAAGTTATATAGTTTTTACAATGCCTTGCTCTATAGCTGATAAAATGTGGCAAAAGAACTTTAATTTCCCCTTAAATTGAGCTAAATATAACTGTTTGACTAAATGGGGTTTAGCCTTTTAGTTTTAGGAACCAAAATACCATAAAAATAGTTCTGAAATTGAAGTTTTCATCTTTATATATATATATATATATATATATATATATATATATCACTGTAATTTTTATCAACAATCAAATGGAGAGCTATGTTGTGGTACTTGCTCTTTAATGTCGATTTTGGGTGCTATAGGTTGAAGATTCTGTGACACTCAGCCCATCAGTCGGTGCGGATGCAGACAAGGTAATTTCCCTACAAGTGGTGCTATATCTTTTGAGGAAGATAACTAAAGAACAAAATTGCTTGGCATAGTTGACGTTCTAACTGTTTAAGGCCAAAATGTGAGATGATTTACATTTTTGTCTTGAGGATTATATCTGTCCCCAATGGTCGTAACTCGTAATCACTTGCTGTGATCTGCTGCATTTACAATTGAAACGTTCGATAAATTTAGTCTCTACTCTTTAGTTTTATACAGTCTATGTTTTGAAATCCTGCTACTGCCATCTAATGTTAGAACGATAGTGGGAACTTTCTTTAAGAATGTGCAGATGCATTTTTCGAGCTTTAGCTTTGTTTGACTAGGTTTGCGCAACTGCGGGTTTTGTGTGTGGAGAATCTCATGTAGATCTAGTAGCCTTATTCTAGACAATGGTCTAGTGCCTTGGTGTTAAAGCATTCTTATAAAAGGAAAATAAGGTTTTCTGTTTTGTTTAGTCACGTTCGTTGGTTATCTTTTTAGCTTCAAGTGCTTGCGGGTGCTTTGGCATGAAATCCTTTCAAATGTTAAGCTGTCTTGATGTTTAGGATGCCTTCCATATTTTCATACCTAATAAGTAAGTATCGGTTCCAAAATATTTAAGGTTTCAAGGTCCTTAAATTAGCAAACAATCTTGATAGGTATCCTCACTTTAAAATTGTCGGCGTCAACAATACCGTAAGTAAATTAAAATTTAACAATTGTTCCTCAAGTCATTGATTCTAGAATGGATTATTTGAGTATTCAACAGATTTTTTTCGAGTTTTTTTAGGCATAAAAACTTTGCTTGGATGATTTGGCCGAGGAATTAATGGATTTTGCTTTTTGCCATCCAACACCTATTGAAACAAAAAGTCTAACTAGTTGTCGTTAGAATTCCTTAATTGCCTTTACCTTCTGAGAAATTAACTTCCCATTTCAATTTACTGGAATCCATCTTAAGCTGTGAGGCAGATTTTATTTGGTTTTTCCATCATTAGGACTTAATCAATGACAGTTTGGAGTTGTCAAATGAGTAATCTAATTGGTCGATCAGCTGCAAAACTGACAAAGTACAGTTACTACAATGCAAAAAAAATGCTTCTTGAATCTTTATTTCGTCTAGTCATTATACCGTTTTTCATTCAGAATCATGCATGTATAACTAATTTCTCACCAGTGTTTTAGAAGAAATTTAAAATTTTCAATATGCTTGATGCAGATTGCACCGAAGCAGAAAATCAGGATCAAACTTAGGTCTTACTGGGTTCCCCTGATAGAGGACTCATGCAAACAGATACTGGATGCTGCAAGGACAACCAATGCAAAGACCATGGGCCCTGTGCCATTACCAACCAAGAAGCGAATCTACTGTGTTCTCAAATCCCCGCACGTGCACAAGGACGCCAGGTTTCATTTTGAGATCCGAACACACCAGCGCCTCATAGATATCCTATACCCGACTGCCCAAACTATCGATTCTTTGATGCAACTCGACCTTCCTGCCGGGGTTGATGTAGAGGTAAAGCTGTAGAGATGCAGCTGTGGTGCAAACTCAAGTAAACTTTGTTGAATTTTGTTATCATGTGTTTGTAGTTCACACTTAGCTTGTTCATCACTTGTAGATTGCCTATCAAACCATGTAATAGAACACCATATTTGCTTCTTCCATTTCCTCCTGCTTTCACTGTAATGTTAACTTTCTTCATCTTGAATGCAAATGCAATGGCATCACACATGAATTTTTTTGGCAACTTCATTGCAACTCCTGAATTTCACGTGTAAATTTGCAACACTTCTGGAAACTAAACCTTCACAGTCTTGATAGATGTTTGAGTCCCACCTTTGTGTATAAAACCACAAAATGTTATAAAATCCCTAAGTGTGGTGTGATGTTTGGAGTTATTTTCCAGACGGTGTTTGTCTTAACATACTCTTGACCCGATTGATGTTTTTCTTAACATATTCTTGACCTGATTGGTATTTAACATATTCTTGACCTGATTGGTGCCGGACTAAATTGTTGATTTTGTTTACTAAAAAGTGAAAAAGAATCGATGGACGTTTACATCCCACTATCAAGTGGCAATTCTTTGAAAGTAGAAAAGGACATGATTGATCATCTCTGAAGTGCACCAGAGAATATATAAATAATATATAAATATGGAAAAATGATCAAATTCAAGGGGTTTGTTTGTTACTTCAAAAACATCACCTTTTCTTTTTATCTGATTCTTTTGACTTATATCAAGAGTAATGCTAGGTAATTTGTTTCTTAAAAAATTCGTAAATGATGTTAAAGATGTTGACAATTTATATGCAATATTATTTGGGAAGTTTTTTGGAAATTTTTTTTGGAAAGCCTATCATTAATCAGAGTTGATCCGGGGTTAGGGCACCAGGGGCGCGGGCACTAGAGGCGCCGGCCCAGGGCCCATCATTTCCAGGAGCCTCTTTCATGTTCTGAGTTTTATATATGGGCCAAATTTTGAAATAAAAAAAGGCCCAACAGAAATATATTGCTTCAAAAAAGAGAAAAAATGCCCTTGTTTTAAAAAAGCTCAAACTTACAAAAAAAAAAAAAAAAAAATTACAAAGGCCCCATGCCCCATCTGATGCCCAATTCACTTTTGTGTTTTTTTTCTTGTAAATATCGTTATATCAAATTTTTTGTTCAGACAATACCCATTTTTTTTAGGGTTTCAGACTTTCATCACTTCTTCCGTCCTTCTCCAATCTCCACGACTCCACCCACCAAAGACAAAATAAAAACGACAAACTTCTTCATAATACATTTTCAAATGTTTACTCAAATGATTTGTTTTCTACATTAAAAGTGTTTTTCTGAATTGAAAGGGTTACAAGTTGTTTTACCAAGAAAAAAAAATACTGCCATTGAAATACTTGAGTTTGTAAAAGTTTCAGATTGTTATCTGAATGTATCAATTACTTATAGGATATCATTGACTATACCTGTAACTGTGGCATTGAAAATATTATTAATGATACTTCTCAAAATGCTAGAAGAAGACATTTTCAATGTTGTTTTGATACCCTCTACTGTGTTGTACGTGTTATTTTGTTTTGTAGGACTACATTATAACTAGAATATTGTTGAAGAGTTATTGCCGAGATTTTTTTAGAACTTTTGGATCCATTTTTTAGATCTTCATCACGGACCTCTAAAAAGTTAGAACCGACATTGTCATTACTCTTATATTAATATAAACTAAAAAAATCCAACCAAAAACAAATTATTATTTATAATTTATTTTTTTATCTCATTATGTGGCTGCGACTCGAACCAAAAACATTACAGACTCAATGAACGTTTTTACCAATAAAACACATTGGACGGTAGTACCAGAAGCAAATTATTACTAGAGAAAATGTATGTGTGCCTCACATTTCTAGTGGGTTCATTTTGACAATGGTGGGGCATAATCTTTTTCTAGGGTGCTCCCTCTACCTCTCTTTCTGTCATCTAATGTGTGCCACACTTGTTTGCTTGCAAATATTTTCGTGAACTTTGATTATTTATATATATATATATATATATATATATATATAATTTTCATTTTTTTTTACAATATCCTATATGATTGAAAAGATATTGGTTCATATTGTGGGCCCTTGTATAAAATATCATGGTACATTTAAAGAATAATAAAATTAATGTTATAATCATGGAATGGGAGATTTGTTGATTCAATGACACAATATTTTAGATGAAAAAGTAAAGATACAGTCTACTAAATAGTACATAATTAATAGTCACCATTTGCATTGCTTTTGAGATTCTATACAAGTTTGTGAAACTTTAAAAGTGTTTTTGAATGTGTTCTAATAGTTGATTAAGATTAAAAGTATTATTAAGTAGATTTTCTTATATCTTCCTTGGTTCGACTATTCAAAATTGAAACATTACTAGATTGAACGAATATTATTTTCCATTAAACTACATTAGAGAGTATTATTAAGTTGCTTTTAATAAATAGTTACATCACTATCTACGTATATATTGGTTGTTTTCTTAATATTTATATATTTAAAACAGACATTAAGTTAACTTTCAATTTACTCAGGACACAAGAATCAGACAAGAATATTCCAAGTGACCTCTAGGAAGGTTGGAGTATGTAAATGGGAGTGTGCCACTCCAAGGTTTTGAAGAGTCACCACTCACTACCACTTTGACTGATGGTGGACAAAAAGACCAAAAAGAGACAAAAACTTGAGGACCCCCCACCAAGCCCAATTAATTTATGATTGAGATTTGTAAAGCGTTTTGAGTCATGAATTTGAACCTTTTTCTTTTACATCAACCAATCCTTTTATTTCATGTCCAAAGATTAGATGTTGGATATTATCATCTTTCTTTTCCCCTCATATTCTCTTAGTAATTTGTGAGTCAATTTTTGGTTCAATGATGGGTCATTAACAAGTAAAAATAGAGTTGTGTACTTGTATTTGGATTAGTAATTGATACTCTTCAATCTATGCAAAAAAAGGAAACAACTAGAGATAAAACTAAATCCAACCACTACAAATTTTTTAGAAATATGTAAATAAATGGTAAGATGATTATTATTATTATTATACATGAATCATAATGTCATTATCTATTTCGTTTTATTCTTTTAAAATATTATAATAATAATTCAAGATTTAGAAAAGGGGATATGACTCCAACCTTCAACTTTATAGTGTAGGTATGAAGTTATACTGTTATAAACATTCATACTTTCGGTAGTGTAAAACATCAAAACATCTAAATTTTGCATAATCAATTGTTAAAATCGTTGTGGGCTCGGACAAATATCATACGTAACCTATGATATTTATTATATATATCTGACACCAAACAAATCAAGGATTTGTTGAGATCTACCGAAGTTAAAGAATTACATGTACAATTCAGATATCTACTCTTATAATCGGAATGTACTCGCTCCTATAGATATATTTATAAATTTTCCAATAAAGACTTTTTGAAATTATATGTAATTGAATGTTTTTCGATGATATTTTTTATATTCATCCTAAGAAAATTAAAATACACATTTGATAAAAATCCAGACATTTTTTGGATTTGAGAACTATATTTTTCTATTTTTAAATGTTTTATCTTTAAAAAAGTCGGAAAAATTAGTTATTGGACCTGAAATTTTTTTAATTTTTTTCCGTAATTGTATTATAATGTTTTTATCATCCATATAAAAAATTAAATCAAAATTTAATATATTCTATTAAATTTCATTAAAAATATTTAAAATGTGTATTATTTTTATTGAAAAATTATTCTATATATAAAGCACATAAAAAGAGAAATTTTTTTTAATAAAAAAATAAAAAATAATTATGCAGAGATGTTACTGTATTAGAGTTCAAGTTAGACTTTGGTAAAAGATGGTAATGTAATCGCTTACATCATGCAGTCAACATTCATTGAAACTCCCAGGCTGCGGCAGCTCGCATTCAAACGAGGATTCCTGCAGCCTAGCGTCTAGCGTCATTGTAAACGTCGACAACTTTCTTTGATTTTTGATACCTGGCAGGTCGAGAAGACTTTTGCTTGCTCCATGATGGTCGGTGAGCATTACCCTCTTAATGATATGCGTTTAAGAATGAGTAATTTATTTTTAAATTTTTTATATTTTTGATAAAACTACCATCTTCTTGAACACTATTATGTATTAAAGATGAGATAATAATCACTCCGTTCGTGGGGGCAAGCAAAAATGGACCGAAAGAAATAAGATACATTGAAGTTTAAACAATATCAATTATTATAAATATAATATAAAAAAAGATATTGATATAAATTTAATTGATTATTTTTGTATAGATATTATAAAAAACATAATAATATCAAAGTTATGAATCAAACTATACATATGCAAATATTTGGATTTCAATATAAACTTTTTTTAAATATAATTATTGCCGGAACCCGGTAATGTTAATTAAACTCTATAAACACAATTCAGAATACTATTCATACTATCAGAGAGAGGTGGACTATAACTCTTATAATTAGAGAGATGACTGCTCCTAATAAGACTCTAACCCTGATCTCTAAATATGGAAGAGAAGTATATAACCATCTCTATTAAGAGGTGATATACGTATTTCAATATAAACCTTAGATGGGGGATTTTAAACTTAAAAAATGATGTTAGTAAAAGTACTAACGTCTACGTTAAATAAGAGTTTTATATACGTATATTTAGCAGCAAGTTTCGGAAAAGAATGTCAACACAGTGAGTTTGTGTAAAAATGAGAAGTTCTCTCATTCCTGATAATGATTCGAATTTAAATTAAATGGATATAATATCGTGGTGAGCCCAACGTGTCACACGTAAGTTTTTTTTTTTTTCTTCTTCTAGAAGAAATTAAGGACCGCAAGTTATGGCATCTTTCAATAATATCCCACATGTCATGTGTGTGAAAGAAGTACACCATTGAAAGAGGCTCATTACTTATTAGAGGGTCAGAAATAATTGCTTATCCAATTCAACTTTTCCCTTTTTTCTTATGGCTATTAGAAACATTTTCTTGTGAAACAAACAACCCTTTTTGTACAAGTAATTATTAACCCAAAAATACATATATTACTACATTATAAATTCTTTTAAAGAATAGTGATGTGATGAATAAGACCCTAAATTATTTTTTTGTTTGTTTAGTGTTTGATAGTGAAAATATGTTGTCATGTTGAGTATAGGTATGGTACTTGTTTGACTACGTGGGCAACATTCTATCTCATGTAGGGGATAGATTTTTTAAGCAAATGATAATTATCACGTTAAATAGAATGAACTTATTAGGTTTTTTTTAAGAAGGATGAATAGTTGACCAGACCTATCTAGATCAAATAGTACAATGATTAGTATTATCGTTTCCTACAAATGAATGTTTTTATGTGTGAGGTGACTTTATCGAGATACATTTTATGATCATAATAATTTTTTTTTTTTGAAGAATTATTACAATATGATTGTCGAAATCTGTCAAGATCAAACAATATATGTAGGACCTGATTAATTACTCTCATAACGGGAGATAATTACTCCCACAACCCAAAAAGAAAACTCTTCACACATGCTTGTAAAATACGTATGGTGAGATTTATCCCTCACTACTAATGTGGAACTACTAATGTGGAAGAAAAATATATTACCAACTCTGTTAAGATGCGATATATTTTGACCATAATAATTTTGACGTTAATTATAAATATAAGCAAGACAATGGTCAAGAGATAATAACTCTATATACCCAAAATACTCATCTTACCGATGAGAATGTAGTTTGTGGTCTTTTTTTCTTTTACTTTTTATATTTATTTCATAAATTGGATCACGTGCGATATTTCTATCGGTAGAATCAGTATTTTGAGTACTGACAGGTCAATTTTTGTTCGTCTCTTATTAATGAATTGGTATCCAATCTTTATAATTATTTTAGTAAAAAATTAAAAAGAAATGAAAAAAATCAAGTGTGAAATGGTGCACCGAATTTCCATGGAGAAACTTATTATAAAATCATGTTGCTTGCTAGAGAGTAGAGAATAGCATCCCTCTCCAAGAATATCCACAAAAAATAAAAATAAAAACAAAAAAATAATTTCTAAAACTCTCGCTCTCTCTGTTTTCCTCTGTTTTTCTTCAAAAACAAAAACATTTTCCCAAGAAAATCTCATTTTCCATGATACTTCTGGTCAGGGTTCGACCCTTGTCTCTTTCTCTATATAATAACCCTCCATGTTCTTCTATACACAGACCTCTTCGCTCCGCTTCTTCTTCACTCAATTCATCATCAGTTTTCTCTCTGTTTACACACAACCAGAACCAGAAGCTCAGCTCCATTTCCATGGCTGCTTGTGTAGACACTTCTCAACTTTCTCAGGATCCAAACAGGCCTCAAAACGATGACCATTACAACAATTACATGAAACACTGCCGACCCAGTTTCGCTGATCGTGTTCCCCGTATGCCCTTCAACAAGAAAACCGTCCACACATGTACAATCGTCGGAGGCGACGACGATAACGATCGTGAAGGAAAACAGAGCAATTATGGTGAAGATGATGATCTGTGGCTGAAAATACAAAACGAAGCGAAATCAGACGTTGAACATGAGCCTATGTTGTCTACTTACTATTTCAATTCTGTTTTGTCTCATAATTCGCTCGAGAGTGTTCTTGCGAATCATCTCTCGATCAAGCTGAGCAATTTAAGTCTCTCTAGCGCGATGTTGTTCGATCTTTTCATCGGGGTTTTAACAGAGGATTCAGAAATTGTTAAAACTGTTTATGAAGATTTGAGAGCTGTGAAAGAGAGAGACCCTGCGTGTGTGACCTATGTGCGTTGCTTGTTGAATTACAAAGGGTTTTTGGCATGTCAAGCTCACAGAGTTGCACACAAGCTCTGGTCACAAGGGAGGGAAATCATTGCTCTGCTTATTCAAAACAGAGTATCCGATGTTTTCGCCGTGGATATCCATCCGGGAGCGAAGATCGGACGTGGGATAATGCTCGATCACGCTACCGGACTTGTGATCGGAGAGACTGCTGTGATCGGAAACAATGTATCGATATTGCATAATGTGACTTTGGGTGGTACCGGAAAGGCCTCCGGTGATAGGCACCCGAAAATCGGTGATGGGGTCTTGATTGGTGCAGGGACTTGTATTTTGGGGAACATCAAGATTGGTGATGGAGCTAAAATTGGTGCTGGCTCGGTGGTGTTGAAGGATGTGCCGGCAAGAACCACTGCGGTCGGGAACCCGGCGAGGTTGATCGGAGGGAAGGAGAATCCGATTCGACTAGATAAGATTCCTAGTTTAACCATGGATCAAACCTCACATATAAATGATTGGTCTGATTATGTAATCTAGAGAAGGACTAGATAGAGTTAATTAGTTATTTTCTCTGTTTGATTCATTCTTCTCTCAATTTATGAGATATAGATTGAATTATTATCGATATTTAGTTCTCTGAAGCAAAATCGCTAGAACTCATAAAAGCACTGTTGAATGTGGTTGTAATTATGAATTTCACTGAATTGAACCTTTGATTCAGTTCAGAATACAGGTCAGCAGTAGGTCCAATAACCATGCCTAATAAATTTTCAGTCAAAAAGGGTAACCAATTGCTTGTACTATCAAACCATATGGACCTCTCTATAAGATTTCCAATTAAACTACGATACGAAATACATACAATCAATCATATAGTATTTTATGCTATTTATGAAATACGTTTACGTGTAACCCACGATTTAAACTAAACCGTGAGACTGAAGGACACGTGCGTAAAACTCAAAACGGACGAAGTGAGCGTGAGAGTGAAGGACACGTGCATAAAACTCAAAACGGACGAAGTGAGCTTGTGCTATTGCAAAAACTTCGATATCTAACTAAATCTACAAGTACAATAATTCAGAAGACAGAACTGATTCAAGGAATTAATGAAACTTTTGATTGAAGTTGAGTCATTTCCTAACTCTTTCCTCTTCAAACTCCAAGTATATGGATATTGATATCCTATATGAGTGTGATGGTGTGCACTTCTACAGGTAACTGAGATTGATGAAAATAGAATTTATGGTTCACTCCATTTGACAAGCTTATGCTAAAAGTTTCTTTCGTTCAAACTTATTGGTCGAGCAGTAAATACTCAAAACTCACAAATGAAGTGTTACGAAATATGTAAACCTAACAACAACAATTACATGAGACACTGCCGACCCAGTTTCTCTGATAGTGTTCCACGCATGCCCTTCAACAAGAAAACCGTCCACACATGTACAATCGTCGGCCGTGACGATGATAACGATCGTGTAGAGAAACAGAGCAGTGATGGTGAAAATGATGATCTGTGGCTGAAAATGAAAGAGGAAGCGAAATCAGACGTTGAACATGAACCTGTGCTGTCCACCTACTATTTCACTTCCATTTTGTCTCACAATTCGCTAGAGAGTGCGCTAGCGAACCATCTCTCGATCAAGCTCAGCAATTTGAGCCTCTCTAGCTCGACGTTGTTTGATCTGTTCATCGGGTAACAGAGGATGCAGAGATTGTCAGAGCTGTCAATGAATTTTTGAGAGCTGTAAAAGAGAGACTCTGCGTGTATTGCTTGTTGGATTTCAAAGGGTTTCTGTCTTGTTAAGCTCACAGAGTTGCACACGAGCTCTGGTCACAGGGGAGGAAAATCATTGCTCTGCTTATTCACAACAGAGTATCGGAGGTTTTCATGGTGGATATCCATCCTGGAGCAAACATCGGACGTGGGATATTGCTCGATCATGCCACCGGACTTGTGATCAAAGAGACGGCTTTGATCTGAAACAATGTATCGATACTGCATAATGTGACGTTGGGTGGCACCAGAAAGGCCTCCGGTGATAGGCACCCGAAAATCGGTGATGGGGTCTTGATTGGTGAAGGAGCTAAAATTGGTGCTGGCTCGGAGGTGTTGAAGGATGTGCCACCCAAAACTACCATGGTTGGGAATCCGGTAAGGTTGATCGGAAGGAAGGAGAATCCGATTCGACACGATAAGATTCCTAGTTTAAAATGTTATGCCAAGGCTAGTTTGGCTTGAACTATATAGTGAACATGTTTACTTGTGTACTATGTAATTTTCCCTGTTTGTTTCATTTTTCTCTCATTTTATGAGGTAGATTGAGAATATTATCAATTTATCATGTTTAGTACATTGGAGCAAACTCACTAGCTGTAATAGAGTACTACAAAACTCATAAAGCACTGTTGAATGTGGTTCCAACTATGAATTTCACTACAGATAACCTTTGATGAAAATTAGAATACAGGTCAACAGTAGGTCCATGCCTAATACATTTTCAGTCAAATAGGGTAATTAACCAATTGCTCTGTACTGTTAAACCATATAGACCTCTCTTTTTAGAAATACGACACCACGAGACTTGTACTCAAAATACGACACGTGATACACATAACCAACCATATATTATCTTGTGCCATAAGTGAAGGACGCTTGCGTGAAACTCATGATCTAAATCAAACCGTGAGAGTGAATGATAAGTGCATGAAGCTCAAAACTAACAATCTCTACTTAGCGTGCTTGTGCTGTTGCAAAAAACTTCACCCTTGTACTATCTAGAAATATTACGGGGATGTATCAAACCTTCGAATTTTACTTTCTTTGTTAAGAATTTGTCATCACAGAGCCAAAATTAGTATCCTCCACAAATGAATGAAGAAGACAACAAATACAATAATTGATTCGAGGAATTAATGAAACTTTTTTGACTCTGTACCTAACTCTTTCCTCGTCAAACTAAAGTATATGAATATTGATATCCTGTAGAGTGTGATTTTGTGCTTCTACAAATGACTGAGGTTGATGAAAAATTCACTCCACTAGACAATTTTATGCTAAAAGTTTCTTTCTTTCTTTGTACAGTTTAAACTTTTAGGTTGAGCAATAAATACTCAAAACTCACAAGGGAAGCTCTCTTAGCAACATTTGTTATGTCATTTTGGTTCATTTCATTTCACATAGATTTTTTAATTTCCATCACTCTTCCTCACTTTCTTACAAACTTCTAGTACAGTTTTGTTTTATCTTCTTCTGTGTAATTTGTCACAAAAAAATATCTATGATCATGTGTGTGAAGCCTAATATGGACAATATCTACTTGATAGGTCCGGATTGTTACCCATAGCTTGTCTAAAAATACCTATCCCCCTATGTACTTTCTAACAATATATCTATCTTATTTAATTGATGTCTCAATCTATCCTCCTGTGAGCAAGTGGTTTGTCAAGTAGACAAGTTGCGAGACAATGATTTGTATGAAAGCATGACAAATCCATAGAAGAAAGGAGAAAATTAAAGTGAACCTGAAATGACAATGCCAAGAGGACATCATGTTCATGTAGATGAGGGATGATATGTAATGGGAATCATGTACAAGTCTTCTTTTCTTCTGACTGATAAGTTGAAGGCATCGTTCATGTCTAAATCATCATGCTTCATTCCACCGGGCAATCAAAGCGATACAACAATGCCAATGGAAGCTCAAAAATTGGCAAGACCAAATGACATGCCTGGGCAGATTCTTATTCCAGCACCGAATGGGATGTATTCAAAATTATTCCCCTTATAATCAATAGGAGAATCCAGGAACTTCTCTGGAATAAAACTCTCAGGGTCTGTCCAATATTCTGGATGCATTAAGAGTTTCAGCTTAATGAATGGATCTAATTTCTACCTTGAAATGATTTCTGAAACAGGTAATAGTCAGAATTCTGCTTCAGGGCTATATTGGAAAGAAAGGAGAGAGTTTCAAAGAAAATTTGAAGTTGATTTTTACAGCAAAAGCGAAACTATGCTTCATACATATACCACAATAGCTAAGCTTGACTTTCATTCACAAAAATAAAGGCCAAAAGCTACTCTAACCTCCACTAGAAGTATAAAGCATCCCTCATATCTTGATGCTGGTCACCATCCTTTGTATCCTTCACATCCTCCGCATCCTTCGCTGATCGTACATACGTTGAAGTTCATTTATAACATACAAATCACCATCTGACATTCTTCCTGGTGTTTCTTCCATACACCTTTCTAAACCAGAAAAATATGACCCACGAACAGAATAGCTCACATGATCGCCTACTCTTCCACGAGTCTCCCTGACATTCTTGAAGTGGTCGTCAAAGATCCTTAACCTCTCTCTTTGGATATCACTTGTCAGAGTCAACCCCATATACCCCGGAAGATCGTTCATATTTCTGGTGAAATTTCTCTGAGGATGTCCAAAACTCTCAAACCTATGAGGTCCAAAACACACAAACCTAAGAGGTTCATGAATGGTGTAGTCCACATCATTAGCAGTTCTTCCAAATGTCTCTGGAACATTACCGAAGTGACCGTGAATCATCCTGGGGGTTTCTCTTTGGATATTTGTCGCTAAAGGCAACCCCACATGGCCTGGAAATTCGTTCATATGTATACCACAATGTCTCTGGAATGGAAGAGGATCAGGTTCATGAATGGTATAGTTCACATCATTAGCAGCTCTTCCAAATGTCTCTGGAGTGAAATTTCTCTGAGGATGTCCAAAACTCTCAAACCTAAGAGGGTTATGAATGGTGTAGTCCACATCATTAGCAACTCTTCCAAATGTCTCGGAAACATTACTGAAGTGACCGTGAAACATACTGGGACTTTCTCTTTGGATATTAGTCGCTAAGGGTATCCCAACATGGCCGGGAAATTTGTTCATATGTATACCACAATGTCTTGAATCAAAAGAAGCTTCCTGATTCTGAATCTGGATAGGAATCCTTTGAAGTTGCAGAGATCTCCTGTTGGGGAATCCATTCATCGCTCTGAATTTCTTCTTAGCAGCACGGGAAAATATAAATTTGAAGGTACTGCACTCTCCCAAGGGGAATGGCTCATCGCATCTCGAACCTTCTCCTCTCTTGTTGTTGTAACTTGGGTAGTCTTCTATTTTAAAATCAACAGAGTCAATCAACAACAAGGAGTTTTCGATAGCAAGTTCCTCCAGATTCCACCAATGGAATGGAGCTGTCGTTTTATGGCTGACATGAACTTCACCGTCTGCCCTTAGCATTCGACTTGCATTCTTAAAGAAGCCATTCACAAGATTCCGATGCGTCCTATGATTCGCAGAATGCAAACAATGAGAGCAGATATGCAAGTTAACATGTTAGGAATAAATGAACAAAACAACTATCATTGAAAACCCTTTACTAATATAGCAAAACAAACTAATATGTATTACTTTCAGGAACAAGAACACTAATATTTACCATGTTTGATGTCACCATATCGACACATATGCCCACTGAACTCTGCTTTCACTGTCATTTCTTTCACTTACTGTAATTCCTCTAGGCACCGAAACACATAATCAACCAAAGACAAAGACCTATGACACTATCCTTCCCAAGAGCCATACAATTTCAAAAAGCGAAGGAAAATGATCTCTTGAAAGCTATTACTAATTCAGCAATATAGTTTGTGTCAATCAAGTTTAAGTGTCTTTACTGAGGTCTCATATCTATATTGCATAAACTGTTGCTCCTTCCATCAATGTGAAACAACTACAATTGCTGGCTAGAATAAAAGGCTCACCCAATCACAAGGTGGTTGTCTTCTTTTCCAAGAAAGCCTGCATGAGGAAAGTTGAAGATGATCCGATCAAACTTGCGCATTCTCAAATCAGGAAGAAGCTTCATGTTGGTTGCATCAACTCCATGTAAAACATATGCTCCCAGCTTCTTTAGAGTGTCAAGATTTGCTTTTGCTTTCTTGTACTTCTGTATCACAGTAACTAATCAAACAAAACAAATTGATTACATAACTCACCCCAATAAAACAAAATGGATAAATAACTATCAACGTGTCAAACACCATGTTTTAAATACTATTTTAAATTTTACACCCTTCCCTAAGAGCTTAAGCTGATAGAGCTACATAACTCGCCTCAACAAAACAAAAAGAAAGAAACACTGCTGTTGTCGTGTCAAATCCCATGTTTTAAATCCTTTCGATCCTTAGACTTAAGCTATTAGGATTACATAACCAGATAATGTGTCAAATCCGATATCTCAAATATTATCGTTCAATCGTTCAGCCTTATCAAATATCAAATCCGATGTCTTAAATACTATCATTTTTAAATATCACCCTTCAGCTTAAGATTTTAGTTGAACAATCTACTAAAAACGTACGAAATTGACATGTCTATTCACAACCAACCCTAAAAAACTACTAAAAGTTTGCAACTTATATATACAAAAGGTCTTGTTAACATTGATATCTAATATTCTGAATCTAAATAAAATAACATTTTTATCTTTCTCAAGATATACCAGAGTGCATGCAATTTTGTTTTTATCTACATTTGATAGTTAGATATCTCTTTATCATGTGACATTACATAATTCATATACAAATATGATGATTCAGTCTAAACTCCAACAAATCAATCTAAAACAATTAACAAACACATTTATTTTAACAAAAAAAAAAAAACAAAGTATAGGTTTTGATGGGTAACAAAGAAAGTAGAGAAAGTAATGTATTACCATAAGAATCAAGAGAAGAAGCACAAATGTTAGAAGCAGAGCCAAAAGCTAGGGCTAGACACAAGGAGAATGAGAAATCTCCTTCACCCACTAAAAGTATTTGATGATTTGATGAATAGTGATTGACCCATTTCACTTCTTGATCATCATCTTCTTCATCTTCTTCTTGAATCCCCACTTCGTTCTCTGCCTCTTGAGCTGCCATAACCGTTGAATGTTGCAGAGAGAGTAATTCCATGGAAGTGGAAAAAGAAGTGACTTGGATGGAGGGAGATCACTTTTGTATTTTAAGAAAGTGAAATTAAGATATTTGTAAAGTTGGATTGTTGGAGAAGTTGTGGAGGGTATTCTGGGAAGCAAATTTTATTTTATTTTTTACTTTTTCTAGAAGTTTTTCATTTATTTGTGCACATAGTTAATGAGATTCAAATTTCAAATGCAAATTCAAATTCTTCAGCATCTTTAATCAATAGTGTGTTTGGTATGGTTTCTGTCGAAATCAAAAGCACTTTTTTAAGGTTAGAAAGTATTTTAAGGTTTTTTTGTTGTTTGGTAAATTTCAAAAACAACTTTTTTAATCTAAAAAAACCATTTTGTGTCTGCTAGGAGAAACCCAGATTTTGGGCTTCTCCCAATAAACTCTTTTTGAGTTTTTTTTAATATAGTTGCATTGTCAAACCCTCTATGAATTTTAAATATTTCATTAGATACTCATTCTATTATACAACCCAATTATATATGAATGCTTATTAGACATCATTTTTGTCTCCTTATCTTAATTGACAACATGTTTGTTATGTACTTTTGATTTTTTTTTCAAACTTCTGTATCTTTGATTTTTTTAAACTCAAATACTTTTACTTGTGTGTCTGTGATTGTTAAAGGATATTGATATGTTTGTTAAATACCTTTGATTTTTATTAAAAAAAAACTCATGTATATGTTATTGTTTTTTAAACTTAAGTAGTGTAATTTTTGTGTACTGTAATTGTTCAAGGATATTGATGTGCTTGTTAATTTGTGATTTTTTTTTAATTCAAGTATGTGTATATCTTTAATTGCCTATTTATATAATACTTTTGAATTTTTTTTTGACTTGTACCAGTTGATTTGGTAATCTTTTTTATTTCGTTAGAGTCACAATTTACAAATTCTTTATTTATGCCCTTATTTGTAATTTATCACAATCAAAAGTACTTTTGGAAATATAATGCCAAACAATCTAGTAATTGAAAAGCACTTCTGTAACTGAATATCAAACAACATACAGTTTTTTGTTGGAAACTCTACTCTTAACAAGCTGTACTCTAAAAAGATATACTCTAGAAGCTCTATTTGAAAAGCCATACCAAACATACATTTAGTCTAAACAAATGGATAAATAGATATCGTGATATTATTCCTTTTAAGTAAAATATAACATTAATCTTTCTAAATTATTATAATGAAGATAACAAAAAGTGTGTATAATCTGCCATTTGGATGTAAACTCTTCAATGCTTAAGTTATAATCTGCAATTTGGATGTAATAATCTGCCATTTGGATAATTTATATTCTGTACATATAGATAGAGTACCTTGTGTAATTGTGTTTGATTATAACATCTATCCATATAGCCATATAGAGTGCTCAGAATGTTTACATTGGATTCGCCACCAAGATATAAACAATCAAACACATGTACAATTCCCTTCTGTTCAAGTTAGAGAATAGCTATTCAATTAATTTAACTATTAAACATGTTACCATTATCATCGTCCAATGTGATTTAGTGACCTGATAATATCAAAGATAGGACGATGTGATTTAGTGACCTGATAATATCAAAGATAACCAATATTGATGTATATGGAAATTGACAATCATAGATAGTTCTTGTTCTTGTTTTTCATATTTCTACCTTTGAAAATATTGCCACACAGTAAATTGTTATCAACAAAACATTATCGGTTACATTATTACTTCATAAACCGAGGTCTGATATTTGACATAATTCTCCTAACACAAATACAAAGTATAACTCGCATATGGTGGATTCACAATAAATGTGTCAATTGGGGCCTAGGCCCGGTTCCTTAAGGCATGTCAAGGAGGTAGCACGGCACGATGGCACATGTCGTGCGGGGTTGAGGGTGTCAGCACGGCACATCAGACCCCTGTGCCAGGCCCAACGGTAGACACTATGGGCCGGCATGTGTGCCGGCACTAAGGGTCGGCCGTTGGTCCATCCGATTTTTTTATAAATCTAATTGTTTGATTTTTTTTTTATAAAATTCATAATAATAAATAAAATAAACAAATTACAATTAAAAATACATATGTTAAATCGTATAAATAATATTATAACAAATAAATTTAATACTTTTTTAAATTAAGAAAAAAAACTAAAAAAAAACATAAAGTGGGCCGGCCGGCGTGCCGGCACGGCATGGTCCATTAGGGCCGTGCCAACCGTTTCCTTAACGGTCCATGCCAGGCACATGGCACGTGTAATAACAGTAAATTTCATTTCTTATTTTTGTTAGATTAATGAAATTTGCCATGTCTCTCAATTATTAGGCCAAGACTGCTTTAATGAGTTGTTGTTTTAATAATGCAAGTAAGTGGGGGAATATGTGTCATGTTTCTCCTTTGTTAAACATAGAATGTATATGTGACCTGGTGCCGCACATATGTGTGCAACATAGGAAATGAGAGAGTTGATTGGGATTGAAATAAAATAAAGAGAAAGAATAAAGGAGAAAGGAAACGAATGTCAAAGAAATAATAGGACAATAATTGTGGGGGAGTGGAGGAAAAGAAAATAAAGAGGAGAGATAGAAACAAGTATAGGGAACCGGTGGAGAAAAGAAAGAAAAGGAGAGAAAAGAAAGGAGAGAGGACAGAGTTGTGTTTGGAGTTTTTATGAGGTTCTGTCCAGACTTCTTCTAGGAACATTTTGGAGGTCGATTTGTGGTCCGATCGAACTCAAATTTGGTCAGCATATTCTACTCTTTTAGTTCTTGAATCTGACGGTGAAGATGTCAATCGGAATTCTCTTTGGTGAGATATACGGCTCTGAACAGACTGAGCAGAAGCATGATATAAGCATTTGTTTGAGGAACTTGGTGCTAACTAAGTTGTTCTCTAGTCAAAGATTTCTTAGATATATTAGATTGATTTTATGAATCATTTATGAGAATAAACATGTATTAGATTGATTTGTATTCATTCCATAGTTCACGGTCATTAGCATGATTTTGATTAGATTTTTCGGACCATTATAGAGATTTCTAGAGATCCTCTGATTTTACTAGACTGGACAGATTTCGTAAAATTGTTTTGGGTTAGTAAATCATCGTTAAAAATTATGAACATTTATATGAAGGTAGATGTATATGTCTAGTATCATTCCGTAAAGTTTCGTGAGTTTTAGATGTGTAGAAATATTGTTATAATTTTTGGAATAGACGGAGGTCAGTAATTGAATTCTGCATGACAGTTTTGGGGAAACCATGAAAGATTGGTGTTTTTGTACGATCTAATGACTTCGTACTGATCTGTAAATTTTAATGTAGATTACCTTATATGTCTAGATTAAATATGGATAATTTCGTAATAGTTGGAGCTGTATAGAGTTAGTTAAAAACTGTAGATCAGAGGGTGGTCAATTATGATAATTAGTTGGAAACTAGATTTCTAAGTTTAGTTCTATATATGTGCAGCTTATGTTGATTTACCTTAATGTGGTGATAAGGTTATGACAGTAAATCAATTTGTAAATTTATAGGTTTGAGTGATTCTTGGTTTTTAGAGCTAGAGCAGATTCGTTTGTGTTCGAGGTAAGTAAACTCATCCATGATTTGTTATGTTTTCCAATATATATATATACTATGTAGTAAACTCTTCCATGTTTTCAAATGTTTATATGGCATACTTATGTTTCAAGTTATCGAACTATTATTTTTAGTATCCTTACCATTTTATACTCTATCGTATTTTGTTAAGGATTGAATCGATTTTAAGTAAGATTGCTTTTATAAGTATTTGATATTAAGTGTCTTTGGACTATATTCCTTACTTGCATATTTTGAATACATTTTGACTATTGTTATTTATACTGAAATGGTTCTACTAAGAATTGCTATTGTTATCTAAACTGATATGCTATACGAAAATACTATCGATTTACTATGAGTAAATTTATAAAATTGTTTTGGCTTATTGTTCTGTGGTTACCGTTATTGTTATTGGTCCAATTGGGATTCTGTGTGTACACATATTGTTATTGTACCGTATCATACAGGTAATTGTGACATACTGTACCGCGCCACACGAGTATTTGTAACACTATAGAACATGAGCTAACTTATATATTGATTATTGTTTATACCGTAAAGCTATATGCTTACCGGTTTATAAAAGAACAAATTACACCAAACTCCCTTGAGGTTTACTCTTTTACACGCAGAAACAACTTTACCCTTAATTGACACCCACCTCCCCTGCCGTTAGGGATTGACCGTTAAGTGTGATAGTTGACCGTTAAAAAATGATGAAAGACAAAAATACTCATAATTCACCAAAAATCTAAAAGAACTAATTGCATCAAACTCCCCTAAGGTTTGCTTTTTTACTCACATAAACAATTTATTGATAAATGACACTCACCTCCCTTACCGTTAGTCAAAGTTGGTCAAATTAAACCGTAGACCAATTTTGACTATCAAAACTAAGGATAATTTAGCCATTTGAAGCATTTTAAATATATTTATATATATTTAAAAATTAAATAAATATTTTAAAATAAAGATTTTTTAAAAAGAATTTTAAAATGAAGATTAAGTGAAAATAAACTGTTTTTAAAATTAAGATTTTTTTTTCCGAAGATAAATAAGATTAATTGAAAATTAAGAATTAAAAAATAGAATTGAATTTTTCATTAGAAAAAACAGACAGTCCAATCTAATTTAAAAGAAATTCAAATTAAAAAAAAGAAATAATAAAAATCTTAATGCTTTTAACAGTTCGCCAGTTCCACCAATAACACAAATTACAATCTCTTTATAATTTGTTCGATCTCCTCCATGAGAGATTTCACTAGATTTCTTCCCCAAATAGAGTCAGTTCGCCAGTTCCACTAATAACACAAATCACAATCGCTTTCTAATATGTTACAATTTGTTCAAAAAAATTTAAAAAGGAAAAAAGCTTAAAATCTATTTATAAATAAGAATTTTTTTTCCAAATAAATAGAATTAAAAATTTTAATTTTTTTAATAAATAGAAAAAATTTAACAAATAAAAATAAAATTAAAAAATAAAAACAAATTATGAAGGAATTGTGATTTGTGTTGTTGGTGGAACCGGTGAACTGACTCAATCTCTCATGGAGAAGATTGAATAAATTAGGAAGAGATTATGATTTGTGTTCTTGGTGGAACTGACGAACTGTTAAAGGCATTAAGATTTAAAAAAAAAATTAATTTGAATTTCTTTTAAATTAGATTGGACTATCCGTTTTTTAATGAAAATTTCTGTTTTTTTATCCTTAATTTTCGATCAATCATATTTTTCTTCCAGAAAAATCTTAATTTTAAAAACAGTTTTTTTTCCCACTTAATCTTCATTTTAAAATACCTTAAAAAATCTTCATTTTAGAATATTTATTCAATTTTATATATATATATATATATATATTTACAATGATTTAAATGACTAAATTATCCTTAGTTTTGATAGTTAAAATAGTTCTACAGTTTAATTTGACCAACTTTAACTAACGGTAGGGGAGGTGAGTGTCAATTATCAATCAAGTTGTTTATGTGTGTAAAATAGAAAACCTCATTGGAGTTTAATGTAATTAGTTATTTTACATTTTTGGTGAATCATTGGTATTTATGTCTTTTATTATTTTTTGACGGTTAACTCTCATACTTAACGGTCAAACCCTAATGGTAGGGGAGGTGAATGTCAATTAATGGTAAAGTTATTTTCAAGTATAAAAGAGCAAACTTCAGGGAGTTTGGTGTAATTTGTTATTTATAAAAAGATTACTGTTTATATTAAAAAAATTATTCATTTACTATTTTATAAAGTGATTGATCTGTATCATTTACTTCCGTAAAATTATAGTGATTTAAATTATGATTATTAAACAATATTTTGATTAATACTGTTATACTGTTTTACTAAATGTTTTATGATTTAAGAATATGAACGAATATGATTTCATGCTTTGCTTCAACTGTCTCATTAATTCTTAAGTACGTAAACTATTAAAAGCAAATTCTGGTTTTATTAAATAATACATTAGTGGGTTACTTTCCAAAAATTTTATGAGCAAGGTTTTGAATGTAAAGGTTTTACAAAGACTATTTATTTAACATGTTATGCATGAATTTATTTACCGAGTTGACGGGTCACCCCTCATTACCACCATTTTGCAGGTTGAGTTCATGGATTTAGAATGGATGGGGTTTGCATTAGCATATGGTTGGATATGTACTGTCATAGGATTTAATTTTATGCGTATACGTACTGTAAGAAATCAATTTATTTAATTTTGTAATTACAGTTAGAATTTGGAAGTTAAGTGAAATGTATGGTATCCGGTTTAGGTATTGTATTTTGGTGGATATATTGTCGATGATTTTAATTGTGTATATTTTTGAATTAAGCTTTTGAAAGTTCCGATTCAAGTAATAACCAGGTTCGTTGGATCCCGGATTTGGGGATGTTACAGCACGACTCCTTCGCATGCCGGCACGACAGAACACATTAAGGCGCCCGAGGCCTAAGAGGTCAGGCATTAGGGGGCCATGTCGGCATATTTTGATAGCTTTAATTCACACATGGCCTGCTGTTGTGATTGCAGGTGCCTCATCCTCTTCTTGATATAACACTAAAGGTGTCAATTGGGGTCGGGCCTAGAGTGCCCGGCCTCTTAAGGCCTGCCAAAGAGGCGTGCCTAGGCTAGCACGACACGATGACACATGCCTTTGTGTGCTGGGCTGAGGGTGCCGGCCCGCTATGCCGGCACGACAAGACACGACATGGCACACTAGCCCCCGAGCCAGACCCAACAGTCGGCACTACAGGCCGGCACGGAGGGCCGGTCGTTGGCCGCCAGAATTTTTTATCTTAAATCTACTAGTTTGATTTTTTTTAATTATTTTTTTAACAAATTAGTAATAATAAATAAGATAAACAAATTACAATTAAAAATATATATATTAAATCTTAAAAATAAATTATAACAAATAAATTTAATATTTTCTTAAATAATATAAAACTAATAAAAAAAGAAGTGGGCTGGCCTATTAGGGCCCGCCATTTTAATGCTTGAAAAACAACGCATCTTTTTTTTAAATCAAAATTATAAGCTTGATTAATGATTAGACCTCAAAATCAAATAATTAAGCTTGAATTTGATTGACTGCATTGAAAATTAGATGCTATTAATTAAAATTACCCAGACCTCTCTTAATAATATGTTGGGCTTTTTGCGGCCCATTAACAGTCCAAATCAGCCCATTAATATGGTTTTATTCGAATTATACAGATGAGACTTGAGAGAGATTCGGAGTCTCGTTGTCTCGTCTGGTGTCTGGTCTACTCACTCTCTCCCCTTCCATCGATCGTCCATCGGCGACTCAATCACCGCCGTCAATTCCGACGACGCCGCCGCTGCCACCGCCGCCATCCAAAGTTGAAGGCAGAGAAGTTCAAATGTATTGTAAATATAAATATATTTTCTCTAATATTCATTTTGTCATCTCCTCTCTCTCTCTCTCGCTCTCTCTGATTCTCTGATTTCAGAGAATCGTCCAGCGAGATCGGCGAAACTCAGTGACGCGGTAGATCGATTGACGGCTTGATGCACTAAAATGAATGAAACCGTCAAAGCAATTGTTTTCTTGGCTGCCATGTCTCTCTTACCAGCAGATTGGAATTAAAAAAAAAAAAACAGAAATGTTAAGGGGATGATGATTATCAATCTTCTAGTCTAATGTGAGATGACGCTTGAAAGTAACGCTTTCGTTAGAGAGTGTTTAAATATTATTGTTAAACGGATTCAGGGACGGAACTAAAAGTTTGATGTTAGGGGGGCCAGAGTTACAAAGTGTATCTAACAATTTTTTCTACGGTATACACGACGATGATGATATAAAAAAGAAAAATAGCAATTTTTTTTTATGTATATTAAACTAAAAAGAGTAAAAGAGTACCTATTCAGAAAAATTTCATGAAAGTACATATTGATTGTCGAATGAATGGTAATCTCTAAAACTCAAACACTTTGGATTATAAGGCATTGAGACAACAAGCAGAGGAAACGGATGCAGAGAGATTAGATTTGGCTGTGGAATGTTTTCTTAGGTTGAAAATTGGGGGTAGATTTCATACGACACAAAGGAATTTAGGAAGGAGAGATTATAATTTTTTTTACAATAAAAACTGTAAAGGCAAGTGACTAAAGTTATGATGGACCTAGAGGCTAGATTAACCATTGACTAGCGATTAGAATAATTATTAAGTTTTATTATTAATTATTAATAACTTAAATTATTTTTTTTTCAAAATCCTTGGGGGGCCATGGCCCCTGCTGGCCTCCACCAAGTTCCGTCCCTGGACGGACTTGGTCCATGTGCCAAATCCGTTCGTCTGGCACGTGTGAAAACTCCAGGAAATATGGGTTCAAGTCCCATAACGTATTTATTTCTGTATTTATTCAGTAATCTTTATATGTATTTAGATTTGGTTAATTTGTATAGTAATCATGCTTGAATGGTTCAAAAAATTTATATTCAGTGATGTATTACAAGTTACAACAAGCTTCCGGGTCCAAGCTTCTTACTCATCAAAAGATTAGAACAATCAGAAGTGATGAAAAGTCAGATGACATCTTTCATTATCCTTACTTCAAGTCTTCACCAACCTCCATAAGAGTGGAATGACACTCTCTCTCTCTCTTCTCCATTTGCATTTCAAGCATGGAGTACCAAATCCAATCTTTTCCAATCATTTTAACCTTCCTGTTCTTTGTTTTAATGATACTAAAATTTCGAAAGACATCGAAAACAAGTCATTCAACTTCAAATCTACCCCCAGGACCATGGAAGTTGCCTCTAATAGGAAATATACACCAGCTTGTCGGCTCTTTACCCCATCATTGCTTAAGAGACTTGGCCAACAAGTATGGTCCCTTGATGCACCTTCAACTTGGTGAAGTATCTCATATTGTCATTTCTTCGCCGGCAACTGCCAAAGAAATTCTGAAACACCATGACATCAACTTCGCTCAAAGGCCTCGTCTCCTTGCTGCAAGATTCGTAACTTATAATTATTCAGACATTGTATTTTCACCATATGGAGATTACTGGAGGCAACTGAGGAAAATTTGTACACTGGAGCTGCTAACTGCAAAACGTGTCCAATCATTCCGATCAATCAGAGAAGAAGAGCTGTCGAATCTCATGAGTTCCATTTCTTCAAAAGCAGGATTGTCAATCAACTTTACTAAGATGTTGTTTTCCTTGACAAATGACATCACTGCAAGGGCGGCTTTTGGAGGGAGATGCAAAGATCAAGAAGCATTCATACTAGCTTCCCAAAAATTTGTAGAGCTAGCAGCAGGTTTCACTCTTGCCGATGTGTTCCCTTCCATTAAATTGCTTGAGGTGCTTAGTGGAATGAGGTCTGAACTAGAGAAGCACTATCAACAAGTAGATAAGATTCTTGACAACATCATAAATGAGCATAGAGCGTTCAAGGCAACGAGAAAGATAGGAGACGATAAAGAAGAAGATGACCTTGTAAATGTTCTTTTGAATCTTCTAGATCATGGAAACCTTGAAGTTCCCTTAACAACTGATAGCATCAAAGCGGTTATCATGGTAAGTGATTGAATTGTATGTTGATCATGTAATGTTTCTGCGATGCAAGATAATGATAAGTCTTAGAATCTTGTTTTACTCATGGATCAACTGCCTAACACAAGCTGCGTGCAATACCGTTTTAGGACCTTTTTGTGGCTGGAACCGAGACATCGTCCACAACATTAGAATGGGCAGTATCAGAAATATTGAAGAACCCAGAAGTGCTGGAAAAGGCACAAGCTGAGGTAAGGCAAGTGTTTGACAGAAAAGGAAATGTTGTTGATGAAGAAAGCCTCCATGAGTTAGAATACTTAAAGTTAGTCATCAAAGAAACTTTCAGGCTACATCCTCCTGGCCCTTTGCTTCTCCCGAGAGAATGTAGAGAGAGTTGTAAGATTGACGGATATGACATACCTATCGGATCCAAAGTCATTATCAATGCATGGGCCATTGGAAGGGATCCTAATTACTGGACAGAATCTGAGAGGTTCAATCCAGAAAGATTTCTCGGTAGTTCAATTGATTACAAGGGAGCTAATTTTGAACTTATCCCATTTGGGTCAGGAAGGAGGATGTGTCCTGGCATATCTTTCGGTATGGCTAATGTTGAGCTTCCACTAGCAAATTTTCTCTACCATTTCAACTGGAAACTGCCAAACGGGAAGAAGAACGAAGATCTAGACATGAGTGAAAGTTTTGGGGCAGCAGTCAAAAGGAAAAATGATCTCTACTTAATTCCGGTTCCTTATCATCCTCCTCCTAGGAAATAAGACTGCAATAGCAAGGAAGCTAGCAATCTTGATTGGTTACTACCGTACTTGCAGGATTATTGAAATGCACCGAATTTGGTTTTGCTTTTGCTTTTGCAGATTATTTCCTCTATATGTATTATCATATAATAGTTCTTGTAACTTTAAGTTTATCTTGTGTGGAGATTTCAATAACAGATATGATCTTATGTGGAGAATTTGTGTACTTCACTTTCCTCAACTTCCAAACTACATTCAACTCACTGCACTTTAATGAATGAAACCATCAAAGTAATCATTCTGATAAAAACTAATCTATCGTTTCTCTTACCAGCAGATTGGAATGGTTATCAATCTTTTAGATTCTTCTTTCTAAACCAAACTTGAAAAGTACCTAAAACTTTAAATGTACATTATTAGTCATTTTCATTAGCTAGATTACAAACAGGGAGCAAATGTCAAGCTTTATCAACAGAAATCAATGATTGGTAATAGAAAATAGCATATCAGTACATGATGGAACTATAGAACAGTTAAACACCAGAAACTGGACCACAAAACTGATAATCAGGCCATTTTGAAGTTTTTTGTGCTATATTCTAGTTGCTTGATTGCACCATATTCATGATTGTATTTAAGCCCTCTAGCACAAATATGGACCAAGCTTAAATATATATTCAAACTCATAACAAATATAGAAACAAATACAAATTTAATCACGTGTGGGGACCCGAATCTAGGACTCCTAGGTCAAACCAAGCTCTGATACCATGTTTATAACCATTAGACCTAAAAACTTAAACGGTTAGGAAAGGGTCCTACAATAGTTTCATTACGTAGTACTATAGAAAATAATTCATGAGTTTAGTCTCATTACCTGGTACACACATATCTGTTTTGCTGGCAGGAGAATAATTCAATAAAAAATCATCATTAAGCATCATATAACATGCATAACAATTTTTTATGTAATGGTCAAATACTCCTAGAACAAATCGGGCTAAGTCCAATTTTCTAGTTTTTTTAGTTCCATACTTTCTTTATGTTCTAATATATAATTTTCCAATTTCTGTGAAGATCTTAATTGCAACCTGTTCTTTGTCAGCAAAATCATCTGCATAATTAATTATACTTAAGTTGAATATATTTTTTATATATAGTTCCATGTTGGTTTATTTTCCAATAAAGAAAAGACTATCAATCTAATACTAAAAAAGGTTCAAATTAAAGACTTGTATATATAATCATCAAAAATGTATCAAAAGCATTTGCAAGGCTTCTTCTGTCTTGCTAGATACTTCAACACCTCAGAAGACTTATTATTAGCATCAAATACTTTCAACAAAACCAAAATCAAAAAATTATATAATCAGAAAGCAGTCTTATCATAATAATAATTATATTAGAAAATAAAATGGTCAATATAATATAACGATGAACAATATTAAATTCCATTATGGATTACCATTACTACTAGATGACAAAATCAAAAGTCAGATGAACAATATATTAAGGCCGCATAGAGCAGCGCAGAACCAGAAACACAAACAAGAAGGCAAGCGCCACACCACCAACAAAACAACAAAAACACGAAGGAAACAAAACAGCATGATATGATCACAACATATGCAGCAAGGAAGAGGACCTTCGCAAAAAAAAAAAAAAAATGCAGGCCGTAGCACAAACCCCACCAAAAGAAAACAGAAACACAAGGATCACAAAGATCACAAATCAGACGATTTCTTTATCATGATATGATCCTACTTAAATGCATCAACAACCAACCTCTATAACAAGCCTCTGAAACTCTCTCTATCTCTCTCAATCCTCTCCATCTGCAGCATAAATGGAGTACCAATTCCCTTCCTTCTCAATCCTTTTAACCCTCCCTGCCTCCAGGACCATAGAAGCTACCTCTGATAGGAAATATGCACCAGCTTGCTGGCTCTCCTCATCATTGCCTGAGAGACTTGGCCAAGAAATATGGTCCCATGATGTACCTTCAACTTGGTGAATTATCTCATATTGTCTTTTCTTCACCGGAAACTGCCAAAGAAATTATGAAACACCATGACATCAATTTTGCTCAGAGGCCTCATTTCCTTGCTGCAAGATTTGTAACTTATGGTTATACAGACATTGCATTTGCACCATACGGAGACTACTGTAGGCAACTTCGAAAGATTTGTACGTTAGAGCTGCTAAGCGCAAGACGCGTACAGTCATTCCGATCCATTAGGGAAGAAGAGGTGTCGAACCTCATTAGATCAATTGCTTCAAATGCAGGATTGTCAATCAACTTAACTCGGTTGCTGTATTCCTTAACAAATGACATGACTGCAAGAGCGGCTTTTGGTGGGAAATGCAAAGATCAAAAAGCATTCGTATTGATTTCCCAAAAACTATTGAAGCTTTCAGGGGGTTTCAGTCTTGCTGATATGTTCCCTTCCGTAAAATTGCTTCAAGTAATCAGCAGAATGACGTCTGAACTACAAAGGGTGTGTCAAGAAGCAGATAAGATTCTTGACAGCATCGTCAATGAGCATACAACGCACAAGACAACAGGAACAATAGGTGACGGTGAAGAAGAGGATCTTGTAGATGTTCTTTTGAATCTTCAGGATCAAGGAGACCTTGATGTTCCCTTAAACAACTTAAAACGTCAAAGCAGTTATCCAGGTAAGTGAATGAACATGTATGCAACATCATTAAGTACATAATTAGTTATGCAATTGCCTAATCACAAACTGTGATCCTATTATAGGACCTTTTTATTGCTGGAACTGAGACATCATCCTCAACAATAGAATGGGAGGTATCAGAGATGTTGAAGAACCCGAGGGTGTTGGAAAAGGCACAAGCAGAGGTGAGGCATGTGTTGTGACAAAAAAGGAAATGTTGTTGATGAGGCATGTATATATTTCTCTATTTTTAGTGTTTCAACCCATATTTGTTTTTTAATGGGGTTGCATATAATAACCTAACATTATATCAGAATCAATTTGATCAGAAGATATTGCATCCTTATTGTATATATTATTTTCTGGGTTTGTTGATCATATATAACATAGCCTATCTATCTTGTTGCTTAATACATTGTAATGTTGAGACCTTCCAAGTTCCAATTATTTTGATTTTGCTTTCATTTCAATTATATACAATTACATGATTTTGTTCTGTCTAGAAAACCACATCGTTACCCCCCAGCTAAGAAAATATGTTTGACACTGATTCTTTGTTGATTAACATAAAATTTGAGTTGTAGTATCTTAATCGAATTCGATTACATTCTTATTTACTAGGAAGAGGATGGTGAGGAATCGGAGTTAAGTAGAGATCATTTTTCCTCTTGACTTCTGCACCAAAAGTTTCAGTCATATCTAGATCTTTGTTTTTCGCCCCATTAGGAAGTTTCCAGTCGAAATGGTAGAGCAAATTTGCTAGTGGAAGCTCAACGTTAGCTATACCGAAAGATAAGCCAGGACACATCCTCCTTCCGGCGCCAAATGGGATAAGTTCAAAATTAGCTCCCTTGTAATCGATTGAACTACCGAGAAATCTTTCTGGATAGAAGCTCTCAGGTTCTGTCCAGTAATTAGGATCCCTTCCAATTGCCCACGCGTTGATAATGACTTTGGATCCGATAGGTATGTCATATCCGTCAATCTTGCAGCTCTCTCTACATTCTCTCGGGAGAAGCAACGGAGCAGGAGGATGTAGCCGGAAAGTTTCTTTGATGACTAACTTTAAGTATTCCAACTCATGGAGGTCTGCTTCATCAATATATCCTTTTCTGTCAAACACTTGCCTCACCTCTGTTTGCGCCTTTTCTAGTACACTTGGGTTCTTCAACATCTCTGATACCGCCCATTCTATTGTTGTGGACGACGTGTCAGTTCCAGCCATAAAAAGGTCCTAATAAAATACGATGACAATTCGTGTGTTAATTAGCAAATGCGTGCATAACAAATTATGTATCGCAGAAACATTATACGAAATGGTTGATTCACTTACTAGGATGACTGCTTTGATGTTATCAGTTGTTAAAGGAACTTCAAGGTCTTCTTGATCCTGAAGATTCAAAAGAACATCTACAAGGTCATCTTCTTCGCCCTCCTCATCAGTCTTTTCTGTTAACTTGCGCGTTCTATGCTCATTGATGATGCTGTCAATAATCTTCCCTGCTTTTCGATGTTGCTTCTCTAGTCCAGATGTTATCTCACTAAGAATCTCAAGCAATTTAATGGAAGGGAAGACATCAGCAAGAGAGAAACCTGCTGACAACTCTAGTATTTTCTCAGAAACTAGTATGAACCCTTCTCGATCTTTGCATCTCCCACCAAAAATCGCCCTTGCAGTGATGTCATTTGTTAAAGAAAACAACATCTTAGAAAAGTTGATTGACAATCCAGCGTTTGAAGAAATGGATGCAATGAGGTTAGACAACTCTTCTTCCCTGATTGATCGGAATGATTGCACACGTTTTACAGTTAGCAGCTCTAATGTACAAATCTTCCGCAGTTGCCTCCAGTAGTCTCCATATGGTGCAAACATAATGTCTGTAAAATTATAGAATTTCGCAGCAAGGAGACGAGGCCTATCAGCGAAACTGATGTCATGGATTTTCATAACTTGTTTGGCAGTTTCGGGTGAAGATACGATAATATGAGATACTTCACCAAGTTGAAGGTGCATCAAGGGACCGTATTTCTTGGCCAAGTCTCTTAGGCAATGATGGGGTAAAGAGCCAGCAAGCTGGTGCATATTTCCTATTAGAGGCAACTTCCATGGTCCTGGGGGTAGATTTGAAGTTGAATGACTGGTTTTCGATGTCTTTCGAAATTTTAGTATCATAAAAACAAAGAACATGAAGGTTAAAATGATTGGAAAAGATTGAATTTGGTACTCCATGCTTGAAATGCAAATGGAGAAGAGAGAGAGAGAGAGAGTTTCATTCAACTTTTATGGAGGTTGGTGAAGACTTGGAAGTAAGGATAATGAAAGATGTCATCTGACTTTTCATCACAGTAGTTTTGCCAAACTTTCTGATTTTTCTAATCTTTTGATGAGTAAGAAGCTTGGACCCGAAGCTTGTTGTAACTTGTAATAGATTACTAAATATAAATTTTTGAACCATTCAAACATGATTACTATACAAATGGACCAAATCTAAATACAAATAAAGATTGCAGAATAAATACATAAATAAATACATTAGAGGACTTGAACCCATATTTTATGGAGTTTTCACACATGCAAGACGAACGGGCTTGGTACATGGACCAAGTCCGTCCAACAATAATATTTAAGCACTCTCTAACAAAAGCATCACATTCCAGCATCATCTCACATCAGACTAGAAGATTGATAATCATCATCCCCTTAACATTTCTGTTTTATTTTATAATTCCAATCTGCTGGTAAGAGAGACAAGGATGGTTTCATTCATTTAAGTGCAGTTACAAGGATGAGAATGATAAGGGATTGGAATTAAGTATAGTTCATTTTTCCTTTTGACTGCTGCACCAAAAGTTTCAGTCATGTCTAGATCTTCGTTCTTCGTTCCATTAGGCAGTTTCCAGTTGAAATGGTAGAGCAAATTTGCAAGTAGAAGCTCAACACTAGCTATACCGAAAGATAGGCCAGGACACATCCTCCTTCCCGCACCAAATGGGATAAGTTCAAAATTAGCCCCCTTGTAATCGATTGAACTACCGAGAAATCTCTCTGGATAGAAGCTCTCAGGTTCCGTCCAGTAATTAGGATCCCTTCCAATCGCCCATGCGTTGACAATGACATTAGATCCGACAGGTATGTCATATCCGTCTATCTTGCAGCTCTCTCTACATTCTCTTGGGAGAAGCAAAGGAATAGGAGGATGTAGCCGGAAAGTTTCTTTGATGACTAACTTTAAGTATTCCAACTCATGGAGGCTTGTTTCATCAACAACATTTCCTTTTTTGTCAAACGCTTGCCTCACCTCTGCTTGTGCCTTTTCCAACACCCTCGGGTTCTTCAACATCTCTGATACCGCCCATACTATTGTTGTGGACGATGTCTCAGTTCCAGCTATAAAAAGGTCCTATAATAGGATTACAGTTTGTGTTTAGGCAATTGCATAACTAATTATGTACTTAATGATGTTGCATACATGTTCTTGAACGATAACTAATTATGTACTTAATGATGTTGCATCGTCTCACATTTTTTTTTGAACGATAAAATTTATTCAACAGGCCGAAAAGCCGAGAGGAAACAAAACAAAACAAAAACAGAAGACAACACAACCCAAACACACCATACAAACACCAGGGCCACAGCAAGCAGAACAAAAAAACAGCACACCGGCACCACACAACCCAAACTGCAGACCAAAGAAAACAGACCAAAACAGAGAAGCACAGCAGAAAACGAAAAAACAAATCAAGTATCACCCCAAACCACAAAATCCCCGCTATAACTAGTGGCCTTCTTAGCCAACATATCCGCAAAAGAATTTGCATCCCGACGAGTGTGAATAGACTAGAAGATTGATAATCATCATTCCCGTTAACATTTCTGTTTTATTTTATATTTCCAATCTGCTGGTAAGAGAGAAATGGCAGCCAAGAAAACAATTGCTCTGATGGTTTCATTCATTTAAGTGCAGTTACTAGGAGGAGAATGATAAGGGATTGGAATTAAGTAGAGTTCATTTTTCCTTTTGACTGCTGTACCAAAAGTTTCAGTCATGTCTAGATCTTCGTTCTCCGTTCCATTAGGCAGTTTCCAGTTGAAATGGTAGAGCAAATTTGCAAGTGCAAGCTCAACACTAGCTATACCGTAAGATAGGCCAGGACACATCCTCCTTCCCGCACCAAATGGGATAAGTTCAAAATTAGCCCCCTTGTAATCGATTGAACTATCGAGAAATCTCTCTGGATAGAAGCTCTCAGGTTCCGTCCAGTAATTAGGATCCCTTCCAATCGCCCATGCGTTGACAATGACATTGGATCCGACAGGTATGTCATATCCGTCAATCTTGCAGCTCTCTCTACATTCTCTTGGGAGAAGCAAAGGAATAGGAGGATGTAGCCGGAAAGTTTCTTTGATGACTAACTTTAAGTATGCCAACTCATGGAGGCTTGCTTCATCAACAACATTTCCTTTTTTGTCAAACACTTGCCTCACCTCTGCTTGTGCCTTTTCCAACACCCTCGGGTTCTTCAACATCTCTGATACCGCCCATACTATTGTTGTGGACGATGTCTCAGTTCCAGCTATAAAAAGGTCCTATAATAGGATTACAGTTTGTGTTTAGGCAATTGCATGACTAATTATGTACTTAATGATGTTGCATACATGTTCATTCACTTACCTGGATAACTGCTTTGACGTTTTCAGTTGTTAACGGAACTTCAAGGTCTCCTTGGTACTGAAGATTCAAAAGAACATCTACAAGATCCTCTTCATCACCGTCACCTATTGTTCCTGTTGCCTTGCGAGTTGTGTGCTCATTGACGATCCTGTCAAGAATCTTATCTGCTTCTTCACACACCCTTTGTAGTTCAGACGTCATTCTGCTGATTACTTGAAGCAATTTTACGGAAGGGAACATATCAGCAAGACTGAAACCCCCTGAAAGCTTCATTAGTTTTTGGGAAATCAATACGAATGCTTTTTGATCTTTGCATTTCCCACCAAAAGCCGCTCTTGCAGTCATGTCATTTGTTAAGGAATACAGCAACTGAGTTAAGTTGATTGACAATCCTGCATTTGAAGCAATTGATCTAATGAGGTTCGACACCTCTTCTTCCCTAATGGATCGGAATGACTGTACGCGTCTTGCGCTTAGCAGCTCTAACGTACAAATCTTTCGAAGTTGCCTCCAGTAGTCTCCGTATGGTGCAAATGCAATGTCTGTATAACCATAAGTTGCAAATTTTGCAGCAAGGATATGAGGCCTCTGAGCAAAATTGATGTCATGGTGTTTCATAATTTCTTTGGCAGTTTCCGGTGAAGAAACGACAATATGAGATAATTCACCAAGTTGAAGGTACATCATGGGACCATATTTCTTGGCCAAGTCTCTCAGGCAATGATGAGGTAGAGAGCCAGCAAGCTGGTGCATATTTCCTATCAGAGGTAGCTTCCATGGTCCTGGAGGCAGGTTTGAAGTTGAATGACTGGTTTTCAATGTTTTTCGAAATTTCAGTATCATGAAAACAAAGAGCAGGAAGGTTAAAAGGATTGAGAAGGAAGGGAATTGGTACTCCATTTATGCTGCAGATGGAGAGGATTGAGAGAGATAGAGAGAGTTTCAGAGGCTTGTTATAGAGGTTGGTTGTTGATGCATTGAAGTAGGATCATATCATGATAAAGAAATCATCTGATTTGTGATCTGTGTGATCTTTGTGATCCTTGTGTTTCTGTTTTCTCTTGGTGGGGTTTGTGCTAGGGCCTGCATTTTTTTTTGCGAAGGCCTCTTTTTCCTTGTTGTTTTGGTGGCTTTTCTATGCTCCGGGTGTGTTAAGGGTTTCTTTTGTTTGTTGTTTGTTGTTTGTTTCCTTCGTGTTTTTGTTGTTTTGTTTGGTGCTCTCTGTTCTGCTGGTTTTGTTGGTGGTGTGGCGCTTGCCTTCTTGTTTGTGTTTCTGGTTCTGCGCTGCTCTATGCGGCCTTAATATATTGCCTTTTCAAAAAATTACAGAAAAGATTAAGAAATCATCTGACTTTTGATTTTGTCATCTAGTAGTAATGGTAATCCATAATGGAATTTAATATTGTTCATCATTATATTATATTGACCATTTTATTTTCTAATATAATTATTATTATGATTAAGACTGCTTTCTGATTATTTAATTTTCTGATTTTGGTTTTGTTGAAAGCATTTGATGCTAATAATAAGTCTTCTGAGGTGTTGAAGTATCTAGCAAGACAGAAGAAGCCTTGCAAATGCTTTTGATAAATTTTTGATGATTATATATACAAGTCTTTAATTTGAACCTTTTTTAGTATTAGATTGATAGTCTTTTCTTTATCGGAAAATGAACCAACATGGTTGTTGTGACAGAACTATATATAAAAAATGTATGCAACTTGAGTATAATTAATTATGCAGCTGGTGTTGCTGACAAAGAACAAGTTGCAATTAAGATCTTCACAGAAATTGGAAAATTATATATCAGAACATAAAGAAAGTATGGAACTAATATAAAAACTAGAAAATTGGACTAAGCTCGATTTGTTCTAGGAGTCCTGGGTTCACATTTATTTCTATATTTGTTAAAAAAATTCAGGAGCTGATATGTTAAGCCAGTGATATCTTAAGAAGATTAGGCTGCCTGGAGATCACATAGTGAACCAACCATGTTGGTACTAATAAACAATATTTAGTTAAGGATATTCTCCTAACTATTGAGATTTTTTTACCATTTGTAAAAATATATAATCAGAGTAGGTCATGCTAATTGAAGTGTTTGATAGTTTTCAGGTTTGGTTAAAGTGTAACTATCAATGATGTATGCTATGATGGTGAAGATAACAATAAAGAAATAACCATTTTGAAAATGAGTATTTGATCATTACATAAAAAATTGTTATGCATGTTATATGATGCTTGATGATGATTTTTTATTGAATTATTCTCCTGCCAGCAAAACAGATATGTGTGTACCAGGTAATGAGACTAAACTCATGAATTATTTTCTATAGTACAACGTAATGAGATTAAACTCATGACTTATTAAATTGTTTAATAGTTTTCAAGTTTGGTTTAAATGAACTATCAATGACGTATTAATAAGGTCACGATCATAAATATGTTACAATATATTAAGAGTGTTTAAATAATATTGTTGGGCCCTTTTCTATTAACTTAAGTTTTTAGGTCCGATGATTACTAACATGGTATCAGAGACTTGTTGTTACAGGAGTCCTGGGTTCGAGTCCCCTCCAGGTGATTGAATTCGTGTTTGTTTCTGAATTTGTTGTGTGTTTGGATGTGTATTTTGGCTCAAGTCAGTTAGTCTTGCACGTGAGGGGCGTGTTAAATATTTTGGTGGATTTGATGGTTACTAATACACAATCATCGATATTGTAGCACAAAAAACTTAAAATGGCCTGATAATCAGTTTTGTTGTCCAGTTTCTGGTGTTTAACTGTTCTATATATAGTTCCATCAAGTACTGATATGTTATTTTCTATGATAAAGCATGACATTTGTGCTCTGTTTTTAATCTAGCTAATGACAATAGCTAATGTACTTTTAAAGTGTTTGGTACTTTTCAAGTTTGGTTTAAAAGAGGAATCTAAAAGATTGATAATCATTCCAATCTTCTGGTAAGAGAGACATGACAGCCTTAAGGTAGTAGTGTACATAATAGAATAGTATCAATATGATAGACAAATTTATTGAGCGAATAGTTAGATAAAAAAAATAAAGTTTTCTTACTGTAATTTGGCAGGAGAGAAATTCAATTGTTCAATCTCTGAAAATTTTCATTATGAGAAGTAATTATGGTTTTTTTTCTTTTCTAAAACCTGTTTAAATAAGAAATATGTTAAAAGAAATTTTTTTATACCATATCAAATTAAGATAAATTTGGATATATATAATTTTTTGGAGGATAGAATTGGAAGAGAATATTTTAATTGCAATCTAGTGATTTAGAATTAAGTTAAAAGTCATGATTTCTTACTTTTTATTTTAAGTTGTTTTTTGATATTTTTAAGTTGTTCGAGCACTTAAAAATACAAACAAAACAACTTAATGAGTTCAATTTAGACCCATTAAGTATTAAGTGAAAAAAACAAACGTCCCCTTAGACTCTTGGGTCAAACAAAAAATTATAATACCATGTTAGTAACCATCCGATTTAAAAGTTTAAGCTGATAGTAAATGACCCAACAATAGTATTTAAGCATTCTAACAATAAGAAGGTGAGCCAAAATTCACCGCATAAGATCAGATTTGTTATTGAAATTTCCACATTAGATTGCTTCCACTTGTTTAATGAACTGTTCTCTGCCAGAAAACCAGTTGCATAAAGAATGCTTTCTGATTTTGTCATCTAGTAGTAATGGTAACCCATAATGGAGTTTAATATTGTTCATCATTGACTGTTTTATTTTCTAATACAATGCTTATCATGATCAAGACTGCTTTCTGATTATATTATTTTCTGATTTTGGTTTTGTTGAAAGTATTTTCTGATTATATAAAAAGTTTTCTGAGATGGGAAAAGGTTTGTAAATTGTGATGAGCAATAGCCGGTGAAGTATCTAGCAAGGCAGAAGAGGCCTTGCAAATGCTTTTGATAAATTTTTGATGATCATATATACTAAACTTTAATTTGAACCTTTTTTAGTATTAGATTGATAGTCTTTTCTTTTTTGGAAAATGAACTAAGATGGTTGTTGAGACAGATCTATATATAAAAAATGTATGCAACATAAGTAGAATTAATTATGCAGCTGATTTTGTCGACAAAGAACAAGTTGCAAGATCTTCACAGAAATCGGAAAATTATATATCACAACATAAAGAAAGTATGGAACTAATAAAAAAACTAGAAAATTAGATTACAAGATTGATAAAAGATCAGAAAAAACTGATTTGATGGTTTACTATTTTAATATTTGGTTGACTAATTATCAGTTTTGATTAAACAAGCTGTGAATGAAAGGTGAGCCAAAATCCTGCAAGTATTTATAGGATTGGATCGTATCTGTTAATGAAATTTTTTTCACATAAGATAAACTGGAACTTGTGACAACTTTTGTGATAATATAGAGGAAATAATCTGCAGAGGCAAGTAAAAAATGATACATACCAATAATCCCGCAAGTATGGTATCTTAAGAAGATTAGGCTGTCTCCTAATTAACAATCTTTATTTAGGAAGATTCTCTGAACTATTGAGATATTTTGAGCATTTGTAAAATATATAATCAGAATAGGTCATGATAATTGAAGTGTTTTATAGTTTTCAAGTTTGGTTGAAGTGAAGTATCAATGATGGTGCTTGATGATTTATTATTGTTATGCATGTTATATGATGCTTGATGATGATTTTTTTAATGAGTTATTCTCCAGCCAGCAAATCAGATATGTGTGAACTAGGTAATGAGACTAAACTCATGAATTATTTTCTATAGTATTAGGTAATGAGACCATTGTAGGATCATTTTCTAACCGCTTAAGTTTGTAGGTCTAATGGTTACAAATATGGTATTAGAGCTTAGTTGACCTAGGAGTCCTGGGTTCGGGTCCTCACATGTACGTGATTGGATTAGTATTTATTTCTACATTTGTTATGAGTTTGAATATGTATTTAAGCATGGTCCGTATTTGTGTTAGAGTGCTTAAATACGATCATTAATATGGTACAATCAAGCAACTAGAATAGAGCACAAAAAACTTCAAAAATGGCCTGATTACCAGTTTTGTGATCCAGTTTCTGGTGTTTAACCGTTCTATAGTTCCATCATGTACTGATATGCTATTTTCTATTAACAATCATTGATTTCTGTTGATAAAGCTTGGCATTTGTTCCCCGTTTGTAATCTAGCTAATGAAAATGAATGATAGTGTACTTTTAAGGTGTTTGGTTTAGAAAGAAGAATCTAAAAGATTGATAATCATTCCAGTCTGCTGGTAAGAGAAACAATAGATTAGTTTTTATCAGAATGATTGCTTTGATGGTTTCATTCATTAAAGTGCAGTGAGTTGAATGTAGTTTGGAAGTTGAGGAAAGTGAAGTACACAAAATGAGCCCAAATTCTCCACATAAGATCATATTTGTTATTGAAATTTCCACACAAGATAAACTTAAAGATACAAGAACTATTATGATAATACATATAGAGGAAATAATCTGCATAAGCAAAACCAAATTTGGTGCATATCAATAATCCTGAAAGTATGGTAGTAACCAATCAAGATTGCTAGCTTCCTTGCTATTGCAGTCTTATTTACTATGAGGAGGATGATAAGGAATCGGAACTAAGTACAGATCATTTGTCCTTTTGACTGCTGTCCCAAAACTTTCACTCATGTCTAGATCTTCGTTCTTCTTCCCGTTTGGCAGTTTCCAGTTGAAATGGTAGAGCAAATTTGCTAGTGGAAGCTCAATATTAGCTATACCGAAAGATAGGCCAGGACACATCCTCCTTCCAGCCCCAAATGGGATAAGTTCAAAATTAGCTCCCTTGTAATCAATTGAACTATCGAGAAATCTTTCTGGATCGAAGCTCTCAGGTTCTGTCCAGTAATTAGGATCCCTTCCAATGGCCCATGCATTGATAATGACTTTGGATCCGATAGGTATGTCATATCCGTCAATTGTACAACTCTCTCTACATTCTCTAGGGAGAAGCAAAGGGCCGGGAGGATGTAGCCTGAAAGTTTCTTTGATGACTAACTTTAAGTATTCTAACTCATGGAGGCTTTCTTCATCAACAACATTTCCTTTTCTGTCAAACACTTGCCTTACCTCAGCTTGTGCCTTTTCCAGCACTTCTGGGTTCTTCAATATTTCTGATACGGCCCATTCTAATGTTGTGGACGATGTCTCAGTTCCAGCGATAAAAAGGTCCTAAAACGGTATTGCACGCAGCTTTTGTTAGGCTGTTGATCCATGAGTAAAATAAGATTCTAAGACTTATCATTATCATGCATCACAGAAACATTACATGATCAAACAATTCATTCACTTACAAGGATAACCGCTTTGATGCTATCAGTTGTTAAGGGAACTTCAAGGTTTCCATGATCTAGAAGATTCAAAAGAACATTTACAAGGTCATCTTCTTCTTTATCGTCTCCTATCTTTCTCGTTGCCTTGAACTCTCTATGCTCATATATGATGTTGTCAAGAATCTTATCTACTTGTTGATGGTGCTTCTCTAGTTCAGACCTCATTCCACTAAGCACCTCAAGCAATTTAATGGAAGGGAACATATCGGCAAGAGTGAAACCTGCTGCTAGCTCTAATAATTTTTGGGAAGCTAGTATGAATGCTTCTTGATCTTTGCATCTCCCGCCAAAAGCCGCCCTTGCAGTGATGTCACTTGTGAAGGAAAACATCATCTTAGTAAAGTTGATTGACAATCCTGCTTTTGAAGAAATGGAACTCATAAGGTTCGACACCTCTTCTTCCCTGATTGATCGGAATGATTGGACACGTTTTGCAGTTAGCAGCTCCAGTGTACAAATTTTCCGCAGTTGCCTCCAGTAGTCTCCATATGGTGAAAATGCAATGTCTGTAAAATTATAAGTTGTGAATCTTACAGCAAGGAGACGAGGCCTTTGAGCAAAGTTGATGTCATGGTGTTTCATAATTTCTTTGGCAGCTGCCGGTGAAGAAACGACAATATGAGATACTTCACCAAGTTGAAGGTGCATCAAGGGACCATACTTCTTGGCCAAGTCTCTTAAGCAATGATGGGGTAAAGAGCCGACAAGCAAGTGTATATTTCCTATCAGAGGAAGCTTCCATGGTCCCGGGGGTGGATTTGAAGTCGAAAGACTGGTTTTCGATGTCTTCCATAATCTCAGTGTCATGAAAACAAAAAGCAGGAAGGTTAGAAGGATCGAGAAGGAAGGAAATTGATACTCCATGCTGAAATGGAGAGGAGTGAGAGAGAGAGTTCAGGGACTAATTAATTTTTGAAGCCTTGAAATAAAGGCTAACGAAAGATGCCATCTGAATTATTAATTTTGTCTTCTAGTCATTATTAGAGTTATTTATATATTGTATATATATATATATATATATTGTTAGTATTTACTTAAGCAAGGGCAGTCTTGTAATTTTTTTATTGCCTTATTTTACCTTACTTGATGTGTATATATACGTTGTTGCTTTGCTAGCTGCCCCCACACACAAAATGAGCAGCCCTGTGTAAACTTTGTTTTTACTTCAACTATGCATTACAGTGATTTAGTTTATGGATTATTCAACATCATTTCTCATCTGAATTCACAGGTATCAGAGCTCGTTCATCGGTCTCGCACGGTTCCAGGAAGTTTAATTCGCATCGTCTTCTTCCGTTTGAATTTGGTATTTTGGCTCTCTCACTTTTTTGTTATTGTACTTGGTTTTCTTTTGTTTTCTTCATAATGGCGGTGAAAGAGATGATTCGCTTCAGTCTATTAGAGTGAGATTAGACGGAAAGAATTATTCGTATTGGAGTTATGTGATGAAAAATTTTCTTAAGGGTAAAAAGATGTAGGGTTATGTTAGTGGAACTTTGGTTAAACCCAATGATGAGAAGCCTGAAAAATATGCAGATTTGTTAAATGTTGGGGAAGCAAACAATTTGAAAATTATTACTTGGGTTAACAACTTTGTTGAGCATTCGATAGGCACACAGTTGGCGAAATATGAAACAACTAAGGAAGTTTGGGATCATTTGGCAAGATTGTACACACAGTCTAACTTCGCAAAACAGTATCAATTAGAATCTGATATTCGAGCCTTTGAACAGAATAGTACCAGTATTCAAGAGTTTTATTCTGCAATGACAGATCTTTGGGATCAGTTAGTTCTCACAGAATCAGTAGAACTTTGAGCATGTGGTCCATATATAGCTCGTAGAGAGGAACAACATCTGGTTCAATTTTTAATGACCCTTCGTGATGATTTTGAGGGACTTCGTGAGTCAATTCTACATCGTAGCTCATTCCCTTCCGTTGATTCAGTAGTAGTAATGGTAATCCATAATGAAATTTAATATTGTTCATCATTATATTATATTGGCCGTTTTATTTTCTATTATAATTTTTTTTTGAACAATAAGCTTTATTAAAGAAGCCAAAGGGCATGAAGGGAACAGACAAAACACAGGGTACATCCACCCCACCAAGAAAACCCCACATAGAAAACCCAACACCACACCATACAACCCGAAACAACAAAAGAAACAGCACCTCCAATATGAAAACAGGAAGCAACAGCATCGCCTAAAACAGAGTACACAAGAAAGAATTGTATTCCCATTTCAGCTAAGAAAAAATTTCCTTTATCTCACAGACACCCCATCTGGAAGACCAAAAGCAGCAAAAGCAAACAACAAACACAAACCCAAACAACGGAAACCCCCCAGCACACCAACCCACCATCTCACATACGTCAAAAGTCTCCCCATTCCACAAAATGCCCAAACTTATTAGACCCCATCTTCGTCAAACTATCCGTAAAAGAATTGTATGCTCTAGAATCAAACACAACCTCCACACCGCCTAAAATTCTCATGACACTTCATATGTCGTAAATGGAATTAACACAATCAAGATTCCCGAAATCACCCTTGTTCACCCATTAGACAACCACTTTTGAGTCACTGACAATGGATATGAATCTGCCTCTAAGATTAACGTTGGAGAGGCAAAGATCCACTGCTTTTTGCACAGCCCACACTTCTACATTATTAAAGTCTGTGATCCCCATAAAGAAGGAAAATAGACACAGAACCTTACCAAAGGAATCTCGCAACACACCTCCTATACCAGTCGTGCCTGGTTTGCCAATAACAGTTCCGTCTACATTGAATTTTAGGTTGTCACCACACGGAGGTATCCAGTCCCTAATGATACTCCTCTTCACCTTCTTGTATTCAACACAAAGGTCCTTGAAATTGAGTAATAAGGATTGAAAAGAGTCTCGTGATCCCTTCCCAAAGTGTTTAAACCACCATACTATCCTGAATTTAATCAAATTAGCTGCCTTATCAACACTTGGATCCTTTCCTTAAAAAATGAGCTGATTTCCTGATTCCCAAATGGTCCAAATAATTGCACAAAACAAGGAGTTCCAGAGTCTCTCATTTTTTGCCAACGGACAAACACCATTACATGCTTCCATCCACTCAGTAACAGAGCTATTCATGCAACACTGGACCCCCCACCACTCCATGCACATCAACCACAAGGAATGCGACGGGGGACATCTGATAAAAAGATGATCTATGGTCTCGTTTTCCTCTTTACACAGCGGATATTCTAGGTTTGTTATGAAATCCATACCTAACCTATACATCACCTCTCTCACAAGAACCCTCCCTTTCCACAATTGCCACATGAAAATCTCCATTTTTAGGGGACAAATCCAATTCCATAAGATGATGGGGGCCAGGTTTGAAGATATAGACCTATCTTCTAGAGCTCTTTGAAAGGAACCTACCGAAAAGATGCCGTTGGCATTCGGCAACTAAGCCATAGAGTCAGAGCAGCAGCTCCTCCGAATCTTTATGCAATTTAGGAATGTGGTAAACACCCTCCATTGGTCACATTCCCAATAAAAAAGGGGTCTTCTAGTTGAGATTTGCCACTCCAAATTGGAATCAATCCAAACGCCAAAATCCTGAACCTCCCTTGTCTTTTTCAAAGCCAGCACGAAACATCTAGGAAAAGCTTCTCTCAGGGACTTTCCTTCTATCTTCACCTCAGTCCAGAATTGGACTCTGTCCCACACCCTATGACCAAAGTAAAGGAATCCTGGATCACTCTAGCTGTCTGCATTCCTTCCTTCATCAAACTTTCAACCGATTTCACAAAGTAAGAGGCATTTTTAGACGAATGTTTCTGCCAGAATAAAGCAACCTCTTTCATACCATATTTCAAGCAAATGACCCTACTCAACAACGCCTTTTCTTCCTTCCCATACCTCCAAATCCATTTGCCAAGCATGTCTTTGTTCTTGTTAAGGATTCTACCAATGCCAAGGCCTCCGTTGCCTTTCCTTTTACAAACCTCACCCCAGTTAACAACATGTAACTTTCTCTTCACAATCCCATCTCCCTACAAAAAACTCCTTTGAATCCTCTCAATACGATGAGCCACACCAACCGGTATTTTGAAAATAGATAGAAAGTAATTCGGCATACTCGCAATTACAGCCTTGATTAAGACAAGTCTCCCCCCTTTAGATAAAAACCTTCTCTTCCAAGGCGTTAGACGATTCTCTATCTTGCTCACCAACTTTACCCAAAAAAGTTTACCACTTGGTCTACCACCCAACGAGAATCCAAGATAAGGAATAGGTAAGGAAGCTTTGTTACATTTGAAAATCGAAGCCCAACGATCCGACTCATTTGATTTACCTCTACCCACTTTTACCATGCATGATTTGTGGAAATTAATTTTGAGGCCCGAAGCCAATTCGAAACAACGAAGAATCCTCTTCGCATTTAGGATATACTTCACCTTCGGCTTGAGGAAGAGAATTGTATCATCTGCAAACTGAAGGTGCGTAATGTGAACAACATTGTTACCAAAGCTTTCACCCTTAATCAATTCCAAATTCACGGCTTTTAGAAGAGCACGGTTCAATTCTTCAACCACGATATTGAACAAAAATGGGGACAACGGATCCCCTTGTCTCAAGCCCTTTTGAACACCAAACTGAGGTGTAGGACGGCCATTAACCAAAACTGACATCAACGGGGATGAAATGCATTCTTTCATCCAAACTCTCCATTTGTTTCCGAATCCCATTCCTTCCATCATCGAATCTAAGAATCCGTGATCCACGCTGTCATACGCCTTTTCAAAATCTAGCTTCACTAAGCAACCCCCTCCTTTTCGTTCTTCCACTTGTGGACAATCTCTTTCTCTATAATGAGGCTATCCGAAATTTGACGATCCTTAACAAAAGCCATTTGCGACTCTCCTATAATGGAATTCATGACCTTCCTCAACCTATTAGCTAAAACTTTAGCCATAACCTTATACATCGAACTTACTAAACTTATCAGTCAAAGTCTTTCATTGACATCGGGTTGCCGACTTTAGGAATGAGGGCGATGAAAGTCTTATTAAGATCTCAAACCACCTTACCATCCATTTGAAACTCTTCCATAAACTTTATGAAATCATCCTTAATCACCACCAATGAGTTTTAACAAAATTCAGATTTAAACCATCTGGGCCCAGCGCCTTATTCCCATCACAGTTAGACACCGCGAGCCAAACCTCCTCCAATGAAAATGAAGCTTCTAAAATTATTATTAGGGTTAATTTCATTTTCATCCCTCTAATTTGACCTAATACACAAACTGGTCCCCCGGTTTTGAGGATTATCTTGACAGGTCCCTATAGTTACCAAAAATCTGTATTTTGATCCCTGCAGTCCAATTTTGTTAGGGTTCCGTTAGATCAATAAGGGTATAATGGTAAAAACATGGTTAAAATTAATAATTTCAAATAAAAACAATTAAAAAACAATTTTTAAAATATCAAATTAAAAAAATAAAACTAATTAAATTTATAATTGATTAGATTTATAATTAAAATAATTCAATTTAACAATAAAACTAATCAAAACCCATCACCATCACCATCATCAAACACACCGGTTCATCACCATTCATCATCACCACACACACCCAGAAACCCAAACCCAAACTCAAACCCCCACCACCACTCAAACCTAACTCACCAGTGAAACACTCATCACCACCCAAACCCCTCTCACCACCGGTCAAACACCATCCATATCTCTCTCTCTCTCTCTCTCTCTCTCTCTCTCTCGATCGCAAAAACCATTCATCTCTCTCGATCTCTCGATCTCGATCTCATCTCCTTCTAGAATCTCTTTGTCAACTGAATCGTACCAGACCTGGGTCATACCACGTTCAAGCATGGATCGTTTGTTGAAGACCCACGATCTGGTGCAGATCGAGAGTGCAAAACCCATAATGGGTTTGATTTGGCCACCAGTGGGTTTTGCTTGATGGGTTTGAGGGTTGTGTTGGATTTTCTAGGTTTGGTTTTGGTGTTGGGAGGTGGAGAGTTTAATGGGTTTGGTTTCGGTGGTGGTGGTGGCAGTAGTTTGAAGGGTTTTTTGGGTTTAAAGGGGTTTGAAGGGGTTTGAAGGGGTTTAAAGGGGTTTCTGGATTGATGATGGTGGTTTGGTGGCTGGAGATTGGTTTCAGTATTGGTTTCAGTGGTGGTTAGGATGGGTTTGGTTTGATTTTCTGGGTTTTAATGGGTGTTTGAATGATTTTTTTGGTTTGAAAGTGGTGGTGTGGTGTTTTGATTCTAGGTATATGTTTGATTTAGTTCTAAGTCTGAGAGAGACTGGGTTTTGATTTGGTTTCTAAGTCTGAGTGAGACTGGGTTGTTGATGATGACGGTTATGGGCTGGTGATAAAGATGATGATGGTGATGGTCGGTGGGAACCCAGAACTGGTTGAAGGTTGAAGATGATGATTTCTGATTTTGGTGGTGGTGGTTTCGAATTTAAATTTAAATTTTTTATTTTTTAATTTGGAATATTTTTTAATATTTTTGTTTGTTTTATTTTTTAATCAAGGGCACCAGGGTCATTTGACCCTTTGACCCTGTCAGTCACCTTTTTTTAACAGAAAATTTAACAGAAAATTTAACATAATGATTAAACGACATAATACTGAAAACCGATAGACCAGTTGGTGTATTAGGTCAAACTAGAAGGATAAAAATGAAACTAACTCTTATTATTATGATCAAGACTGCTTTCTAATTATATAATTTTCTGATTTTGGCTTTGTTGAAAGTATTTGATGCTAACAATAAGTCTTCTTAGATGGTGAAGTATCTAGCAAGACAGAAGAAGCATTGCAAATGCTTTTGATAAATTTTTGATGACTAAATATACAAGACTTTAATTTGAACCTTTTTTAGTATTAGATTGATAGTCTTTTCTTTATTGGAAAATGAACCATCATGGGTGTTGCGACAGAACTATATATAAAAAATGTATGCAACTTAAGTATAATTAATTATGCAGCTGGTTTTGCTGACAAAGAACAAGTTGCAATTAAGATCTTCACAGAAATCGGAAAATTATATATCAGAACATAAAGAAAGTATGGAACTAATAAAAAAACTAGAAAATTGAACTGCGCCCGATTTGTTCTAGGAGTCCTGGGTTCGCATATATTTCTATATTTGTTTAAAAAATTCAGGGGCTGATATGTTATGCCAGTGATATCTTAAGAAGATTCGGCTGCCTGGAGATCACATAGTGAACCAACCATGTTGGTACTGATAAACAATCTTTAGTTAAGGATATTCTCCGAACTATTGAGATTTTTTTACCATTTGTAAAAATATATAATCAGAGTAGGTCATGATAATTGAAGTGTTTGATAGTTTTCAAGTTTGGTTAAAGTGTAACTATCAATGATGTATGCTATGATGGTGAAGATAACAATAAAGAAATAACCATTTTGAAAATGAGTATTTGATCATTACATAAAAAATTGTTATGCATGTTATATGATGCTTGATGATGATTTTTTATTGAATTATTCTCCTGCCAGCAAAACAGATATGTGTGTACCAGGTAATGAGACTAAACTCATGAATTATTTTCTATAGTACAACGTAATGAGATTAAACTCATGACTTATTAAAGTGTTTAATAGTTTTCAAGTTTGGTTTAAATGAACTATCAATGACGTATTAACAAGGTCACGATCATAAATATGTTACAATATGTTAAGAGTGTTTAAATAATATTGTTGGACCCTTTCCTATTAACTTAAGTTTTTAGGTCCGATGATTACTAACATGGTATCAGAGACTTGTTTTTACAGGAGTCCTGGGTTCGAGTCCCCTCCATGTGATTGAATTCGTGTTTGTTTCTGAATTTGTTGTGTGTTTGAATGTGTATTTTGGCTCAAGCCATCGACAAGTCAGTTAGTCTTGCACGTGAGGGGGCGTGTTAAATTTTTTGGTGGATCTGATGGTTACTAATACACAATTATCGATATTATAGCACAAAAAACTTAAAATGGCCTGATAATCAGTTTTGTGGTCCAGTTTCTGGTGTTTAACTGTTCTATATATAGTTCCATCAAGTACTGATATGTTATTTTCTATGATAAAGCATGACATTTGTGATCTGTTTTTAATCTAGCTAATGACAATAACTAATGTACTTTTAAAGTGTTTGGTACTTTTCAAGTTTAGTTTAAAAGAGGAATCTAAAAGATTGATAATCATTCCAATCTTCTGGTAAGAGAGACATGACAGCCTTAAGGTAGTAGTGTACATAATAGAATAGTATCAGAATGATTGCTTTGATGGTTCCATTAATTCATTAAAGTGCAGATAAATGAATATAATTTGGAATTTGAGGAAAGAGAAGTACACAAAATGGGAATATAAGGTCCCGTCCTGCAGCTGTTTTTCAGTCCGTTTTCGTTTTTATTTTCCAAAAACAATTTCGAATTTACATTCGTTAATTGTTTTTCATTTTATTTTTAAAAAACGAAAAAAAAATGAAAAACAAAACTAGTCTTAACAGTGAAATATTTGAAAAACAAATAAAACTTGTTTTTCGTTTTTGTTTTTGTTTTTCAAAAAAATTAACAATAATTTTTTTTTTCTTTTCTTTTTTCTCTTCACCAGTTCACCGTGCATCATCTTCTTTCTCATCTTCTCTCTTCCCGATCTAGTCTTCTTCTTCAGCTCTCCGCCGCCGATCAGTTCCCACTGCCGCCGATTTGGTCTTCTTCTTCTTTAGCTAGTCATCTTCTTCTTCGCTACCGTCGATCAGCTGGTCTTCTTCTTCCTGGCCATCACCGATCTGGTCTTCTTCAGTTGGTCTTCAACCGGTCTTCTTCCGATCTGCTGCTGCTGCTTCTTCTTCTTCCGATCTCCTCCTCCTCCTCATCCTTAGATTATTTTCCAAGCTCTATTTCAGCTTCTAAGCTCTATTATGTTCTGTTTTTGCCTTTTTATCTTGTTGGCTGTTGGGTTCTTTATTGGTTGGGTTCTTCATCTGGACTGTGTTTTGTTCTATATTGTTTTGCCTTGTGTTCAATTGAGAATAATATTACTTACCTTTAAAAAGCTTACTTTTCTTTGTTTACATGTTTGATTAACAATGGTAATTTTTTTTCTTTCAAGTTTCTGGGTATGTCCAGATTTTACAATTAAAAGGTGTTTGATAGGATTCTCAACTGAGTGATTTTGGGATTGATTTTGTTATCAATTGATGTTGATTTTAGGAGATAATAATAACTTGTTGATAGATCAATTGAGAATAATATTATAATTGTTATAAAAGTAAGAATAATAAACTGAAATAAAGAGATTGAGAGATGCAAGAAAAGAGAAAACGAGAGACATATATATTCTCTTTTGTATTGATATATTTGTATCTGTTTGTCTTAGCCAGATCTTCACAAATGAGATAATGATCTATTATAAATACATTTGAAAAACCAATTGTTTAATCAAATAAGATAACTCCACTTGCATTTGAATTGATGATGAAGCCGAAATGGATTGATCAAGTGGGAGCCAAAATAGAGAGATGGATTGATCAAGTGGGATGGATGTTTTAGGCGGTGGAAAGCCATCAGTATTACAACAATAATTAATTTATTTGCTTAAAAAAAGCAACACTTGATCTTGGAAATTCATTGTCATTTGATGCTAAATTAAAAAAAAGTTTTGATTTTCTGGGTTTGTTTTTGATGAATGAATAATGGTATTTGATTTTCTGGATTTATGTTGATTGTATTGTTGGGTTTTGTGAAGCCAGAAATCAGCCTGAGGAACGAATTACAGCATGCAGCGCGGCGCATACCCCGTCGTAGACAGGAAGCCCAAGCCGCGACACATACAACGTTGAACTACAGAAGGTTGATGCTGTGCAGACCGCGGTGCGGACATAGTGCACATACCGCGGCATAGGACGCGATGTTTTCCAGTATGTGATATGCGGTGTTGACCGCGACATAGACAAGTACCTACATCGCTGTATTCTGAGCGGTGGAAGACAGTAGAAGAACCGCGGTACAGGTCGCGGGCTGCAGCCGCGACCCAGACCGCGGTGGGTACGAAATCTGTGTAATTTTAGGAAAACTTGTGCGAAAAGAAAAGTGCTCCTTTAGGGTTTTGGCTTACCCTAGTGTTTCCATATAAATACTACTATTTCCCATTGTATTTAGTGTGTGTAATGTGTGAGAAAAATTGCTAGAGAGAGAGAGCAATTGTAGAGAAACTGAAAGAGAGACAGAGAGATTGTAATCAACTCTAAACTAGTGGATTGAGTGCGGTGCGCTCCGTGGACGTAGGTAAATTGCTGAACCACGTAAAATCTTTGGTGTCGTCTTTTTCTTCTTATTGCTTTCATATTATTTATTTGTGATTATATTTGTGTGTGTGCGATTTATTCTCAACAACAATTGGTATCAAAGCCCTTGGTTGGGACAAATTTTTTTTTTCACACAAATCTAGGTTTTCTCGAGGTCAACGATTTCGTCGTAGAGATGGAATCAGAAAAGGATACGCACAAGATTGAGAAATTCAATGGGACGAATTTCAGCTTCTGGAAGATGCAGATGGAGGATTATCTGTACCAGAAGGATCTGCACTGGCCGATAAAAGAGAGACCGAAGGATATGACCGACGAAGATTGGTCAAAGAAGCGGAAACCGAAAAATATGGATGATGATGATTTTGAACTCTTGGACAGGAAAGCATTGAGAGCAATTCATCTCAGTTTGACGAAGCAGGTCGCTTTCAACGTAAAGGATCAACAGACTGCCAAAGATCTAATGGATACCCTATCAGACCTATATGAACAGCCTTCTGCGGTAAGGAAAGTCCATCTTGTCAAGAAGCTATCAACCTTGAAGATGGCGGAAAGTCAGAACTTTAAAGAGTTTCTGAATCAATTCAACGAAGTGAAGGATGGGTTATGTTCATTGTCTATGGGTTTCGATGAGGAGTTTATGGCAGTATTTATGCTCACCCAATTGCCAGAAAGTTGGAAGATGACAAGTCAGTCAATTGCCAACTCGTTCGGGAAAGAAAAATTGAACTTCCAACAGGTTGTGAACATGATCATGACCGAATAAATCAGGTTGCGTGAAGAGGGATTATGGGCATCTACATCTTCAACACTGAATGTGGAAAGTAGAGAAGGCAGAAACAGAAATCGAAACACGAATCAACGGGGAAGATCAAAGTCAAGAGGAAAATCTAAATCCAGGTATCAGGTCAACTATTCGGGAAATCAGCAACGAAGCAAGAAGGATGTAGAGTGCTGGAATTGTGGTAAGAAGGGCCACTTCTCGTATGAGTGTAGATTTGAGAAGAAGGATAAGGGCAAGAGCAGCGCAAATTGTGTATCTGAGGAGTCAGATGACTGCCTCATCTGCTCGTTGGAAAGCAAGATGGAGTCTTGGGTTTTGGATTCAGGAGCGTCATTCCATGCCACACCTCACAGGGAACTGTTTGAGAATTACGTCTCCAAAAATTTGGGTAAGGTGTATCTTGGTGACGATCAAGCATGCAATATTACCTGGAAGGGAGATGTGAAGATTCAGCTGAAAGGGTCAGTTTGGAAACTCGACAATGTGAGGCACATACCGGATTTGAGGAAGAACTTGATCTCTATTGGGCAACTGGCATCAGATGGCTACATGACAACTTTCACAGGTGACATGTGGAAGATTTCGAAGGGTATTATGACAATCGCCCGAGGAAATAAGAATAAGTCGCTTTATACAACCACGGATGGTTGTGGTTCAATCACTATGGCAGAAGGTAAAGACGATTCGAACTTATGGCACCAGAGGTTTGGGCACATGAGTAATCAGGGGCTGAAGTGTCTGCATTCGAAAAGAAAGTTGCCAGATTTGAAGAATATTGAGGTTGATTTCTGTGAGAGCTGTATATTAGGAAAACAGAAGCGAGTGAGCTTCAAGAAGACCGGAAGAGTACCGGCAAAGGAGAAGCTAGAACTAGTGCACATCGATGTTTGGGGTCCAGCTTCAGTCTCGTCAACCGGGGGTAAACAGTATTTCGTCACTTTCATCGACGATCATTCCAGAAAGGTATGGGTTTACTTCTTGAAATACAAGTCTGAAGTGTTTGATGTTTTCAAGAGATGGAAAGCTAGGGTTGAGAACGAGACAGGTTTAAAGATCAAAAAGCTGCATTCAGACAATGGTGGAGAATATGAAGACAATGAGTTCAAGAAGTTTTGCTACCAGAGCGGGATAAAGCTCAGTAGAACGGTTCCTGGAACCCCACAGCAAAATGTTATAGCAGAACAGATGAACATGACATTGACCGAGAGAGCCAAAAGCATGAGGCTACATTCAGGGTTGCCAAAACAGTTCTGGACAGAAGCAGTCAATACAGCAGCGTATTTGATCAATAGAGGACCATCAAAGCCCTTGGACCTCGCTATACCAGAGGAGATCTGGACTGGGAAAGAGGTAAAACTTTCTTATATTAAAGTGTTTGGGTGTATTTCCTATGTACATGTAGGTGATCATGCGAGAAGTAAGTTAGACGCCAAGTCAGTGAAGTGCACTTTGGTGGGCTATGGAGAAGATGAATTTGGTTACAAGCTGTTGGATGACCAAAACCGCAAGATGATCAGAAGTAGAGATGTCGTCTTCAACTAAAGGGTCATGTACAAAGACAGGAGCACACAAGTGTCTGAGCCGGAAGAGCAAGTGTATTTTGGGCCGGATGATGTACAGGATAGCGGGATCATGGAACATATTAAACAGAATGACGAAGAGCAAGGTGTGCAGCCCCAGGTTCAAGAACCTATCCCACATAGAGATGGTCCAGTGACACAGGCTCAAAGTACATTAAGAAAATCAACTCGAACTCCTATACCAAATAGGAAGTACTTGCAATACATGTTGCTGACAGATGCAGGAGAACCTGAGTGCTATGATGAGGCATGTTAGGGAGAAGATGCGAGCAAGTGGGAACTTGCAATGAAGGATGAGGTGAAGTCGTTGGTATCCAACCAAACTTGGGAGTTAGCCAAGCTACCTGAAGGAAAGAAAGCTCTACAGAATAAGTGGGTGTTTCGGATAAAAGAGGAACATGATGGTTCCAAGAGATACAAGGCACGACTAGTAGTCAAAGGTTTCCAACAAATTGAAGGTATTGACTACTATGAAATTTTCTGTCCTGTTGTTAAACTAACTACGATCCGGTTAGTGTTGAGTATTGTCGTAACAAAAGGGTTATATATGGAGTAGTTAGATGTGAAGACTGCATTTCTTCATGGTGATTTAGAAGAAGAGATATACATGAAACAACCAGAGGGGTTTGCGGAAGATGGCAAGGAAGAGTTGGTATGTAGATTGACGAAGAGCTTGTATGGTTTAAAACAAGCTCCCCGACAGTGGTACAAGAAGTTTGATGGGTTTATGCAAGGCAATGGCTATTTAAGATGCAATGCTGACCACTGCTGCTACTTCAAAAAGGTTAAGTCAAGTTTTATTATTTTGCTACTTTATGTTGATGACATGTTAGTAGCTGGTGCAGATTTAGAAGAGATTAACAATTTGAAGAAGCAACTCTCGAGTGAGTTCGAGATGAAGGATTTAGGTGCAGCAAAGCAGATTCTTGGAATGAGGATTAGCAGAGATGAACATGAAGGTACATTGAAGCTTTCACAAGCAGAGTACGTTCGGAAGGTGTTACAAAGATTCAGCATGGGTGATGCAAAATCGGTGAGAACACCTTTGGCTAGTCATTTCAGGTTGTCCAAGGACCAGAGTCCGAAGACAGAAGAAGAGAAGGACTTCATGGCTAAAAACCTTATGCTTCAGCCATTGGAAGTCTAATGTATGCCATGACCTGCACAAGACCTGATATTTCCCAAACAGTGGGAGTTGTGAGCAGATATATGTCTAATCCAGGCAAGTCTCACTGGGAGGCCGTAAAATAAATCCTAAGATATATGCGGGGTACGACAGAGAAGTGTCTAACCTTCAGAAGAGATGAACTCAAGCTAGAAGGTTATGTGGATTCAGATTTTACTGGAGAGGTGGATTATAGAAGAAGTACCACCGGATACGTGTTCACAATGGCAAGTACCGCAATTAGTTGGGTATCTCAGTTGTAGAAAATAGTGACATTATCTACAACTGAAGCAGAGTATGTGGCTGTGACGGAAGCAAGCAAAGAGCTTATGTGGTTATAAGGATTGTTAGCTGAATTGAGATTCGATCAGGTGATGAATGTGTTGCGCAGTGATAGTCAGAGTGCAATACACTTGGCCAAGAATTCGGCGTTCCATTCTAGGACCAAGCATATAGACCTGCGCTACCACTTTATTCGGTCATTAATCGAAGAATGAGTGTTGAAGTTAGTGAAGATCGCAGGAACTAAGAATCCGGCTGACATGTTAACCAAGCAAGTCACTACTAAGAAACTGGAGTTGTGCGCAACTTCAGTGGGTCTTCAAGAGTGAAGACGTGGGGGATGAGCACACCGTTATTTATCCACTAAGTCATCAAGGAAGGATGGAGAATGCCTATTTGAGTTTCAGTCTTCAAGTGGGAGATTGTTGGGTTTTGTGAAGCCAGAAATCAGCCTGAGGAACGGATTACAGCATGCAGCGCGGCGCATACTGCGTCGTAGACAGGAAGCCCAAGCCGCGATACACACAACATTGAACTACAGAAGGTTGATGCTGTGCAGACCGCGGTGCGGACATAGTGCACATACCGCGGCATATGACGCGATGTTTTCCAGTATGTGATATGCAGTGTTGACCGCGACATAGACAAGTACCTACATCGCGGTATTCTGAGCGGTGGAAGACAGTAGAAGAACCGTAGTACAGGTCGCGGGCTGCAGCTGCGACCCAGACCGCGGTGGGTACGAAATCTATGTAATTTTAGGAAAACTTGTGCGAAAAGAAAAGTGCTCCTTTAGGGTTTTGGCTTACCCTAGTGTTCCCATATAAATACTACTATTTCCCATTGTATTTAGTGTGCGTAATGTGTGAGAAAAATTGCTAGAGAGAGAGAGCAATTGTAGAGAGACTGAAAGAGAGACAGAGAGATTGTAATCAACTCTAAAATAGTAGATTGAGTGCGGTGCGCTCCGTGGTCGTAGGCAAATTTATGAACCACGTAAAATCTTTGGTGTCGTCTTTTTCTTCTTATTGCTTTCATATTATTTATTTGTGATTAGATTTGTGTGTGTGCGATTTATTCTCAACAACATGTATGAGTTTGATTGTGTTGATTGTATGAGTTTAATTTGCTAGGTTGCTGATAATTGTGGTTAATATTTTGATTTTATGGGTTGTTGGAAATTCTCAGATCTCATCAAATCTGGAAATTCATATATTTCTTCAAATCTTAAAAAAAAAATTCAACTTATTAAGAAAAAATATTGAAAAATATTTTTGATATTTTTCAGTTAATCTACCAGATGCGTTTTTTACGTTTTTATTTTCAGAATACAGCTTTCAGTATATGCTACTAGACGCGTTTTCGGATTTTGAAATTGAAACCAAAAACACTGTTTTCATTTTCATTTTTCTTTTCGAAAAACAGTCAACGAAAAACGCTTACAGAACGGACCCTAAATATTAGTAACCATAAAGCCTAAAAGCTTAGACTCCTGGGTCAAACAAAAAACTCTAATACCATATTAGTAATTGTCCGACTTAAAAGCTTAAGCTGATAGGAAATGATCCAACAATAGTATTTACACATTCTAATAGGAAGATGAGCCAAAATTCTCCACATAAGATCAGATTTGTTATTGAAATTTCCACATAAGATTGCTTCCACTTGTTTAATGTATTGTTCTCTGCCAGAAAACCAGTTGCAATTGTTCATCATTGACTGTTTTATTTTCTAATATACTTGTTATCATGATCAAGACTGCTTTCTGATTATATTATTTTCTGATTTTGGTTTTGTTGAAAGTATTTGCTGATTATATAAAAAGTTTTCTGAGATGGGAAAAGGTTTGTAAATTGTGATGAGCAATAGCTGGTGAAGTATCTAGCAAGGCAGAAGAGGCCTTGCAAATGCTTTTGATAAATTTTTGATGATCATATATACTAGACTTTAATTTGAACCTTTTTTAGTATTAGATTGATAGTCTTTTCTTTTTTGGAAAATGAACTAGATGGTTGTTGAGACAGATCTCTATATAAAAAATGTATGCAACATAAGTAGAATTAATTATGCAGCTGATTTTGCCGACAAAGAACAAGTTGCAAGATCTTCACTGACCATTGACCTTTGTGTTGAACACAAGAAGGTGAAAATCAATAAAATTGTTGATTGGATCCCTCCATTGCCTGATAATCTCAAATTTAATGTGGATGGTTCTTCGAGGGGTAAACCAGGGCCATCGGGGATTGGTGGAGTTTTGAGGGATTCTAATAGGAAGGTGCTTTGTCTCTTTTCTTTTTATGTAGGGATTTTCGACTCAAATGTTGCAGAGATTTGGGCGATTAAGAAAGCGGTGGATTTGTGCCTCTCCAATCCAAATCTTCATGGTTGGGATATTACGGTGGTAAGTGACTCCAAAGTGGCTGTCTCCTGGGTCAATAAGAGCGACTTTGGAAATATTCAACATGTCAGTACCATTTATGACATTTGCAATAGCATGAAATCTTTTGGCAGCTTGAAGGTGGTTTTTGACTCCAGAATTTTTAATTCCTTTGCGGACAGTCTAGCAAAGATGGGGTCGAATAGATTGGGGGACTTCGTCGAATGGGGGGATGTTTGGTAAGGCTTCTGGAGTGGTTGTGTGGCGTTGTGGTTTGCTGTTTTTGCTTTCTTTGGTTTGGTAGCTGCTGTTTTTGTTGTTATTCATGAGGTTGGCTGTGTTGTTGTCTCCTGGTTTGTGTTTTTCAGCATCTTGTAGGGTGCTCTGTTTTGGGTCACATTAGTGTGGCTGGCTGTGTTGTTTTTTTTTTTTCTGTTTTTGTGGCTCCAGTGCCTTGTATGGTGCCATACTCGTTTGTACTTGGATTGAGGGCCTGTCTCCCTCCTTGTTTATATGATGACTTACAAAAAAAAAAAATTTATAGTTAAAAAAAAAAAAACAAGTTGCAAGATCTTCACAGAAATCGTAAAATTATATATCACAACATAAAGAAAGTATGGAACTAATAAAAAAACTAGAAAATTAGATTACAAGATTGATAAAAGATCAGAAAAAACTGATTTGATGGTTACTATTTTAATATTTGGTTGACTAATCAGTTTTGATTAAACAAGCTGTGAATGAAAGGTGAGCCAAAATCCTGCAAGTATTTATAGGATTGGATCATATCTGTTAATGAAATTTTTTCCACATAAGATAAACTGGAACTTGTAACAACTTTTGTGACAATATAGAGGAAATAATCTGCAGAGGCAAGTAAAAAATGATACATATCAATAATCCCGCAAGTATGGTATCTTAAGAAGATTAGGCTGTCTCCTAATTAACATTCTTTATTTAGGAAGATTCTCTGAACTATTGAGATATTTTGAGCATTTGTAAAATATATAATCAGAGTAGGTCATGATAATTGAAGTGTTTTATAGTTTTCAAGTTTGGTTGAAGTGAAGTATCAATGATGGTGCTTGATGATTTATTATTGTTATGCATGTTATATGATGCTTGATGATGATTTTTTTTAATGAGTTATTCTCCAGCCAGCAAATCAGATATGTGTGAACTAGGTAATGAGACTAAACTCATAATTTTTTTTCTATAGTATTAGGTAATGAGACCATTGTAGGACCATTTTTTAACCGCTTAAGTTTTTAGGTCTAATGGTTACAAACATGGTATTAGAGCTTGGTTGACCTAGGAGTCCTGGGTTCGGGTCCTTACATGTACGTGATTGGATTTGTATTTATTTCTACATTTGTTATGAGTTTGAATATGTATTTAAGCATGGTCCGTATTTGTGTTAAAGTGCTTAAATACAATCATGAATATGGTACAATCAAGCAACTAGCACAAAAAACTTCAAAAATGGCCTGATTACCAGTTTTGTGATCCAGTTTCTGGTGTTTAACCGTTCTATAGTTCCATCATGTACTGATACGCTATTTTCTATTACCAATCATTGATTTCTGTTGATAAAGCTTAACATTTGTTCCCTGTTTGTAATCTAGCTAATGAAAATGACTAATAGTGTCCTTTTAAGGTGTTTGGTACTTTTCAAGTTTGGTTTAGAAAGAAGAATCTAAAAGATTGATAATCATTCCAATCTGCTGGTAAGAGAAACAATAGATTAGTTTTTATCAGAATGATTGCTTTGATGGTTTCATTCATTAAAGTGCAGTGAGTTGAATATAATTTGGAAGTTGAGGAAAGTGAAGTACACAAAGTGAGGCCAAATTCTCCACATAAGATCACATTTGTTATTGAAATTTCCACACAAGATAAACTTAAAGCTACAAGAACTATTATGATAATACATATAGAGGAAATAATCTGCAAAAGCAAAACCAAATTTGGTGCATATCAATAATCCTGTAAGTATGGTAGTAACCAATCAAGATTGCTAGCTTCCTTGCTATTGCAGTCTTATTTACTATGAGGAGGATGATAAGGAATCGGAACTAAGTAGAGATCATTTTTCCTTTTGACTGCTGCCCCAAAACTTTCACTCATGTCTAGATCTTCGTTCTTCGTCCCGTTTGGCAGTTTCCAGTTGAAATGGTAGAGCAAATTTGCTAGTGGAAGCTCAACATTAGCTATACCGAAAGATAGGCCAGGACACATCCTCCTTCCAGCGCCAAATGGGATAAGTTCAAAATTAGCTCCCTTGTAATCGACTGAACTTCCGAGAAATCTCTCTGGATAGAAGCTCTCAGGTTCCGTCCAATAATTAGGATCCCTTCCAATTGCCCATGCGTTGATAATGACTTTAGATTTGACGGGTATGTCATATCCGTCAATCTTGCAGCTCTCTCTACATTCTCTTGGGAGAAGCAAAGGAACAGGAGGATGTAGCCTGAAAGTTTCTTTGATGACTAACTTTAAGTATTCTAACTCATGAAGGCTTTCTTCATCAACAACATTTCCTTTTCTGTCAAACACTTGCCTTACCTCAGCTTGTGCCTTTTCCAGCACTTCTGGGTTCTTCAATATTTCTGATACTGCCCATTCTAATGTTGTGGAAGATGTTTCGGTTCCAGCGACAAAAAGGTCCTAAAACGGTATTGCACGCAGCTTGTGTTAGGCAGTTGATCCATGAGTAAAATAAGATTCTAAGACTTATCATTATCATGCATCACAGAAACATTACATGATCAAACAATTCATTCACTTACCAGGATAATCGCTTTGATGTTATCAGTTGTTAAGGGAACTTCAAGGTTTCCATGATCTAGAAGATTCAAAAGAACATTTACAAGGTCATCTTCTTCTTTATTGTCTCCTATCTTTCTCGTTGCCTTGAACGCTCTATGCTCATTTATGATGTTGTCAAAAATCTTATCTACTTGTTGATATTGCTTCTCTAGTTCAGACCTCATTCCACTAAGCGTCTCAAGCAATTTAATCGAAGGGAACACATCGGCAAGAGTGAAACCTGCCGCTAGCTCTACTAATTTTTGGGAAGCTAGTATGAATGCTTCTTGATCTTTGCATCTCCCGCCAAAAGCCGCCCTTGCAGTGATGTCATTTGTTAAGGATAACAACATCTTAGTAAAGTTGATCGACAATCCTGCTTTTGAAGAAATGGAACTCATGAGGTTCGACACCTCTTCTTCCCTGACTGATCGGAATGATTGGACACGTTTTGCAGTTAGCAGTTCCAGTGTACAAATCTTCCGCAGTTGCCTCCAGTAGTCTCCATATGGTGAAAATGCAATGTCTGTATAATTATAGGTTACGAATCTTGCAGCAAGGAGACGAGGCCTTTGGGCGAAGTTGATGTCATGGTGTTTCATAATTTCTTTGGCAGTTGCCGGTGAAGAAATGACAATATGAGATACTTCACCAAGTTGAAGGTGCATCAAGGGACCATATTTGTTGGCCAAGTCTCTTAAGCAATGATGGGGTAAAGAGCCGACAAGCTGGTGTATATTTCCTATCAGAGGAAGCTTCCATGGACCCGGGGGTGGATTTGAACTCGAAAGACTGGTTTTCGATGTCTTCCATAATCTCAGTGTCATGAAAACAAAAAGCAGGAAGGTTAGAAGGATCGAGAAGGAAGGAAATTGATACTCCATGATGAAAATGGAGTGGAGTGAGGGAGAGAGTTCAGGGACTAATTAATTTTTGAAGCCTTGAAATAAGGGCTAATGAAAGATGCCATCTGAATTATTAGTTTTGTCTTCTAGTAATAACAATAATATTATGTAAATTCAAGAGCTGTTTTTAGTGATTTTATCAAAAGGTTTCCATTATAATATCCCAGAAAATCAGGGGCTTCATCAACACCTGCTACATAATGAAAGTGTTTGATATATAGTTTTCATGTCTGGTTGAAGGGAGCTATCAATGACATATAGCAAGACAAGAAGGCTATATTAAAGATACTAATCAAACACTAAAAACGTACGATTCGAAGCTTTCATGTTGTGGATTCCTTAAAAGACTTGCCTAAACATTTTTGTTAGATATTTTCATTGAAAGATCATAGTTGTAATTGAAATCTTCACACAAGATAAGCTGTATTAATTACTGCTTCTAAGCATTTATCTGGCTGGGGAATTTTTGTTATGTGCAGTAATTTAAGAAGATTAGGTTGTTGTGTTTCCATCACAGGCAAGTTGGAAACAGATTCATTAAAATAGAGCAACATTGTAGAGCAGTTTGATTGGTGTCACACTTTCATTATTTATAATTTTCTGTAGTACTTGGTAAATGAGACTAAACTTATGAATTATAAAAAGTGTTTAAAATAGTTTGCAGGTTTGGTTTAAATGAACTGTCAGTGACGTATTATCAAGGTCAATATAGTACAATCAAGCAACTAGAATATAGTACAAAAAACTTTAAAATGGCATGATTACTAGTTTTGTTGTCCAATTTCTGGTGTTTAACTGTCCTGTAGTTCTATCATGTGCTGATATATTATTTTCTATTACCAATCATTGATCTCTGATGATTAAAGCATGACATTTGAGCCATTTTAGGAATCTAGCTAATGACAATGACTCATGTACTTTTAAAGTGCTTGGTACTAACTTTCATGTTTGGTTTAAAAGAGGAATCTATGGCTTATACGGTCCAGCCAATCAAACGCCTTATCAGTTGTCTTTTTCTTCATGGCACTGCATTTTACTAATTTAGTGAGTTCATGATTCGTATTCCAATAAATGGAGGAGATTCATCGAAAACATGAAAGAAAAACTTCAAAGCATCTTTAATGACTGTAAATCTGTCAAGGAAACAACCAAAATTGGGACATTGATAAACAATGCTGCTGTCTGCTTTGTGCATGTCACACTTTAATATCTTATTTTACAAGTTGAACAAAAGATAAAGGTTTGAATTTCTGCTCTCAGTTGATCATGATCGGCTAGGCTATAACAAAGATGATCATTGGAAACTGTCGGAGAGATTAGGCCGTCCGGAGGAGCACAGCAGACTGACCAAAATTTAATTTACTAGTCTTTTTTCAAGAATATAAATGTTTTATCGTCTTACAAAATTAGATGAATGATTAGTATTCTAATGAATAAAATTCAGCCATGAATGATTAAAATGTTCAATAATTTTCTTGTTCGGTTGAAATTAAACTATCAATGGTGTGTACCAAGATGGAATATACATTTTCTTGTCAGTGATGGCAGCCTAAAGGTAGTAGTGTACATAATAGAAAAGTATCAGAATGTTGCTTTGATGGTTTCATTAATTCATAATTAAAGTGCAGTTAGTTGAATATAGTTTGGAATTTGAGGAAAGACAAGTACACAAAATGCGAATATAAGCGTTAGTAAGCATAAAACCTAGACTCCATGGTTAAATCAAACTCTGATACCATATTAGTAATCATCAGATTTAAAAGCTTAATATAAAAAATGACTCCACAACAGTATTTAAACACCGTAACAATAAGATTTTTTTTTACCGACAAATTTTATTCAACATAACTAAAATAAAGGCCCAAAACGAAGGAACAAACGAAACCGAACACAAGCCCAAGGAAGCCCAAAGGCAAAAACACTAAGCCAGCCACTACCTAAGCCCAACAGACAACAAACCCAAAAAAAAAATTAAAAAAAAATACACTAACGATAGATTAAAAAACATCTGCAGTACCCCACAAAGCTAACAACAAACAGCAAACAGAACCAAACTGGAAACACCACTGAAGAACCTCAAGACACAATGGCCTTATGTTTAGCCACCACACTTTTCACTAGCACACGAAATCTGTTGTCCCTTTTTGCAATTATCTCTGATATCTCCTTCTTTGAGCCAAAATTCTGCACATAAGATCAGATTTGTTATTGAATTTTCCACATAAGATTGCTTCCACTTGTTTAATGAATTGTTCTCTACCAGAAAACTCGTTGCATAAATATCTCATTCTTTGCAACTGCAGTTTTATTTACTAGGAAGAGGATGATAAGGAATTGGAATCAAGTAGAGATCATTTTTCCTTTTGACTGCTAGACCAAAATTTTCGGTCATGTCTAGATCTTCGTTCTTCGTCCCATTTGGAAGTTTCCAGTTGAAATGGTAGAGCAATTGTGCAAGTGCAAGCTCAACATTAGATGTTGCAAAAGAAAGGCCAGGACACATCCTCCGTCCCGCGCCAAATGGGATAAGTTCAAAATTAGCTCCCTTGTAGTCAATTGAAGAACCGAGAAATCTCTCCGGATAGAAGTTCTCAGGTTCTGTCCAGTAATTGGGATCCCTTCCGATTGCCCATGTGTTGATAATGACTTTGGATCCGACAGGTATGTCATATCCGTCAATCTTACAACTCTCTCTACATTCTCTTGGGATCAAGGGAGCAGGAGGATGTAGCCTGAAAGTTTCTTTGATAACTAGTTTTAAGTATTCCAACTCATGGAGCCTTGCTTCATCAACATTTCCTTTTCTGTCAAACACTTGTCTCACCTCTGCTTGTGCCTTTTCTAGCACTCTTGGGTTCTTCAACATTTCTGATACTGCCCATTCTAGCGTTGAGGACGACGTGTCAGTTCCACCGATAAAAACGTCCTATTGCAGCATGTGTTAATCAGTTGCATAACTAATTGTGTAACAATTCACTCACTTAGAAGCATTATATATATATAAAACAATACAATTATAAAGTGAGAGCAACTCCGACCAATACACCATTTACACCAAAAACATTAACTTGGTGTAAAATTTCTCTCCAATGAATACACCAAATAAAATTGGTGTAACTACAGTGCACACCAAAGTTAGTGTATACTGTGGTGTATATTATAGCTATACTAATTCTCTTTTTTTGTTAAATGTCACATTAGTATAAATATTTTTTTAAATTATTAATTTGTACTTAATTAAATTAATATTTATTACCAAAAAATATACCGTTAGAAAGATCTTGTTGAGATCTTTAAAATGATACCAATATTGATATACATATTTAATTTACTTATTAATTATACATTTAATCAATTTAAAATTTTATAATAATTTAAAGATTTATCAGAAAAATATTCTTTAAAAATGCTATTTTAGTGTAAAATTTAGTATGGAATATTAGAGTAGAAAAAAATTTAGTATAAGCATATTCTCTCAAGATGCTTTTAACATCAAATAGATATAAAAATTGGTGCAATACATTACATTGGAGTTATTCTGAGGTATCCCGCACCAAAAATTCGACTAGGATATCTGAGAACTACTCTATATAACAATTCACTCACTTACCAGGATGAGTGCTTTGATGTTATCAGTTGTTAAGGGAACTTCAAGGTCTCCTTGATCCAGAAGATTCAAAAGAACATGTACAAGGTCATCTTTTTCATCCTCGCCAGTCTTTCTCGTTGCTTTGCACGCTCTATGCTCATTTATGATGTTGTCGAAAATCTTATCTACTACTCCATATTGCTTCTCTAGTACAGACCTCATCCCACTAAGCACCTCAAGCAATTTAATGGAAGGGAACACATCGGCAAGATTGAAACCTGCTGCCAGCTCTAGTAATTTCTTGGAAGCTAGTATGAATGCTTCTTGATCTTTGCATCTCCCGCCAAAAGCCGCCCTTGCAGTGATGTCATTTGTTAAGGAAAACAACATCTTAGTAAAGTTGATTGACAATCCTGCTTTTGAAGAAATGGATCTCATGAGTTTCAACATCTCTTCTTCCCTGATTGATCGGAATGATTGGACACGTTTTGCACTTAGCAGCTCTAACATACAAATCTTTCTCAGTTGCCTCCAATAGTCTCCATATGGTGAAAATCCAATGTCTGTATAATCATAAGTTGCAAATCTTGCTGCAAGGATACGGGGCCTCTGAGCGAAGTTGATGTCATGGTGTTTCATGATTTCTTTCGCAGCTGCTGGTGAAGAAATGACAATATGAGATACTTCACCAAGTTGCAAGTGCATCAAGGGACCATACTTGTTGGCCAAGTCTCTTAGGCTATGATGGGGTAAAGAGCCAACAAGCAGGTGCATATTCCCTATCAGAGGAAGCTTCCATGGTCCTGGGGGTAGATTTGAAGTTGAATAACTGGTTTTCGATGTCTTTCGAAATTTTAGTATCATGAAAACAAAGACCAGGAAGGTTAAAAGGATTGAGAAGGAAGGAAATTGATACTCCATGCTGAAAATGGAGAGGAGTGAGGGAGAGAGTTCAGGGACTTAATTTTTTGTAAATGTGTTTGTGAAGCCTTGAAATAAAGGCTAATGAAAGATGCAATCTGAATTATGGTTTTGTCTTTTAGTTTTAATGATTTTGTGAAAAATCTTTTCAATTATCATAACTCAATTATGGTTTTGTCTTTTAGTTTGTACGGTCCAGTTCCATAAATATACCTGAGATCCAAAGTTGATCCAGCCCAATTGTGATATATATATATATAATTAAATTAAATCAACCACCTACCAGAATGGGACAAGTGGCAGTACATGAGGAAGTGTTGTGGCTAGTGCATGTGTGGTGTCTACTGTCTAGTGCATGATGAAGGTGTGCCAATTGCTTTTGAGGTGGCAAATAAATGAATAAAAAAAAAGGGAAAGGAAATAGATAGAGAGAGAGAAGTGAGGTCTGAGGAGTAGGCGTGAAATAATAGAAAAGAAAAATAAAAGGAATTGGAGGGAGAGTAAAGAGGTTCGTTGATAGAAAAACAGAGAGCTGCAGCCGTGAAGAAAAGAAAGAGAGGAAAAAGAAAGGAAGAAAAGAAGAAAAAGAAGCTGGGCGAGAGAGAGAGAGAGAGAGAGAGAGAGAGAGGGAGAGAGAGAGGAAAGAAAGAGAGAATCAGAGAACATCATATTCATTTAAAGAGACAGTATGAGATTGAAAAGAAATAGATAGCAGCTGTAGATATGTGTACCGAATACACAGGATATACAGATAAGTAATGATGATTTTGTGAGTTTGAAATACATCAGTTTATATGATTTCCTAGTAAATCATATCCTAAATTGAGTTGTATGTATTTTAGAGAGGATCTAGTCAGATGAATTCAGATGGAATCCAGTCCCAGAGTACATTTGAGCACATGAGTGTTGTGAGTAGAAATTTTATTTATTTATGATTAAGTTAATCATTTTAGAATTATATGTTAGCTTTAATTATTTAGAAGATTATTAGAAGTGAATGATTTTATATAGAAAATAGAATTACAGAAGGTTTGAGATGTTTTAAGAAATGTATAGATTTCCAAAATCAAATAGATTAGTTATAGAATTAAGATTCAGAAAGAAGAATAGTCCACATATGTTCAGACATATTTCCAGATAGATTTTCAAATTTCCAAATAAATTTCCAGATTTTCAGACAGATTTCTAGATTGTCAGATTTTCTGTCAGATTTCTAGATTTTCAAATAGATATCTTGATTTTCAGAAAGATTGCCAGATTTTCATAAAGTTTTCCCGATTTCAGATCCAAGTTATTTATGAGATTTTAAAAAAAGAAAAGAAAAGAATATTTATTCACGTTTTGAGAAAAGTATTTATAAAGAATTATATATGTATGTTCAGAAAGTTAAAAGAGTTTTCAAAGATTGATTAGTTTTTAAGATATTAGATGTGTACCCTCCCTAGCAGTACCAGATTCAGATTATAAGCCTTTGGGGTTGCTCTGTACGCGTATGTGAGATTTATTACTCTGCAAATTCAGTGATATCGCCAAGTATATGAGATTACTCTGCACAATCAATCAGATATCGACATGTATGTGACATTATATTTATATATTACTCTGCACGTTTGATCATATATCAGTGTGTATATGAGATTATAGCTCTTCACGAGTGACTAGATATCACCTTGTATGTGAGATATGTATTTCCCCCCTATTTTGAGTGTGCATTGAGATGCTTTGCCACGTACGTGATATTCCCCTAATTATCAGTTTGGTAAAGAGTTTTCAGAAATATATGTATATTACTAATATTGATCGGTAAAGAAAAGATTTCAGATTATCAAAATATCCGTTTTTATAAAAAAGAAAATGTTTTTATTATATTATATAGTATTTATATAAAAATGTGTTTTAAAAAAAAGAATTTTAATTAGTTCTCAGCTTATGTTACATAATAGTTCCAGATTCAAGAAGAGATACATAATTTAGAATGAAATATAAGTTCAAGAAGAAATTCAGAATTTAGAATGAGATATGTTGTCACCCATGTGTTGATTTCTCTCTAATTTATCAACTTTGTCAACACAAGACCCTACTACCCTACCAATCCTATCAATCGAATTAAAGGAATCCAAATCCCACTTCCCAGGCCCCTCCACAATATTAACAACTCGCTTTTTTCGTTTAGGCCAACCCACCACTAGCTTTTCTTTGCTATAGATTGTCCCCCATTTTTTGTCCACTGTGTCCACTTTGTCCTCTTCCTTTGTCTCTTTCAATTCCTACCTAATCTGTTTTTGAATTAACGAGATCACTCTTTTCCAAGCACCCTATTATAGTAGGCCCCATTTTTATTCTTATCCTCACCTTTCCCACTACCTTTTTGAATAAACATCAACTTAATCAGCATCAATTATTCACACATCATATTTTTTCAAATTAATTTGAACTTGATTCAATAAAGGAATTTCAACTACCCCTAAATTGGACTCACGCACCATGTGATCCATATCTGACTTCCGTACCAAACCCACGCCTTCTTGCCTCTTTTGTAGATCTAAGAACTTCTCTATCCATGAGAAATCCACTTCCATCTCATCTTCTTTCAATGTAAAAAAAAAGAGCCATTCTATATCACAACCTTAACATCACAGGGACAGATTTAATGTCAGGAATTAGAACAAGAATTCTATCCAACCGATTCCTCAGCACCTTATCTTCTTCAACAAAAAGAGGTTCACATATAGTCCATCCCAACTTCTTAAAAAAATCATGGTTCCATAAATGTAAAGGGATCCCAGAGCATAGAATCCAAGCAGCTCTTGACTGAGGGATCAAAGCATCATACCAGTTACCTATGGACGAAAAACAATCATCCCATAAAAACGACTCTTAATAAAATCTTTTTTCTCACTCACCAAATCGAAACACCATAAAATGTATTTATCACCAACATAAGAAGAAGAGAACTTCAAACCACTATTAAGAAGACGCCTGTAGACATTAGTGACCCCTGAGAACTTGCTAAGAACTCCAGCAACACACATGTTGAGCCAGTTATGATCACTGTTCCGATGCTTCCATTCCATGGTAGACACTTCCTCATCTATCCTCTGATTTCCAGCCACCACTTTGGCAAAACTTCGACCACCGCTAAAATCAATCCTGTCTTTAGGTAAGTAAACATCACCCATCACACTTTGAACCTTCAAAACCACTGATCTTCGCCTATTCCACCCATACGACGCTACCTTGGCGCTCCCCGAATGACCATCGACCACCATCCTATTCACTTTCTTTGCAACGTTGGTCGCTTCCTCCGCCGACTTGAAACGAATAAAACCAAAGCGACTCCCTCACAAGCTCTTTTTCGAAGGAAGGTAAACATCCCCTACCTTCTCAAAAGACTTGAAAAACCTGCACAAACCCATCGAAGCAACACAAGGACTCGGGTTATCTATAAAAATTGAGATTAGACCATCCCTGAAATCATTCCTCGACACCCAACCGTTAGCTTTCACCTGATTCCTTTCAGATTCCTTTCATGGCCAAAGGAATCAGGACTTCTCTCTCTCCCTCTCTCTCTCATTTTTTTCCCTTCTGTGCCTCATAAAGATTTTTGTTAGACACTGTCATTGAAAGAAAGAGTTTTGAGTAAAGCATGTAGCCTCAGCTACTACATTGCAATATTTAGATCAATGTAGTTCAGAAAATGCGCTAGGAGAGGAAAAAAACATACAAAATGGGAATAGAATATTAGGAAAATTTCTCCACAGAAGATCATAGTTGTAATTGAAATTTTCACACAAGATTACTGTATTAATTACTGCTTCTAAGCATTTAACTGGCTGGGGAATTTTTGTTGGTCATATTATACTGATGTTTTCGAAACTTCTGCATTATTATACTTTGATCACTTTAGTTGGGATGTTTTAACATTGTGTCATGAAGACCTCCTTTTTTATTTTATTTATTTTATTTTTTTGGTTCAAATGTTGCTGTTATATGCAATAATTTAAAAAGATTAGGTTGTTGTGGCTCCATCACAGGCAGGTTTGGAAACATATTCATTAAAGCAGTTTGATTGGTGCCACACTTCCATTATTTATAATTTTCTATAGTAGTAGGTAAATGAGACTAAATAGTTTTGGAGGCAATTGCATAAAGAGTGTTGCTATTGGCACACCCCCTACTGATCTATTTATGCCCCACTTTTTTAATTATATAATATTTTTTTTTCCTTTATCAAAATTACTTAAAGAGACATACAATTTAGGAAAGAAATCTTCTACAAAGTAAATCTATTAAAATCTCACATTCCTTTTCCAAAAAAAAAACCCAGTAATATGTTTCTTAAAAAAAAAAAATTAACTCTTAAACCCTAAAATCTGTTTCTTACATACGTATAAAATATTATGGAAGAGTTTGAGAACGATATCAAGAATATAGAAGAATTGTCTAAGAACGATATCAAACATCTTGAAGAATTGTCTAAGAATGACATAAAGTAAGAATTGTCTGACAATGATAGTAAGCATCTGGAAACAATTCATTCTCTAAAAATAAGTTTGAAGTTTATTTTTTCTTTTAGAATGATATCAAGTTGTAGTTGTGTTGAAGTACCATGTTATTTTTTATTTTTTATTTTTTCTTTTCCATCATGAAATAAGAGAAAAAAAAACTTAAAAAAAAAGAAATAAGAAGAAAAAATAAATAAATCAATCAATGGAGGTGAGAGAGATGTAAACAAATACAGAGATTAGAGATAGAGAGATTATATATGGTATGTATTAAGTTTGAAAAATAAGTAAAATGGGTAGTTTTGGAAATAAACAAAAAAAAATAAAAAATTTTAATTTTATTTAATTAAATCAAAATTTTAAAAAAATGGGGCATGAATAGATCAGTAGGGGGTGTGCCAATAGCACAACTCTTGCATAAATGGACATCCTCGGTTTTCAAAAACCAAATACGCCCTTAGTTGAAAATTTTGTGTTTTTGGTCTTTTTATAATTTATTTTACCAAACTGTCCTTTAAAATTGATACGACATTACCAAATTACCCTTTTTACATCTTTACCAAAATGAGAAGACAAATATATATATATATATATATATATATATTTTTTTTAAGAAGACAAAAGAAAAAAGAAGAAATGGTTCCACACCAAAGCCACTCCAGAGAGAAAAATAAGGATGCAGTGAAATTCGAGGTGGGTTTGGCTTTGTTTGTAACGGAGAGTAATCCGATGGTCTCAAACAGAGGGGTGAAAAGGATCTTGGTCAATTCCGATTCCTTGGTATAAGCGAAAGACCATTCTATGTAATGTTGCTGAGCATTTGCCTTATTTTGTCACCACTTTCAGCTAATGAAATATGGAGACATAAATATTTGAGGTCTAAAAGGTAACTGGAGATGACAATCGAGAGATTAATATGGATTCGGAGGATCAATGATCGGATTTTAAAATCGTCCCACGCAACTTGAATTCTCAGCGAACTTCGTAGCGGTGTCATGATCCGGTGAGATGAAGAAAAGCTCCACAAAATCTGGTTTGGCGAGAGGTTGAAGTAGACCCGTCCACGGTTCGGTTCCGGGCCGGGTTCGGTTCGAAACCGGCGGTTCCGGTTCAGTGGAGAGGGCAAACCTAAACCGAACCGGTAATTTTCGGTTTTGGTTCGGTTTGTAACCGGCGGTTTGGCGGTTTGAGTTCGGTTTCGGTTTCAAAACCGGCGGTTTCGGTTCGGTTCCGGTTCGGTTCCGGTTTCGGCGGTTTTTATTTATTTATTTATTTTTATTTTTTTTAATATCAAAGTTTATATATATATTTTTTTAATTTCAAAATGAATATAAAAAATTGGAAAAAATTTTAACTTTTTTTTCAATTTCAAATACATATCAAATTAATCATACTTAACATATAACAACTATACTACTATAGTCTAATTAATACTAATTAAAATTTGACAAAGCTTAAATATAAAAATTTGCACAAACATTTTTATTTGTAATCAAACTTCATTTATAACATAATGTCTATCACTCTATTAGTCTATTGTATTCGATATTCATATTAAATATTCAATAAAATATTACAATTATCTCAATATACAATTGAACTGTTGAAGTGTTTTACAATCAACGTATAAACTAAAAGAAATTGACATTGATTAATAAATAAAAATTTACAATTGAATGAATATATATATATATATATATATATATATTGGCCTTGCACTTAATTTTGACCACAATTGAGTTGCCTACGTATCCTCCACCAATGTAGAGGAATCAAAGGTTACGTAGTTCTTTTACCTTTAATTAGATGCTCGGTGTTGGAGGTTGGAAGTTGGAATGGATTCTATTCGCTGCCTTCTGTTCCCGTGGTTTGGTCATCTTCGAAGAAATCATTCACTATCTTTGGCTCGAGTTCTTGTTGTCTGAATTTTGCCTTTGTCCAATCATCAACACACCCTTGGGCTTCAAGTGATTGTGGACACAGAACCGACCGTTTTGGTTCCAAAATATTTCCACCTGCACTAAATTCTTGTTCCACAACAACAGTAGAAACCGGCGTTCCAAGAATTTGTTTGGCAATAATAGCTAAAATTGGAAATACTTTTTCATGATCCTTCCACCAAATTTGGATACTAAATTCACTATTTTCTAAAAATTCATGATTGGTTTGTAAATACCGGTCAAGCTCAGAAATCGAGCCAGATGAGGATGAAGAAGATGTTCTTAATTTTTTGGCTCTATCGGAAAACAATCGATCCCCTAAACCCTTTAATTTAAATCTTGAGGAAGAAGTAGTACCACCAGATGTGGGTTGTGGTTGTGAAACCGAAATGTTCAAAGACGGACCATATATTTTAAGATATTCATCATATAATTCATATAGTAAAGTCTTAATAGAATTACAATAATTAAGAATATCAACTTCTATTCCTAAACTATTGTAGTAATGAGTTAAATAATCCTGCAAACATTCTAATTTAAAGCGTGGATCAAAACATGATGCAAGCAAGTAAATAATTGGAATCTCCTCATAATAATTTAGCCATTTTGTTTTCATTGCAGCAACACATTGACTCAATTGAATATCTAATTCACACTCACTGATTGCACCGGCAATATTAACACCTTGAATAAGAAATAAATGAGTAGTGAGATAGTAAACACCAGATAAAGCATTGGTAGCATCATTAAAAACACGTAACAATTCAATAATTTTTATACATACATCCCAATGCTTCAATTGAAGAGAAATTGAAGGAACATTATAAGTAATAAAAGAAACTAATAATTCATCATATTCAACACTTTCACTAAGCAACTTATAAGTAGAATTCCAATGAGTACTAATATCCCGAGAAAATTTAATGGTACGCCTATTATTTTGAGAGCAAAATCTCAACCATTGTTTCTGGATTTTGTTATGCTTCCAGATATAGTTAATACTATCTCTAATTGGTCTAATATAAATAGAAAGAATTTTTAATTCAGCTTGAACACACAAATTTAAAACATGGCATGCACATTTTTGATGAAATAATTTACCCGCAAAATAAGGATTGCACAATTCCTTTAACATAGGAATAGATGCGGTATTGCTTGCAGCATTATCAAAACCAATTGCAAAAATTTTGTTTTGGATATGAAACTCTTCAAAAATAATTTTAAGGTGTCGAAAAATATTTACAGCTGTATGTGATTCATCGAAAACACGAAATGCAATAATTCTTTTTTGTATGACCCAATCATTATCAATATAATGACATGTCACACCTATGTAATGGTGGCTACCAAAATTGTCGGTCCATATGTCGGCACATACGGAAATGCGACCTTCAAATTGATAAAAAAATGATTTCAATTTGTGTTTTTCTTTTTTGTAAATAGAAAACAGTGCACGTGTGAGAGTGACTCTAGGAACACGTTGCATTGCATGATTTAATGCATTTTGACAATAATTAACAAAACCAACTTTCTCACCAAAACTAAAAGGTAAGTGTTCTACTGCAACTATTACTGCTAATTGTTCCTTATTTTTTTCAGACGTATAATGAAATAATTGATTGTTAGGAGTTCCGTACCTGGAGATTTGGGCTTGGTTACTACCCTTCACCATTTCGGATGGATGATTTTTCCTAATATGAGCCCAATACGTGCCATATCCGAAGTTTTTACTGGTCTTGTATGTTTTGGGGCAGTAGTTGCACTTGATTTTGATCGTTCCGTCATCTAACTCAGTTTTCTTCATATGGGTTTTGAACAGATCGGACTTCAACGGCTTTTCTTCTTCACCTGCATAAAAATCATCTGAAGAGGGTGGCATGGTAGAAGGGGTAGATATATTTTCATTACTAGTTGGGGTATTGAGATTTGGCTCAGAAATTATTAGAGGGGTATTAGAATTAGGAGAGAGATCGGATCCAAATTCTCTTTGAAGGAACTCGTGGTAAATTCGGTCATTGTAATTGACGTCATCACCTTCGTGTTCCAACAAATCTTGCAATTGACCCTTTCCTCTGTCCAAATTTCTTAGACTTGAATCGTCTCCCCCACTTGCCATTAAAAAATAAATTATAAATAATTAAATACTAATAGTAAAAAAATTGATAATTGTAAGTAAATATAACAGATGCTTGTAAAAAATAAAAGAAATATATATTTATTAATTTATATGAGAAATGAAAATAAAATAAAAATGTTGAATGTAGAGAGAATTGAAAATTTTAGATTGAGATTTGAGAGAGAATGAGAGAAGAATGAAGTATTGAAATGTGAAAAAGAATGAAATATGAGGTGGTATTTATAGAATTTAGGTGGAGGGGCATATTTGCAATTAAATTAAAATAAGGGAAAAAATTTTTTTGGCCGTTGGAGGAAGTCAGAATAGATGAAATCTTCACAACGGTCACATTGTCACAATTTCAATTTTTTTTCACAATTATAGTGACACGTGTCGGCTTCTCATTGGGTGACATATATATATATATTAAAATTTTTAACCGTTGGTGTCCAACGGTTCAACCCAACAGTCAAATTTTGACAAGTTTTTTCAAATTGAAGGACAGGTGTCGTCTTGTAATTGGTTCCATTTTTTTTATTGTTAACCGGCGGTTTAACGGCCGGTTTCGGGCGGTTTTCGCTGGTTTCGGGCGGTTTTTGTCCGGTTTCGTTGGTTTTTCGCAAGGCCAAACCGAAACCGAAACCAAACCGGCTTCAACCGGTTTCCAACCGATTTTGTAACCGCCAGTTTCGGTTTCAGTTTCGGTTTTCCAATTTCTGTTTCTGTTTTTAACCGCCGGTTTAACCAAACCGTGGACACCTCTAGGTTGAAGATGAAGTTGAGTCATTGGGTGCATTAAAACATCCACTGGAATGCATTTAGCACCTATTTTTGTCCTTATTGTTTGGGTGTATTTAGAAGTAGTCTAGGATGCTTTTAGAGGCCCAATTAACCATCCACTCCAAAAACTCACCGTTTGGCGCGGGATGCTGGTGATTTACATTTAGACTCCTGTACTCTTGTAAAATCACTAATTATTTAATATTTCCTCAGGATTTACAATTTTGTTCCTTTTTTCCTAAAAATACACCGGCCTTTCCGAAACTCCAAATTCACCTAAAAAACTTATTTACACCTTAAAAAACCAGTTTTACCCAAAAAAAAATACGAACCAATAGGAAATGAGAACCTAGAATATGTATAGAAATGGTACGATCACTATACTGGGGCTCCAAAACTGGATACTGGACTTCAAAGTACACCTCATGGCTAGTCGAGAGGGACTCACTTCAAGTTGTATAATCCGAGCAACAAACGTGTGCCACATGCACAAAACTAAAAATATAGCAATTGAATAACTCGGGCTACAAAGTGTTAAATCCGGGCACCAAAAATGAATTCCGTGCTTCACAGTGCACCTTAAAGCTCATTCACAAGTCGGCATTTACTTCCATACACTTAATGTCCATAGGAGTTGTGGACTTGGTGTCCTGGACTAGTTTTCAGATGCAGGATCCAACACCAAAGGATAGCCACCATTCGGGAACCCTCATGCGGTGTAGGAAAAATAATTAAAAACATCAAAAAAATTAAGTTAATAAAAAACACAAGGACCGGACTTAAAATATTAATACCGGGGGTAGAAAAGATTGATTTTCGAGCTCAAAACATTAAGAACCGGGACTAAAATCAAATACCCCATTGAGAGTTTAATTAATTTAGGAGACATTATCCAAAATAAAGGCATGACATACCAATATCTAAACAAGCATGATCTACTACAATAATACATAAACAACTTGGTCGATGCATATACAGAATCTCGGGTTCAAAAGATTAATACCCGGGCCTAAAAGACTGATTCCTGGGCTGAAAAGTTAAGAACCGGGCCTAAAATAAAATACCCACATTGAGAGTTTAATTTAATCATGAGACATTATTCAAAATAAGGTTATGGCATATCAATATCTAAACAAGCATGATTTACTAAAATTATAAAAAAAAAAATTGGTTGATGCATATACAGAATCCCGAGCTTAAAAGATTAGTACACGGGCTTCACAGTGTACCTCCCGGGTCAGTGAATATACGGGCCCTGCATTGTTCTTCTTGATCCGTTTTGGTCATTTAAGTTGGGGGTTTGGCAAGAACCCCCACGTGGTGTTCTAGAAGAGTCGTGCAAACCGGATCCCCTACAGTTAGCCATTCGAAGCTAATTCACATGTCGGTATTTAATCCAAACACTTAATATCCTTAGGAGTTGTGGACTTGGTCTCCCGAACTAGCTTTCGGATGAGGGATCCAACACCAAAGGATAGCCACCTCATGCAGGAGCCCTCATGCGGTGTAGAAAAAATAATTAAAAACGTCGGAAAAATAATAGTAATAAAGAAAAGCTTGATCGATGCATATACAAATCCCGAGCCTAAAAGATTAATACATGTACTCAAAAAATTAATTACCGGACTCAAAAGATTAATAATCCAGACTAAAATCAAATTCCCTCATTGAAGTTAAATAACTGGTTTTCGATGTCTTTCGAAATTTCAGTATCATGAAAACAAAGACCAGGAAGGTTAAAAGGATTGGGAAGGAAGGAAATTGATATTCCATGCTGAAAATGGAAAGGAGTGAGGGAGAGAGTTCGGGGACTTAATTTTTTGAATGTGTTTGTGAAGCCTTGAAATAAAGGCTAATTAAATATGCCATCCGGAATTATGGTTGTCTTTTGCATTATTATACTTCGATCACATTCTGGGTTGGCCCTGACATATCAAAGGCCCAAGGCGAATCTCTAAAATAGGGCCCTTACTCATTTTCACTTTATATATATATATATATATATATATATATATATATATATATATATATATATAACATGTTTTCATATATTTACCACGAAAATGATAATTTCATTAAAACAATTAGAACAAAATGTCACTAGAAGTTCTGAATTTGTTTGTGAATAGCTTACAAAATATAGACTACAAGTAAGCATTTATAAAGTTAATTACAGAAGATAGACCACTAATGCACATTTGCAAAGTTCCAAAATAAGCAATTCCACAAATGGATTCATTCAACAAACAACAGGTCGCACACTCCACACTCCACACTAGCAGTCTAGCACCAGTCCAGTCGGTCATCCCGCAAACGGCAAACTGTAGTATCGTAATTTTTTACTGGGAATTTGTAGACTTACTGAATGGGATAAAACCCATAGGGTGTAAGTGGCTCTGATACCACTATTGGTTGGCGCATAAGCGGAAGCGTTGAGTTTTAAAATTTTTACAACAACAACCGGTACAATATATTTGAATGAACATAAAAACAGGAGATGTGAATAAGAGTCATACCCTTGAAGACCACTCCTTCGTTTTCTCTGATTTCCAATTCGGTTTGTAACACCTCGTCTTTCTCGCCATGACCCATGATCCGGCAACTGCGTCACGGCCTTCAGGGATTCAGACGGAGGTTTGATTGAGAGTAGAAAACAACAAAACTATTTTGTTTTCTCTTTGATCAATTACTAATACTTAGCGGATTAATGAAGGAAGAAGGCAAGCACACAGCTCTTTGTGTCTCTCGGCTGCTTCTCTCTCATTCTACACTTGGACTTTTTCTTCTCACATTTCCAAAATGAAGTCTGATCAATCTTCTAAGTGAACTGATTGAAATTAGATTTTAAATGAATCAACAATTGATTCTTGCCTTAAGTGTAGAGCCGGCCATAAAGCATCATCAATATTTTTGTTTAATAAAAACAAATGCCTTCGTTAATACAACTTGGTGGCTGAATACAAGCAACACCATTCCTTTAATATTAAATAAAAATGCACTAAAAATAGTTAGGTGATAGATGATGACCGATGTCACACTTATTTGTGTGATATTCTCTCAATTGTTCATTGATCCAATCAGTTAATGATTCAACCATCCAGTCTCCCAGATATATAAATATATCTCCATATATTTAAACTGGATACTAAAATCTTTCCCAAAAATATATCTCATATATTTAAATAGGACATTTAGTATTTTAGTGAGCATGGGATAGTAGGATTCTCAATCCCACATAATCTCAGTTCACAGTGACTGAAAACATTTGACTTAAATAAAACAATCTTATTATTTTATCTTAGTTATGATTTGAATCTACAACCTCCAATTAATAATTCATAATTATTAATTCATTAATCGAATAATCTCATTATTCGATTAATATATCTATTAATTAAATAATCTTATTATTCAATTAATCCCTGAATTTCTTTGTCACTTTCGTAACACAATTAATTGGACAATCCAATTAATTAACCGTGTTCCTTGTTACCTTAAATCAATCGGGCTAGCAATGAGATCTAATGGACCCACAGTTTTTGAGCTCCAATAATCCTTGAAAATAATTAATTAAACTCTTTCATTAATATTTCACGATTACTAACCTTAGAGTTATTCCACTAAAAACCCGAGACTGCACTCTCGCACTGTAGATGTATTACACAAACCAAAACAAGATCGGTGTCTATCGATATAGCTATTATATATGGTATGATCTTCCATAGTAGTTCATAAATGGAGCTGAGTCCTATTGTCTGTTATACCCCTCCAATTATATCTATTCCATTAAATACCATTGATTATCAATGAACAATAAACCATCTTTCCTTACGGAAGCAGGAGAGTACTCATCCTATCTCATCCTATCCTGTCTCATAAAAATAATCATATCCTATCCCACGTATCAAACGAGCCCTAAAAAGATTAGGTTGTTGGGTCTCCATCACATGCAAGTTTGGAAACATATTCATTAAACTACAACAACAGTTTCATTGGTGTCACACTTCCATTATGGGATATTATTAAAAACCACCCTCTAGTTTTATTATTGGCCAAAAACCACCACACCTTTTGATTTATTAGCTAAAAACACCCTACCGTTAGTTTTCCGTTAATACTGTATATTCAATTTTTTCTGTTAAACCATGAAGGCCATAATAGTAAATGGGGAGTGAGTAAAGTTAAAATGTTATTAAATGAAATAAAAAATTCATTTAATAATTATTAATTAAAAAATTCAAAAACAATAAAAATATCTCTCTTTCTCTCTCTGCCTCACGCCGGTCTCTCTCCTTTTTCTATCCCCGATTCTCTTCTTCTATTTTCCTCTCTCCCGCTGCCCTTTCCTTCCATTTCTCAAACTACTGGTGGTTTTTTTTTTCGATGTTTGGAGGTGGGGTGGCTTGATTGATGGGTTCGGATGTGTGGTTTCTGGATTTTGGAGGTGGAGGCTGTGTGTTTGGATGATTTTTGTGTGGTGGAGGTGGTGATTTATGATTGGAGGTTGCGGATGGATTTTTGATTGGAGGTTGGTGGCTGAGATCGGCCTTCTGGTGTTTAACTGTCCTGTTGTTCCATCATGTACTGATATGTTATTTTATATTACCAATCATTGATCTCTGATGATTAAAGCATCACATTTGAGCCATTTTAGTAATCTAGCTAATGACAATGACTCATATTCTTTTAAAGTGGTTGGTACTAATTTTGAAGTTTATTTTGAAAGAAGAATCGATGACCTATAGATTCCAGCCAACCAATTTCCTTATCACTTTTGTCTATGTCTTCATGGGGTTGCATTTCAGAGCAAACCTACCAAGTTTTGTCCTAGAACTTTAACATTGTCATCTGAACATATGCATCATTAACTATAGTCAATGGATTGGATCAGATCCAATGAATCCTACCCTCTATAAAATCAGGCCTTCCTGAAACTATCTTCCGTACTCTTCTCCATATGCAAAATGGACTACCAATCCCCCTTCTTCACAGTCCTTTTAACCTTCTTGATTTTCATTTTCATAATACTGAGGTTATCGAAGAAATCGAAAACCAATCTTCACTCAACTCTAAATCTTCCACCAGGACCATGGAAGCTGCATGTGATTGGAAATATGCACCTGCTTGTTGGTTCTTTACCCCATTTCTGTCTACGAGACTTGGCCAAGAAATATGGCTCCTTGATGCATCTTTAACTTGGAGACGTATCTCATATTGTCATTTCTTCTCCAGAAACCGCGAAACAAGTTATGAAAATCCATGACATCAGTTTCGCTCAAAGGCCACGTTACTTTTCTATTGGCATCACAACTCATAATTTCACTGACATTGCTTTCGCGCCATATGGAGACTATTGGAGACAAATGCGGAAAATTTGTACATTGGAACTGCTAAGTGCAAAGCGTGTGCAATCATTCCGATCAACCAGGGAAGAAGAGGTGTCCATTCTCATCCAATACCTTGCTTTAAACACAGGAGGATTGTCAATCAACTTTTCTAAGATGCTGTTAAACTTAACGAATGACATCACTGCACGGGCAGCTTTGGGTTGGAGATGCAAGGACCGAGAAGCATTCCTACTTGCTGTCCAGAAAAACACAGAGCTGGTAGGAGGTTTCAGTGTTGCTAATGTGTTCCCCTCGGTTAAATTTTTAGAAGTGCTCAGCGGGATGAGATCTAAACTATTGAGACACCGGGAAGAATTGGATGAGATTCTCGAAAAACATCATCGATGAGCATAGAGCTGCAAGCAAGGCTGCTATGGAAAAGACTAGTGAAGATGAAGCAGATTGTCTTTTAGATGTTCTATTGGATCTTCAGGACAAAGGTGACCTTGAATTACCCTTGACAAGAGACAACATCAATGATGTTATCACAGTAAGTAAGCAATGTTAGAGTGTTTAAATACTATTGGTGGACCCTTTCCTATCGACTTAAGCTTTTGAGTCTGATAGTTACTAACATGGTATCGGATTGTCTTGCCATTTCCTATCAACTTAAGCTTTTGGGTCTGATAATTACTAAGCAAGTTTAGTTCTATATATAATGATTTTTGGCATGCATGCATATAGATATAGTACTGATTCAGTTTCTATTTCAGGAAATTTTTGCTGCTGGAAGTGAGACGACGTCAACAACAATGGAATGGGCGATATTAGATGTTGGGTTGGGTTTCCTCCAAATGTGGAGATGGCCCAAAGAGAGTTTATCATGTATTCATGGTAAAGCCCACATAATATATGTGGATGACCCAAGGACTTTTAAGTCATTTTACATGGTGTATAAAAGGGTTAAAACTCTAGCTGAAAAACAAAAAAGAAGGAACAAGAGAAGAGAGTAATCGGTGTGTGCAAAGAGTGAGAAGAAGAGAGAAAAAGAAAAGAGTGCAGAAATTCTGGGTTTGGAGTCTACTGTCCAGAGTTCTTCAGAGGGCTGATCGGAGGTCCAAACGTGGTCGGATCAAGCTCGAATTTTGTAAGCGTGTTCTCAACACACTGATATACATTCGATATACATTCTGGACGGTGGAATTATCAATCAGAGTTCCCTGTTGTGATTTTTACGGTTCCGAACAGAGCTGGGCAGAAAACATGAGAGGTACTGCACATGTTTCGTAAAAGAGAGGTATCTCTTTCATCTGTTGTCCATTTGAGCTGAAATTTGGACAAAACCATCTTCACTCATGGTTATACGATCTACGGTTGGATCGTTGAGAGGAAGTTTCTGCAGAGAGATACATACCCAGGACATAGGATTCGAGTTTGTGAAATCCTATCTCTCTTGTTTTACTTGCTAATATTGCATGTGTTGCCAAGATTAGTTAATCTTGAGATTTGCTGTGTTATATGCTTCTAGTTTAACTAGAGAGAACTGTGTATTCCTATTATATTTTGATAGTGGAGATTTTAGAGGACTCGTGGTTTTTACTCCTCAATTCAGGGAGGTTTTCCACCTAAATTCTTGGTGTTCTTGTGTTTGTGATTGAGCTTGTAGTTGTGTTGTTTACTGCTCTATTTAATTTCTTCCTATTAGGTTCACACAAGAGAGGGATATATTGTTTGTTGTTGTTAGTGGTGCGTTTTATCCCATCAAAGTGGTATTAGAGCAAGGTTTTAGTAATCTTGTGCCTTGTGTTGAACAATGGAGGTTAATAAAAGTAGAATGATTAATTTGAATGGTTCTAATTATCATGTGTGGAAGGGAAAAATGGAAGACCTTCTGTATGTTAAAGATTATTACTTGCTTGTGTTTGCGGAACAGAAACCCGAAGATAAAACTGATGATGAATGGACTTTACTTCATCGTCAAGTGTATGGGTATATCAGGCAGTGGGTAGATGATAATGTTTTGAACCATGTCAGTAAGGAAAAATATGCACGTTCTTTGTGGAACAAGCTTGAACAACTATATGCTCGGAAGACTGGGAACAGTAAGTTGTTTCTAATAAAGAAATTGTTAGGTTTGAAATATAAGGATGGAACTCCTTTATCAGATCACTTGAATGCTTACTAGGGAATTCTTAATTAGTTGGCTGGGATGAATATCAAGTTTTAAGATGAGGTACAGGGGTTATGGCTTCTAGGCACATTACCGGACTCGTGGGAGACATTTAGAACGTCGGTATCTAACTCAGCTCCAGATGGTGTCATTACTATGGATTTGGCTAAGAGCAGTGTTCTGAATGAAGAAGTGAGAAGAAAGTCACATGGTCTGTCACAATCAGAGGTCTTAGTCACAGAAAAGAGGGGGATGAGTAAGAGTAGAGGTCCGAAGAACAGAGACAGAAGCAAAAGCAGGTCCAACAGGTTTGCCAATGTTGAGTGTTATCACTGTGGTCAAAAGGGGCATATAAAGAAGTATTGTCGACAACTCAAAAGAGACAACAAAAATGATAAAGAGAAGGAAAAGAAAATTGATGGTAGCAATGATGTTGATAGAGTTTCTGCTGTCACAGATGATTTCTTCGTTGTGTATGATGATGATGTTGTCAACCTTGCATGCCATGAGATTAGTTGGGTGATTGATAGTGGTGCCTCCATTCATGCTACATCGCGCCGGGACTTCTTTACATCTTATACATCCGGAGCCTTTGGGGATGTTAAGATGGGTAACAATGGCTTAGCTAAAGCCGTAGGCATGGGAGATGTGTGTTTGGAGACAAACAATGGTACGATGTTGCTTTTGAAAAATGTTAAACATATCCCTGATATTCTCTTGAATTTAATTTCAGCAGGTAAGCTTGATGATGAGGGGTTTTGCAACACCTTTAGTGATGGTCATTGGAAGCTCACTAAAGGTTCTATGATTGTAGCTAGGGGCAAGAAGTACTCCTCATTGTACTTTATGCAGGCAAAAGTTTCTGATTGTATTATCAATACAACAGAGAATGAAAGTACAACAAAGCTATGGCATAGAAGACTGGGTCACATGAGTGAGAAAGGTATGATGGTTTTGGCAGAATCTTCTTTCTGGAATGAAGAATGCTCCATTGAAGAAGTGTGCTCATTGCTTGGCAGGGAAGCAAAACAGAGTTGCCTTTAAAACGTCCCCTTCTTCAAGAAAGCCAGGTATACTTGATTTAGTATATTCTGATGTTTGTGGTCCTATGAAATTAAAAACACTTGGTGGTGCTCTCTATTTTGTGACTTTTATAGATGATCATTCAAGGAAGTTGTGGGTCTATACCTTGAAGAAAAGACCAAGTGTTAGATATGTTCAAACAGTTTCAGGCCTCAGTTGAGAGACAGACTGAGAAGAAGTTAAAGTGTATTCGAACTGATAATGGGGGTGAGTATTGTGGTCCTTTTGATGAATATTGTAAACAGCTGGGTATTAGGCATCAAAAGACACCTCCGAAGACTCCTCAGTTGAATGGGCTAGCTGAGAGGATGAACAAGACACTAGTTGCAAAGGTGAGATGCTTGCTTTCACAAGCATAGTTACTAGGATCCTTTTGGGGTGAGGCTTTGAGTACGGCTGTACATGTGTTAAATCTCACACCATGTGTTCCTTTGAATTTTGATGTTCCAGACAAAGTTTGATCAGGAAATGATGTTTCCTATAGTCACTTGCGTGTCTTTGGATGCAAGGCTTTTGTGCATATTCCCAAAGATGAGAGGTCTAAGCTTGATGTCAAGACAAAACAATGTGTAGTTATTGGCTATGGCCAAGATGAGTTCAGCTACAGGTTTTATGATCCGGTGCAGAAAAAGCTTGTTAGAAGCCGAGATGTTGTGTTTATGGAAGACCAAACCATACATGATATTGAGAAGAAAGATAAAACACTTTCTCAATATCATAAGGGTTTGATTGACTTGGATCCATTTCCTCTGACACATGTGCCAGTACAGGTTAGAGATGAAGTTCAGGATGACCAGGATGGTACAGTTGATGTTGATACTCATACACAAGTTGAGATTGATAATGATATTCATGAGCAATCACCAATACCAGAAGTTCCACCAGATGTTCCACTCAGGAGGTCTACCAGAGACTGCCAACCTTCCACACTGTATTCTGTTGATGAGTATGTGATACTGACTGACAGGGGAGAGCCCGAATGTTATGCAGAAGCCATGGAAGATGAACACAAGAAGGAGTGGGTTGATGCCATGCAAGATGAGATGAAGTCACTGCATGAAAATCATACATTTGAGTTGGTAAAGTTGCCTAAGGGCAAACGAGCTTTGAAGAACAAGTGGGTATACAGAGTGAAGCAAGAACAGCACAGCACACAACCACGATACAAAGCTAGATTGGTTGTCAAGAGATTTAGTCAGAAGAAATGTATTGATTTTGATGAGATTTTTTCTCTAGTTGTTAAAATGTCATCTATTCGTGTGGTTTTGGGTCTAGCAGCTAGTCTTGATTTGGAGATTGAGCAGATGGATGTGAAGACTGCTTTTCTCCACGGTGACTTAGACAAGGAAATTTATATGGAGCAGCCAGAGGGTTTCATGGTAAAAGGAAAAGAGGATTATGTGTGCAAGCTGAGGAAAAGCCTTTATGGTTTGAAGCAAGCACCAAAACAATGGTATAAGAAGTTTGAGTCAGTTATGGGGGAGCAAGGCTACAGGAAAACAACTTCTAATCATTGTGTTTTTGTGCAAAAATTCTCTGATGATGATTTTATTATACTATTGCTTTATGTCGATGACATGTTGATTATTGGCAGAAATTCTTCAAGAATTGACAGGTTGAAGACGCAGTTGAGTAAAGCTTTTGCTATGAAGGATTTAGGGCCAGCAAAGCAAATTCTTGGCATAAGAATTCATCGTGAGAGGAATGCCAAGAAGTTATATCTGTCACAGGAGAAGTACATTGAAAAGTTACTTCAGAGGTTCAACATGGACAAAGCTAAAGCGGTTAGCTCTCCTCTTGCTACCCACTTTAATCTAAACATCGAGCAGTGTCCCTATACAAATGTAGAGAAGGAAGATATGGAAAGGGTTCCATATGCTTCAGCGGTGGGAAGTTTGATGTATGCAATGGTATGTACAAGGCCAGACATAACCTATGCTGTTGGTGTTGTTAGCCGGTTCTTGTCCAATCCTAGGAGAGAACATTGGAATGCAATAAAGTGGATTATGAGATATCTACGAGGTACTTCCAGTTTGAGACTTGGTTTTGGCAATGAAAAGCCATTGCTAGTTGGCTATACAGATGCAGATATGGCAGGAGATGTGGACACTCATAAGTCTACTTCTGGTTTCTTGATTACTTTTGCAGGGGGAGCTGTAGCTTGGCAATCAAGGCTACAGAAATGTGTTGCACTTTCTACAACTAAAGCGGAATTCATTGCAGCAACCGAAGCATGTAAATAGTTGTTGTGGATGAAGAGGTTTCTACAAGAGCTCGGTTTCAAGCAACAGAGATATGTAGTATTTTGCGATAGTCAAAGCGCAATTCACCTTGGTAAGAATTCTTCTTTTCATGCAAGATCAAAGCATATTGATGTGAGGTATCATTGGATAAGAGATGTTATTAATGACAAGTTGTTTGAACTTGAGAAAATCCATACCGATCATAATGGCTCTGATATGTTGACAAAGGCACTACCGAGGGAGAAGCTTGAAGCATGTTGTTTGATCGCCGGGATGGCGAATCCCTCCATTTAGTCGGAAAGGGGGAGATTTGTTGGGTTGGGTTTCCTCCAAATGTGGAGATGGCCCAAAGAGAGTTTATCATGTATTCATGGTAAAGCCTACATAATATATGTGGATGGCCCAAGGACTTTTAAGTCATTTTACATGGTGTACAAAAGGTTTAAAACCCTAGCTGAAAAACAAAAAATAAGAAACAAGAGAAGAGAGTAATCGGTGTGTGCAAAGAGTGAGAAGAAGAGAGAAAAAGAAAAGAGTGCAGAAATTTTGGGTTTGGAGTCTACTGTCCAGAGTTCTTCAGAGGGCTGATCAGAGGTCCAAACGTGGTCGAATCAAGCTCGAATTTTGCAGGCGTATTCTCAAGATACTGATATACATTCTGGCCGGTGGAATTATCAATCGGAGTTCCTTGTTGTGACTTTTACGGTTCCGAACAGAGCTGGATAGAAAACAGGGGAGGTACTGCACAGGTTTCATAAAAGAGAGATATCTCTTTCATCTGTTGTCCATTTGAGCTGAAATTTGGACAGAACCATCTTCACTCGTGGTTATACGATCTGGATGGTTGGATCGTTGAGAGGAAATTTCTGCAGAGAGATACATACCAAGAACAGAGGATTCCAGTTTGTGAAATCCTATCTCTCTTGTTTTACTTGCTAATATTGCATGTGTTGCCAAGATTAGTTAATCTTGAGATTTGCTGTGTCATATGCTTCTAGTTTAACTAGAGAGAACTGTGTATTCCCATTATATTTTGATAGTGGAGATTTCAGAGGACCCGTGGTTTTTACTCCTCAATTCAGGGAGGTTTTCTACGTAAATTCTTGGTGTTCTTGTGTTTGTGATTGAGCTTGTGGTTGTGTTGTTTGCTGCTCTATTTAATTGCTTCCTATTAGGTTCACACAAGAGAGGGATATATTTTTTCTTATTGTTAGTGGTGCGTTTTTTCCCATCATTAGAGATGCCGAAGAACCCAAGAGTGATGAAAAAGGCACAAGCAGAAGTGAGACAGGTGTTCGGCAAAATGAGAAATGTTGATGAAACAGGACTTCATGAGTTACAATACTTGAAGTTAGTCATCAAAGAGAGTCTCAGGTTGCATCCTCCTCTTCCCTTGATTCTACCAAGAGAATGCAGAGAGAGCTGCAAGATTAAAGGATATGACATACCTGTGGGATCCAAAGTCATCATTAATGCGTGGGCGATTGGAAGGGATCCCGACTATTGGACTGAAGCTGAGAGCTTCTATCCAGAGAGATTCCTTGACAGTTCACTAGATTACCGGGGGACTGATTTTGAACTAATCCCATTTGGCGCTAGAAGAAGGATATGTCCTGGTCTATATTTCGGTATAGCTAATGTTTAGCTTCCACTAGCACAACTACTTTATCATTTCGATTGGAAACCTCCTGATGGGATGAAGAATCAAGATATAGACATGACTGAGACTTTTGCCATAACAGCGAAGAGAAAAAATGATCTGTACTTGATTCCCACTCCTCATCATCCTCTTCCTATTGAATAAGATTTCTATGGCAAGGAATATGATATCAGATGACAAGTCCTGCATTGCTTTTTTCATCTAATCTGTCTAATGAATAATATTAAAAAAATGTTTGATACTTATCAGTCTAATGACATTTTTTTTTTCATTCTTGTGTGTTAAGATATTATGTTATGAGTTAAGAGGTTGAAATATTGGTAAAGATAATGTCCGTCGTCTAGCATATATATGAGAATTAGGTGTGTTAAAGAGCTTTATATTATTGTTCGAGTACTTACCCGACGTGGGATATGCCAACAGAAACAGAACAGCCTGACAAAATTACAGAACTACTACTTGTGGCTAGTTTTAGTGTTGAAGATCTGTTTCCTTCCATTGAATTGTTTCAATGGATATGTGGAATTAATCTGGTATATGGACACCATACTTGAGAAGTCATACAAATATAAAACCTAATAGTCTCTATACGATGCGAAAGCAATGTCATTGAAATTATAAGTCACAAGTCACGATGCCTATAGGCTATAGAAAAGAAAAGTAAGGTGGCCTTTGAGCAAACTGATGTCAAGGATTTTCGTAACTTGTTAATTAAAATTTCAAAATTTTGGGTATAACAATAGTCTCCAGTTTCTTATGTAAATGCAAACGCATATATATTTTCTTTAAGGGGGAGGGGGCAGGAAATGTGGCAGTTTCTAAAGTAATTTGGAATGGTGTCTGCCCTAAGAAAATTGAGATGGTTGTGCGGCAAGTCACCTTTGGTAGAATTATGGTCAAGGACGTTTCAGTTGCAGCAACTTAGCTAGTATGGTGTGTCAGATGTGCAACAACGGAGAAGAGTCTGTAGATCACCTTCTCCTCCACTGCTCTTGGACGAGAGTCTTATGGAACCGCAGTATGAGCTGGTGGGGAGTCAAAAGTTGCATGTCTAAAACACTAAAGGAGTGGTTGTAGGGATGGTCGGGATTGTGCCTAAACTCTAAAAATGCGAGAGCTTGGAGTTCATTGTTTTTTGCGGTAGTGTGGACTACGTGGGAAACAAGAAATCAACTTATTTTCAACGGCAAGAAGGCGAATTTAAATCAAACTATTGATATGGTCAAATTTAGAATTGCTGGTGGTACAAACATCTTGGGAGAGGTTCGATTGAGACCATTAAGTCGATGCTTCTCAATATCAGCGAAGTATGTTCAGATTCGAATCCCAGGAAAGGGACAAATCCTATAGTCTGGCAGCCCCTGACTTCAGGTAGTTTGAAATTCAATGTCGATGGGTTGGCAACAGCTTCTCCTAGGATGGCAGGATGGGTGGGGTTTTACGGAATTATTGCGGGAGAGTCCTCTATCTCTTTTCTATTCATTTGGGGCTTCATGACTCCAATTCAGTGGAGATTTTGGCCATCCACAAGCTAGGCGTGTGAAATTTGTGTCACCAATCCTGTTTTCCAAAAGGCAGAGGTGATCACTGTGAGTGACTCTATGGTGGCTGTTTCTTGGGTTAATGGTGCAGGATTTGGCAGCCTAAAGCATGTAAAGATGATCTATAAGGTGAGGAGGATGATTAGCTTTCACAGGAATTTGAAGATTATCCACAATCCTAGAGCTTCGAACTCTTTCACGGATATGCTGGCATAGAGGGGGTCTAACGACGAGGGTGATATAATGTTTATGGGAGGGTGACGCTTTCGCTGGGTCTTTGTCTCAGTTTCCCTTTTTCTTTTTCTTTTTCGTCTTTGGTGGTGCTGGTTGATTGTTTTTGTTTTTCTGGGTGTACTGCGCTGGTGTCCTCCTTGTCTGTTCCCCTGTTCCTTTATTTTCTTTGGCTCCCCTTTTGGGACTTGGTCTGTTTCTGTTTTGTTTCTGCCTGGTTGTTGCTTTGGCTTGCTTGGCTGGGTTTTGCCTTCCTTAATAAAAATTCGCAGTTCAAAAAAAAAAAAAAAAAATAACTAGCATTGATGTCCCTGAACTATGTCTGAATTTACACCTTACCCTCTATACTTTAAAATATTTCTACAGTTTATTTCTTAACTATTTAATTTCAACAAAAGTATTACCGATACAAGAGGCACTTGTTGCGTTGCGGGTGAAAACGGGACTAGACATTGCTTTAGGGGTGTAATTCCATTCAAAAATAGATATGAACATATTTTTATTTTGATCCTTTTCATGCCAATGAAACTATTCATTTCATATTAGCAAAACATTACTTAAAAGAATTATCAATTTGTACTCCAATTAGTTTGATTGATTTACTGCGAACTTAAGTACTAAATCAGTTTATAGCAAATGATTTTCAAGTATTAGCTATAAAGAAACTGTTGATTTTTTACTCATGTATGAATCTGAAGATCTTGCTAATGTATTACATGTTCAGATTCTTGCTAATGTGTTACATATTTACATGTATCAAAAATGATAAATAAGAGTGACTTTTTGATATGCCTTGAATATCATGAGAAGTTCTTAATGACATAATGTCCTTTATTTTTCCTTTTAATAATTATAATTTTATATTCTTATTAATTAAATATATTAACAATTATTGAAAAAATTGATCCAACATGAATTTCGCTCGCACATTGGCTGCACTCCATTTAGAGCCTTCAAAAAGCCCATTTAACAAGTTATATTATTATTATTTTTTTGACAAATAATAACAGGTTGTGAACAGGAAATGATAGGTCATAAATCATTATAAAGAATCTTCTTTGAAAACGAAATTCTTTATGTTGTGCAGTATTTTTAACAATAAGAAAAATTATCAAATCAACAAGAGAGATCAAACCCCTAACAAGCAGATAACAAATATGCACTTAATAATGCCCAGAGCCGACCTTGGGCGGGTGCACCAGGTGCAACCACCCCGTCCTAGGCTTAATATTTTTTAAAAAATAAAAGTTAAAAGTTTATTATGTTAGGCTCAAAAGGTTTTTTTTTTAATTAATGAAGAGCTCCTTATAGAAGTGAAATATCAAAGATCCAATTCGTTTCAATGAAAGATCAAATGACCCAATTCAAGTTAAAGATCAAAGGGCCCAAGTAATGGAGTTACGATATTTACACCCTCAAAAAACTGCATATACACCCATATTGTATGTACACCAATTAATTATGAGAGATTCTTTTGACAATCCAATTTTTTCTGTTTACATTTCTTTTCTAAAGACATTCTATTCTCAAAATTTAAATTTAAAAAAATTCTAAAAACATTGCCTTTTATTTCAAGATTATCCTTTTTTATCTTTTGGCACTCCTATTGTAAAAACACTTCATTTAAAAAAATATATTTCTAAAAACACTCTATTTTATTTTAATAAAAATTAGAACGAACCATCGTACTCTTTGAATTCATCCGAGAAGTAATCTTTTTTGAATTAAATTATTAAAAAAAGAAATTATCTCTCATAAATCATTATATTAAATATTACATATTAAACACCCTCTCTTAAATTTTTAATTACCATATTAAACTCTCTTTCCTCCAATACATATATCTAATTTTCTATCTCTATTCTTTCTCAAGTAAGACTAGCAGTTACGAAAAAAAAACCTCTACGAATAAGCTTGATTTTTAGGAATCGTAAACATGTATATATTAAAAAAAAAAACTCAAAAAACAAGTACCCTGTTTTTTAAAACAAAAAAAAAAATCGAAATATGAAAATGTTTTTATTACTTTTGTAGGTATATATGATTACCTAGAGAACTTTAATTCTTTCATTAGTTTTAGAAATTCTGAGTTTAATCGAATATAATTGCAACAAATCAAGTTTTCATATCTATTTTTTTAAATAAAGTATTTGTATTGACTTTTTAATATATATATATATATATATATATATATATATATATATTGCTGTAAGTAAAAAACCAAAATATTCATAAGTTAGTTTTTTTTTGCAGTAATTATGAGAGAGTGTTTAATATGGTAATAATAGATTTAGGAGAGAGAGTTTAATACGTAATATTTAATCTAATGATTTATGAGAGATAATTTCTTTTTTGGCAATTATCAATTTGGTCATGAACTTTTTTTTAAATTCCAAGTTGTTTGCGATTCTTATAAAAGCGATCAAATTGGTACTCACATTTTTTCCAAGTGCTAAATTAGTCCATCTCTTTTTTAGAAATGACCAAATTGGTCCCTCTAGCAGTTTAACGGTGTTAAATATAATAGTTGACTTTAACGATTTTAGTTAAAGTACATAAATACTCTTTATTTGGCATGTTAAAGCAAATTGTTTTATCTTTTATACATTAAAGTTACCATTATAATTACAACAAAATCCAAAAATATTATTAATGAAACAACATTTGTACCTTTTTTAATTAAATTTTTCTTAAAAAATCTAAAAATATTTAAATAAGACAATGTCAATTATACATTTAGTCAATTGACATTTAGTCACCATTCATTCACAGTTTAATCTTTTACCATTTTTATATAATTGTTTTTTTTAATATTATATAAGCACTGTTGTCCAAATTATTCAAAAATCAAAACCCATAAAAAAAATAAACAAAAATATACATGTGTTAAAAAAACTATGGATGTGTCATTATTATATTGTTTAGGAGTAAAGTACAATTTTACCCCTACACAGTTAAAGTTGACTGATAGAATTTAGTTAGAGGGACTAATTTGACACTTCGGAAATATATAAGGACTAATTTAGTCATTTTTGTAAAAGTCGCAAATAACTTGAAATTTTAAAACAAGTTCAGGACCTAATTGGTAATTGCCCTTTCTTTTTTTAATAGTTTAATTAGTTTTGAGTGTTTTTAGAATTTTTTTTGTCTTATTTAGTAATTTTAATTCAGGTTAAAATTGTCATTAATAAAAAAAATTAAATTGGAGTGTAAATAAATAATTTGTGGATTGTAAGGGGGAGTTCTCATTAATTATTTTAAAATGCTTATATTTTGCAAACACACCCCATTCATTACCAAATATATCCTTTCTTTAGATTTCGAAAAAAAAAATTACAAGTAAATTATTTATAAATAAGTAAAAGGAAAGAAATAAAAAAAATGGGAAGATTCACACCCAGATTTGGGAGGAGGTGTGGAGTGGCCTTCTCTTCATTTGATGGAAGAAGCTACTCCATCCTTTTCAATCTAGGATGGAGAAGGGCGGAGGAAGAAGGCTTCTTCATCCTTTCTGACAAATGGCTACAACTTTCTCCCATCTTTTCGATCTACATTTTTGTTTTTCTTTAATTATTTTATTTTATTTTATTTTATTCCATTTAAATTTAGTTTTAGTCGGTAAAATATTCTTTAAAAAAGAACTAAAAAATATATTTTACTGAAAATATTAATAATTTAGTTTAAGGGTAATATTGGGATTGTGAAATGTTATAAATTTGGGGTGTATATACAGTTTTAGAAGAATATAAATATCGTCACTCAAAATAAAATTAATGGCTCTAAAAGTTACAAAGGGCCCATTCGTTTTGGATTAAAAAAAATCATTTTTTAATATATATATATATATATATATATAATTATAATTATAATCATGGAATATGTCACCGTTTTAGTATTTGATAAAAACAAAATCAAATCTTGTTGACAAAAAATTTCTTAAGAGCAATAGATACCGTTAGTTTTGATAAAAAGAAAATCAAGCTTTTATTTTTTAATTGCATTTTTACAGTTAGAAACCAATTTTTTTTGAGAAAAAGAATTCTTGAGAGCATATATTTTAGATTTTGATAAAAAAAGAAAAATCAAGCTTTTTGGTTTTTTTGCTTCAAAAAATTCTTCAAGCAGATACGGTCATTGTTTGATTAAAAAAAAAAATCAAGCTTTTCAGATCGGCCATGATAATGCCAAATAAAATAAATAAATTCTCTTAGGGTACATTGATCAAAAACTTAATCTGATTTCGATCCCAAAAAAAAATCCATAAATGATATTAAATATATTTCAAGAGATTAATTTGTTGATCCGAATACAATATTCAATATTTTCCATAAACCCAAATGAGAATGAGAAGGGAGATTGTGCTCAAGATATCGATTGATCCGAAATATAATTTACCTAGTTTGATTTTGCTTAGAAATAGTTTGTTGACTGAGTTTATTTGGTTTTAGATCTTGGTTGTGTGAGTGTATTTACTTCTGCATTAGTTGCAGTCCTTATGTGTTTATCAAGGCTATTTTGACTATTTATGTAAAATAAAAATGTATTTCAATGATCCATGACCAATCTCATGAAAAGCAAAACTGTAGCTCTATTGAATCAGCTATAGTCACATTAAATCCGGTCATTGAAAATTGTTATGAATCCTCCGTGAAGCTTACAAAAACTTATCTGATATGACCTCGTAAAGATAAGAAGCTAGTGGGAGGGTCAAGAGAGAAACAGAGAAAGAGAGGGCCTGATTACCTTGGGCAGAGAGAGTCATTGAAACCAATCAGCAGATATATGACCTTGTGAAGATAAGAAGCTAGTGGGAGGGCCAAGAGAGAAACAGAGAAAGAGAGGGCCTGATTACCTTGAGCAGAGAGAGTCACTGAAACCAATCAGCAGATATATAGAGAGCAATGTTGTATTTAGTTTCCTGTCTTTTCTTTATTCAACACTCAACAACCGATCCTCTAAACATCTATAAAATCCAAGTATATGATATCTTTATTAATTCTTTTACAACTTACAAAATTTAGAGATAGGCAAGGAACCAATCTTTATCAGCTATTTGATATTGTTAGAGGTAAGCAATGAATCAATCTTTGATTAGCTGATCTAGTATTGGTTCCTTGCTTATCTTTAACAGATGTGTCCACTTAAATCAAAATCATAGTAAAGAGGGATAGAAATTAGAGAGAAATGTGTTGATGGGATAAATATGAATTCAAATTTAGTCCGAAATTGAATCTGAATTATTTAATCCAAAACAAATCCAGAAATAAATAATTTTAGATATAAAATTTACAAAAACATATTTACATTACTTTTTTTAATGAGATTTTTTTTATATTTATTTCTATTGTGAAGTATGGAAAAAAAAGATTTTTTTTTGAAGTTTGAAATCCGATCTGAAAAAATCTTATTCCAATCCAAATATGGATCCGAAACCTATCCGAATCCGAAATTTTAATCTATATATAATTATGAATCCGATCGGGTCCGAATTTCAGTTTGGAAGACAATTTTTATAAAAAAAATATGATTTTAATCCAGTCTGAATTTTTTCAAATAGAATCCAAAAAAATTGAAAATTTAGGATTTTTATTATCCGAATCCTATCCGTTTCACATCAATAATTACAAATCCCATGTTCTGGTGCGCTTTGACACCAAACAAACTAAAATTGTCAAACCCAAAGTAAATTTGGTCACCCAAAATACAATTTGAAATTACTAATGTTGGCAGCTTGAGCAAAAGGAGAAAATGATTTTCTAATGAAAGGTAATAGCTAGGTCGACTCAACTACTTACTATCATATCAATTGCAGTCATACCAATACGGGCATAGCTCAGTTTGTAGATGGACGAGTTTAGGGCTTGGGTAAATGACTCCTAGATCAGTGGCTCGAATCCTTCCAATGTCGAAAGCTTTCAAAAAAATACCTGATCATGAATTAACAGATATTGTAAGAAAAATAATTGCAGTCATTGAAATTTTTAATGAATTCTTTATACAGTTTACAAAATTTAGAGACAAGTAAGGTACCAATCTTTCCTCAGTAGCTATCTGACATTGTTAGAGATAAGCAAGCAACCAATCTTTGATCAGCTATCTGATATTGTCAGAGATAATAAGCTAACAACCAATTAATATTTGATTGGTTCTTTGCTTATCTCTAACAGATGTGACCAATTGAAGAGAGGTTATAGCCTAAAGAAACGTGAAGAGAGTGAGGGACAGACTTTGATACCTTAAGCAGAGAGTCTCTCATTACCCATCAGCAGAAAGAGCATTGATATTTTTAGTTTGGGTGCCAATATTTTCAATACACCTAAATTTGTTTACACACCTAAATTTTCAATACACCCATCATTAGAATTTTAAAATTAAACTATTACTATATATACTGTACACCCAATATATACCAAATTAACCTTTAAAAAGTTAATTTTAAAGCTAGGTTGCTCAGATACGGATACAGATACGGAGATACGGATACGGCATGATACATAGATACGGTAAATCTCTAAAAACTAGGATACAGATACGGCATAATACGTCAATTAAAATAATATATATTTTTATTTTATATTTAAAAAAATATAATTCAATAATTCATTCAAAACATATTATATATAAACATAATCCAATAACCCATTCCATTCAAATTTCAAAATAAAAACATAATCCAATAATCCATTCAAAATATATTCTCAATAAACATAATCCAATAATCCTTTCAAAATGAAAACATAATTAAATAATTCATTCAAAACATATTCTAAAAAAACATAATACAATAATCCTTTCAAAATGAAAACATAATCCAATAATCCATTCAAAATGAAAGCATAATCCAACATATATAAATCCTAACATATTACAAAACCCAAATCTTAATTTGACCCTTCAACTTTGTAAAATCTTAATTTGACCCATTTTAAAACTAAAATAATTAAATTTTTGCCCAAACGTATCATAGATGTATCCTTGCCGTATCCCCACGTATCCCCGCCGTATCCTAGCCATATCCCACAGTCAAACCTGAGAAAAATACAAGGGATACGCCAAATGGTGTATCGGATACTTATTATGGTGTATCGGGGGTGTATCCGGATTCCGCACAGGATACGAGTTCGATACGAGTTCCCTCTCCAATATGGAGTATCCGTACAACATAGTTTTGGAGTAAGACACTGACATAAACCTCCGGTATGAAGGCCTGATGATGGAATTTGTGCCAACTGCCGCACTTCACGAGGTTTCCTAGTGACTATTGTATAGTTTGTCAAGATGATTCAACTGTATATTATTATATATGGGTCCAAATCGACAATGTTTGCCCCTTCATCGGACTTTCGCACAGAGGTTTTGTGTTCAACGATTATGGGGGTTAACATCAATTCATAGCATACGTAGATTTGTATATAGAACGTAATATATAACAATTTTTGTCTTTACAACTAACATTTTTTTGATAGCGGAAATATTCAATATTTTTCATAAACCCAAATGAGAATGAGAAGGAAGATCGGACTATAAAGAGATTGGTTGATCCTAAAAACAATTAGTTTATCCTGTTTTTCTTCATGATTCTGCAAAAAAAAGAAAACTGTTTTTTCATGATCCATTATTTTTCACCAAAGCAAAAGCAAAAGGTGACCAATCTCATGAAAAGTAGTAGCTATAATGCTATATTGAATCAGATAATATCACATTAAATCAAGTCGTTGAAAATTGTGATGAATTCTTCCTCTAAAGCTTGAAAAATTTATTACCTTGGCTTGATTACACCTTGAACAGAGAGATTCGCTGTAACCAATCCAATCAGCAAATAGATAGAGAGCAGTGTTGTATTTAGATTTTTTTGTCATTTCTTGATTCAATGGTCAACAACAGTTCCTGAAAACGTCTATAAAATGCGGATTCCTAACCTGAATTGTTATCAAGTCTTGTATCTACCAACAATCCTCTATTGTCCTAAACATGGAATCTGAACCCTCCATCCTTGCAATCCTTCTCGGCTTTCTTCTCTTTGTCTTCACGGTGCTGAAAATCGGTCGGAAGAGTTCTGGAACCAATGCGAAGACCTTGAATCTTCCTCCGTCGCCACCAAAACTACCCATCATTGGAAATTTGCACCAGCTTTCCGGCGATCTACCCTTCCGTAGATTGAAAGATTTGGCCAAGACGTATGGACCCTTCATGCACCTACAACTCGGAGGTACTACTGCCTTCGCAGTCTCTTCAGCGGAATACTCTGAACAAATTTTCAAAACACACGGTGCTAACTTTGTACACAGGCCTTACACTCTAGCGTCCCACGTCTTATCTTACGACAGTACTGGTGTAGCCTCCGCTGCTTATGGCGCTTACTGGAGAGAAGTACGTAAAGTAAGCATGTTGGGGTTTTTGACTGCGAAGAAAGTCCAATCTTTTCAATCGGTGAGAGAAGAAGAGATGGCTAATCTCATTAATTGGATTGCTTCGAGAGCAGGAACTCCGATTAACTTTACCGATAAAATTTACGCGATCACATATGATTTCACTTCAAGAGTTGCATTTGGCAAGATAATCAAATCCCAAGAAAAATTTATTTGGGTTGTCAAGGAAATGGTGAAGTTTGTGGAGGGTTTTCATTTTGCAGATCTGTTTCCTTCCGTTAGAATGCTTCATTGGATTACTGGATTCAGATTTAGACTAGAGAATCTGAAAAGACATAGTGACGACATACTAGAAACCATCATCAATGAACATAAGAAGAACAGGAAGGACAAGAAGGCAGCATTCGAGATTGGCAAGACCAGAGAGGAAATTCTTGAACATGAAGATGTAGTTGATATTCTTTTGGATGCTCAAGAGGAAAGAATGGAAAATGATGTTAAATTGACAACTGACAACCTCAAAGCTGTGGTCTTGGTTAGTATTTTGACCTCTCATTTTATTTATTTTTATGATTACTTTGAAACACACTAAAATGTCCTCCTAATCCACCCATAATAATAAATTGACTTCAACCTTTACCATTTGAGTTTCAAACACATACCCATATAGCAGGGTTTAACCTCATTGCATGTATTTCTACTAGGATTTTATTTATAAAATCTTAAAATAATATTTTTAGACTTGGAATTCCGGGTTTTTTGCATTTCTGGGTTCATCATCTGGTCAAGCTAATCGATTTTGTTACTATCCGGTTGCCCTTTATTATCCAGACAAACGTTATTATCGAGTTGTGTCCCCCTGACAGATCTTACCATTGGGTTGCCCTAATCGAAAGTTTAAGTTCCTTTTGTTTCAGGTTCTTTTGCAGGAATTTTGTTTTTGGTTTTGCTTATTATATTAAATCAAGAAAAAAAAAAGGCACCAGAACCTCAAGAGATGCATAATTTTTTTTTAATTTTTTTTTAAAAATAAGATGCGTAAAGTTACTACAATACAAACCAAGTAAGTATTTTGAATCTCTAATTTTATAAAACTTTATGATTTAGATAAAGAAAGATTAACTTTTGTTTCAGGATATGTTTACTGGTGGTGGTGAGACAAGTGCTACAACTGTGGATTGGGCAATGGTCGAGTTGATGAGACATCCTAGAGTGATGAAAAAGGCACAAGCTGAGGTGAGGGAAGTCTTTGGCAGCAAAGGCAAGGTGGATGAAGTTGGATTAAATGAACTCAAATTCCTGAAATTGGTCATAAAAGAGGCAGTGAGATTACATCCTCCGTTTCCTTTGATTCCAAGAGGAAATAGAGAGAGCTGTGTGATCAATGGTTTCGACATACCCGCCAATTCGACTGTGTTTGTTAATGTATGGCAGGTTAACAGAGATCCGGAACGTTGGACTGAACCTGACAGTTTTATTCCGGAAAGGTACCTCGATAGTGATGTAGACTTTAAGGGTACTGATTTTGAGTTCGTTACATTTGGAGCTGGTAGAAGGATCTGCCCAGGAATGCTGTTTGGGTTGGCCACTGTTGAGATTGCACTTGCAATGTTGCTGTACCATTTCGACTGGAAATTCCCTAGTGGAACTACAGCTGAAGATTTGGTGATGACTGAGGCTGTTGGTATCACGGGACGAAGAAAAGATGATCTATATTTGGTTCCCACTCCTTATAAGAATGTTTGAATTCGAATTTGATTCGGATTAATTGCCAAAATTTTAGCGTATCATGTTTAGTGCCTTGTTGTTTGTTTGACTTAGGGAGGGGAATGTGAATTGTGATCTCAATGGCTGTTAAGAGATGTGTTTATTGCTAGGCTATGCCTGCAAACACATGTGAGAATAACGATTTCAGCTGTTTAATAAATAAAGTGTAGCAGTTTTTAATTTTAACTCATGCGAGAATAACGATTGAATAAGCTGTTGTTACTTCCGTTGTTAAATTCTAAGATTATTGTTATTAATATCTCTGATACAATTTTATTTACCGCAGTTGAGTACAATTTTTGGAATCTATCCAATAACCAGTCCTCCTCACTTGAAAACATACAAATTATAAGCTCGAACAAATACAAAGATTCTTAAATAGGTGTCTGGTCTATGAATAACTTGGTGATAACATCTTTAAGTTGTTGTGGGATTGTGTATCCGTCCATATCCTTATAAGTACCTTCTGTAGCGACTCATAGGAGGATCTCCATTGGGACGGCCGTTGGCTTCATGCATTCTTCTTTGATATCCTTCCAAGCATTTTCGAATATTATATCAAACTTTGCCGCTGTTTCATTCATTCACAAGGCGTATTCCTTCGTATATCATTCCACGCCATTTGAGGGACTCTACTGGCAAGATTCTGGGTTTGTTTTCCTTTTTTGTGGGAGTTTCAGACTCAAACACGGCAAAGATATGGGCAATTCATAAAGCTTGCTTTCTTTGTGCACATTCGGCTTCTTTAGTTGGGAAAGAGATAACTATTGTTATCGATTCGACGACAGCGGTCTCCTGGGTGAATGGTGAAGGTGTGGGAAGCTGGAAGCATGTCAATTATATCTGTGACATACGTAGTTGTCTCAGTTATCTTGGTTAACACATCGGTGGTCTTCAATCCGTGGTCAACGGACTCTATCGCTGATAATTTGGCTAAAAAATGTTCAGCTTTGGAGGGGGACACTCTGTGGTTTTGTTTTCCTGTCTGGTTTCTTTGCATTTGGGTCCCTGGCGTGGCTGGGTTTCACCCTTTACTACCAAGCCACATTGGATGGTCGTAAATAAAGTTGTTTTTTTGATTGTTAATTTCATGTGATTTATCTTCTTGGCCAAAGTCGAGACTGATAAAAGCTTATTATAGAGGTTATATAGTACTTTTAATCTCAACATTTACCTTGAAAGGTGGATCAGCTCTTGTTGGGGCAATAGTTGTACTCGATTAAAATCGAACTTTGCAAACAAGATTTGAGTCTCATTTCTAGATGTATCTTCTTGGTAGAAAGTGATGTACTTTTTTTTTTAACATCAAAATTTTATTCATCGGCCGAAAGGCCGGAAAGGCAAAACCACGGGAAACACAACAAAACAAGAAGAGATGTACTGGAGTGCTTCCGGTCCTGGCATTCCTTTATGCAAAGGTATTTCCAAGGCATTGATTATTTGTTTTGGCAAAATGATTATCAGGGCTTGAATTTTCAGCCAAGGACTTGAGATGAGCCTTTGAGAAAACAAGTGCCTCCTCAAGAATATCTTCTCCGTGGCGACTTAAATGAAATGAGTAGCTTCGTACAAACTTAACATTCCCTTCGCATATATCATTGATCAAATTTTTCTTGAATCTATCATAATCGTCCTTGAATTTGTTAAAAGTACCCGATCGATTCATAAATTTGTGAGTTATGATTAATCTTATTCAAGTTATGGATATTAATTACTAATACATGCAAAATCAAAGTTTTCATGCCTAAAGATACTAATAGAAATACTGAATGAAAAGCACGTATTGTCCTCGACCTAACTTAAATCCGAGATACATGAACTTATGTGAGAAGCATTGTATATCAAGTGCGAAATCGTGCAAGTTTTACTGAGTCAGAATTTAGCATGAAAAAAAAATGTGATATGGAATAGCTACAACAATAAATAGGGGTGGAATTAACCAAATGAGAAAAATAGTAAAGTTACACAAAGCACTCAAGGATCGAAAATTACCTAATAAAAATAAGTGCAGAAGATCTCACATCACAAATGACTCTCAAACTCAAAATCCAAATTTTGATCTAAATTTTTTTTATTGATGATAAGTTTATTGAAATCTACATATGAATAAAATCTGAGAATTTTTCAAACACTAGAACTATTTTTCTTGAATTTTTCTATATTTCGTCCATTTTTTCGATGCTTTCATATTTAACAAAATCAGGATAAATAATTGTAGTGCTTGGAAAATTTTCAAATTTGATTTATAGGTACATTTCATGAACTTATCATCTATAAAAAAATCAGATCAAAATTTATAAAAATTGTTATTAATCCTTCCTTGAGGCTTACAAAATTTATCTGATATGACCTCGTGAAGATAAGAAGCTAGTGGGAGGGTCAAGAGAGAAACAGAGAAAGAGAGGGCCTGATTACCTTGAGCAGAGAGAGTCATTGAAACCAATCAGTAGATATATGACCTTGTGAAGATAAGAAGCTAGTGGGAGGGCCAAGAGAGAAACAGAGAAACAGAGAAAGAGAGGGCCTGATTACCTTGAGCAGAGAGAGTCACTGAAACCAATCAGCAGATATATAGAGAGCAGTATTGTATTTAGTTTCCTGTCTATTCTTTATTCAACACTCAACAACCGATCCTCTAAACATCTATGAAATCCAAGTATATTATATCTTTATTAATTCTTTTTACAACTTACAAAATTTAGAGATAGGCAAGGAACCAATCTTTATCAGCTATTTGATATTTGTTAGAGGTAAGCAATGAACCAATCTTAGATCAGCTGATCCAATATTGGTTCCTTGCTTATCTTTAACAGATGTGTCCACTTAAATAAGAATTATAGTAAAGAGAGATAGAAATTAGAGAGAAATGTGTAGCTCCGCCGAAATTGAATCTGAATTATTTAATCCGAAACAAATCCGGAAAAAATAATTTTTGATATAAAATTTACAAATACTTATTTACATTATATCTCATTTTAGATATAATGAGATTTTTTTTATATTGATTTCTATTGTGAAGAATGGAAAAAAAAAAGATTTTTTTTGAAGTTTGAAATCCGATCCGAAAAAATCTTATTCCGATCAAAATATGGATCCGAAACCTATCCAAATCTGAAATTTTAATCTATATATAATTATGAATCCGATCGGGTCTGAATTTCAGATTGCAAGACAATTTTTATAAGAAAATATGATTTTAATCCAATTTGAATTTTTTCATATAGAATCCAGAAAATCTAAAAATTTAGGATTTTTATTATCCGAATCCTATCGGTTTCACATGAATAATTACTAATCCATGTTCTAGTGCACTGAGACACCAAACAAACTAAAATTGTTACCCAAGTAAATTTGGTCACCCAATCTACAATTTGAAATTACTAATGCTGGCAGCTTGAGCAAAAGGAGAAAATGATTTTCTAATGAAAGGTAATAGCTAGGTTGACTCAACTACTTACTTTTTTTTTGAACATCACAGTATTATTAGGCAAAGCCAAAGAGAGAGACAACAACAGCAACAAAGAACCCCTGCTAGGTCTGACAACAACAAAGAGAAGACAAACACTACCCCGCCTACAACCAACAGAAACAGAGCCGACTAAACACACTACACAGCTCCAAACTGGACCCGAGCAACCAACAAAACAAGAACCTACTAGCTATCACACCAAAATAGAAAATTCTTCTTCACACTCGACGCCTCCTTAGCCAGAATATCCGCATCAGAATTGAGGATTCTGGATTCGTACACAATCGTGATGGCACCATGCTCACTTACGTTGTTACGAATATCATATATAGAATTAATTGATTTTGGGGAAAAATATTGTGTTTGTTGTATTGAATCATTTCTCCACAACTGGAGACATATACAATTAGAATTGACAATAATATCCCTAACAAATAAAATAACACTGTACAATATACTAAAATACAATCCAACACTCCCCCTCAAGCTGAAGCAAAGATATTGGTCATGCTCAGCTTGGGAATAGTAGACCTGAGAAGAGATGGTCCCACAGGTTTCGTAAGAGCATCAGCTGCTTGTTCGGATGATGGCACAAACTTGGGAGAAACAACTCCGGATCTAACTTTCTCCCGAATGAAATGAACATCAACCTCAATATGCTTGGTCCTCTCATGCAAAACAGAATCAGAAGCTAGCAAGATAGCCGACTTATTGTCACAGTACAAAGTTGAAGGCAAACAAGCAGGAAAGCCAAGCTCTCTGAGAATGGATTGAAGCCATATGATCTCACATGTTCCCTGAGCCATAGCTCTGTACTCTGCCTCAGCTGAAGATCGAGAAACCACAAATTGTTTCTTACTTTTCCAAGAGAGAAGATGGTTTCCATAAAAGGAGCAGAATCCAGAGGTAGATCTCCTATCAGTTTTCGATCCAGCACAGTCAGCATCGGTAAAACACGAGATATCAAGAGTATTGTTCGAGTTATAAAAGAGACCAAGACCCGGACAAGACTTCAAGTATCGTAGAATGTGATAGACTGCATCCATATGGGAGGTACGGGGAGCATGCATAAACTGACTCACCAAGCTGACAGCGAAGGCCAAATCAGGTCTAGTATTGGTTAGGTAGATGAGTCTGCCAACCAACCTCTGATAAACAAATGGATCGGGCAGAAGATCACCAGACTCGGCTGACAACTTCATATTCGGATCCATCGAAGCGGAAGCAGGCCTACACCCTGTCATCCCAGTATCACACAGAAGGTCTAAAGTATATTTCCGTTGGGAGAGGGAAATACCAAATCTAGAACGAGCAACCTCAATCCCCAAAAAATACTTCAAACCTCCCAAATCATTGATGTCGAAAATAGAGCTGAGATCTTTCTTCACTTGGGCAATCCCTAAGTTATCATCACCAGTCAAAATAATATCGTCAACGTAGACAGATAAAAACACACACTGCCCTTTGGAAGTACGCTTAACAAAGCAAGTATGATCAGAATGACATCTCAGAAAACCCAAACCAAGGACAACATCACTAAACCGAGCAAACCAAGCTCTAGGAGACTGTTTCAAACCATACAACGACTTCCTCAAACGACACACCTTTCCTGCATACTCCCCCTCAGCCCGAAAGCCCGGAGGAGGGTCCATATAAATAACTTCATCCAAGTCACCATTTAAAAAGGCATTCTTGACATCCATCTGATGCAAGGGCCAAGAATGTGAAGCAGCGAGAGAGATAAGCAGGCGAATAGTAGTAAGCTTCGCCACAGGAGCAAAAGTGGATGTGAAATCCTTCCCAGGAACTTGAGTAAAGCCCTTAGCAACAAGGCGGGCTTTATATCGACTGACAGTCCCATCAGCATTATGTTTGACATTAAACACCCATCGGCACCCTACTGTTTTCTCCCCTCTAGGGAGAGAAACCAAATCCCAAGTATGATTGGTTTGTAATGCCCGCATCTCATCCTGCATAGCAGCAATCCATTCAGAACTCAACAAGGCCTCTCCAACAGACCTTGGAACCAAGATAGAATGAAGCTGCCTAATAAACCCCTGAAAGGAACTAGACACAGCACTATACGAAATATGATTTTCAATAGGGTGGTTAGTGCTACAAGATAAAGTAAGGCGGTCGGGGGGGTGGCGATCCCGAATAGGGTTCCGCCGAGGAGAGGATATAATTGGCATGAGAGATAAAGTAGGGACAGTACCTTCATGCGGAGAGGATTCAGGTAGAGGGAGCCGAAGGCGATGACTATACTGAAGAACAGGAGTACCTGCAATAGGGGGCAAAGAGCTAGGACCTCTAACAGTAGGAGGAACACTATCAGAAGAAACGATAGGAATAGGGCAAGAGATAGTCTCATCAGTAATAGGAATGGGGCAAGAAATAGTCTCATCAGGAAAAGGGTCAACCCTACTCGTTTCAGATCTAGTAAAGAAAGGAGCATCCTCCCAAAAGGTTACATCAAGAGAGTGAAACATACGTCTAGATGAAGGGTTATAACATCGATACCCCTTAGACTGGGAAGAATATCCCATAAACGCACATCGAATAGCTTTATCATCTAACTTTGTTCGAGACGGATCCCTATCTTGGACAAAACAGACACACCCAAAAACCCTAGGAGGGATGGGAAACAAGGGTTTATCGGGCTGAAGAACCCCAAGAGGGCATTCTCCCCCTAAAACCCTACTAGGAACATGATTAACTAAATAGGTTGCTGTAAGAACAGCCATATGCTAAAAAGACTTAGGAACTAACATACCACGAAGAAGGCAACGGGCAACACCCATAAGATGACGATTCTTACGCTCAGCGACCCCATTTTGTTCAGGAGTATAAGGGCAGGTTAACTGCTGGAGAATCCCTAATTTGGACAAGTGAGACATAAGATCCCTATTGATATATTCCCCCCCCATTATCAGTCCTAAGGCCACGAACAACAATAGCAAATTGGGTTTTAATCATAGTGAGAAACTGACAAAGAGTATCAAACACATCAGACTTCTTTTTAAGCAAATAAACCCAAGTGCATCTAGAAAAGTCATCAATAAAGGTAGCATAATATCTATGGCCAGACACAGCAGTAACAGGAGACGGTCCCCAAACATCCGAATGAATGAAATCAAACATAGCTGGAGAACGATGCATACGAGAAATATAAGGCTTTCGACAATGCTTTGAAAGTTCACATACTTGACAACGAAAATGCAATTGTTTACAAGCTAAAGAGAAAGTAGGGAATATCCGACACAAATACTGAAAATTGACATGACCCAAGCGGGCATGCCACAGATGCAAGTCTCTAGATGAAACAGTGACAGGAAAATCAAAAACACTCGTGGTAACAGCCTGTAAATTAGGTGGAGGTGGAGGTGGAGGTGGAGGTGGAGGTGGAGGAGGAGGTGGAGGTGGAGGTGGAGGTGGAGGAGAATGACACGGATCCCCGAAATAGTATAGGCCCTCATGCTCATATCCCCTGCCAAAAATCCTCTTCGAAGTCCGGTCCTGAAAGAAACAATGATCAGGTAAGAAGATAACAGCACAATCAAAGGATTTAGCAATACGACTGACTGATAAAAGGTTAAAAGCAATTTTGGGAACATGAAGAACAGAGGAAAGGGTAATATCAGACGAAAGTCTGACGTCCCCCTTACTACTAATAACAGTGACAGAGCCATCTGCTACTCGGACAGACGCATTTGTAGGAACCAAGGGTGATGAAAACAAGGACAACTCACCCGTCATGTGATCATTAGCACCGGAGTCTAGAATCCATGAAGGAGACCCAGAGCAAACATGAAAAACAGTTGGAGTACCTGATAATAATGTAGTAGAAGAGGCAGGAGAGGATATAGGTGGTGTGGGAGTGGACCTCTGTGGCATCAGCAAAGTCATCTGTGCCCGGAGGTCTGCCATCTGATCAATAATAGACGAAGACAGAGGCCTGGAGATATCAGCAACACATGCAACTCTAGTAGGAGGCGGGCCTAACCTGCTATGAGGTTGTGCCCTCCGAAACTGCACCCTCATCTCTGGATGAAGCTTCCAGCAAATATCCTTGAGGTGACCGGTGGTACCACAATGCTGACAGTACTTCCTCCCATTAGAAGGACGAGGGATCGATGACCTAGTGGCAAGAGCCATCTGATCCAAATTCCCCCCAGAGGCAAGTGGAGGGACCGAGGTGGAAATGAGACGTCTCCGCTCATCCCCATCAACAATGGCAAATGTATCCATTAAGGCCGGCAATGGAGAGGAATTGAGTATCTGGGTCCGTAGATGCTCAAACTTAGGCTTGAGCCCCATAAGGAAGAAGTATGTATGAAGACGGTCTAGTCTTTTTACAGCCACTGATACCGTGTCTCCATACTCACTAACCGGTACATACTGAGCCATCTCATCCCAACGCGTCTGCAGATACCCAACAAATTGTGAAACACTCATATTAAGGCTCGTATGAGTAGCATGAGAGACTTCCTGATATAACTCAAAAAGACGTGCCTCATTCTTGGAATGGGCATACATCGATGTTAAAGCTGTCCATAGACTCTCAACAGTCTCATGGTACATAAACATGTTGAATATTTGGGGTTCCATAGACCCAAACATCCAACCAAGAATCTGATAATTGTCGATATCCCATTGATCAACCTTAGGGTCCCCTTCAGCTGGGCATGGGGAAGTACCCAAGAGCCAGGAGACCTTACCCCGACCATCAATAAATAACTTCAAGGCCCGAGACCATGAAGCAAAGTTTCGTCCATTCAACAGGACACTCGTAACTCTCCCACTGAACATAACTGGTGTCAAATCCGACCGGAAAGTAGTAACATTATCTGACTGAACATCTTTCTGAACAATATTATCTAAAGGATCCGCCATAAAAAAAAATCACCAATGTGACCAACTAATAAATCATCAACTATTGGAACAACAAACTCAAGCAATGAAACATTGTTAAGCTATATATATATATATATATATATATATATATATTAAAACACAGGCTAGAGAGACTCAGGCTGTGCTTGACCAGAAGCTACCGGAAAAGTGACCTATGTCAGGTCTGCCGGCGTCGATCTGGTGGCAAACAGGTGGAAGAAACTGTTGGAAAGGCCGCCGGAAAGAGAGCTGCTGGAACGAAGTGGATCTGTGACAAAAAGAAAGGGTCTGGCTGCCGAAAAAGGACCCACGCTAGGTCGGACGGCCGCCGGAAAATGACCTACACCAGGTCGGGCGGCGTCGCTGCAGCTACGGAAAGATCCGACTGGATCGGTGCTACGGGAAAAGAGGAAAGAAGCAGCGGTGAAGAAAGAAGCAGCGGAAAAGAAGAAGTTGCCGGCGGAGCTATGCCGGAAAGGGTCGGACTGTGCTGACTAAATCTCCTGGAGGGGCGACTTCACCGCCGACATCCTGCAGCAGCAGGTGGCGCGCCAGACGTCGATCTGCGGTCGGCAGCTGGAGGAAGAATTGGCGGCGCCAGAAAGAATGGAAGAACTGGCGGCGCTGGAAAGAAAAGAAGCCGCATTCCCGATCGCAAAGACGTCGCCGGTCGCCCGGAGGCGCCACGGACGTCGGTGAGGCAGCAGAGGTTAGGTGATCGGCGGTGGAGGTTAGGGTTTTCCTTTTCTTTGCTCTGATACCAAATTGATTTTGGGGAAAAATATTGTGTTTGTTGTATTGAATCATTTCTCCACAACTTGAGACATATACAAATAGAATTGACAATAATATCCCTAACAAATAAAATAACACTGTATAATATACTAAAATACAATCCAACAGAATTGACCATGTTCACATTCCCAAAACCATCCTTGTTGACCCAAGACACCGCCACTTTTGAGTCGCTAACCACCACAATCTTTCTATCTCGGAGACTCGGCTTGGACATGACTATGTTGACAGCTTTTTGAATAGCCAGTAACTCTGCTGAATTCATTCGGCTCCTGAAACCCCACAAACGATGAGAAAGAGCACAAGATTTTGCCATTAGAATCCCTCGAGAGACTTACTATCATATCAATTGTAGTCATGCTAACATGGACGTAGCTCAGTTGGTAGATGGACCGAATTGGTGTTTGGACAAATGACTCCTAGGTTATCGACTCGAATCCTACCAATAGCAAAAAACTTTTAAAAAAAATACCTGATCATAAATTAATAGATATTGTAAAAAAAAAAAAATTGCAGTCATTGAAATTTTTGATGAATTCTTATTACAGTTTACAAAGTTTAGAGATAAGTAAGGTACCAATCTTTCATCAGTAGCTATCTGATATTTTTAGAGATAAGCAAGCAACCAATCTTTGATCATCTATCTGATATTGTCAGAGATAATAAGCTAACAACCAATTAATCTTTGATTGGTTCTTTGCTTATCTCTAACAGATGTGACCAATTGAAGAGAGGTTATAGCCTAAAGAAACGTGAAGAGAGTGAGGGACAGACTTTGATACCTTGAGCAGAGAGTCTCTCATTACCCATCAACAGAAAGAGAGCATTGATATTTTTAGTTTGGGTGCCAATATTGCTACACGTAAAATTTGTTTACACACCTAAATTTTCAATACACCCATCATTAGAATTTTAAAATTAAACTATTACTATATATACTGTACACCTAATATATACCAAAATTAACCTTTAAAAAGTTAATTTTGGAGTAAGACACTAAGACATAAGTCTCCAGTATGAAGACCTGATGATGGAATTTGTGCCAACTGCCGCACTTCACCAGGGTTCCTAGTGACTATTGTATATTTTGTCAAGATGATTCAACTGTATATTATATATGGGTCCAAATCCGTCAATGTTTGCCCCTTCCACGGACTTTCGATCAAAGGTTTTGTGTTCAACGATTAGGGCTCAAAAAATAAATAGCACTATTTGTGGTGGGTGTTGTGCAAATATCACCACATTACTAATTCATGTTTAAAAGGCACCAATATAGGTGTCCAGACAAAAATACCCCTTCCAAGTGAGTTTTTGTCGTTTTCAAACCTAGTGAGAAAAACCAGAGAGAGAAAACATCTCTTGGAAAAAGAACCGGCGTTGGAAGATCAGTGGTTTTCCGTCTGAAAAAGACGTCGAAGTAACCGGCGGTAGGACAACAGTGTTTATCGGGTGTTCAGACGAGAGCATCTTCAATCGACGGTAAGTTGAGTCAGATTATGTTGTTGATTTTGTTTGTAATAAGTTCATGTTTGATGTTGGTTGTTGATTAAACTTGTAGATTATGTTTGTTTGTTGATCTGAGAATGGTTGTGGGTTAGGTTAGGGTTTGTAAATCCGTTGAAGATCTGGGTTCCCGAGCTTTTTCAAGGTGATTCCGAGCTTTTTTCAAGCTTATTCGAGCTTTTTAAGAGTTTTTTCCGAGCTTTTTAAAACGTTTTCCGAGCTTTTTCAGGGTTTTCGAACTTTTTCTGGGTTTTCGAGCTTTTTCAAACTGGTTCCGAGCTTTTTGAAAATGGCCGAGCTTTTTGAAACTATTGTCGAGATATTTTAAAATGTGGCCGAGCTTTTTAAAACAATTTCCAAGCTTTTTGAAACAGTGCCCGAGATTTTTTAAAAAGCCCGAGCTTTTTTAAACAGTGTCCGAGCTTTTTGAAACTGAGTCCGAGCTTTTTCAAACAGTTGCCGAGCTTTTTTAGACAGTTCGAGCTTGTTAAAACTGAGTCCGAGCTTTTTGAACAGTCCGAACATTTTCAACACGTGTTCGAGCTTTTTGAAAAAATTTCGAGCTTTTTTAAACTGAGTCCGAGCTTGTTAAAACTGAGTCCGAGCTTTTTGAACAGTCCGAGCATTTTCAACACGTGTCCGAGCTTTTTGAAAACTTTTCCGAGCTTTTTTAAACTGAGTCCGAGCTTGTTAAAACCGAGTCCGAGCTTTTTCAACAGTCCGAGCATTTTCAACACGTGTTCGAGCTTTTTGAAACAGTTTCCGAGTTTTTTGAAAAAATTTTGAGCTTTTTTAAACTGAGTCCGAGCTTGTTAAAACTGAGTCCGAGCTTTTTGAACAGTCCGAGCATTTTCAACACGTGTCCGAGGTTTTTGAAACAGTTTCCGAGCTTTTTGAAAGATTTTTCGAGCTTTTTTAAACTGAGTCCGAGCTTGTTTAAACCGAGTCCAAGCTTTTTTAAACTGAGTCCGAGCTTGTTAAAACCGAGTCCGAGCTTTTTAAACAGTCCGAGCATTTTCAACACGTGTCCGAGCTTTTTGAAACAGTGTCCGAGCTTTTTCAACAGTCCGAGCGTTTTCAAACTGGTCCCGAGCTTTTTCAAACTGTGCCCGAGCTTTTTCAAACTGTGCCCGAGCTTTTTTTATATGAGTCCGAGCATTTTCCAACTGTGTCCGAGCTTTTTTCACACTGTCCGAGCGTTTTCAATATGAGTCCGAGCTTTTTGAAACTGCTTCTCTGCTATTTTATATTATTATGTCCTAGCCTTTTACAGTTTACTGATGCATTCTTTCTATGAAAATGCAGATGAGTAGTGAACTAAAGGATTTGCTTAAAACTCCAGAGGATGAATGGTACGATGGAAAAATCACTCGGCATGACCATTTCAGCGACCTTAAAGATATCCAGTCCACTGGATTGACGGTCATATAACCGCACTTCTCGACCCGTTGTAGCATCACAAGATGTGATGCGTCGGTCAACAGATGACGCATGGACTGTGCAGCTCGATGTCGATCGTGAAACCAACGCTGTAACATATTCCTAATGAACTCTGCCAATGTCAACATAGGGAGTTGTCGTGCGAATTTAAGGCATGAGTTTATGCACTCTGCAACATTTGTTGTCATCACCCTGAACCTTCGTTGGGGACAGTGTACACGAGACCATTTGTGTGGACCGGCAGATTCAACATAATCGAACGCATTCTTGTGCAGGTTACGTAACTCACCCATGTACCGGTTACATTTGAATTCAGTGTACGCTCTAGCGGCTTTGCCTATTAAGCTGGCAACATCTTTTCTGTGAAATCGCTTCTTCACATTTTCAGCAAAGTGCCAACAACATATGGTATGGGTTGTATAAGGGAACACTTTAGAAATCCCTGCTTCAATGCTTGCATGTCGATCGGAAATAAAAACCAGATCATCTATATGACCAAGGGCACCCTTCAAGCAATCCAAAAACCATTCCCATGAAAGGTTATTTTCGGAGTCGCCGTACCCAAAAGCAATTGGATACACCTGTTCGTTTCCATCTTGGGCAGTTGCAACAAACATTGTACCCCCGAATCTTCCCTTCAAATGGGTACCATCAACTGCAATAACCGGACGCATGCACCTCTGAAAACCTCTAACTGAGGCCCCTAATGACATGAAAAAGTAAAGGAATTTACCGTCGTCAGTGCACTGTAAGTCAGTGATTGTGCCGGGATTTTGTTGTTCCAGCACGTAACCAAAAGACGGCAGTAGTTGGAAGGTTTCTTCATGTGTCCCATAGGTCAGTAACAATGCATAATGCAAGGCTTGATATGCCTTACTGTACATGATTTGGATGCCATACATTGTTTTCATATCGGCGATTATATCCTTGGGACGCATGAGACGACCATCTTGTTGTTGAAGTCTAGGTGCAACCACTTCTCCAATTATAACTGCACTAGCTTGTCGGTGGCGACGGTGAATCTCCTCCAATGGACAACTGTGTTCATTGACAAAACTTCTTACTTGGAAGTACGTCCCTTCATCTCTTCTCACCGCTCTTAATTTCCATGTACAGTTGTCAATCAAACAAACAAGATGTAACGTTGTCTTATTGGACCTTTTCACCTTCCATTCGAAGTTTCGCCGCATTGCGAAAAGGCCAACTAGTCTCTTCAGATCCTTTTTTGTCGGAAAGAACTGACCTTTATAAATCATGCATGTAGGTTCTTCTGCTACCAAGGTTGTGCTTCTACCAATCCCAAACGAGTATGAATCTGCTCCGGGAATAACCCACGTTGTGGTATTATCAGAATCATCTGTAGATACATTATGCCGGACCTCGGAAGTACCAGGCATATCTGCTCCGGTGCAACTAACTCCTTCTACACGTCTTCCACGTCTTTGAATTTGGACATGATCTTCATCAGTGTTCTCTACAGGATCTACCAGATCAATATTTGCCTCATTATCCACCTCCTGGTTAGGCCCAAGGTTCGGTTCAGTGTTCTCCTCATTGTACATCTCATTGTATTGCTCATTGTACCGCTCATCATTCATCTCAAATCGACAACCAAACACATCGTCGAATTGAGGTTCACAAACATCTGCATGGTCGACCACTACCGGTTGGACAGCACATATGTTATCCCCACCTTCAGTGGCACTCCTTTGTGTGAACACTTGGTTGCTACCGCTAGCGGATCCAAATGGTTGGGTATTTTCAGGAGCAGGAATATCATTCCGTATCATATCTCCAGTTGCCCTCTCAATTAGACTAACACATACTTGAGGGATCACCCGATCTTCCCCTAGCATAAACTGAACATCATCGTCATTTCTTACAAATGTGCGACATGTAGCGCCAGGAACGATTGATATTGACTGTAGATCAACATTGTATTTGTTTACATCATACTTCACAACGGTATGCACGATCGACACCAATTCTTCGTAACTCATATTCTTTGACACATACATTCCTTGGTTGTCGGATCCAACAAACCTCTGACTTCCGTCGGGTAACTGCTCCCATCGACCGTTGTAAGATATTACTATTCTCACCCGATTCATTATCCTGTAACATTCATCACCACAAACCATTATGACAAACATAAAAGCTATGGAAAAGGCTCATAGCCTTTTAAAATAGTTTCCGAGGTTTTTACGAGCTTTTTTACAACGTACAGAGCTTTTTTACAAAGTCCGAGTTTTTTTACAAATTCCAGAGATTTTTTACAAAAGTCCAGAGCTTTTTTACAAAAGTCCCGAGCTTTTTCACAAAGTCCCGAGCTTTTTCACAAAGTCCCGAGCTTTTTCACAAAGTCCCGAGCTTTTTTACAAAAGTCCCGAGCTTTTTCACAAAAGTCCCGAGCTTTTTCACAAAGTCCCGAGCTTTTTCACAAAAGTCCCGAGCTTTTTCACAAAGTCCCGAGCTTTTTTACAAAAGTCTCGAGCTTTTTCACAAAGTCTCGAGCTTTTTCACAAAGTCCCGAGCTTTTTTACAAAAGTCCCGAGCTTTTTCACAAAGTCCCGAGCTTTTTTACAAAGTCTCGAGCTTTTTTCAAGTCTCCGAGCTTTTTTACAAAGTCCCGAGCTTTTGTCCAAAGGCTCGAGCTTTTTCAAACATGCTCCGAGTTTTTTCAAACAGTGTCCGAGCTTTTTAAAACAGGGTCCGAGCATTTTCAAACAGGCTCCGAGCTTTTTATTAACAGGTTCGGAGATTCAAATTTCACAGATTCAATATTCACAAAGCCAGTTTCATGTTTACAAAAGGAACGTTTTTAAAAAATGAAGGATCAAAAACAGTATTTCAGTCAAACATATTACCTTGTTGTGCTTACTGAAGAACGTTGAGTAGAGTAGTTTTGAAATTTATTGTAGACAGAGAAAGAGAGGAGTTCCTGCCTTCAGCGTTTCAAGTGTGGAGATGGAAGTACAGACACAATTAAAAATTGATTATTTAAGGGCAATTTTGGTAGTTCACCAAAATAGGTGCCTTTTAAACATAAGTTATTAAACCGGTGACGTTGGTGCAAAGCGAGACAAAAAGGTGACATTTCTCACCATTTCCACTCAAGGATTATGGGGGTTAACATCAATTCATAGCATACGTAGATTTGTATATAGAACGTAATATATAACAATTTTTGTCTTTACAATTAACATTTTGTTATAGCGGAAATGAGAATGAGAAGGAAGATTGGACTAAAGAGATTGGTTGATCCTAAATACAATTAGTTTATCCTTTTTTTCTTCATGATTCTGCAAAAAAAAGAAAACTGTTTTTTCATGATCCATTATTTTCCCCAAAGCACAAGGAAAAGGTGACCAATCTTATGAAAAGTAACAGCTATAATGCTATATTGAATCAGATAATATCACATTAAATCAAGTCGTTGAAAATTGTGATGAATTCTTCCTCGAAAGCTTGAAAAATTTATTACCTTGGCTTGATTACACCTTGAACAGAGAGAGTCGCTGTAACCAATCCAATCAGCAAATAGATAGAGAGCAGTGTTGTATTTAGATTTTTTTGTCATTTCTTGATTCAATGGTCAACAACAGTTCATGAAAACGTCTATAAAATGTGGATTCCTAACTTGAATTGTTATCAAGTCTTATATCTACCAACAATCCTCTATTGTCCTAAACATGGAATCTGTATCCTCCATCCTTGCAATCCTTCTCAGCTTTCTTCTCTTTGTCTTCACTGTGCTGAAAATCGGTCGGAAGAGTTCCGGAACCAATGCGAAGACCTTGAATCTTCCTCCGTCGCCACCGAAACTACCCATCATTGGAAATTTGCACCAGCTTTCCGGGGATCTACCCTTCCGTAGATTGAAAGATTTGGCCAAGACGTATGGACCCTTTATGCACCTACAACTCGGAGGTACTACTGCCTTCGCAGTCTCTTCAGCGGAATACTCTGAACAAATTTTCAAAACACACGGTGCTAACTTTGTACACAGGCCTTACACTCTAGCGTCCCACGTCTTATCTTACGATAGTACTGGTGTAGCCTCTGCTGCTTATGGCGCTTACTGGAGAGAAGTACGTAAAGTAAGCATGTTAGGGTTTTTGACTGTGAAGAAAGTCCAATCTTTTCAATCGGTGAGAGAAGAAGAGATGGCTAATCTCATTAATTGGATTGCTTCGAGAGCAGGAACTCCGATTAACTTTACCGATAAAATTTACGCGATCACATATGATTTCACTTCAAGAGTTGCATTTGGCAAGATAATCAAATCCCAAGAAAAATTCATTTGGGTTGTCAAGGAAATGGTGAAGTTTGTGGAGGGTTTTCATTTTGCAGATCTGTTTCCTTCCGTTAGAATGCTTCATTGGATTACGGGATTCAGATTTAGACTAGAGAATCTGAAAAGACATAGTGATGTGATACTTGAAACCATCATCAATGAACATAAGAAGAACAGGAAGGACAAGAAGGCAACATTAGAGATTGGCAAGACCAGAGAGGAAATTCTTGAACATGAAGACGTAGTTGATATTCTCTTGGATGCTCAAGAGGAAAGGATGGAAAATGATGTTAAATTGACAACTGACAACCTCAAAGCTGTGGTCTTGGTTAGTATTTTGACCTCTCATTTTATTTATTTTTATGATTACTTTGAAACACACTAAAATATCCTCCTAATCCACCCATAATCATAAATTGACTTCAACCATTTGAGTTTCAAACACATACCCATATAGCAGGGTTTAACCACATTGCATGTATTTCTACTAGGATTTTATTTATAAAGTCTTAAAATAATTTTTTTGGAGTTGGAATTCCGGGTTTTTTGCATTTCTGGGTTCATCATCTGGTCAAGCCAACTTGATTTTGTTGCTATCCGGTTTCCCTGATAATCGTTATTATCCAGACAAACGTTATTATCGAGATGTGTCCCCCTGACAGATCTTACCATTGAGTTGCCCTAATCGAAAGTTTAAGTTCCTTTTGTTTCAGGTTCTTTTGCAGGAATTTTGTTTTTGGTTTTGCTTATTATATTAAATAAATAAAAAAAGAGGCAGCAGAGCCTCAAGAGATGCTTAATTTTTTGATTTTTTTTATAAATAAGATGCATAAAGTTAATACAATACAAACCAAGTAAGCGTTATAAATCTCTAATTTTATGTAACTTTATGATTTAGATAAAGAAAGATTAACTTTTGTTTCAGGATATGTTTACTGGTGGTGGTGAGACAAGTGCTACAACTGTGGATTGGGCAATGGTCGAGTTGATGAGACAGCCTAGAGTGATGAAAAAGGCACAAGCTGAGGTGAGGGAAGTCTTTGGCAGCAAAGGCAAGGTGGATGAAGTTGGATTAAATGAACTCAAATTCCTGAAATTGGTCATAAAAGAGGCAGTGAGATTACATCCTCCGTTTCCTTTGATTCCAAGAGGAAATAGAGAGAGCTGTGTGATCAATGGTTTCGACATACCCGCCAATTCGACTGTGTTTGTTAATGTATGGCAGGTTAACAGAGATCCAGAACGTTGGACTGAACCTGACAGTTTTATTCCGGAAAGGTACCTCGATAGTGATGTAGACTTTAAGGGGACTGATTTTGAGTTCGTTACATTTGGAGCTGGTAGAAGGATCTGCCCAGGAATGCTGTTTGGGTTGGCCACTGTGGAGATTGCACTTGCAATGTTGCTGTACCATTTCGACTGGAAATTCCCTAGTGGAACTACAGCTGAAGATTTGGTGATGACCGAGGCTGTTGGTATCACGGGACGAAGAAAAGATGATCTATATTTGGTTCCCACTCCTTATAAGAATGTTTGAATTCGAATTTGATTCGGATTAATTGCCAAAATTTTAGCTTATCATGTTTAGTGCCTTGTTGTTTGTTTGACTTAGGGAGGGGAATGTGAATTGTGATCTCAATGGCTGTTAAGAGATGTGTTTATTGCTAGGCTATGCCTGCAAACACATGTGAGAATAACGATTTCAGCTGTTTAATAAATAAAGTGTAGCAGTTTTTAATTTTAACTCATGCGAGAATAACGATTGAATAAGCTGTTGTTACTTCCGTTGTTAAATTCTAAGATTATTGTTATTAATATCTCTGATACAATTTTATTTACCGCAGCTGAGTACAATTTTTGGAATCTATCCAATAACCAGTCCTCCTCACTTGCAAACATACAAATTATAAGCTCGAACAAATACAAAGATTCTTAAATAGGTGTCTGGTCTATGAATAACTTGGTGATAACATCTTTAAGTTGTTGTGGGTTTGTGTATCCGTCCATATCCTTATAAGTAAGTTCTGTAAGACAACCGATTTTTGCAACTCGTAGGAGGATCTCCATTGGGACGGCCGTTGGCTTCATGCATTCTTCTTTGATATCCTTCCAAGCATTTTCGAATATTATATCTAACTTTCCTGTTGTTTCATTCATTGACAAGCCGTATTCCTTCGTATAACATTCCACGCCATTTGAGGGACTCCACTGGCAAGATTCTGGGTTTGTTTTCCTTTTTTGTGGGAGTTTCGGACTCAAACATGGCAGAGATAAGGGCAATTCATAAAGCTTGCTCTTTTTGTGCACATTCGGCTTCTTTAGTTGGGAAAGAGATAACTATAGTGAGCAATTCGAAGACAGCGGTCTCCTGGGTGAATTGTGAAGGTGTGGGAATTGGAAGCATATCAATTATATCTATGACATACGTAGTTGTCTCAGTTATCTTGGTAACTGATCGGACGATATATATACCTAATTGAGGTCTCCATTTCCTAGCTTTTGTTCTAGTTTTCGAGCGTATTATTGTATATAAGTGTTTGTTGAGCCTTGTGTAGGTACATATTCCCTACAATAAGGTATTGAGCGTAAAGATCAGCTTGGGAGGCAAATATGAGCTTAAATAGAACAATTTGAAGTATTCGGAGTTGTCGTGGCCTTGTCGTTGACCCAAACCACGGCGTGTTTCATGGTCAACCATGCAAGCAAACCCTTGTTCCGCGGTGGATCCGCCGTTGAGCTAGAACGCGACACAGAGACCGCGGCTTAGGTCAACTCTGTTTTCCAAAGCTGATGGGCTGAAATTGTATAGGCTTGTGCAGAACGTCTAACTTGCGGAGGCCATAACTCCCTCCTCAGATCAATTTACGTTGAGATCCTCATATACTGAGAAAGCCATGGAAGTCTAGTTTCCATAACATTTAACAGATTGTAATTCCAGATTTTCGAGAAGAAGTTATAGCTATTTGAGTAACTAGTGCGCGAAGCAGAAAATTCAATACCAGTGTGCGAGGTGACCTACGAGGTGACAAACCCTCACTCACCTTACCACTCGCCTCAACCTCTACCCAAACGTCACAGAAGGTGAGGCGACTTGTGAGGCGACCATTCTACTAGCCCCGGAACTCGCCTCGAAGCCTGTAAAGGCCAAAATGGTCATTTCATGCCCAAATTTCATCCCTAAACTTACCCCAATTATATAAACACCACTATCTCTTCATTCTTTCAGAATCCATCTTCTTCCCTAACTTCATCTTCTTCAAATAAGAGAGAGAGAGAGAGAGAGAGAGAGAAACAGAGAGAGAGAGAGAGAGGCTTTTAAAGCTTTCATGGAGGCTTTCCTCCATGGAAAGCTCACCACCTCCATTTCTAACCATCATCCACCACATTTGAGAGAAGATTACATAGAGATAGGAGTGGTCTTGGACCAAATTCGAGCTAGGCAAAGGAAGGGAGCTCTTGGAGGGATTTCTTCAAGGGTTGTATCTCTTTTATTCTCATCTCTTGTATTTCTTGTTTTCTTGATCGTGTAATCCGCACTTGGAAAATATTGTAAACCTATATTTGTGCTTATATATATGTTATTGTTCCTAAATTAGAATTGGGTTTTGTTTCATTCTTGTTGTTAATTGATTAATCTCTTGTTGTTAATTGCATGTGTATGGATGATTGGAAATTTATATGTATCCATGATTTGGAATATGAGTAGATTAATGTAAATTAGGTATAGACTAATCAAATCTCCTATAATTGTTTGTATGTCTTTGGAAGGTCGAATTACTATGTTAGGATCGATTTGAGTGTTTGTGGGTTTCGATTGTGCCTATGGAGGACCATTTCGGATATACCCTTGACCACTTAGCTCTAAAGAGTGGGTGAAACTTGCTCTATGCATGACCCTTTTGCTAGAGTAGGTTTGGCTTTATGTTCATGTCCATAATAGTAGTGTCTAGAGGCACAATTTCCATATCTATGACCTTTGGGGGGTGATTCGTGTTTCAAAACCTTTACTCGAGACTAGAGGCACAATTGCTCTATCCATGACCTTTGAGGAGTGATTTGTGCCTTAAATCTCTTAATTAAGAGAACAAGCCCTCAACTTGATTTGAATGTCTATAATGCCTAACAATCACTTATATGCACTTATGTCTGATGAACTTATGAACCTTGTGCGACCATTATCCTACATCTCTCATATCCACCATTTTAGTATTTCCCAATTAATCACCATTCTCTCCATTCCATATTCTTTTGTTACATTATTTACATTTCCTTTGCACTCACACACCACTCTCACCATTTTCGTATTCTATTTACATGCTTTCAATAAACACTAGAACTCGATCCGATTGACGGATACCACCTCTCTGTGGACGATCCCCTTACTTGATGCTATATTAGTTATTAGTTACTAGCACCCCTGAGGTTGAACTTCAAATATCTTTTGATGAGAGTACAGCGACGCTCTCATCAGTAACACATCGGTGGTCTTCAATCCGTGGTCAACGAACTCTATCGCTGATAATATGGCTAAAAAATGTTCAGGTTTGGAGGGGGACACTCTTATATGGGAGGAGTTTGATCTCCTTTTCTCCATGGTTCTGTTTTCCTGTCTGGTTGCTTTGCATTTGGGTCTCTGGTGTGGCTGGGTTTCACTCTTTACTACCAAGCCACATTGGATGGTTGACCGCACCAAAATACGCGCTCGCAATAATACGAGGCTGTGGTGTAGTACAATTGTAAATAAGATTCATTCCCACAGAGAATGAGGAATTGAATATCACAATTGATTGATTAGATCGCTATTCAGACAAACAAATCATTGATGTTTCAAGAATTCGAATTAAACCTAACTACACAATAATCACTAAGCAATAAATAGAAACTAAAACAAGCAAGCAACAAAGATGATCGCGAGGTTGTATACCGTATGAGAATGAGGCTAAGGCTTCGAATCCACCTTCCCAATTCTCATCAACTCAAGACACATCATTTGGATAAATTATGCAAGTGTATATATAGATTCGTATGCCCGAAAATTGTTTCTAACCTCTTTCAAGTGAATAAAGACAACATTTATATGCACCAACAACCTATTTCTATATGGTTATCCGATCTACATACAAATTCATTAAGAGCTATGGCATACAATAGAATCCTACAAGCTAGCATCGCATATTTCTATCTTACTAGACTTGTATCGGGCATTTCATCGAGCACATGGTGTGCTTCACCTTTTGGTTCTTCACACAACCACCAAAACATCATCTAAGTGGTAGCTAAGCACCTAGAAGCATTAAGCATAAGAAATACACATACATAACAAATTGCAATTGAATTAATGTGATGGTCTTCATTGATGATTCATGGTTTAGGTTTCATCTTGGCCTTAGCCAAGAATAAGTTAGTTCATATTACAATCAATGGCTACAATATATATATATATATATATATATATATATATATAACAAGCAAACCATCTCAAATACAATACAATAAATAAGGAGGGAAAATTTTAGAGTAAACTATAGTGAAGAACTCCTCATTGGTTGACTTGAAGTGATTGCTTGCTTTGATCTCCCTCTTGATGCTCCCCTTTAATATTCCAAGAATAGGTATTGATGGTGGGAAATGAGGTTTGGATGATGGATTTAAGGTTTGATGTAGTAGTTTGTGTTTATGGAAGGTGAAATGTGTTCTTGGAATGTTGTGGTAAGGGTTTCTTGTTTTTGTGCTGGGAAGAAGATCCCTTAAGAGACAAAGAAGATGGAAATATATAGGAAAACCAATAATTGAGGGGCAAAACTGTCCAAAAACCCATCGTCGACCAAAAGGCGACATGTGAGGCGACATGTGATAAGTCGCCTTACATGTCGCCTTAAGCTGAGAAAACATCACAGAGCAAAAAGCGACTTCTGAGGCGACATGTGGGAAGTCGCTTCACATGTCGCCTAAACTGGGCAATCCTGGCAGTGGGTAAAGCGACTTCTAAGGCAACATGTGGGAATTCGCCTCACATGTCGCGTTTTCTTCTAGGAATGTTGGCAGGATGAAAGGCAACATCTGAAGCGACATTAGGAAGTCGCCTTGGATGTCGCATTTCCTTCTGGAGCTGGCTTCTTCATCTTGACAGTGTATAAAGCGACTTCTAAGGTTACATGGCCTCACATGTAGCCTATTCTTCTGATATTCCAAGACCAAGCTTTTACTATCAACAACAACTTTGTTCTGTTTCGCTCCTTATTCGGATAAAAACACCAGAAGCACAAACTCATCTACAAAAACTGCACAACTAGAGAAACTTATTAATAGTAAGGATATTTACCGGAAAATAAGCGTAAAACAAGGGAAAATATGGGGCTACGCCAAGCTAAAATATGAACACATCAATGGTCGTAAATAAAGTTGTTTTTGTGATTGTCAATTTCATGTGATTTATCTTCTTGGCCCATTTCGAGACTGATAAAGCTTATTATAGAGGTTATATAGTACTTTTTTTTAACCCTTTTATTGGTTTCAAGTCCGCACACCTCTCACTAAGATTGAGGAGGATTGATGTAATGTCCTCAGACAAACCTCTCCCGAGGTGTTTTAACCACCAAATGACTCTAAACTTAACCGTATCAATCATTTGGTTAATATCCGTTTTCGATCCCTTGAAAATGAGCTTGTTTCTTGTTTTCCATGTTGTCCACACCACAACGAAAAATAAAGATCCCCATGCTCTTGCGTTTTTAAAGTTTGGACACAGCCCCGACCATCCCCACAGCCACTCTTTTAGCATTTTTGGCATACTACTCTCTACTCTCCACCAGCTCATACAATGAATCCATAAGCTTTTAGTTCAACAGCATTGAAGAAGAAGATGGTCTACGGTCTCTTCACCATTTTTAAACAGCTGGCAGTCCTTGCTTATTAAGTTTCCACAGCCAAAACGAAGCATTATTTCCTCTACCATTGATAACTTGCCACACGAACATCTCTTCTTTCTTTGGACTCACACCTATCCAAATTAGTTTGGAAACATTTGCAGACCTCGCCCCCTCCTCTTCTAAACTTTTACAGAAAGAGCTCACCGAAAATAGCCCACTTGAGTTAAACTGCCAAGCCATCTCATCTTTCACATTATCTCTAATAATATAGCACCGCAAGAGGGAATTGAAGCACCTCCATTGGTCTAGTTCCCAGTCAAACAACCTTCTTCTTAAAGGCACTTCCCAAACCCACCTATCCCCTATCCTCTCCCCAAAATCTTTAACCCGCCTTATTTTCTTCCCCTCCTTCTAGGAGCATACTCGGAAGACACATCTATAACCCCCTCCTTCTTTTCACCTCCTTCCTTCCCTGACTTCTCCATTATTGCATTACCTTTACAGACTTCTTGGATACACAAAGGGCTAGAACTAACCCTATCAACTCTACCCTCCAAGCTTTTTTTAGACAGAAGCTCCAACACATTCCCCCAAGCCCTTGCTGGGTGCCATCTTTGTTGGGGCACTTCATGCTCCTTATCATGCAACACATTTCAGCTTGACTCCTTTTGTTAAATAATAAAAATCTTTTAATTGAAATAATTTATTTGTAAAAAAATAAAACAAAACAAATCACGTTCTTCATAAAATTTATAATTTATACATTAATTTTTTATTAATTAATAATATATTTTTTTTATTAATTATGAATTATTAATTTTTTTACATCCCTAATTTAGATTGCATTTGCTAAAAATTTTAACATTAATAATTATTAATTATTAATCCTAGGAGTCAATATTGGTCCTTGTTTAATATTTTTTCCAGGATTTTTTTGTTGGTGTGGCTGACACGTCTGCAACAACCTTGGATTGGGCAATGGCTGAACTAATAAAAAATCCAAGACCGATGAAAAAGGCACAAGGTGAGGTAAGAGAAGTCTTCAATAAAATCGGAAAGGTAGATGAAACTAGCATTAAGGAAATGAAATTCCTTTTGTTTTTGAACATCAAACAAATTTATTAAGAAAGCCTGATAGCTCAACCGGTCTGCCAAAAAGCAGGACCCGAGAACGCCAGAAGCAGCACAAACAGAAGGTAGTTAGAAATGAGACCCTGAGATTACATCTTGTTGGAAATCAAAGATCATCGCAGCGGAAAGGATATCGAGATTGTTATATACGATCGGTGTATAATTACAAGAAAAATACACTCGAATCACCATGCTTTTTGCTGTAACTTGGAGAAGACCGGTAAAAGTAGAAACAAATGAAAAACTCTCTGTGTTTTTATCGTTCTGTAAAAGTACACTTAGAATGGGATGACTAAATGAATAGCACGCTTTACTATTTATAGGGTCCAGACTCCTATCTGGATGTGATACTTTAAATTTAAATCATTATTTAAATTTAATATCTCTCTTATCTATATCCCACAATATCTAGCTTGTAACTGATGATGAGTTTGAATTCAATTGAATTATCTCTATAATTCAAAATTCAACTTATCAGGTTGTGGTATCTTTATCTGGTCAATTAATTAAATTAATTATCAGACTCCCTTTTGTACCACTTGAGCGTATTTTCCAACACATTACATCCTCTAGGTCTTTTTTTTTTGAAACGGCACTTTATTCAACCAAAGCCAAACAAAGATACACAAACAGCCAGACACCACAGAAAAAGGAAACGAACACACATAGGCCACGAAGGGGCACTACACAAACCTGAATATTGGAGTCTAGGTCCTTTGACTCCTAGCGAATGTATAGAGAGGTATGAGATTGACGAATTTGAAATACCCGTCAAAACTAGAGTCATTATCAACGCTTGGGCTATTGGATGAGATATATCCTGAGTATTGGAGTGAACCTGACATCTTTATTCCAGAGAGGTTTCTTGATTCTCCTATTGACTATAAGGGGGCTAATTTTGAATACATCCCATTTGGCACCAGTAGAAGGATCTGTCCCTGGAATGTTTTTCGGCTTGGCTAGCATTGAGCTTCCACTCACAATGTTATTGTACTACTTGGATTGGAAACTTCCCAATGAGATGAAGCATGAGGATTTGAATATGACTGAGTCCTTCAATTTTACTGTCGAAGAAAATAGGACATGTTCATGATTCCCATTCCTCACCATCCTCCATCTGCTGTCTAAGCCAAAATTAAGAAGCTTATCAATTATTAATAATGTCATGATTTCAATAACTGTTAGATATTGTATGGTGTTATAATTAAGATATATTACTCGTTTACAAGTGTGTTCTGTACCGCAGTCTAATATGGCTTTGTAATAAATGGTCTTTGTTCAATTTGACAATATTCCAGATTTGAATAGACGCAACATAGGTGAGTATATTTTGTGGCAACTAAAATAAATTAGTGACAATAACTAACTGCTCATTTTTCAATCAAGAGAAGAGATGTCATCAAGAGGATGAGAGAAAGAAACTTAAAAATTCAGACAAAAAGTTAAAAGAGGCTCAATGGTTCAAGTATGTTTACATTTTCAAATTTATAATTAAAATAAAATGAAACTGGAAAATTCTGAGGATGCATTTGGTCCAAGCAATTCAATTGGATTGAACTATTATATAGGATTAATATGATATTTAATTTTATTTGATTTGGCTGAACTAAATTCTTAAGCTTACTATCAGTAAGACTAATTTTTATTTATTATGTAAATCAGATCAGATTATCCAGATTAGGATCCGATCAAAATCTGAATCCAATTAGAAGTTTTGAACTCAAAAATATCTGAATCCAAAAATATCTAATCGGATATGGTATATAGAAAAATTTTGTAAATCCAAATCCGGTATGGATCCGAATCCGAATATGATCTGAAATAAATCTGGAAAATTTAAAAACAAAATTAGACAATTTTTATTTTTTTAACAAAAACACATTCACACTTAAAAAAAAAAAATTTTATGAGACGTTTTATATTGATCTCTATTATGAATGGTAAAAAACTTTTAAGTCTGAAATCCAATCAAAAAAAATTTGATTTCAATCCAAAAAAATCCATAAATGATAGTCAATATTTTTAAATATTTTTCAAGAGATTAACTTGTTGATCCGAAATACAATATTCAATAGTTTCCATAAACCCAAATGAGAATGAAAAGGAAGATTGTGCTCAAGATATTGGTTGATCCGAAATATAATTTACCTAGTTAGACTTTGCTTTAATTGAAATAGTTTGTTTTGATTGAGTTTATTTGGTTTTAGATCTTGGTTGTTGTGAGTGTATTTACTTTTGCATCAGTTGATATACGTTCAAAGTTCCACATGACACACTTTTATTGGACGGTCTCGTCAATAAGACTGTCCCATGTAAGTTTTTCTCCATTTGCAGTCGTTATGACTTTTGACTTTTAAGTTTTAAGAAGTTAATGGGTTATTTTGCAACAATTATAAGTGATGGTTGTAGTTGTACAATTTAACACTAGTCATCAATATCTTGTGTTCTTCACGGTTCTGCAAAATAAAAATGTAATTCAATGATCCATGACCAATCTCATGAAAAGTAATACTGTAGTCTGTAGCTCTATTGAATCAGTTATAAGCACATTAAATCCGGTCATTGAAAATTGTTATGAATTCTTCCTTGAAGCTTACAAAATTTATCTGATAAGACCTTGTGAAGAGAAGAAGCTAGTGGGAGGGCAAAGAGAGAAACAGAGAAAGAGAGGCCTTGATTACCTTGAGCAGAGAGAGTCACTGAAACCAATTAGTACATAGATAGGGAGCAGTGTTGTATTTAGTTTCTGTCTGTTCTTTATTCAACACTCAACAATTGATCCTGAAAACGTCTATAAAATCCATGTATATGATATCTTTATTAATTCGTCTTACAACTTACAAAATTTAGAGATAGGAAGGAACCAATCTTTATCAGCTTTTTGATATTGTTAGAGGTAAGCAAGGAACCAATCTTTGATCAACTGATCCAATATTGTTTCCTTGCTTTATCTTTAACAGATGTGTCCACTTAAATAGAAATTATAGCCAAGAGATATAGAAATTAGAGAGAAACATGTTGATGGGATTTCAAATTCGGTCCGAAATTGAATATGAATTATCTAATCCAAAACAAATCCGAAAAAAAGATAATTTTTTTTTTATAAAAATTCCTTTTTTTAATGAGATTTTTTACATTGATTTCTATTGTGAAGAATGGAAAAGAAATGATTTTTTTTTAAGTCTGAAATCCATACTGAAAACATTTGATTCATATCCAAATATGAATCTGAAACCTATCCGGAAATTTAATCTATAAGAGCATCTTTAATGTAATTCTAAATCATTATGTCAATGTTATAATTTAGCACAAAGTAAAAAAAGAATGCTCCAATGCAGTGCCAAAAGCTGTGCCAAATTTGGTGTATCCTATACTTTGTATCAAATTTGGCACAACAATAAATGCATCCTTATTTGTTGACTTTTTAAATTTTAAATAATAAAAATTTAACAAATATGATAGTTAAAGAAAATTGAGATTGAAACAATTCTAAAAAAATATTCAATGCATTAGTTATATTTGTTGATTTTTATAATTTTAAATAATAAAAAATTAAAAAATAGCATATCAAATAGAATTTTGCATTGGAGTACAATACTAAAATGATGTACCAAATATAACATTTTACTTTTTTTTTGTGCCAGATTTGTATTAGCATTGGTATATGCATTGAAGATGGTCTAATTATGAATTTCTTCGAGTCCGAATTTAAGATTGGAGGGCAATTTTAAAAAAATTGATTTGAATCTAGTCTGAATTTTTTCGAATCCTGTCCGTTTGACATCAATAATTACCAATGAGAGGATCCTGACAGCTAATCCAATATTGATTCCTTGCTCAGAGAGTCATTGATTAACCATAAGCAAAAAGAGATATAGCATTTATATTTTTAGTTTGTGTGCCAATAATGAGGAGTGCTAGATTCACTATCTCAACCCACTCTCTCAACACACTCTTTGTTCCTGTGTTGACATATGAACATTAATAAATATTTTACATTAAACTTCTAACCTTTATAAATAGCTTACATTTTCATTTTATTTATAATACAAACCAACAACTAATTTCTTAGATTGCTCTTCTTCTTTAACTTCAACAGATTGTTATTTAATATCAATTTTTTTTAAAGAAAAAAAAAATAACAGGTCTATGTTGTTAGACACTAAGACTTTGCAACTTATGTTCTTTCTCCTAACCTTGTGATTACATATCCAAATTGAATTGCTCAGTTATTTCTTTTTACCACATTTTCATTACTAAATATCACTGACTAACTTGATGGTTATTGTATAGAATAAATAAATAGTCAAACAAATTAGAATTAAATAGTTTAAAAATATATTATAAAAATTTCATATAAACCGAAAGAAATTAAATAAAGGCCTAAAGGGTAAATAACAGGTCTGTGTTGTTAGATTCTAAAGCCCTCTACAACTTCTTTTCTATATCCTGAACTTGTGTTTATAGACTCAAATTGAATTGTTTAGATATTTCTTTTTAGCAAATTTTCATTACTAAACATCATTGACTAACTTGATGGTTGTTGTATATGATACATAAATAGTAAAACTAATTAGAATTTCTAATTAGTTTTAAAAGATATTATAAACATTTCATACAAACTGAAAGAAATTAATAGAGGGTACATCAACCAAAAGAAAATAATAAACCAAAAGACAATTGCATAATATTTATCTGAAGAACCATAAAATAAAATAAAAAATTCTCATTTTTCAATTAAGACTGCATCTTAGTAAAAAATCAACATAAAAATTTAACACAATGCAAATACGAAAATCAATTAAAAAATTACTTAGATACAACTGTAACAATGGTGAGAAAGAAAACTTATGTTTGAAAATGGTGAGAACTGCACAAACAAGTTTTGAAAAAGAAATTCAAATAAAAGAAGTTAAATATAAAATTTTAATCCAATACAATTAAATTATTTTATAAAAAAACAAAAAAAAAATCTGGATAAAGTTGTAACAATATAAGTGAGAAGATAATCTGTGTTTGAAAATGGTGTGAATTGGAGTTAACTACACATACAAGTTATGAAAAAGATATTTAATTAGAGGGAAAATACGTCTTTCCACTTGTCCAACATATCACAAGGGTAAAAAAGACTTTTACTTGATCCTGTAATGGTTGACCATCACTTTGACTGGCTGTAGGACTAATTTGAGTAATTTTCAATTATATAAGGACCAAATTGATGAAATAACAATTAATGAGTAAAAAAGTGATGTTTCCTAATTAGACTTGGACCAAATTGTAATAACCCCATTCTAAAAAGAAATATAATTAGAGGGCAAATACATCATTCCACTTGTCCGACATATCACAAGGGTAAAAAAGACTTTTACTTGATTCTGTAACGGTTGACTATCACTTTGACTAACGGTAGGGCTAATTTGAGTTGTTTTCAATTAAGAAGTAAAAAAGTGATATTTCCCAATTAGGTTGGGACCAAATTGTAAAAACCCCTGTTAAAATTGATATTAAATAAAGAAGGACAATCTAGGAAATTAGTTGTTGATTGGAATTGTAAATAAAATAAAAAGTAGGTTATTTATAAAGGTTAAAAGTTTAATATGAAAAGTTTATTGATGTCCACATGTCAGCACAGGGAGAGAGTGTGTTGAGAGAGTGGGTTGAGAGAGTGAATCTAATACTACTCGTATTAAACCCATAATTTTTTTTAAGCCAACTAGAATTTATTAATAACAGAAGAAAAGCAAGAGAAACAAGAAATTTTAAAAACAAAAGGAAAAAAAAAAAAGCAAAAGCAGAGGGAAGCACATAAAATTTGACTGCGCATAAAATTTGTTTACACACCCAAATTTTCAATACACCCATCATTAGAATTTTAAAATTAAACTATTTTTATGTACACGGTACACTCATGTATACAAAAATTAACCTTTAAAAAATTTAATTTTGGACTAAGACAGAATGCAGTAACAAACTGTTGTTCTTGTTGAGTTGTAGCAGTTCTTTTCTGAGAAAACTGGATTTACATTGGAAGTTGAGATTTATGGTTCTGGTGATGGGTGTAACTAATAGTAATGGTGATGATTATTTAAACTAAATTACAGCCATCAATTCATAGAAATTTTGGAAAACAACTTCCACAGTTTGGAATTTTCTTCACAATTTTATTAAAATGACGTTTTATAACAATCTTGATTTCCTATAACATCTTCCACACACCAAACCAGACCACCCAAGCTGGAAACAGATGAAAAACGCTAGAAAGAAGACTCATGGAAACTAAAAAACACTCCAAACCACGTTTTAATAGCATTGAAGAAGTTAAGGCTTGGGTACCTCCACTTCACGAGGGTTCCCAGCGACTATTGTATAGTTTATCAATATGATTCAACAGGTATATTATATATGGGTCCAAATTCGACAACGTTTGCCTCTTCCACGGACTTCCACAATGAGGTTTTGTGTTCAATGGTTATTGGGGATAATATGATCAATTCATAGCATATGTAGATTTGTACATAGAACAAAATATATAACAATTTTTGTCTTTACAACCAACATTTTGTTGATAGTGGAAATATTATTTTTCATAAACCCAAATGAGAATGAGAAGGAAGATTGTACTCAAGAGATTGTTTGATCGGAAATACAATTTACCTAGTTTGATTTTGCTTTGAATTAGTTTATTCTGTTTTTCTTCATGATTCTGAAAAAATAAATGTTTTTTCATGCTCCATTATTTTTTCTCGAAGCAATAGGAAATGGTGACCAGTCTCATGAAAAGTAATAGCTATAATGCTATATTGAATAAGATAATATCACATTAAATCCACTCGTTGAAAACTGTTATGAATTCTTCCTTGAAAGCTTGCAAAATTTATTACCATGGCTTGATTACACCTTGAACAGATAGAGTCGCTGTAACCAATCCAATCAGCAAATAGATAGAGAGCAGTGTTGTATTTAGATTTTTTGTCATTTCTTGATTCAATGGTCAACAACAGTTCATGAAAACGTCTATAAAATGCGGATTCCTAACTTGAATTGTTATCAAGTCTTGTATCTACCAACAATCCTCTATTGTCCTAAACATGGAATTTGTACCCTACATCCTTGCAATCCTTATCAGCTTTCTTCTCTTTGTCTTCTTGGTGCTGAAAATCGGTCGGAAGAGTTCCGGAACCAATGCGAAAACCTTGAATCTTCCTCCGGGGCCATCGAAATTACCCCTCATTGGAAATTTGCACCAGCTTTCAGGTGATCTACCCCACCGTAGATTGAAAGAGTTGGCCAAGACGTATGGACCATTCATGCACCTACAACTCGGAGATATTACAACGATTGTAGTCTCTTCACCCGAATACGCTGAACAAGTGTTCAAAACACACGGCACTATCTTTGCAGCAAGGCCTTACACTCTAGCATCCGACATCTTATTTTATGATTTGAGTGGTGTAGTCTCAGTTGGTTACGGCCCTTACTGGAGACAACTACGTAAAACGTGCGTGTTGGGGCTTTTGACTGCGAAGAAAGTTCAATCTTTTCAATCGGTGAGAGAAGAAGAGATGACTAATCTTGTTAATTGGATTGCTTCGAGAGCAGGAACTCTGATTAACTTTACCGATAAAATTTACTCGATCACATATGATTTCACTTCAAGATCTGCATTTGGAAAGATAACCAAATCCCAAGAAACATTCATTTGGGTTGTCAAGGAAATGGTGAAGTTTGTGGGGGGTTTTCATATTGCAGATCTGTATCCTTCCATTAGAATACTTCAATGGATTACTGGAATCAGATTTAGACTTGAGAATGTGAAAAGACAAAGTGACAAGATACTTGAAACCATTATCTATGAACATAAGAAGGACAAGAAGGCGGCATTTGAGATTGGCAAGAGCAGTGAGGAAACTCTTGATCATGAAGATCTAGTTGATGTTCTTTTGAAAGCTCAAGAGCAAAGTGATGTTAAATTGACAACTGACAACCTCAAAGCTGTGATCTTGGTTAGTATTTTGACCTCTCATTTTATTTTTTTATTTTTTTTTGTGATTACTTTGAGACACACTAAAATGTTCTCCCAATCCAGCCAAAATCATAGTTTATCTTCAATCCTTAACATTTAACATTTGAGTTTCAAACACACATTTATAAAGTTAGATTTAACCACATTGCATGCATTTGCACTAGGATTTTATTTTTAAAATCTAAAAATAATTTTTTTTGAGTTGAAATTTAGAGCTTTTTGCATTTCAGTATTCATCATGTTTTCGATCCATCTCGTTTTTGTTACTACTCAGATGACTGTTACATCACATGTTGTGTCAACCCGACAAATGTTATTATAAGTTTAAGTTCCTTTTGTTTCTGGTTCTTTTGCAGGAATTTTGTTTTTGGTTTTGGTTATTATTATCAAATCAAGAAAAAAAGACACCTAGAGCCTCAAGAGATGCGTACTTTAAAAAAAAAATAAGCATAAAGTTAATAGAATACAAACCAAGTATTTTGATTCTCTAATTTTATGTAATAGTTTGATTTAGAATCAGAAAAATTAATCTTGTTTCAGGATATTTTTACTGGTGGTGGTGAGACAAGTGCTACAACTGTTGATTGGGCAATGATCGAGATGATGAGAAACCCTCGATTGATGAAAAAGGCACAAGCTGAGGTGAGGAAAGTCTTTGGCAGCAAAGGCAAGGTGGATGAAACTGGATTAAATGAAAGCAAATTCCTTAAATTGGTCATAAAAGAGACAGTGAGATTACATCCTCCATTTCCTTTGATTCCAAGAGTATGTGGACAGAGCTGTGTGATCAATGGATTCGACATTCCTGTCAAGGCTAATATGCTTGTTAATGCATGGGCGATTAACAGAGATCCGAAATATTGGACTGAACCTGAGAGTTTTATTCCGGAAAGGTTCATCGATAGCGATGTAGATTTTAAGGGGACTGATTTCGAGTTCATCCCATTTGGTGCTGGTAGAAGGGTTTGCCCAGGAATGACGTTTGGGTTGGCAACTGTTGAGATTGAACTTGCAACGTTGCTATACCATTTCGACTGGAAATTCCCCAGTGGAATGACACCTGAAGATATGGACATGACCGAGGCTGTTGGTATCACTGGACGAAGAAAAGATGATCTATACTTGATTCCCATTCCTTATAAGAATGTTTGAGTTGAGTATGATTCGGTGGACTTGATTAATTGTCAAGATTTTAGTTTAGCATGTTTAGTGACTTGTTGTTTGTTTGATTTAGGGAAAGGGATGTGAATTGTAATCTTAATGGTTGTTAAGAGGTGTGATTATCGCCAGGCTATGCCTGTAAACACACTTTATTTTTAGTACCTAATATCAGCTGTTTAATAAAGTGTAGTAGTTTTTAATTTTAACTCATGAGAGAATAACTATTGAATAAGCTGTTGTTACTTCCATCGGTGGTGTTATATATCTAAGATTATTATTATTAATAGTATTGATACGATATCTACCTGGATCTAATGAAATTAAACACTATAAATCAATCTAATTGTATACTTTCATAATCGAAAGAAACCGGCTACCAAAATCAGGAGAGATCTTTTCACAGTTATGGGCTTATTGTGGTTTTTATGGGAAATGGTGGGACAATAAATATATTTATATATTATATATAAAGATATCATGGGAGATTGTGAAGTCTGCTCCGGTCACCAAGGTAAAGGGACATTTGACTAAATCTAAGATTATTCAAGCAGAAGTGCGACCGGTGAAAAACAATCTCCTTGCAGTTGGAATATTATTTATTTGTTTACAGCAGTTGAGTACGTTTCTCCTTATCTTGTTTTTCTCTAACTTTTTATAATCTAATGACATATAAACGAAAAATACATAATCGATATTTGATCAATTTTTTCTCTTTCATGTAACTTGGTTTTAATTATATTTGAAAAAATTGAAACCAAAGAAAAACAAAAACCAAGAAGAAAATGCTGATCCTTTTTGAATCTAACCAATACAAATTATATAGTGCATAGAAATGCAATCTTAGTAAGGTTTTAGTTAGGGATTTTTAGTCAACACTCTAAGACCAGCTGTCCCCTGTTTTTTTTCTTATATATTCCAGCACAAAACCATTTCTTTAACTTCTTTAGTGTTTTGTTTTCAGCAGGGTTCAGCCTTCTTGTTAATTTTGTTCGTGAGTGGGCTGTTGTTGGGTGCCTTTGCCTGTATCTTTTGTTTCCTGCTGCTCTGCTTCTGAGCTTAGGCTCGCTTTTATAATATTCGCCTTTCAAAATAAAAAAAAAATTGTTACCATGTCTTGTTATTAAAATCTTTTAATGTGAATATATATATATATATATATATATATGTTAAAAGTCAATGAAATATTAGCATTATTGAGAAAGAACCGGTAATATATAACATATTTTAAATATGTAACCCAGTCTATCAAATGCCTTTTTGTTTTATTTCCCAAACGGCGTCATTTTAGCTAATCAGGCTTTACCGTCTAGATGGGCTAGGCGGAGTCAACACTTGCAAATTTTTATTTTATATATTTTTTTTCCAAAACACACCGTTTTATCTAATTCGGCTTCATCGCCTAGGCAGTCTAGGCACTCGTCTACCGTACGATTAGTGTATTGTGCCTACTAAAACATTGGATTATATATACAAATGGCCTGGATTTTTTTTAACAGCTTAGCTTTATTGAAAAGGAGAAATAGGGGCTAAAAGCCTACAACAAGAAACAAAGAAGAAACAGAGCGCAAACAACAGGACACTCCCTAGCGAACACCAGTAGTGGCGGATCCAGAAATTATAATGAGATAGGATACTTGAACAAAATAAAAATTATATAAAAAAAAATTATTGAAAATTTAAAATCATAATAAAATGAGTTTTTTATATACAAAAAATTCACGGTATAGTGAAGTTTAGATAAAATCAAACAAATAGAATACTTTTACTCAAGATGAATTAAATAATCTAACGTACAAAAAGAAATAAAAACAAGAAATAAAATATTAAAAATTAAACAATAACAAGAGAAACATCATAAACAATGGAAATTATAATATTTATTCATAAAAATATAAATTACAATCTAATTTTATAATAAGAAATTTTGTTTTATATTTATAGTGAATTCACTTTAAATTTATATAAAAATAATTAATTAATAATATTACTAGATATGTTTTCGAACTTTTTATTCTTCTAACTATTAAACTAAAATTATTATAAATAGAAAAATTCAAAAAAAAAAAGATAATTTACTATAAAATATAATTGAATCAAGTAATCACAAATTATGAGTAGTTAGAAAGTTGACAATGATATAAAAAAGAAAGTGAGTTGTTTTGTTGTTAAAGAATAAGATAATTTGATAATGGAATTAGAAAAGATTGTAAAATAAAAAAGACATTAAAAAAATATTTATTTTGCTTGAAAAAGTGCTATTACTGAGAATTGAACCATAAACCATTTAAGTTAAATGGAAATGTTATACCAGCGGTGCTAAAAGGTATACTGTTGCAGTAAATGTTATTTGTTATTTATATATTTATATGAAAACACAAAATCAAATTTGTTTTTTTTAAGAATTTGAGGTAGAGCATGGGCCCCACCTGATCTAAAGGTGGGTCCGCCCCTCTCCGGCAAGCAAAAATAAAAGAAGGCCTCGACAACAGGCAGAACAACAATTACCAAACTACACCAGAACAAAAACCAAAAAACAAAGCCAAGGAACGCTTCGAAGCAGCAAGACAGAACAACCCAAACCGACTACAAGCTCCACTCAAGAATGTCGCTCTCCATATTGAACACTTTCTTGGCCAACATATCAGCAAAGCAATTGAGCGCTCGTGAGTTGTGGATGACCGATGAATTCCCAAGTGGTTTAGAATTGAACGAATGTCGTAAATTGTCTGAATATTGTTAATGTTGGCCTGGAATTTTTTTTAAGACTATCTTTTTGTAATGTCATAAAGCTGGCTTTGTAATGATAAAAAGCTAAAACTAAATTTTTCTACATAATATATTTTGAAACATTACGTAACAGAATATGTTTATAAACAATGATACTGGTCCTTCACTACTAAGAATGATCCTGAATTTGTTTAGAACCATCATTTTGTAACCTTTTTGTTTAGTTTGATAAAGTTACGAGCTAGCTTTGTAACGTTAAAAAAAAATGGTTATGAGTAGAGAATTGTATGTATATATATAATTTCAAATAGAGAAAATAGGTTTTTTTAGTCAAAAAATTAGGATGTTTATTGTTTTTACCCAGAATTAGTAAATTTATTGTTTTTACCCAATAAATGGCTGTGAAGACTGAAATACCCCTCATTATCTCAATTAAACACATCAGGTTTAAACCAATTAAACACATCAGAGCAGACCAATTAAACACATCACGACACCAATTAAACACACAAGGGCAGACCAATTAAACACATCAGACTACCAATTAAACACACCACGACAATCCAATTAAACACATTAGGAAAGACCCAATTAAACACATCAAGACACCAATTAAACACATCAAGGCAGACCAATTAAACTCAATTAAACATACTAGGACAACTCAATTAAACACACCATGGCAAAATCATATGTAAATCAATTAAACACACCATAGAAAATCAATTAAACACACCAAGTCTAACACAATTAAATACACAAGGGCAAAAATAAAAAGAATGATATTTTTGTTCAAAAAGTAGATTTTTTGGTAAAAACAATAAAAATACTAATTTTAGATAAAAACAATAAACCTTCTAATTTTTTGGTTACTTATAAGGTTGACCCTTTTAAATATAACATATAAAGTAATTATAGATATATATAACAACTTAATTCACTCTTCAGATATATGCTCTTGCACAGATGGACTTAATTTGCCACTATTTTAAACAACAAAACATTGAACAGCCTTATTGATCTTTAGCAATCTATAAATCTGCACTGTTAAAATTTGACCTTATTTTGATATGGTTACATGCTGTCAAATTTTAATGGTGCTTCAATGAATCAATGCACTAAAGGTGTGAAACACACACACACACACATATATATATATATATAAATAAAAATCTCTTTTGGCTTAATTAGACAGCAAATTAAATGAAGGACAATATCGATGTGGAACTAGGTAAAGATCTTCTTTTCTTCTGACTACTATACCAAAGGTCTCAGTCAAGTTTAAATTCTCATGCTTCATTCCATCTGGGAGTTTCCAATCAAAGTGGTACAACAGCATTGCTAGTGGAAGTTCTACGTTGGCAAGACCAAACGACATTCCTGGACAAATCCTTCTACCGGCACCGAATGGGATGTATTCAAAATCGTTCCCTTTATAGTCGATAGGAGAATCAAGGAACCCCTCTGGAATGAAGCTCTCAGGATCACTCCAATACTCAGGATCTCTTCCGATAGCCCATGCGTTAACGAAGACCCTGGTTTTGTTGGGTATGTCGAATCCCTTGATCTCGCATTTTTCACCGCATACTCGTGGAGCCAACAAAGGGGCAGGAGGATGTAGTCTCAGAGTCTCTTTAATAACTAGTTTTAAGAATTTCATTTCGCAGATTCCTGTTTCATCGACTTTCTTGTTTCTGTTGAACACTTCTCTAACCTCATCTTGTACCTTTGTCATTACTCTTGGATTTTTCATCAGTTCTGATAATGCCCAATCTATAGTTGTTGCAGATGCCTCACCTCCAGCACCAAAAACATCCTGAAATAGAAATTGTGAATCAGTTAAACCAATAAACAAAAATGGGTCAGGGGTCCCCTGGAACCTGTCGGCATCAAGCACTTCATGTGTTGCTGGCCACAATATCTATTGCCATAATTGAGAGATATCTACTCCAGTATAGTGGAGGAATCTCCTCACACTTTGTGGTTTTATAGGCAAAGGTGAGACAATATATACCATGTTTGAAGTTGAATCCTGGTGGAGCTTAATATATATATATATATATATATATATATATATATACACACAATGTCATGTTAGATATAATTAAATAAAAACATATATATAAGAAGTAAAAATGTTTATTACCCAGATTACAGCTTTGATGTTGTTGGTAGTTAAGTGAATTTCAGAATCTTCAAGCTCTTGAACTTTGAGAAGAACATCAACAAGATCTTCATTATTCTTTTCATGCTTATTGCCGAGATCTAATGTTGCTTTGGCCTTCTTGTGTTCACTGATGATGTTTTCAAGTATTATATCAGATTCTTTATGCAACTTCATTAGTTTTGGCCTGATTCCACTTATCCATTGAAGCAGTCCTTCAATGGAGGGAAACAGATCCGCAACACTGAATCCTGAAGCCAATTTTGTAGTCTCGATGACGACCGACACGAATGAATTTTGTTCTTTGTATCTCTTTCCAAAGGCAGCCCGTGACATGACACCATATGTTAACGAGTGAAGTCTATCAGTAAGGTGAATTGGTGATCCTGCTTTCGAAGAAATCCAACCGATTAGATTAGATATCTCTTCTTCTCTTATCGATTGGAAAGATTGGACCCGTTTCGTGCTTAAAAGCTCAAGGGAGCAAATTTTCCGTAGTTGTCTCCAATAATCACCATAAGGTGCAAAGGCTATATCGGTAGAACCATAAAACAAGACTTTTGATACAAGAAACTCAGGCCTTGAAGCAAAGATAACATCTTGTGTTTTCATCACTTCTTTCGCGAGTTCCGGAGAAGAAACAACAACAGTGGAGATTTCTCCAAGTTGTAAGTGCATCAAGGATCCATACTTCCTGGCCAAGTCTCTTAGCCGTTGATGGGGTAGAGAGCCAATAACCTGGTGTAGGTTTCCAATAATCGGCAATTTCCATGGCCCTGGTGGAAGATTTAAAGTTTTTGCGGTGGCTTTAGATTTCCTTACTATTTCTAGCACCAAGAAGACCAAGAGAAGAAAGCTGAGAAAGAATGAAAAGAAGGGAATCTCCATGAGCACCAAAGAGATAGAGAGGATAGTGATTAGTGAAGACTAGAGTATTATTGGGCCTTCAGCTTTATAGGCAGCTGGAGACTGGATTACACATACAAAATTTCTACTAAAAATTACATTTCATTAGATTTGCTATTGCTATAGTTCCAGTTGTAACTCTAATCTAAAATATTGATATACTGAATGAATATTTTTACCGCCGTCACATTGGACTAGTTAAAATTTCAGGATTATTAATCTCATTTTTTTTTCCTTTTCAACTTACTTCTTCCATTCAGCATCATCAACTTGATCTAAGTCTATGTAAACAAAATTTTGGGCCATCATATCAAAATTAAGAAAAAAAAATACAATTCAAGATTCAAACTTGAAGACTATCCAACATTACTTTAATAATCACATCTCATCTAAATTCAATATATGTACACCCCCCATTTCACGTTTATAGTTTTACAAGTATGTGTGAGAAATTTTCTCTTCATTGATTTCTCAATTGTAGATAGGCGACCCAACACAACCCGAGATTGGGTTGGGTAATTTTAAGATTGGGTTTGTTTTGGTTACATTTTATTAATCTATCCCGACCCAACCAACCCAAACCGATTATATGTGATATGATATGAGAGTGAAAATTATTTTGAATTTGTATTTACAACTAAAAATATTTGAATCTAGGGTTGTATGTTTTCGGTTTGGTTTGGGCTGAAGTTTAATGTCAAACAAAACCAATATGAATCGGTTTGACTATATTTCAACCCAAACCAAACAAATGCGATTTTTCAAACCGATTCAAACCAAACCAAAAAAAAGTCGGATTGGTTTGGATAGATTTATCGGTTTAGATTTGAATTTAAAAATCTTTTTTTTGTATTATATTATAAAAATATTTAAATAAAAAAATTATAACATAAAATATTAATTATATATATAAAGAGGAAGCACATAAAACCGTGTGTATATAATAAATAAATATATATATATATATACACACACACATGTATATATACTCTGATTAAAGACATGTTTGACGGCATCTATGCTTTTGAAACCCTAATACATCAATCAATCAGAAGAATTGTATCAAAACAAATAAATAAAATATAAAAGTTTAAAGCAATCGGTAAAAGTTATAAAACTTGGACTGAATAGAAAACATACGTGGATTTTATATTTTAATTTAACTTTCTAAAATATGTGGTTTGGTTTGGGTTGGTAAATTATTTCACTCAACCCAAACCAAACCACATTTAATAGGTTTGTCCAAAAGACAAACCGAACCACCCGTTTTTTATATTTGTAATCGAACCAACCCAAGTTTTATGGGTTGGGTTGGTCGGTTTGGTTCGATTTGACAGTTTTTTACACATCACTATTTGAATCGAAATTTTTTAAATAAAATATAAAAAAAAATTGATTTTCTCGGGATTTAACCCAACCAAATCAACACCAATAAAAATGCTTTGTCCCTCTCACCAGTGTCGAACCTCACACCTGAGATGGAAACAAACCTTGTCCTCTTTGCTACTGTTCCCAATTTGTTAATTAAAGCATAATATTTATATATAACCTCTATATGTTATCAAAATTTTATTGTTCACTTTTCAATCAAAATTTTATTTGTAGATTAATTTCAATAATTTAAATTTTATTGTATATAATTAACAAATTGATATTAAAAAACATTTATCGTAGCATTTAATTAATTTTTTTAAAATCATATATTGTCATATCCAAAGATCTATCGTTAATTGTATACTGAATATAAAAAATTTCTTTACATTGTTCAATTTAATAGACAAATGTAATATTTGAATTCGTATTACAAAAGGAAAGGAGAAATGTACAGCAATTTTTATAAAAAGTGGTTTTGCATTTTATATTCTTATGATTATATTTATAAAAAAATAATATAATTTTTCATAATTTTTTGAATTAAGCTATAGTAATTAATATAAAAAAGCGAAGAAAATTAAATTATTAATATGTCTCTTAGGAAAGACTTAAAAAACAATAAAGATAAAAAATGAAATATATTGTCCTGATAAATCATTATCAGTAACAAAAATTATTTTTGTCCTAATAAGTCTCCAAATCTATAATTTCTTTTCTTTTCAAAAAAAAACTTCAACTTTGTAGGGACGAATAATTTATTTAATCCCAATACACATCCTATTAAGACAATTTTTTTTTTGTCTCTAAAAGTCTCGTTATTTTTACACTTTTTAGGGACGAATAATTTTTTCCGTCCCAATAGATATTATACTGGGACAAATATTTTTCGTCCCTAAAAGTCTCGTCTGGTTTGTCCTTTTTAGGGACGAATAATATGTTTCGTCCCAATAGACGTTCTATTGGGACGAATTTTTTGGTCCTAAAGGTTTCTTCGGGTTTGAAATTTTTAGAGACGAATATATTATTACGTCCGAACAGACGTTCTATTTGGACGAATAAAATTCTTCCCAAAAAATTTCATTCCTATAGCCCAATTTTCTTGTAATGATCCAACACAAGAAAAATTGGGTTGTGTTGTAATTTCTATTGAGTTAGAACTTTTCTAAACAATCCACCCAAATCTGAAAATACCTACCATAGTTGTAAAAGTAGATTTCGGGATACGTACGCATACAATATTTGATCTTGACAAGTCCCAACATGATACTAAAATGTTCGGTCAGAGAGATGGAAAAATAACTTTTTTTTAAGTGAAAAAAATAACATTGTAATAATCCATCAGTATTATATTGTTGTTGATGTGGAGGGTCACATTGTCGCAGCCCTTATTGATTTCTATGGATAAACAACTCAGCCAGATACATGCATGCAAGTATGCTAGTTAATGCAATTGAGACTACGTGCAATGTATGAGTGTATCTAGCTTCCATAATTCTTCTTTGTCAAAATACTCATTTTTTAAGGAAAGCTGAATTGATATCTGATTGAAAACTTGTCTGACTTGGAATCCATCTTCATGGCATTCAGATTCAATAACGCAATAGTGTGAGAGAGCCCATTCTTGAATTACTCATAAGTTACAAACAGAAAATACTTTTATTCATCGTATGTGATAGTAACCATTGGTTGTACACGTGTACTACGACCAAAAGAATATGCTTGGAACACGAGATGATATGGTAAATTATACTGTAAGAACAAATTATTACCGATTTACCGTTAACTATAACCTGTTTATGTCAGATCATTTTTTTTTCGCTCATGGCACTTTTGTAACATGTAAATTCCTCTCTACACAGCTTCATGAAAATTTCTCAAGATATACCCATCATGTAAAATTGCCAACCAACTAAATTAAGTTGCTTTAATATTAATAGATACAATACAACACAAATAAAATTTGACTGATCTATACATAATTCACCAGCCACGGAACACCATACAACAATATAGACTATTGTACAACAGGTGAAGGATGATAAGAAATAGGGATCACACAAAGATCATCTTTTCTTCTTACAGACAAACCGAATGCCTCGGTCATGTCAAGATCTTCATGCTTCATTCCATCAGGGAGTAATTACCATTCAAAGTGGTACAACATTTTTGTAAGTGGAAGCTCAACATTTGTAAAGTTTAATACATATTTGCTAACTGATTCTGACATCTTGTAACTAATTTTATCCTCAGCTGCTAACTTTATTCCAGTCTTCATTACAACCGTTGATAGACACTCAAAGATGTTGATCATGATGGTCATGATTACAGTCTTGAGTGCTGCTATAACAAGCACAAGGTATGGAGGCTGAGTTGGGTAGCTGAGAGTGTTGAGATTTGTTCCTCTGCTCTTGCACATCAGTAGAAGTTATGTATTAGCTGCTACAGATTGTAAGCTCTTATGAGTATTAACCTTAACAAGGTTGTGCCTTTTTCATGATTCTTGGATTTTTCATCAATTCAGGCATTGCCCAATCAATAGTTGTACAGGATGTCTAACTCCCAGCAGTTAAAACATCCTGGAAAAAAAAATATAAATTTTGAAATATACTATTGAACCATTGAACATAAATGGAGTTTAAGATACGATGCAGAAGCACAAGTTGTACGACTTGCACAGCAGCGTATAGCATACCTATGTCAACAGAGCACCGATTTTCTTTCGCAATATGCAATGAAAGTAATGATGAATTTTATTGGTTGTATTTATTTTATAGTAAATTTTCAAAATCCATAATCAGGTTATTGTATTTAGTAGAAAAAAAAAATCACATATTTCTACAGTGATTTTCAAAGTAAGTTTCCCTTGCCCAAAAGTCAGCTGCATCAAGATACATAACCAATGAGTAAAAACCAAAATCTCTTGACTCCACATATACATGCTCATTTTAAAGGTTTGCATATACAAGTTCCGTTTGTAAAAATGAAAATACTAAAAAGGTTTAGCTACTATCAGTGGCGGACCCAGAAATTTTAACGAGGTGGGGCACTTGAACAAAAAAACAATTATTTTTTAAAAAATTAATGAAAATTTAAAATCATAATAAAATGTGTTTTTTTTATATAAAAATTGATGGTATAATGAATTTTTAATAAACAAAATAGAATACTTACTCAAAATGAATTAAATAATTTTACATTTAAAAGAACTAAAAACAAGAAACAAAATATTAAAAAAATAAACAATAACAAGAAAAACAACATGAACAATGAAAAATTATAGTATTTATTCGTTAAAAAAATTAAAATATAGTTTATAATAAAAAAAAATTGTTTTGTATTTATAATGAATTCACTTTAAATTTATACAAAAATAATTGATTAATAAATATTACTAGAAATGTTTTTGAATTTTTTATTTTTCTAATTATTGATTCTAAATAAATTAGAATAATAAAATAAAGAAAAATATAAAGGATAAAATAAAATGAATCATAATAATAGATGAACTACTTTAATATAATAAATTTAAATTTGAGATTTTAGGGTTATTGATTGGATATATTAGGTATGTCAAACTAAAAATATTAGAAATGAGAAAATTTCAGAATAATAATAGATAAGATAACTTACTATATAATTAAATTGAATTAAGTAAACCACAAATTAAGGGTAGTTAAGAATTTAACAATGAGGGGAAAAAGAAAATGAATTATTTTGCTGTAGAAAAAAATGGAAATTTGATAAAGAAATTGGAAACGAGTGTAAAATAAAAATAGATATTAAAAGGTATTTGTTTTGCTTATGGTGAGAATTGAACCAATGACTAAAACTAATGAAATGAAGACAATAAACCAGCAGTGATGTGTAACAACATATATCATGTTGTGTTATTTATGATATATATATAAACATAAAATGATTTTTTTTTTGAAAATTTGAGGTGGGGCACAGGCCCCACCTGGTCTCTATGTGGGTCCGCCCCTGGCTACTATATATATGGTTTTTCTAGATCTATGTCATTGAATTTCAATACAATATTCCGTGAAGATTAAAAAGATTAAAAAATTAAGGAAAATAAAAAACTAAAATAAAATATGGTCCCTTTATAATTACACTTGCAACTATACGGATCATGTATAGTGGTTAAATAAGGAAAAAAAACAAAAATAGAAAACATGTACGAGGTAAAAAATACTTACCCAGATTGCAGCTTATCAGACTGGACTTGCATTATATGCAAGCAAGGATAAGCTCAATAAAACTAGCAACAGTGAGCGTCTCAGGTTTGGAAAACGATCGGCTGGATACAAAGTTAGTTAGGTAGGTTATTAGGAAATCGGATGTGGCACAATTAGTTATTATAGGAATCTGATGTGGCATAGTTAGTTACACAGTTAGTTACATTCTCATGATTATCAGAAGTTGGTTTAAAGATCAACTATTTAGTTGCTTGTAATATAAATATAGGTTCTCTATTGAGAAATGTATACAGATTCGTTGAATGAATACAGAGCCTCAATAATGGCATCTTCAAGTTTCGTTTCTCTGTGACATTTTATCAAGCACCTTGGGCAACTTGTTTTCTTCTCGTTATTTTACTCTTGTAACACTTTCATTCTTGCCAAGCTCTGATGTTGTATTCTTACCCATCTTATGATCATTGATGATGTGTTCAACTATTTGATCAGCTTCCTGGTGCATTTCTCTAGTTGAGACTTGATTTCACTGAATCAGATAAGCAATCCTTCAATGGAAGGAAACACATCTGCAATGCTAAATCCTCCTGATAATTTTGAACTCCCTTCAAGAATTGACAGAAATAATTCTTGGTCTCTGCCTTCCTTTCCAAAAGCTGTTCTTGAAACGACAGTATATGATAGTAAGTAGATTTTATGAGTAAGGTTAATAGACTATCCGGCTCTCGAAGCAATCCAGTTAATGAGAATAGACCCTTCTTCTTCCCTTATTGATTGGAATGATTCGACTCGTTTCATGCTTAAAATGCTCCAACACGCATATCTTCCGTTTCTTCTTACGGGCTATTGATGGACCTGCAACTAAATCTCTATGCTACACATGTTGATAAGCTACTACCACACAATTAATTATATACTATATATAATTATTTTTCCTAACCAATGTTGGATGCATATTTTTCCATATACAATGGGTTCATCTTGAGACTCAATTTCTCATTCACCCATTAATTATTTTGGGAGTTTGAGTATACCAATTCGATGCTCTCACAGAGGAGAATTCGAATATACTTTGATCTTCCATTTTCATGGAATTGATCATACTCAAATAATGCTCTCAAAATGTGTATTCATCACAAAATTTTCCAACAGAATTCGCAGAAGTCATGAAAACTCATGGTTAGTACTAGAGACAACTACGAAAGATTTGTATGTTTTTGAAGCTTTTGAGCAAGAAACGAGTCCAATATTACCGATCAATAAGAGAAGAAGAGTTGTCGAATCTCATTAATTGGATCACTTCAAGAGCATGATCATCATCGATTAACCTTACTGATAACATTATTTCATTAACATATAGTGTTACTTCAAGTGCAGCCTTCGGTAAGAAATGCAAAGACGACGGAGAATTATTCATTTCGGTGATCTAGGAAAACGTGGAAGTGCTAAGCATATTTTATTTTCCTTCGAATAAGATGCTTCAATGGATCGGTGGAATCAGGTCTCGACTAGAGAAGCTGCATCAAGTAACCGGTGGACTACCTGAAAACATCATCAATGATCATATACAAGGCAAGACGACATCAAAGAGTGAAGAAAATTATGAAGATATAGTTGATGTTCAAGAGGATAGTGATGTTGAATTTCGCTTAACTGCGGACAACATCAAGGCAGTAATCTGGGTAAGTATAATTATTATTATTTTGAAATACCATAGAGTGTGGCATCAACTCGAATTTAAAACATTTTTAGGTTGAACGAGTGTTTTACAACCGAGCCACGTTTGACGGTGGTAAGTATTATTATTTTTACCTCTCCTACATACTTTATTTCCATTTTTTTTCTTTTTGATTAATTTTGTAAAACTTAGCTTAACACGAGTGAGAGCATATTTGGTCAATATTTGAGCCATCTCTAAAAACCTTTCTATTGTTCTTTAAACAAACAAAAAAAAACTATTGATGTCAATTTTAAACCATAAAATGACAAAAATACCCCTTTAAATTTTATTTTTCTCAATTAATTTTAAATGAAAAAAATGAAAAAAATATGAAATTTTGTTCAAGGTCAGAAACCTTAATTGTTGGACATCTGAAGAAAACAAAATTGAAACTTCATTAAGGGTATTATTGTTTTAAAAGTGAAAAAATTGACAAAAATAAAATCTTTTTTTTTTTTTTGAAAATCGATAAATTTTAAATTTCATATATTTTTATGACTAGTTTTGAAACAATGAGATGAAGGAATTGGCTGCTATTGTATTTGGTCACAATGAAGATATGATTGATATTGCTGATGAACTTGCAACAATGGGGCTTAAACTGGAGGATGAATTGGATGTTTTAACACTTATACTTGACAAGCCTTCAAATATATTAGTTTTCAAGTCTTTTAAGGGTGCACGTAGACTAGCATTTGTTAAGAAACTTCTTCGAAACAAAGTTCTTGGTTAATTTTCGTAAAGCCGTTGGTTAATAGTTTTGTGTTCCCTCTGCTAAATATATTTTCTTAGCTGGGAATGTATTATGACGTATCTCTTAGGGCCGTTTGTTATGAGGTAATCAAAATAATCTGATTACTATAAAAGTTAAACATGGTAATGTGATTCTTGGGAAACCTGTATATATGTGTATGGTTGTGTCTGGAAATATTATGTTAGATTCCTGAGAATGTTAGATAATTGTGTTTGGTTGCACATGAAAATCTTATATTATATATATTTAAATAATTAAGATAGTACATATTATATATATTATTATATATAATAATTATATAATAAATCTATATATATTAATATATATTATATATACTATTGTATATATATTATATTATATATATTATGTATATTAATATATATATATATATTATATAATATATATTTTTATATATAATAATTATTATAATATATATATATATATTAATATTATATATTAATATATATACATTATAATATATATATATAATATTATATATTATATATAATAATAATTATTATAATATATATATATATATTATAATGGGTTTGAAAAAAAAATAATCATCAAAAATATAATTTTTTTACAAAGCAGAACAAAAATAAATGATGGTGGTGATCTGGAGATCACCACCATCTTGATCGAGCAACGATAACACTAGATTTTGGGTCCCTCTTCCTATGCTTATTGCTGAATTCTCGGGTAAAATCGAGTGTATAATGGCTCGATGAGTTGCTTTGCCGGTGTTTAGATAACAGTGGCATTTTGGATAAAGAATGAAGAATTGGGGGATTAAAGTGCAAAATTGGAAGTTGAAGCCAGAAGAAAGGAGTGTCGCGGTCGAAGTGTTGTCTTGGACCGCCGCGACACTATGGGCGACAGCAACTCTCGCGAGGAAAGTTTCGTAGATGTCGCCTGAAAGAAGATGAGCGATGCTAATTGAAGAAGTGTGGCTGGCCAACCGTCGTTCTGGATAGACGCGACATATCTAGCGACAGAAACTCTCGCACCTAAAGTGTCGCTGATGCTGCCACTGAGTTCTCGTGCGAAATGAAAGATGAAGCGTTGTCGCGGACGACTGCCGTCTTGGAAGACCACGACACCCAGGACCGCGACAACACGTCAACGTGAAATTCTAGGTTGATTTGTGGTCCCCTTTGGTTCCCTTTGGTCCCCATATAAATTCCCAAAGATAATTTTATAACAGATCATTAGCCACTTAGAGCATATACCCAGCAACCATCACACTTCTACATCACCCTTCACACATCTCTCTATCATCCATCAACCATCCATCATTGGGGTATGGCATCAAAAAAAGGGAACTCAATAGTCAAGAGGACTTAATGACAAACTTTGGTTTCTTCTTAAACTCTTATATATCTTCTTTTATTCCTTTAATGTGTAACTAATCTTCTAAGTTAGGGGATTGATGTAACCAATTAAACAACTCTTGCAATCTAAGAGTCTAATATTTTAATTCAATTCGTTATTAGTCTCTTTTCTTGAATTACTTGCTCTAATCTCTTTGCTCATATTCAGTTGTGACCGCAATGAATGTGTGTTTTAGGATTAGTTTATACATGAGGTTGATGACTAAGTATGGGTGACCATCCCATTTAGGCCTTACCTTAAACTTAATAATTGAGAGAATTTTCATATGCATGACCATGCTATGTTTAATTTGGCTTAGAGTTTTAATTAAAATTTAGCTTAATTTGCTTATTACATGACCATGTGTTAGTAGTAGGAAGGATTAAGCACTTCATGGTTATCAAAACAAGCCTTAATAATCAGATTGTAGAGCTCAACGAGATTTAAGGATTGCATGAGTGGTTTAATTAGGTTGCATTAATTCCCTAGCGTTTTCTCCATATTCATCTCTTCGTGTGTGCTTTGTGATAGTTAGTTTATTAATACTTGCAAATTAGTTAATCAATTGTCTTTTCCAAAAACAAGCACTATGCCATTTAGATTTTATGCACCTATGTTAGTATTTCATTAAATTAATTAGTTTTCAACAATAGAATCACCGATCCCAGTGAATGAACTTTTATTTCAAATTGAGTGGATAAAAATACTGCATCACATCCATCCATCTTCAATGGTGATACAAAAAAATCAAAAAAATTAGTTTCATTAAACAACCTAGAAATTCAAAAGCAATTTTGTTTTTCAAAAAATCAAAAGAGATTCACAATACAGGTTCAACATTATCATCATCTATCATCCACATTCAATATTAGTCCAGAATCCTCTCCATTAAATTTCAAATTCAAATTAAAATTGAAAAAAAATTCTAACAATCACCAAAAACCATCCACCCAAAACACACCACCATCATTTTTCCAGAAATCTTTATCATCTCCAACCATCTACACCATCAAATCCAACCAAACCCAAACTCAAACTGTAGGGAAAAATTAACTAAAACCGCAGCGGAAGGCGAAAAGTAGATTTTCGTATAATTTAAAATTTTTCAAAAGATTTGAACCTTAACTCTTTAATTAATTAAACACAAATATACGGTTAGAGTTAAATACCTCTTGTCGCGTGATCCGATTGACTTACGTCGATGGTAATCCGTAAGATCTTCAATCCTAGCACCTACATGAATCACCTAGGAGCGTGATCTCCTTTTTTTCTTTGAATTGCTTACCTGAGAATGGATGTATGGAACTTCTGATCCTGATCTTCAATCCCAAAACACCAAGAGCCTAGAAAAATAGTTCCGGTCACTTTTGAATTCACAATCGATATGATTGGAACTCACGTAACCCTAAATCGAAAGTGTGCACAAAACCTTTTGATGTTAAAGGCTTGCAATTGCACTATCGAATGAGAACTTATTTTTCTTTTTCTCTCTTGGCCGAAATTCTATGTGTATTGAGTAAGATTTTTATTTTTCAAAGCAAACAAAAATCTCTCTCACTCAAGCTTCTAGGTGGCCGAAATTTATCACCTTATATTTATAAGGTGACCGAAATTTCTCCTTCTCAAAATAGGGTTGGCCGAATTCTTTGTGTAGGAAATCTAGGGTTGGCCAATTTCTTTACTTGAAAAGGAATTGTGTTTTTCCCTAATTCCTATCAATTTAAGAATCCTAACCCTTATAGGACTAGGGTGACCGAATTCTTTGTGTGGTATGGAGTGTATGTGGACTTAATCCTTACCACATTAGGACTCCTATCACTTAAAAGAATTCTAACCCTAATCCAACACATAGTATTTTATTTACTGATCAGGAAAAGATTTTGATTATAATTAATTAATTTCCATTTAATCAAAACAATAAAATAAAATAATATCTTGGGCTATTTTATTAGCCTTGCCGCCCACACCATATATATATGGGTCTAATATTATTTTTCTTATTTTATTTAATCCATTAGACTTTAAATAAAAGTCCACATGTGAACCGGACTTATTCTTACTAAAAGAAACAAGCCCACATGTCTCCTTTTAATATATTAATATAATAGAGCAGCCCATTAAATAAATAATAGACATATTATATTCTTAATATATTAAATGCAATTCTATATGGACCCATAAATTGGTCCGGTAGAATATATCAAATGATCCATACAAGTACGTGTGGATTGTGGATCTTGGCGGGCTATCTAAATTTAAGCTTCAATAGACATAACCTAATCACAATCAACAAATGATTCACTTAGGTCCGATCTATTAATTTTAACTCATTCCACTAAAGAGCTAAAATTGAACTCTTAAATAAAGATAGAATAAGGAGATGTTTCTCATTCATACCCTAGACAATCTTATAGGAGATGGTGTATCCTCGTGAATAATATCAGTAATCGCCAAGAGCTCATAGACCGCCTATAGCTCTCCAAGTTACCATATTTCCTCATATGACCACATTTTGAACTTGGATATTTTGATTTGTCCAGAAGCCATGTCTTCAATAATCATTATTTAAAACTCAACGTTGAGATTTAATATCCAATATCTCAAAACATCCATATGATGATATTATACTCTCATTTAATAAATGGAGCCACGATGTCCATATCTATAAATGAAGTCCTATATCGATTAACAAATGAATACCACCAAACTATCGAGGATAGACTATGCTATATAATCGTACTCATTGATAGCTCAAATGATAACACTTGCAAGCATAAGTCCATCATTTATCTCAGGATTAAGATAGACTCTCCGATTGTCCTAATAATGAAAAGACTTATATCTAGTGACGGTTCTAGATAATGTATTTCATTGTGATCCTGTTCAATGCACCCAGTGCACTAGATTCTTTTACTCGAAAACCTTTCGATGATTTTAGACTCATCATAACTCATTTGATCCCACTCAAATGCTAGTAAAAGAATTCTACAACTTTATCAAGATAGAGGTGCCCAACCTTTAACTTAAGTTGTGAATGTTATTCAAGACTAACTAAAAAATTGTGTCTACCTCACACATATCCGGATGTATGAACAATTCTTCATATCTCATAGCCTTTTGACCTTATGATTATTTACCTTGACAATTATAATAATAAATGCTATAAGTATTTGTAAGAATCAGAAAACACTTTATTAATATGAAAAGATTGTCAATTACAATATTACACTCTTGCTATTGAGCATAATCCTAACAATCTCCCACTTGCGCTATAGCAAGTGTGTCATATCTCTCATTCCCATATTCTCTAGGTGCCTATCAAAACTCTTCTGAGGTAGAGCCTTTGTGAAAGGATCCGCTAGATTTTCTGTTGACGCGATTTTGGTGATCGTCACTTCTCCCCTATGAACAATTTCCCTTAAAAGATAAAGGTGATATTTCCTTTCTATGTGTTTACATCTCTTATGACTTCTTGGTCCTCTTGAATTAGCCACTACTCCACTGTTGTCACAGTGTATAGTGATCTGCTTATTCGCATTAGGAACCACTTCCAAGTCAATCAAGAATTGGCGGAGCCAAACAGCCTCTTTTGTAGCTTCGCATGCAGCAACATACTCAGCTTCCATGGTGGAATCAGCAATACAAGATTGCTTGATACTCCTTCATATGACTGCTCCTCCTCCAATGGTAAACACAGATTCTGATGTGAATTTTCTGGAGTCGGAATCCGATTGGGAATCAGAATCTGTATACCCAACGGGAATTAAATCCCCTCCAGAGTATACAAGCATATAATCTCTAGTTCTTTTAAGATACTTGAAAATATGCTTGACTGCCGTCCAATGATCAGGACCTGGTTTAGATTGAAACCTGCTAACTATGCCAACAACAAAACAAATATCTGGTCTAGTACAGAGCATTGCATACATGAGACTTCCAACTGCCGAGGCATATGGAACTCTGCTCATGAATAGCTCTTCATGCTCATTCTTAGGAACATGTTCCTTAGAAAGTTTGATTCCATGTCTAAAAGGTAACATACCTTTCTTGGAATCTTGTATGGAAAATCTAGACAATATTTTATCAATGTATGAAGCTTGGGATAATGCAATCATTCTATTCTTTCTATCCCTTATTACTTGGATACCAAGAATATAACTTGCTTCTCCTAAGTCCTTCATATCAAATTGTTTTGCTAACCATTCTTTTACTGATGTCAATACACCTACATCGTTTCCAATGAGTAGTATATCATCAACATAAAAAATGAGGAAAACCAACTTGTCGCCTTTAATCCTTTTGTATACATGATATGTCATATTTCATCTGTGTGTGACCCCATATTTTCTCATGTTTTTCGCTTATTTTCAGAGCTTTAACCATATATTTAATTTATTTCTCGTATTTCCCAGGGTGTCTTTAGTTTTGAGCTCCCGGTCAGATTTTGTCCGATTAAGGAACGAAACGGAGCAAAGTTATTATATGTGTTAAGGCTTGATCTTGGACTACCAGAGGAAGAGGCGACATGGGAGGCGACTTGCCTATGTCGCCTACGATGTCGCCTCTCACACTGTCTATTTTTACAGAATTGCTCCAGAAGAAGAGGCTACATGGGAGGCGACTTCCCCATGTCGCCTAGAAGGTCGCCAGATGCACTGTGAGGAAATGGTCAAGGAGAGGTGACATGGGAGGCGACTTCCTCATGTCGCCTAGAAGGTCACCTGTTACACTGGGAAATTGATCCAGAAGAAATGACGACATGGGAGGCGACTTCCCCATATCGCCTATGATGTCGCCAGATACACTGGGAAAACAACCAGAAGAAGAGGTGACATGGGAGGTGACTTCCCCATGTCGCCTATGATGTCGCCAGATGCACTGTGGGCTTGTCCAGGAGAAGTGGCGACATGGGAGGCGACTTGCCCATGTCGCCTCACATGTCGCCTTTTGGCACAGAAACGTTTTTGCACCCTTTTGCCCCTCAATTATTGGTTTTCACCTATATATTTCCCTTTTCTTTGTCTCTTAAATGGATCTTCTCCCCAGCACAAAAACAAGAAACCTTTCCTTTAACATTCCAAGAACCACATTTCATCTTCTATAAACACAAACCACTACATCAAACCTTGAATCCATCATCCAATCCTCATTTCCACCATCAATACCTATTCTTGGAGTATTAAAAGAAAGCATCAAGGGGGAGATCAAAGCAAGCACATCAAGCCATCAAGGAGGAGTTCTTCACATTTGTTTACTCTAAACTTTTACCTCCTTATTTATTGCATTGTATTTGAGATGGCTTGTTTGATTTATATATATTTTGTAGCCATTAATTGTAATATGAACTAACTTCATCTTGGCTAAAGCCTAGATGAAGCCTTATCCATGATTCATCAATGAAAACCATCACATTAATTCCATTGCATTGTGTTATGTATGTGTATTTCTTATGCTTAATGCTTATAGGTGCTTAGCTAACACTTAGATGATGTTTTGGTGGTTGTGTGAAGGACCGAAAGGTGAAGCACACCACGTGCTCGGTGAAATGCCCGATACAAGTCTAGTAAGATAGAAATATACGATGCTAGCTTGTATAATTCTATTGTATGCCAATGCTCTTAATGAATTTGTATGCAGATCGGATAACCATGTAGAAATAGGTTGTTGGTGCATATAAATGTTGTCTTTATTCACTTGACAGAGGTTAGAGACAATTTCCGGGCATACGAATCTATATATACACTTGCATAATTTATCCAAATGATGTGTCTAAGTTGATGAGAATTGGGAAGGTGGATTCGAAGCCTTAGCCTCACTCTCATACGTTTTACAGTCTCGAGTTCAATTGTGTTGCTTGCTTATTTCAGTTTCCATTTATTACTTTGTGATTAGAGTGTAGTTAGGTTTAATTTCGTAATATTGAAATGCCAATGATTCGCTTGTCTGAATAGCGGTTAAATCAGTCAATTGTAATAATCAATTCCTCATTCCCTGTGGGAACGGATTTTATTTACTGTTGTACTACACCACGGCCTCGTATTATTGCGAGCGCGTATTTTGGTGTGGTCAATACACAAGGTTCGTCAAGGTTTTGAATAAATCCAAAACCTTTCACAGCTTAATCGAACCTTATGTTCCAGGATCTGGATGCTTGCTTCAGTCCATATATGGACTTTTGCAATTTGCATACTCTTTCCTCTTGGCCCTTTTCAATGAATCATTCTGGTTGCATCATTTAGATGCTCTCGTCAAGACTTCCATTAAGGAAAACTGTCTTGACGTCCATTTGCCAAATCTCTAGGTCTAGAGATGCTGTAATGAATAAGAGTATCCTAATGGATTTAAGCATGGCCACAGGAGAGAAAGTTTCCTCGTAATCGATACCTTCTTTCTGTGTATAACCTTTAACTACCAGTCTAGCTTTAAAGGTTTTCACCTTACCATCCATACCTCTTTTCCTCTTGTATACCCACTTACACCCAATGGGTTTTATCCCTTTAGGCAAGTCCACAAGGGATCAGACTTTGTTATTGAACATCGATTCAATCTCAGATTGCATTGCCTTTTGCCAATGACGACAATCAACATCCTCCATTGCTTCCTTGTACGTGTAGGGATCATCGTCGTCCGAGAGATTCTCCACAGATTCTCCTAGACCGATGTATCTTTCGGGTTGTGTTATAACCCTCCCACTACGACGAGGAATAGTAGGTTGTTGATTTTGTGTTGGACTGGAACTTACAATTGGGCTAGGTTGTGAAACCTCTTGTGGAATTGTATCTTCTGACATTTCATTCAGGACAATTCTACTTTTGGGCACAAAATTATTCATATAGTCCTTTTCTAGAAATGATGCATTTGTTGAAATAAATACTTTTAGATCATTAGGACTATAGAAATAATATCCTTTAGTTCCTTTTGTATACTCCACAAATATACATGTTTCTGAACGGGACTCCATCTTTTCTGTTTTTCCTTTCAACATATGTGCAGGACAACCAAATATCCTCATGTGTTGTAAACTAGGTTTTCGCCCAGTCCACAATTCATGTGGAGTTTTAGGGACAAATTTAGATGGTACATCGTTTAGAATGTATATTGCTGTTTGTAGAGCATATCCCCAAAAAGAAATAGGAAGTGTTGAATAACTCAACATTGACCTAACCATCTCTAAAAGAGTTCTATTTCTCCTTTCTGCTACCCCATTTTGTTGAGGTGTATCTGGTGCAGAAAACTGAGAAACTATCCCATTATCAATAAGATATTGCTGAAACTCTCCAGATAAATATTCTCCACCACGATCAGATCTCAAGATTTATATATATAATGTCAGAGTTTGAATCTCGGTGGTGGAGCTTAATGGAGTTTCGCATCAAATATAATTAAATAAAAACATATATAAGAAGTAAAAATGTTTAATACCCAGATTACAGCTTTGATATTGTTGGTAGTTAAGTGAAATTCAGAATCTTCAAGCTCTTGAACTTTGAGAAGAACATCAACAAGATCTTCATTACTCTTTTCATGCTTATTGTCGAGATCTAATGTTGACCTGACCTTCTTGTGTTCACTGATGATGTTTTCAAGTATTATATCAGATTCTTGATGCATCTTCTCTAGTTGTGGCCAGATTCCACTTATCCATTGAAGCGGTCCTTCAATGGAAGGAAACAGATCCGCTACACTGAATCCTGATGCCAATTTCGTAGTCTCGATGACGATCGATACAAATGATTTTTATTCTTTGTATCTCTTCCCAAAGGCAGCTCGTGACGTGACACCATATGTTAACGAGTGAAGTCTATCAGTAAGGTGAATTGGTGATCCTACTTTCGAAGAAATCCAATCGATTAGATTAGATACCTCTTCTTCTCTTATCTATTGGAAAGATTGGACCCGTTTCGTGCTTAAAAGCTCGAGCGAGCAAATCTTCCGTAGTTTTCTCCAATAATCACCGTAAGGTGAAAAGACTATATCGGTAGAACCATAAAACAAGACTTTTGATACAAGAAACTCAGGCCTTGAAGCAAAGATAACATCATGTGTTTTCATCACTTCTTTCTCGAGTTCCGGAGAAGAAACAACAACAGTAGAGATTTCTCCAAGTTGTAAGTGCATCAAGGGTCCATACTTCGTGGCCAAGTCTCTTAGCCGTTGATGGGGTAGAGAGCCAATAACCTGGTGTAGGTTTCCAATAATCGGTAATTTCCATGGCCCTGGTGGTAGATTTAAAGTTTTTGCGGTGGCTTTAGATTTCCGTACTATTTTTTTTTTTTTGAAACTGCCAATTTTATAAAAGGCCAAGGGCCAAAGGACAACAAGCAAGCAGACCAGAACGTCTGCAAAAAAAGAAAAGGAAGAATAAAACAACACCCACAAAACAGAGCACCCCAAGCCAAGAGAACCCGACCAACGAGAACGGCCACCAACACAGAGAAGACCACCTAAACCAAGCAAGACAGCAACATCCAAAAACACTAGGCTAACCGCACAAGACTAAACAAGGGGCAAGAAAAACAAGACCTCACCAAATAAACCAAGAACATACCAAAGCAGAGCCTAACAAAAACATAGCTGAGAACAACACCACAGCAAAATCACACATCGCCTCATTCCACCAAATCTCCCATCATGCTTGGCCCCATCTTTGCCAAGCTGTCAGCAAAGGAATTATAGATTCTAGAAGCAAAGACAACCTGTAAGTCCCCCGCATTCAACAACATACCTCGAATGTCATAGATGGTCTTCAGCTGACTCACATTCCCAAACTCACCATTGTTCACCCAAGCAACTGCCACTTTAGAGTCACTTACCACTGAGATAACGCGGCCTCTAAGCATAGGCTTGGAGATGCATAGCTCGACTGCCTTTTTAATAGCCCACAGCTCCGCAACATTCGAATCTAAAATCCCAGTATAAGCTAAGAAAAGACACAACACTTTTCCATTCGAATCCCTCAACACTCCTCCAATTCCTGACTGCCCTGGCTTTCCTTTCGAAGAGCCATCAACATTAAATTTGAGATTATGCATGGAAGGGGGAATCCAGTCCATGAGATTCGACCTCTTCACCTTCTTGGTGTCCACGCACAAGTCCTGAATATTTCGTAATAAGGCGTCCACAGGTTCCTTCGACCCTTTTCCAAGATTTTTAAACCACCAGACCATCCTGTACTTCACCATTCCAGCAGCCTGAGACAAATTCTGCTCCACCCCTTCAAACACCAACTTATTTCTCGCTTCCCAAATGGTCCAAACAATAGCAAAGAACATAGAACACCACACTCTCTCATTTTTGAAAGCTGGACAGATTCCACTCCAACCTTCCAACCAATCCCTCACATTAAGGTTCATACAATAGCTAACCTCCCACCAGGACATACAAACATCCCAAAGCGACTTTGACCACGCACACTTCAGAAAAAGGTGATCACTTGTCTCCTTGTCCAGACCGCAAAAAGAGCACTCCAAATTTGTGAGCTGGACCATACCACTTCTGACCAAGACATCCTTAACTAACACTTTTCCTTTCCACAATTTCCACACAAAAATCTAAATTTTAGGAGGACAGCTTCCTGTCCAGATGAAATTAGGAGCATTAACCGAAGAGTTTGAAGTTTCTTCCAGTTGTCTTCTAAAAGAACCCACAGAAAAAATCCCATTCAAATTCGAGGACCAAAGAAAAACATCTGGAAAGTTTTTGCGTATGGAAATACACTCCAGAGCAGCCAAAAAACATCTCCACTGGTCTTGTTCCCAGTCAAATAACGGTCTTCTAGTATTAATTTTCCACTCCCATCTCGCTTCAACCCACTGACCAAAATCCTGCACCACACCCGTTTTCTTTACCGCAAGAGCGAAACACCTTGGGAAGGACTCTTTCAAAGGTCTACTGTCAATGGAAATGTCTGTCCAAAAATCTGCCCTATTATTAGATTATTTAATCGATTTTATTATTATTTCAAAATTTATTATTATCTTTAATTCTATCATTATTCTTTCTCTACCTCACCTTTTCTCTTCTATGTTTTCATTCCACAAAATCATACTCTAATTTTTTTCTCTCATCATGTCAAACAGCTCTTTCTGGTTCTTATTGATTGTTTTCTGTCCAAAAAATCACTACGATTTTAGGTTTTAATGTTGGAGATCCATTTACGATTTTAGGTTTTAATGTTAGAGATCCATTTTCTGTTTGTGAAAGTGGTAGGGATGCAAGGTTTGTGTCATGTCTCAATTGATTTGCAAGTATAAAAGTTTTTGATGAAATTGAAGAACAAATGATTTTGATTCATTCTCCATACTTAACAATCAATTTGTATTTCCTTAAAAGAATTTGAAAATATATTTGAAATTAATATTTAAAAAGAATCTAGGGCTTAGGGAAATGGAAAGAGTTTTTAATTATATATATTAATATTCAATAATTAGTATGAAACTTTTTTTTCATAAAAAATTAAAATACGAAACTAATTAATAATTATTAGTGGGTGTATTTACAAACTCTAAATATTCTTGGTAATTTTAGTCAAGGGTATTATTAGATTTTCAAAAACATATTAATTTGGATGTACATATAGTTTTTTAATGGTATAAATATGTCTTTATACCATTTAAAGTCATTTAATTTTTTACATTTTAAATTTTGTAATTTGGAAAATTCTTTGCCCTGAAAGCGATTAGGATTGCCGACAAAATGCATTAATATGGTATAACACAAAACATCAATTCCATCTGGTTGATTTGTAGTGGTGGTTGTTGCGGGTGATAAGGATGAAGAAGGGTTGGTAGTAATGATTTCTTTGGTGTGGTTGATAATGGTTTCACGAGCTGTTGGATTCATAGTATGAGTCCACCAACCAAATAGATGTCCTTCAAAGCCAGTAGCTAATGAAGTAACGGCATCAGCATGTGACATGTTTTGTTTCTTAATATAGATGTATCATATGGTATGCATTTGTCTAAGGACAGTCATGGTCTGATATTCTGATAGGCCATCAATGTTAAATTGATAGCAAGCATTACCAGTATATGCTCGATATGGGACAGTTTCTTCGTATTGAAGATCAGGAGGAGTAGGTCTTGGGTAATAGGGTTTGGTGTTGCGATAATATCGGTCATGATTATAACTATCCACTTTGTCTGTGGTGGTAATTCTGTTAATCATTTGTTCTATTTCATCAACATCAGAAGGAGATATATTTTCATCCATAGTATGAATTTCGGGTTTAGGAAGATTCTTTAGTCGTTCTTCAAGTGATTTTAAAAGCTCTTCTTCATTTAAGAAATGATCAAAACATTTTTCAATCCCGGTAGGATCGAGGAATAGTAAAACATTAGAAGTAGATTGGTCAATTTTTTGTGTTGTCTGGGGAATAGGTTTAGGAGGAGATTCAGGAACAAAAACTTGAGGATTAATAGATCTGGAAGATTTTTGTATAGGAGAAGAAGTTGCCATATTGAGTTCAATTTTGTCAAGCTGTTCACTTATAGTGTTTAAAAAGATATTAGTATAATTATTTTGTCTCATGATAACTCCTGCTTGCGCAGAAGAGGAGTTGACATCATTAGACAATTCACCGTCGAAGATACAGAAAGGAGAACAACTTGTGGTAGTAGATACCGCAGGTTCAGTATCTTCATTATGAATGTCAATATCAAAGCTTCGAAGGGGAGGATGAAATTGAACTTTGTCTCCTTGTTTAGTTCGATAAATACGATCCTGTTTTTGATTTAAAACAAGACATTGTTCTTCAAGGTTTTTTCGATTTGTATACCATTCAAAGAAAGATATATCTTCCATAAGTTTTTCAATAGTAGATATCCACCTTTCATGAAATTGTTTTCGTTTTTTAGCAGAATAATTTTTCTCGTATCTTTGTCTTAAATTATCATTATGAGGAGCAAGGTAGTCAGCCAAAAGATGACTATGGATTTCAGAGTCGATAACGTCAATAGTCCTGATAGTAGGACCATGAGGAACGCTGTCAGTTAATGCTTGGGAAGGTGTTGGTGATGTGGGTTCGTCGTCATCATATTTGTGTAAAGGATGGGCCGTTTGGTCAGGTGTTTTGAGGATATTGGTGACATGTGTAGGCATGTCTATAGAGGGTTTTCTGTTTCTTCTAGGACGAAGGTTAACATGTTCTTGTCCATCAATTTCACTGGATCCAGGCTTATAGTGGTATTGATCAGATGGAGTGGAGACAGGGATATAAGGGGTTTTTCCTTTGTCTTTCAGGATTAGGCTAGGAATCTGGCTAGCTATGTGTTCTCTGGACTGGCTAGATAGTGAATGTCTGGCGGTTTGGAAACTGTTGTTACTGGGTGGATTAGAAATACTATGAAGTCTGAGAGAGTTTCCCCGTCGAAAAGATATTTTTAAAGTTCCATCATCATCTGTTATGCAATCATGTAAGTTACGGGATGGAGGTTGATAAAAAGGTTGGTCAACTTTTTCTTTAATCCATTCATCTGGGAAAACAATGTTTTCCCATTTGACTGGAGCGGGAACCATAACGTTAACAGAAGGGGAAGCACTGAAACATATGGTCTGTCCTGCTGGAATAGTTGGAGGAATAAAGCTGGGTATTAAACCAGATGTAAGGACATGATAATGAACACGGTAGACAAGTTTATAGGGACTTGATCGTTCGATGAATTTATAGTTATGAGTTTGTATATCAATAACAAGACATTTTTCTTTATGTTCGTCAGTATTTAGGGCAATAGTGAAATTAGGATAGCACTGGAAATATATTGGTCCATAGGTTAAAGATGTTTCAGCCATTCCAAGAATGGATTCTTTATAGTCAGTTATGCGTTTGTCACGAAGGACAATAAGAAGAGAATTGTTTAGGCCAATTTTTGATAAGGGTTTTATCCCGATTTGGACACTACCAATATGAAGGTCATTATAACCAATTTTACAATAGTGATTGAGACTGTTCTTGTTTAATAGATTTGCAGAAAAAGTATTATGTTGAAATTTGACATTTATTTCTTTAGTCTTTTGTCCTAATAAAGTTCTGAAGTCTAAAATGTTTTTCTTTTTATAAATACTGGATTTCTGAATGTCAGGTAATTGCCAATTATTTAAATCACTGTCATTCCAATTAGTCTCGTAATTTGCTACAGACTGTCCTGTGGTACTATTATCGTCGTCAGGTTCTATCCCGGGACGAGAGCTAGAAGACATGGTAAAGAGGAAGATAAACAGTAAAATTAAAGTTTTAACTCACAGCCTGTCTATGTGGGTAAACAGCTTAACGTCCCCAAGACTAACGGCAAACAACCCTGTAAGACTACTGACTCTTGCACTTTAATAATACTATCAATAAGTGGTAGGGATGCAAGGTTTGTGTCATGTCTCAATTGATTTGCAAGTATAAAAGTTTTTGATGAAATTGAAGAGCAAATGATTTTGATTCATTCTCCATACTTAACAATCAATTTGTATTTCCTTGAAAGAATTTGAAAATATATTTGAAATTAATTTTTAAAAAGAATCTAGGGCTTAGGGAAATGGAAAGAGTTTTTAATTTTATATAAATTAATATTCAATAATTAGTATGAAACTTTTTTTTCATAAAAAAATAAAATAGGAAACTAATTAATAATTATTAGTGGGTGTATTTACAAACTCTAAATATTCTTGGTAATTTTAGTCAAGGGTATTATTAGATTTTCAAAAACATATTAATTTGGATATACAAATAGTTTTTTAGGGATATAAATATGGCCACTCATAAAATAAAATTTGATTTTCTCCGGATTAAACCCAACCGGATCAACACCAATAAATCCAGCCCGAGCAAAATTGGGTTGGGTTGTAATTTCTATTGAGTTAGAAATTTTTATAACAATCCAACCCAATCTAAAATGCCTACAATATTACAAATAGATTTCAGACTATATATTCAATGTTTGATATTGACAAATCCCAATATGTTCCTAATATGTTTGGTCAGAGAGAAGGAAAAATAACTTTTCTTTTTGAAATGGGAAAAATAACATTGTTTAATCCATAAATATTATATTGTTGATGAAGTGGATGGTCACATTATTGGATATCGCAGCCCTTATTGACTTCTATGGATAAACAACTCAGCCAGATACATGCATGCAAGGATGCTAGTTAATGCAATTGAGACTACGTGTAGTGTATGAGTGTATCTAGCTTCCATAATTCTTCTTTGTCAAAATACTCATTTTTTAAGGAAAGCTGAATTGATAGCTGATTGAAAACTTGTCTGACTTGGAATCCATCTTCACGGCATTCAGATTCAATAATGCAAAAGTGTGAGAGAGCCCATTCTTGAATTACTCATAAGTTACAAACAGAAAATACTGTTATGCATTGTATGTGTAAGAATAATTACCGGTTGTACATTTTATACCAGGATAAATGAATATGTTTAAAACACAGCGTGATACGATAAGAATAAATCATTTATTAATTTTTTTTTTAAATAGCCAGAATTTATTCATCTCGCCGAAAGGCCGGAAAGAAGCAAGAACAAAGAAACAACACCCAAAAAAGGATCAGAACTGATGCAACACCAACAAGCTACACGACTGTTGAAAAGAAAGCAAAACAGAGTGGGAAAAAAGAACTCCACCAGGAAGAAAGCACACAAACCAGACCAAAACCTGAAAACAAGGCAGATTCCACACCTACTTTTTTGAACAACGAAAAATAAAGAAGAGCCGAGAAGGCAAAAACAGCCAACAAAACAAGAACAGCACAGCAAAGCAAAAAAAACGCAATCAAAGGCACAGCAGAAGCCTGACAACAGCCCAAAAAACGCAACCAGCAGGAACGTAGACACAAAAGCAAAGCAGAGCAAACAGAACAATCCAACCAGCAACGAGAAACCCAACACCACAGAAAGCAGCCAACAGGACAAGCATAGAATCAACTATCTTCCCGTTGGATGAAGTCCCCTAGACATACTAGAGCTTAGCTTGGCCAAATTGTTCGTGAAGGAGTTCGAAGCTCTCGGAACGAAAAGTTGCCAAGTAACTGCGAACATCATACACCATATCCATGGCTGAGATTTCCAAAGCCAGCGTCGTTGATCCAAGAGACAGCGAAAATCACTTACCAATTTGCCGTAACTATAACCTGCATGTGTCAGATCATTTTTTTTTCGCTCATAGCACTTTTGCAACATGTAAATTTCTCTCTACACAGCTTCATGAAAATTTCTCAAGATATACCCATCATGTAAAATTGCCAACCACCTAAATTAAGTTGCTTTAATATTAATTGATACAATTCAACACAAATAAATTTTAACTGATCTATACATAATTCACCAGACACGAAACACCATCAAACAATATAGACTATTGTACAGCAGGTGAAGGATGATAAGAAATAGGGATCACACAAAGATCATCTTTTCTTCTTACAGACAAACCGAATGCCTCGGTCATGTCCAGATCCTCATGCTTCATTCCATCAGGAAGTAACCATTCAAAGTGGTACAACATTTTTGCAAGTGGAAGCTCAACATTTGCTAAACCAAATGACATTCCAGGGCAGATCCTCCTACCGGCACCGAATGGGATGTATTCAAAATTATTCCCTTTATAGTCGATAGGAGAATCGAGGAACCTCTCTGGAATGAAGCTCTCTGGTTCACTCCAATATTTTGGATCTCTTCCGATAGCCCACGCGTTTACAAGAACTTTGGTTTTTGCTGGTATTTCGAATCCATTAATCTCACATCTTTCTCTGCATTCTCTTGGAAGTAACAAAGGGAGAGGAGGATGTAATCTCATCGTCTCTTTAATAACTAGCTTCAAGAATTTCATTTCATTAAGGCCGGTTTCATCAGTCTTCCCAATTCTATTGAAGACATCCCTCACCTCAGCTTGTGCCTTTTTCATGACTCTTGGATTTTTCATCAATTCAGACATTGCCCAATCAATTGTTGTTGAGGATGTCTCACTCCCAGCAGTAAAAACATCCTGGAAAAAAAAATATATGGTAAAATTAAAAATTTTAAAAATACGTCTCTCTTATAATTGTCCCTGTAAGTATATTTGAAGATAATGCACAGCAGCTAAATAAAAAAACAAAACAAAAAAAAACAAGGAAACATATACCAGGAGTAAAAATACTAATTACCCAGATTACAGCTTTCATGTTGTCGGTAGTCAAGCGAAATTCGCCATCACCATCCTCTTGAACTTTCAAAAGAACATCAACCAGATCTTCATGATTCTTTTCATTCTTGCCAAGCTCTGATGTCGTAGTCTTACCCATCTTATGATCTTTGATGATGTTTTCAACTATTTGATCAGCTTCTTGGTGCATTTTCTCTAGTTGAGACTTGATTCCACCGAACCAATGAAGCAATCCTTCAATGGAAGGAAACACATCTGCAATGCTAAATCCTCCTGCTAATTTTGAACTCCCTTCAAGAATTGACAGAAATAATTCCTGGTCTTTGCATTCCTTTCCAAAAGCTGTTCTTGAAACGACAATATATGATAATGAGTAGATTTTACGAGTAAGGTTAATAGACGATCCTGCTCTCGAAGCAATCCAGTTAATGAGATTAGACCCCTCTTCTTCTCTTATTGATCGGAATGATTGGACTCGTTTCATGCTTAAAAGCTCCAACACGCAAATCTTCCGCAGTTGTCTCCAATACTCACCGTACGGCGAAAATGCTATATCGGTAAAATTATAGGTCATGATATCTATTGCTAGATTATATGGCCTTGATGCAAATATAAGATCACGAGTTTTCATCACTTCATTGGCAAATTCTGCTGAAGATACAACAACAGTAGAAAGTTCGCCAAGTTGGAGGTGCATCAACGGGCCATATTTTCGTGCCAATCGTCTTAATTGACGATGAGGAAGATCAGAGCTTGTAGCGAGATTGTGCAAATTTCCAATGATGGGTAATTTCCACGGTCCCGGGGGTAGATGTGTAGGTTTGTCATTGTTTTTGGATCTCTTATTTATTATGTTTAGCACCAAGAAGAGAAAAAGAAGAGAGCTTAGAAGGATTGAACATGAGGAGAATTCAAGCTCCATGAGAAAAAGAGAGCATAAACTACTGAGGAAAACTCGATTAATATTGTTGGCATGTTACTTGCTAGTATTTATATTGTTTTCCTTCATGTTGATCACTTTCTTGTGTCTACTTGCAGTGCTTCTTGGAGCTGTCAAATGAACAGATCCATGGTCATGCTCGATTATTTGAACTGGAAGCATAACGTACATTGAATATTTCATATAGATAATATTTACATGTTACATGCCGACACCTAGTTAGAGAAGTAAATATTTGGTTCGATCTTGGAAGGTCCTAACCAATAACACATTGACAAATGGCAAAATAATTATAACAAAGGTTTTACTTTTCTTCTCTCCCCCTTTATAGTGTCAGATTCGATTCCCAATTTATTCCTCTTATTTTCCTTTTTTTAGACCACTTGTCTTCCTCAAAGTACCATTTTTTCCTTTTTATTTTTCCAGACAGTTCCTCTTCCTCAAATTCTATTAAGTGCTCGTTTTGGTGAGCTTTCTACTGTCACAAAAGAGATATTTTTAGCCTAATAGAGATATCTTTGATGCAGAAATGCTTTCGTAGATATATTGTTTTACTCCACTAAAGTTTTTCCACATTAATTACTACCATCATCACATAAATTTAATCACACCCATGTGGGAATGGTTAGTTTTTATATTTATAGAAAATATTCATTAGTCCCTCTGTTTTCATTATAACAAACTGATATCCATTTGCTTCAGGGAATTCTGATAGATTATCTTTGTTTTTTGGTCTTCTGCTAGCCATACGTTGTACGTTTGCTTCGGTGTCGAATAGCCAGGTAAGATTTATGTATGTTGAGAGACTTGACTCTATCATGAATACGGCGTAACATTAACTAGTTTTGACAATATAGAATTACTGTCACAAAATGTTACTAGTTTCAACAGTAAAGAATTATCGTCACAAGAGTACTTAACTGTGAATAGATGATAAATGAAGAGTCTTGTAGAGTTGCAATCACAGCAGTAGTAATCCATCAATAAGACTTTTCTATACGTTCCAGATACTACAATTGACAATACTACACCAGTGGGGATGATTGATTCAATCTCATCATTTTAGTTTTTTTTTTTGATAGTTACGTCGAATTGTCACAAGACTTTTCCACAAAAGATGATAAACTGCAATTAGTTGTGAGAAACTGAAAAGAACTGCATCAAATGTGGCAGAGGTTGAAGATGTCCTTGAAGCAAGTTGTAACGAATGTCAAGATATTGCAGATGCTTCCATCAATAATTTGTTGATTTTCATCCAAGACTTTTCTACAGATTAGAATTCCTTGAGATTCTCCACACAGCTGGGGCAGATGGAGATGTCTTCATTTTTCTCACAAATTTTCTTGCTGGTCCAAGACGTTCTCTGTGGAATTTCCCAAGTGGTGCCAAAGCAATTAGAATTTAGAAGGAGTCATGCATGCAGCTCCTACAAGTCAATAAGATTGAAATGTATTTACCTTGATAATGTTTCCTAGAAGTATCTTTGCTAGTCCAGTGCTTGACTTGTCCTGTTTTGCAGAAATTAAAATAGATTATATTCTCTTGTTTTGCAGAGTTTTGTTTCTCTATCTTCTCCATATTGCTAGTTCTACGGTCTTGATCTTCTTCGCAAGTGACTAAAGTAATGTTTACATGATTTATATCAATGGAAACATCATATTTCCATGGAAATTAATGCGACATCCAATTTATTAGTATATAAGATTGATATGCAGAGACCGTAGAGCATTAAATGGAAATAAGATTAAATTGGCCTGGGTTGATGTATTACTCTAAAGACAGAGTAATATACTTCCGGCGGGTTTGTCACTTTCCAACCAAATTATCTTTTCATATTGGAGATGGGTTTGTCACACTGATGAGACAAGAAACAATGTCAAACGTAGCCAACGTAAGTGACTGCTTCATTCGACCTCTCTTAATATGGTGATCGTTTCATGTACCTCACTGATATTAGAAGAACATTTGTTATCCATGACTTTCAAAGCCTTTTTGTACAAGATGAAATTTTAAATAATCTAAGCAAACTTTATAATAATTGAGGAGTAAAAAAAAATGGTTTTACTCCGGTGTAAGGTTTTAAGCAAATTGTTACATATCTCTATTTGAAAATTCTTTATTCCGAAAATGTAATGCATAAACCAACTTTTACATTGTACGGCTATAATGATGAAAATCTTGCTATTACCATTTTTAAACAAGAAATGTTGGTTAGAATCTTCCAAGCACCTTGATGCAACCGGCCAAATATGCAAACAGCTCTGTCAAATCTGTAAAGAAAAAAAAGGAAAATCGATTTTTAATTAAATAAAGAAAAATAAACAAGAAAATAACCGGATCTGTCATAAATTGAACCTACTTTTAGAAGATAAATATCCAATGCTCACAAGCAAAAACATCCAGCAGTCATGTTCTTTATATATAACACTTAAACACTAAACACAAATAAACAAGAAAAATGCAAAGTATAGTATCATTTAGATGTTAAATACACACGTAGAAGTTAAGTATTATAATATTTCAAAATATATATATATATATATATATAACAATTTAGAAAAAGATTATAGTTGTTAAAAAAATGATTATAGTTAGTAAAAGTTAATCAGCTGTTTAATTAACAAGAGAGTAATTTTGTAAAAGATAATACCCAAAATACTGACCCAGTGATATGGTCCAATTGAATTGTAACACATGTATTATTTTTCTTTTACTCTTTCCAAACAATTAAACCCCTCATCTTCACCCTTTCAAACACACTAGCTGAACAGTTAAACAAGTATTCAAACTCAGGTACATGTATTACAATTCTATCGAGAATCTGTCGATTTTTAACAAAAGCCATCTGCGTTTCACCCACCACCGAACTGATTACCTTCCTCATGCGATTTGCCAAAACCTTGGCCACTATCTTGTACAAAGAACCTACTAAGCTTATTGGCCTATAGTCTGACATAGTTTTAGGTTTGACACATTTAGGAATGAGTGCAATAAAAGTCTTTTTCAGCTCTCTTACTATGGACCCATTCCGATAGAATTCATCCATAAATCCCATGAACTCCACCTTGATAACCTCCCAGTTTTCCTTTAAGAAATTAAGATTAAAACCATCTGGCCCCGGCGCTTTATTACCATCGCAACTCATCAGTGCCTTCCACACCTCATCCAAGCTGAATTTCCCCTCCATCGACTCTTTTTCCATGCTTGAAAGTTTCTTTAGGGAAAGTCCATTTATATTAGGGCGGTTCCAAGTCACGTTCCTGCAATGCTTTTCAAAAAAATCAGCCACACCTTTACTAACCTCCTCCGGCTTAGTTTTTGTTACCCCATTAAAGGAAATGCTCTGAATGAAATTATTCCTCCTTCGCCCGATAGCTACACAATCGAAAAACCTTGTATTCCTAAATTAAGTTGCTTTAATATTAATTGATACACTTCAACACAAATAAATTTTAACTGATCTATACATAATTCACCAGACACGAAACACCATCAAACAATATAGACTATTGTACAGCAGGTGAAGGATGATAAGAAATAGGGATCACACAAAGATCATCTTTTCTTCTTACAGACAAACCGAATGCCTCGGTCATGTCCAGATCCTCATGCTTCATTCCATCAGGAAGTAACCATTCAAAGTGGTACAACATTTTTGCAAGTGGAAGCTCAACATTTGCTAAACCAAATGACATTCCAGGGCAGATCCTCCTACCGGCACCGAATGGGATGTATTCAAAATTATTCCCTTTATAGTCGATAGGAGAATCGAGGAACCTCTCTGGAATGAAGCTCTCTGGTTCACTCCAATATTTTGGATCTCTTCCGATAGCCCACGCGTTTACAAGAACTTTGGTTTTTGCTGGTATTTCGAATCCATTAATCTCACATCTTTCTCTGCATTCTCTTGGAAGTAACAAAGGGAGAGGAGGATGTAATCTCATCGTCTCTTTAACAACTAGCTTCAAGAATTTCATTTCATTAAGGCCGGTTTCATCAGTCTTCCCAATTCTATTGAAGACATCCCTCACCTCAGCTTGTGCCTTTTTCATGACTCTTGGATTTTTCATCAATTCAGACATTGCCCAATCAATAGTTGTTGAGGATGTCTCACTCCCAGCAGTAAAAACATCCTGGAAAAAAATATATGGTAAAATTAAAAATTTAAAAAATACGTCTCTCTCATAATTGTCCCTGTAAGTATATTTGAAGATAATGTACAGCAGTTAAATAATAAAAAAAAGGAAACATATACCAGGAGTAAAAATACTAATTACCCAGATTACAGCTTTCATGTTGTCGGTAGTCAAGCGAAATTCGCCATCACCATCCTCTTGAACTTTCAAAAGAACATCAACCAGATCTTCATGATTCTTTTCATTCTTGCCAAGCTCTGATGTCGTAGTCTTACCCATCTTATGATCTTTGATGATGTTTTCAACTATTTGATCAGCTTCTTGGTGCATTTTCTCTAGTTGAGACTTCATTCCACCGAACCAATGAAGCAATCCTTCAATGGAAGGAAACACATCTGCAATGCTAAATCCTCCTGCTAATTTTGAACTCCCTTCAAGAATTGACAGAAATAATTCCTGGTCTTTGCATTCCTTTCCAAAAGCTGTTCTTGAAACGACAATATATGATAATGAGTAGATTTTACGAGTAAGGTTAATAGACGATCCTGCTCTCGAAGCAATCCAGTTAATGAGATTAGACCCCTCTTCTTCTCTTATTGATCGGAATGATTGGACTCGTTTCATGCTTAAAAGCTCCAACACGCAAATCTTCCGCAGTTGTCTCCAATACTCACCGTACGGCGAAAATACTATATCGGTAAAATTATAGGTCATGATATCTATTGCTAGATTATAAGGCCTTGATGCAAATATAAGATCATGAGTTTTCATCACTTCTTTGGCAAATTCTGCTGAAGACACAACAACAGTAGAAAGTTCGCCTATTTGGAGGTGCATCAACGGGCCATATTTTCCCGCTAAGCGTCTTAATTGACGATGAGGAAGATCAGAGCTTGTAGCGAGATTGTGCAAATTTCCAATGATGGGTAATTTCCACGGTCCCGGGGGTAGATGTGTAGGTTTGCCATTGTTTTTGGATCTCTTATTTATTATGTTTAGCACCAAGAAGAGAAAAAGAAGAGTGCTGAGAAGGATTGAACATGACGAGAATTCAAGCTCCATGAGAAAAAGAGAGCATAAACTACTGAGGAAAACTAGGTTAATATTGTTGGCATGTTACTAGCTTGTATTTATAGGCCATGTTTGACATGCCGTGCAGTACTGGACTGAACTGAATTGTACATGACTGAAGTGGATTGTACTTGAGTGGATTGGATTATGTTTAGTAAAGTTATATGTTTGATGCTATGTTGCACGGATACTCCATATTGGGGAGGGAACTCGTATCGAACTAGTATCCTGTCCGGATACACCCTCGATACACCAGGATACGTATCTGATACATCATTTGACGTATCAGTTGACTTTATCTTAAGTTTGACTGTGGGATATGGCGGGGATACGTGGGGATATGGCAAGACACGACGAGGATACGTTTAGGATAAAAATTTAATTATTTTAGTTTAAAACGGGGGTCAAATTAAGATTTTACAAAGTTAAATGGTCAAATTAAGATTTGGGTTTTGTAATATGTTAGGACTTATATATGTAGGATTATGCTTTCATTTTAAATGGATTATTGGATTATGTTTTTATTTTGAAAGGATTATTGGATTATGTTTTTTGAGAATATGTTTTAAACGAATTATTGGATTATGTTTCCATTTTGAAAGGATTATTGGATTATGTTTTTTATTTTAAAATTTGAATGAAATGGATTATTGGATTATGTTTATATAGAATATGTTTTGAATGAATTATTGGATTATATTTTTTTAAATATAAAATATAAAATATATTATTTTAATTGACGTATCCTGCCGTATCCGTATCCTAGTTTTTAGAGATTTATCATATCTACGTATCGTGCTGTATCCTGTATCTGTATTCGTATCCGTGCAACCTAGGTTTGATGTTTCACTGGATTGTATTATCACTATGTTTATCTATCAAAATTTTATTTTAATTTTTTTTTATTTTAGATATTCCTTTATCTTTTTTTAGATGCTTATTTTATTTTTATCCTATAAAATTGAAATTGAAAAAATAATGTGAATCAATTTTTGTTAAAGAATATTTTAAATTTTAATAATATATTTATTATGATATTTCCATACATAATAAAGTGTTATAATAAGTCTTTCAATTAGGTTTTCTTTTTTGAAATATTACAATAGTCGGAGATTTGAAGCAGAGGAAAAACTCGAACCCACGACCTCTAGACGCATGTGTGATGGCTTATTTTACACCTCATTTATTATATCTTATCTTTAAAATATTACTTTTATTTTTGTATTTTTTATATTTAAAAAAAATAAAAATTTTCAAACAAAATCAAAAATACATGTGTAGAGTCAAACTCATACAAAGTCAAATCCAATACAGAGTCAAATCAAATATTTGCAGTTCCAAAAGTGGAAAAAAAAATGAGAAGACTTTTGATTACCCCTATGATAGGGGGTGAGCATTACCCCCTCCTCAATAAATGATATGTGTCTAAAGAGAGGTATTTTTGTTTAAAAACTCTTATGTGTTTAGATAAAATTATCATCTGCCCTAACACGTATCATGCATTGGTGATGGGGGTAATGCTCACCCCCATTCATGGGGGGTGAGCAAAAATGGACTAAAAAAAATGGCTTGAGATATAATGAGTTTGGAAGTCCGGCCCTGTAACGCCATGTTGCACGAGACTAAATCGTTAATCAGGTATGGGCCGGATTAAGTATATCCATCTGATTAAGTAATCCAATTAGAAAGTAAGTGACGATATTTGCAATCCTTAGAAACCGTATGTTCACTCCAAAATAATATATTTTTAAAAATCCAATAATACCATTGAGTTAAATTACTAAGAAGATTAATTGTTTGTTAGTACACCCACCAATAATTTTTAATTAGTTTCCTACTTTAATCTTTTGTATTGTTTTTCCTATTAATGGTTTAATATTAACATATATCATAAAAACTCTTTCTATTTTAATAAACCCTAGATTCTCTTTTAAATATATTTTCAATCTCTTTTAAAGAAATACAAATTGATTGCTACATATATGTGGAAAATGAATCAAAATTATGAGACAAATTTGATTGGGAAAAAGTAAAGTTTTAAATTAATTTTTATTAGAAGAACAAAATCCTTATATATATAAACATACTTTTAAATTAACTATATTATCTATATTTTTTTTATTTCTTTCAAACACACTTTAGATTTTTATTTATTTATTAATATTATATGTTCTTCAATTTCATCCAACATCTATCATTTTTTTTTTTTAAATATCATTTAACACATATCTACTTCCACATCAATTGGAACAAGACACAAATCTTCCATCCATACAACTCTCTTAAATAGAAAGTGGTTCTCCAATAAATAAATAAAAACCTTAAAATGGATTTTTAACAAAAAATGAGATTTGATTTTGAAAAAACCAAGAAGAGAAAAAGAAATTGGTAAGAGAAAGAATAGTAAGAAACTTAAAGGTAACAACAAAATTTGAAATAATAATTAATGTAATTAAATAACATAATAATAGTTGTAGGTGGTTTGTATTTATAAAAATATAATACACATAATTTTAAAAAAGGATATTTTTGATATTAAATGAAGTTTGTTTATAAATTAGAGATTTTTTAAAGATTTTAATGGATGTGATTATAAAAAGAGTATAGATACAGTTTTTGAGAAATGTCATTACTAATTAATCCGATCCGGTGTAAAGCACAAGCCCATATTGTTTTCCTTCATGTTTATCAGTTTCTTGTGTCAACTTGCAGTGCTTCTTGGAGCCGTCAAATGAATAGATCCATGGTCATACTCGATTATTTGAACTGGAAGCATAACATTATTACATTTTACATGCCCACACCTAGTCGTAGAAGTAAATATTTGGTTCAATCTTGGACGGTCCTAACAAGTTTTTGGAGAAAATTTTGGGGGGCACCGACCACTAAAGATTTAACATCTATCAAATTTTATTAAAAATATTATTTTCTTTTCTTTTTTTATCACTGACAATTTTTTAATATTTTTTTAATAAAAATAGACACTTGTTAAATTATGAACGGTATCAATCAGCAATGATTGGTGCACCCAGTGCACTGAAATTTTTTTCCGGATTCTTGACATCATCGTTTGGTCAGAGAGGAAAAAAAACATTTTAATAATCCATAAAAATACGTTGAAATGACCAAGTGGGCTGTCAAATTGGATATATGTAGCAGCCAGTATTGACTGTAAATGTTGAAAGACATGTCATATCAATAGAGATTTAGAACAGGTCAATCAATGTGTTGGATGAGAATGAGAAATTCATGACGTTATTTGTGTTTCCAATGCATATGGCTTTCTTATTATCAATAGAGATTGAGAACAGGTCAAACAATGTGTCCATGTGGTGAAACCTTTGGATGAGAATGAGAAATTCATGACGTTATTTGTGTTTCGAATGCAAATGGCTTTATTATTTTCATTGTACAGTCTCATTACCATATGACGTAACAATATCATACAAAATTTTCTCTCCATAATTCTGTAACAACCATAACAAATAAATAAGAAGATCAATTTGAAAAAATTCTGTTAAAGTAATTTATGAGATCGAAGAATTTGACAGAAAGCGAGAGAGGTGAAGAAGAAAAAGAGATAAGATATCCGGTCTGTAATTCATCATATCCATTCATTTGTTCTTCAAACTATATATAAAGCCTATACAAGTCACACGAATTACAACCATTAAGCAACACTACAAGCAATAAGCAACAAAATAGGAATAAACAAAGTAATGCAATGGAAAGTGGAAAGTGGAAAGTGGAAAGTGGAAAGTGGAAAGTGGTGATATAACTGCACCTGAAGGCACCTTTATTTTAATAACTAACATCACATAACTAACATCACCATCGGTTGATTCAGTCATTGGTGACTTGGCACTGGCCATGCACAATTGGATGCAGGTTTATGCATGGCATGCCCTTAAGTGCACGTATCAGTCAAACTTGAGAATGAGAGAGAAAGAGAGAGAATCTGACTCCCTTAGCCGTGGAGGGAGTTAGGCTTCATTAAACGGTAGGGTTAAGTGAGCAAATTTTAGTGGTGGAATAGGCAAACCGGGAAGGGTAGACTTTAGGGAGAGGTTATTTTCCATTTTCGTAGAAAACTTGAACCCGAAGGTGGACTTGGTTTGTTTATGGGGAGTGTTTAAGTCCTTTGGAAGGGTGAGAGATGTGTTTCTTTCTTCTAAAATCAATTCCATGAAAAAATGCTTTGCTTTCGTCCGTTTCGAATCTTTGCAGGAGGCATCTAAGGTGGCAAAAATGGTTAATGGAATGCATGTATATGGGTGGCCTATTCGCTCGAAAGTAGCCACGTATGGTTGGAATAACAGAAGGTCCTTCTCAGCAGGTAGGAAAGTTTGGAGCAAACCATCTGTGTCTTCTTCAGATGGAAATATTGGGACTAGTTCAAATGAGAAAGGTCCTCAAAGATTGTTCCACGGCAGCAGGTCTTTTGCGGAAATTGTTTCAGACTATCAGATAGGGAGTCAGAGTGACATGGTGAAGAGCAAAGAAGAGATGTTGACCTTCAAATGGAGTGCTCAGCGGATTGATGATGTCTGGCTTAAGAGAAGTGTGGTAGGGATTTTAAAGCATTTCTCTAACATCTCTAGTGTTAACAATCGATTATCTAGTAGAGGTTTTCTTTTCTCTTCAGCTTTCATTGGTGACAAGAACATTTTGTGGAGTTTTGAAACCGAAAGTGAGAAAGATGAATTTATGAGGAGTCGTTTCTTTTGGGACGATTGTTTTTCGTCAATGTTGAATTGGTCCAAAGACTTAATTCCTCAAACTAGGCCTGCTTGGATTATTGTCAAAGGGGTTCCTTTGTGTTTTTGGGATTCAAATTTTTTCTTCAAGCTGGGATGGATGATATGAGAACCACTCTTGGTTGATGAGGATACAAGGTTGAGATTTCGTTTTGATAGAGGTAGGGTGTTGGTCTTATTGCCGAATCATCACACCTTTTCTAGTGAGATCAAGGTAGTTTTGGATGAGGAATCCTTTATGGTGAAGTTGGAGGAAGAAGGTTTGTCTTCAGATGTGTTATGGATGGAAAAAATTTTTGGGTCTGCATAAAGAGGGTTTGCTGAATGGAATGGGCAACTCCGATGGGTTTCAAAATAAAAATAGGGTAGGTGAAGCTTCTTTTGTGATCGGTGAGCAAGGTGATAAAATGGAGGGTGGCAAGTTCAATGAAAATCAACAATCAAGAGATTTTTTTTTTTCAAAAAGAAGTATGGAGATTCGGGAGTAAGTCATGAAAGGTTATGGTAGGGATGAGGTTGAGTGTACTTTTGTCAAACAAGCCTACAACAAGCTAAGTCATTCTAGCCTTGGTAAGGGTGATAGTGCATGTGTCATTAAGGACAAAAGAAAGAGTGATATCCTTGGTAAGAGTGATAGTGCATGTGCCAAGTTGGATATTGAAAAGAATAGGATTCTTGATTATGGTGATGTTTCAGGTGATATGGTGGTTTTGGGGTCTAATGATTTGATTGGGGGTTTTGTTGGTATATGGATAGGTGGTGAGACCCATGATAAAGAGGAGGCTAGTATGTCAAATTGTGGGTCTCTTGGTTCTTGTGTTGGGAAATGTGGTGAGTGTATTGTTAGAGGTGGGCTGAGCAAGTTGGATTTTCAATGTAATGAAAGCTTGGGGAGTAGTGTTAATAAGATCAAAAATAAGTTGGCTTCTTTGGAAGGGGTTGAGATTAAAAAGTCCAAAAGTACAAGTATTAGAGTTTTTAGTTCTGATGATGGTTTAAGTGGTGGAGTGGCGGTTTCAGGTGACCAAGTGGTTTATATTAATTTTCAAAAAGGCAAAGGCTTGTTAGGGTCCGGTTTGTGCCCAGTGGGAGGTGATTTGGGCGGTCCTGCTATTGATCTTTATGTTGATCTTGGGGGTTTGGAACCTTTTTTTCGGAATGGGAAGGTGGGGGCTATTCCTACTTCTCTGTGTCCTTCCGCTAGAAGACGGGGGGAAAAAAATTATTTTCCTTCTAGAATCCACAGGATGAAGACTAGGAGTAGGGCTTGTGGTTACAATTTCAGTGGTTTAGAGAAGGAGTTGGCAGACCGAATTGCTAGTGGGAAAAACGATGACATGGGTTAGACTGAAGGTTACTTTGGTGTTCGTTGGTGGAGGGGCTTAGTTCTTTGTGTCGGGATTCAGTTTTCGTTTTCGATTAGGTTGTTTATTGGTTTATTTCTCTTTGTGATGCGTTTTTATTTCAGGCGGTTGTGGTCTTTTTGTCATGTTGGGTTTGTGTTTGCCCTTTGTTTCGTCTTTGCGGTTTTGCCGCTTGCTTAATAAAATTCGCTGTTAAAAAAAAAGTGCACGTATCAGTCCTCTCCCCTTACAAAGTCCTTGTCCTCAAGGACGAAATCTAGGTAAGTCCTGGAGAACCTCCAACTATTCTCTCATGTCGCATCTTCAGCGAGGCGCCAGCCCACTTAATCAATACCTCAGTTTTCGGACGATATCTTCCTTTGTGAATAACCTGACGATCCAAGACAGCCTCTGGCTGAGGGAGGAGTTCACAGTCGTTGGTAACATGAGGCAAAGTAGTAGTTACAGAGGTAGCTGGTCCTATGTGTTTCTTCAGAAGGCTTACATGGAACACATTATGGATTTGAGACTCAACTGGAAGCTTGATTTTGTAAGCCACTAAGCCAATCCTTGCCAGGATCTTATATGAACTAAATAAATAAGGTGCCAGTTTTAATGAGCTGCGGAAAACCACTGTTTTTTAACAATAGGGTTGTAGCTTAAGATATACATAATCGCCTACAACAAATTCAACTTCCCTTCGGTGCTGGTCAGCTTGAACTTTCATACGATTTTGAGCAATTGCTAAATTACGTCGTAAATCTTTCAAGATGTCCTCGTGGGTATGTAATAGTTATCAACAGCCTGTACTTTCGTAGTTCCTGGAATGTAAGAGAGTAGGTTGAGTGGAGGGACGCCGTATACAGCTTCAAATGGGGAAATATTAGTTGAGGAGTGGACAACCGTGTTGTAACTATACTCGGCCCATGGTAACCAATCTAGCCACTTAGCTAGTTACTCGGTAGAGAAACACCGCAAATACTGCTCAAGGGTGCGGTTGGTGACTTCTGTCTGTCCATCCGTTTGGGGATGGTAGCTCAAGCTCATCTGGAGGTTAGTACCCTGCTATTGAAACAAGTTTCTCCAAAAATGGCTTAAGAATACCTTATCACGGTCGCTTATGATTGAAGTTGGTATTCCATGTAATCTGACAATCTACTCCACAAAAGTTCTAGCAACAGTAAGTGTTGTATAAGGGTGCTTTATTGGCAAGAAATGTGCATATTTGGTTAGGCGATCGACCACAACCAAAACAATAGTTTTTCCTCTTGATGGTGGCAGCCCCTCTATAAAATCCATAGAAATATCATACCATACTTTCTCCGGAATGGGTAACGACTGAAGAAGACCAGCTGGTTTCAGGCAATCCATTTTGCAACGTTGGAACATATCACAATTCTTAATAAAATCATTGACAGTGGTACGTATTTTGGGCCAAAGAAAACCGGCTTTGTCGCGACTGAGCGTTTTATGGTATCCTAAATGCCCTCCAATAGGTGAAGAATGATATTCCCGCAAAATGGAGGGAATAAGAGAAGAAGTGAGACTCAAATAGATACCTCCCTAAGAGAACCAAACCCCATCCCTTTTGACATATCTCTGCTTACCAGATGTTGAAGTTGAATTAAGCAATTGCTCATAGAAGGAATCCCGTGCCACCTCACTTTGTAGGGTGATCCACTAATCTGAAACAGGAAGGGAGATGGCCAAGAACTGTAACTCTGCTTGCCTTGAGAGAGCATCTGCCCCTTGATTCTCAGTTCTTTTCTTGTAGTGAATCATATAGTTATAGCCTAAGATTTTGGGCAGCCACCGAGTTTGAGCAGGGGTCGTTATAAGTTGTTCGAGCAAGTATTTAAGGTTTTTTTGATCGATGTGAACCATAAAAGGCTTCCTCAAGAGATAAGGCGCCACTTACGAATTGCTTTCACAATTGGTAACATCTTCTTCTCATAGGTGGAGAGAGCCAATACAGACCCTTTCAGGCTTTCACTAAAAAAACTATTGGTTTCTCATTTTGAGAGAGAATGGCCCCTATACCGATTCCGCAGGCGTCACATTCTACAACAAAAGGCTGGGAGAAATCTGGTAATTTGGAGAACTAGTGGTGACGTCAAATCATGTTTTAACTAAGAGAATGCAATAGCAGCAACTGGAGTCCATTCGAACCCTTCTTTAGAAAGTAATCGGGTAAGTGGTGCTGCAATGCCTCCAAATCCTTGAATGAATTTCCTGTAGTAACCAGCTAACTCGAGAAATACTCTAATGCCTTTAGCAGATGTTGGAATGGGCCATTCGAGAACAGCCTGTATCTTTGAGGGATCCACTACCACACCATTATTTAAGATTAAATGGCCAAGATACTCCACTTGTAAAACCCCAAATTTGCATTTGGATTGCTTAACGAACAACTGATTGTTGGATAATGCTGATAAACTGTCCGAAGATAACTGAGATGGTCGGTCCAGATCCTACTGTAGAGGAGAATGTCGTCAAAAAATACCAGTACCAACTGGCGTAAGTATAGGCGCAGCAAGTCATTCATGAGGCTCTGGAACATTGATGGAGCGTTAGTCAAGCCGAAAGGCATTACGATAAATTCGTAATGGCCGTTATGTGTACGAATTACGGTTTTGGGAATGTCATTGTCTTGTATGTGAATCTGATGGTACCCCGAGCGAAAGTCGAGCTTTGAGAAATACATGGCCACGTAGAGTTCGTCCAGAAGCTCATCAATCACGGGAATTGGGTACTTGTCATTCACTGTAATTCCATTTAAAGCCCTGTAATCAACACAAAAGCGCCACCCACCGTTGGCTTTTTTAACTAGAAAACTGGAGAGGAAAAGAGACTGTTGCTGGGTCGGATGAGGCCGAAATCCAACAACTATTTCACCATTTTCTCGATTTATGACTTCTGGTAATATGGGTACCTGTATGGTCTAGCACTGACTGGTCCTTGGTGAGGCAGAAGTGGAATTCTATGGTCATGGCTTCGACGGGATGGCAAGCTGGTGGGGGTCTAGAAAACCAGTTGGAATTCTGATAAGAGTTGGCTAATATCTGCTGGCTGTTCGGTGTTTTGAGTTACCACTGCGCATAGCGCCATATGTAAGAATAACCCAGTACCTTCTAAACTGAGCAAATCCTTTTCCTTCAAAGTATCCAATGTTGGATGCCTCAACCCCTGAAAAGTACATACTTTCCATACGTGATTAAAAGACATGGTTAGTTTACGATAATCGGTCTCAACAGGTCCTAGGGTTTTAAGCCATTGAACCCCCAAGACAGCTTGACAGGAGGCCACTGACGAAATGTAGAAATCGGCCTGTACAAAGTTATCTTGGATGAGTAAGCTGAGAACCAGACATCGACCCGCAAAATCAATCTTTTCCCTGTTGCCAACCATCACCTGGAGCTTTTGATTCTTTTCTAATGGCAACCCCATTTTAGTCACAACTGACTGATCGATAAAACTATGAGTTCTCCATCCATTTAAGGATGGTGTCTTCCTTGTTTTTTAGCTTACCCACCACTCGAATTGTTTGAGGATGATCGGTTCTGTCTATGGCATGGAACGATATTTCTGGCAATGCTTACGTGGAAACTGGTTCTGTAAAGTTAGCTTCATCTTCAAATGAATCGGATGGCATACAGTTTTCTATCATGAAGAGCTAAGGGCGTTGACAACGATGCACTGGTGTGTACTTCTTATGGCAATAGAAACATAGTCATTTTTCACGACGTTCCTTGGCCTCTTGGCTTGTGATCTTTCTGAAAGAAACTGGAGCTGTATTGGAGTTCAAATTTGTTTTTTGAATATGAGGGATTTGAGTTGGAAGGGGTCCCAATAGGCCCGCAGATTTGTCAAAAGGCAATCTTTGTGAACTGGACGCATTTTGAGGTCTATAAGGATTACTAGTTCGTCTTTGTAAGTGGTTTCTTTCCTCAATAAGTCGCGCGACGCCAATGGTCTCTGATAGGGTGCTTGGTTTTTTTTACCTTCACATCTAAATGAATCTCGTCTTTCAATCTTGTAGTGAAGCAGCCTACCAGATACCCTTCTAGTAACCCATCCACCATTTGAGACAGCTTTTCGAAAGCTTCCTGGTAAACTTCCACATTGGAAATCTGTTTGAGTCTTGTCAAGGCTTCTGAGGGATCGTCATACTCCGTCAGACCAAGCTTGTGTAGCACTGCTTCTGTAAACTCATTCCACGATAAAAGCCCTCTGAACTTTGTGATGACTTACTTTTTGTGTCGTTTACAAATTACGAATATCAAAAGATATCTATACTAAAAGTTCCAACGCAATATGCTCTAAACTAGCAAAAGACTAATAAAGCGGTAAGCGAAGGTATCGTTCCTCAGGGAGGTGTTATCCGTCAACCATATCATGTTCTAGAGATTATTGAAAGCAATGTAATTAGAAATGTGGATGTGGTGAGAATGGTGTGTGTGAGGTGTGTGTATAATGCGGTGTGGTGCGTGCAAAGGAAATGAAAAGAAAGAAAGTGAAATAAGAGAATATGGAGAGGTGAGAATGATGATTAAAGTGACAAATAAAAGGGTGGATTAGAGAGATGCAAGATAATGGTTACACAAGGGTTTACAAGTTCACCAACATAAGTGCATATAATTGATTGCTCAATCCAAATTACGGGCTTGTTCACTCTATTGAGAGATTCGAGACATAAATCACTCCCCAAAGATCGTGGCTAGAGCAATCTTGTCTCTTGTCACAACTAAGGGATTCAGAAACACTTCTCACTCCCCAAAGGTCATGGCTAGAGCAAGTGTGTCTCCAATCCCTACCATTAAGCATATGAACATATAGCCAAAACCTATTCTAGCACGATCATGCATAAAACAAGTTTCATATATTCTTAAGAGCTAGGTGATTACGGTCATACCCGGATTGGTCATCCTTCGAGGTACAACCGAAACCCACAAACACTCAAATCGATCCTAACATGGCATTTCGACCTTCCAAAGACATAAACACACAAATGGGATATTTGATTATAACTACTCCTACAATTAAGTTAATCTACTCATAATCCCATCCATAAGCACATATCAATTTCTAATCATACATACACATGTCATTCATAACAAGAGATTATCAATGAATATCAAGAACAAATCAAAACCCAAATAAATATAACAACAAAAACACATATATTGAGCACAAATTCGGTTTACAAATATTTCCCAAGTGGAGATTACACATAAGGAAAACATGAAATACAAAGATGAGAATAAGGAAACCAAACCCTTGAAGAATCATCCAAGAGCTCCATCCCTTGCTTGGCTCGAAATTGGTCCAAAGACCACTCATAATCTCTGCAATCAACTCTCAAATGTGGGGAAGGATGGGTAGAAATGGTGTGGGAAGCTTTCCATGGAGGAAAACCTATATGAAAGCTTGAAAGCTTCTCTTTCTCTTAGGGATTGAAGAAGATGAAGTTGGGAGAGAAATGGGGAAGAAGAGGATTTTGTAAAAATGAGGCATAAAGGGGGTTTATATAGTGTGGGAGAGATATGGCTTGAAATGGTGGTGAAATGACGAGTTTGCCCTTTGAAATTCACCAAAATGGCCTGTCGCTCGGTGATCGGTCGTTGAAATCGGCTACCGGGAGCCGCCGTTTTCAGCAGCTGAATTTAAATGTTGGATGCTGAGGCGATTCGGCTACTGAAAACGGCGGCCGGGAGCAGACTATTTCAGCAGCCAAATTTTGGCTACGAAAATCGACGACCGGGAGCAACCAAATTCAGCAGCGGATTTCTTCTGTAACCTTCTGGACTTAATCAGTCGTTGGATTATGCGTCCGAGAGTAGCCAAATTTGGCAGCTGAATTGCTCTGTCTCTCTGATCATGTCCCGTAAGCTGCTGGAAGGCAGAGTTGACCTGTGTCGCGGTCTCCGTGCCGAGTTCTGGTTCTATGACGGATCCACCACAGAAACTTGTCGTGGGTGACCACGGATCACGTCGTGGTTTGGTTTGACGGTGAGGCAGTGGCAATTCTGAAGACTTCCAATATATTCTCTTTTCGCTCGTTTTTACCTCCCAAGCTAATCTTTACGCTCAAAATCTTTTTGTAGGGAATATGTACCTACACAAGGCTCAACAAACACTTATATACAAAAATACGCTAGAAAACGAGAACAAAAGCTAGGAAATGGGGACCTCAATTAGGTACATTTATCGTCCGAACACATACCCCCAAACCTATCTTTTGCTCGTCCTCGAGAAAAACTAAAAACGAAAATCAAACAACAATAAAACACATAAAAACATAAAAATATGAAAACTAAGCTAGTCCACTTTCGTAGGAAACACAATGGCACTTAGCAATTGCCACAAGCTTTTGAACCTATAGGCAACCCTAATATGAGGAGTTATAGTCTCCTGAGGGTTTACAGTTACGACACCCACAAACGTATACTCTACTAGAAAATTGTTTGAGTTGCAATCCAAACACACCAAGCAAAGACAACACATGCATGCTAATATCTCAAATATACCAATCAATAACCATGTATCACATAATGCAAGTATGTCAATAGTTAGGATGTTTTCGGTTTACAAGATAACTACACTCGAATGCTCAAGATAAAATTCACCTCGACTCTAATCCTCACCGGATTTCAGTCATATATTTTCACTCAGAACCTAGGCGATAACTCTTTAGCAAACATATGCGAATGAGTTTAGGTACATGGAATCAAATATAATCGCATACGAGTATTTTTCAATAACGCACAATTTCTGAAAATGGATCTCATGAAAGAAATTGAAATGCTATGAACGTGGAAAAAGCATGTATCGACTCACATTCCCAAGAGAGACTTCCTAAAAGATCAAATAGGCTTTCCCTCACTTGTATTTGTGGCCAAGGGTAATTTGTTGTGAAGTATGAGGGATATGGTAGGAGTGGGAAGATAAAGTTACAAATCATGCCAAGGTGTTTACACATTACATTTACATTAATTAGAGCTCTTTTACACTTGAAGATCATAATTTAAGCGTCTAGGCTATAAACTTTACATTGCATCATTGTGCTACATTTATACCCATATTTTTGAGTAACTTTACATTTGAAGAATTGGAAGCTTAAGTGTTTATAATTCACACTATTTCTTTTTAAAGCTTTTGCCTTTGCACAATTTACATACATTTACCTAAGTACATGCTTTACACATTTTAGAGCTAGCTTCTTCTAAGCTATACACCTTAACATGATCAATAACTAGTGTATGTGAAGTGTTTTGGGTTATGTATGTGGTGGAGGGTTAAGTGTTTGGCCTCAATTTAACCGATGAAAGCACATATCTAGGGACAAGTGTTTAGGCTATTTTAGTAGTTACGCTCACACTCAAGCCCAAAATCATTTCTAAAAGTCCATCTAGCAAGGGAATACAAATCTCATACAAGCAGTCCACATGATGTTCTATAGCAATCAATGAAAGAAATTTGATGTACAATGAGATCACTAAAAATTAAGTACAAAATTGAAGAGTGTATGAGAGTAAAAACAAAACCCACATATTTTTCTCAATTTAGGCTTAGTATAGCTCACGGGTAGTCTCCACTATTTTCCTAAGTGAAACAAGAATAGAGGTCTAATCCACCTCGACATCAAAAGATTGGCACTGTACAAGCATATTTAAAGTGATGCACGGAAATAAAAGCATACGTCATATGTCTCTACCGACACACGAAGAAAAACAACTCAACAAAACCGGAACTATTAAAAAAAAATTTCAAAATTGACCGGTTTGCAGAGATTTGAAAATTTTCTAAACTCAACAAAACACATATAAATAACGGAAGTTTCCATACCCCCAAACTTAAACTCAACATTATCCTCAATGTTGTTCAACTCATAAAATATGGCCAATGCTTAGCAAGATTTGGAGATAAGAACACAACATCACAAAAGGCTAGAAACAAAAACAAAACAATCATAAGATCTAAGCACAATATAAATCCACTCTTAGATCTACACAAATATAAAAATCACAAACACTACAAACATAGCATTCCTATCATTAAGCGCATGGGCGGTTTCCGCCTAACTCCACAACTACTCCACAAACACTCAAATTAAGCTCAAAATTTAGAGGATACCTCTTGTGACCGCAACCACATGTACTTTGTGGTGCTTCCGTTTCACTTGGTGGAATTGTTGCGGTGCGATAAGCGCACACTTTGTTCTTATGAGCTGTGCGGTCCATCCGACCTAAATTTGTTCTTTCCTAGCACATGCACAACTCAAAAACAATCAAATGCATATGCCATAAATAAATAAAAAATAAGAAAAAGAAAAATCTAACCACATACATATATATCCGAAAAGCATTTAAACTAAACATTTACAAAACCTACACTAAAACAATAAACAATCAACGACTAGCCACCTCCCCGGCAACGGCGCCATTTTGATGACTCGCTTTTTGTGTCATTTTCAAATTGCTAATATCAAAAGATATCTATACTAAAAGTTCCTATGTAATGTGTTCCAAACTAGCAAAAGACTAGTAAAGCGGTAAGCGAGGGTATCGTTCCGCAGGGAAGTGTTATCCGTCAACCGTATCATGTTCTAGAGATTATTGAATGCAATGTAAATAGAAATGTAGATGTGGTGAGAATGGTGTGTGTGAGGTGTGTGCATAATGAGGTGTGGTGCGTGCAAAGGAAATGAAAAGAAAGAAAATGAAATAAGGGAATATGGAGATGTGAGAATGGTGATTAAAGTGACAAATAAAAGGGTGGATTGGAGAGATGCAAGATAATGGTTACACAAGGGTTTACAAGTTCACCAACATAAGTGCATATAAGCGATTGCTAATCATTAAGCACATTCAATTCAAATTACGGGCTTGTTCTCTCTATTGAGAGATTCGAGACATAAATCACTCCCCAAAGATCATGGCTAGAGCAATCGTGTCTCTTGTCACAACTAAGGGATTCAGAAACACTTCTCACTCCCCAAAGGTCATGGTTAGAGCAAATGTGTCTCCAATCCCTACCATTAAACATTTGAACATATAGCCAAAACCTATTCTAGCACGATCATGCATAAAACAAGTTTCATCTATTCTTAAGAGCTAGGTGATTACGGTCATATCCGGATTGGTCATCCTTCGAGGTACAACCGAAACCCACAAACACTTAAATCGATCCTAACATGGCATTTCGACCTTCCAAAGACATAAACACACAAATGAGATATTTGATTATAACTACTCCTACAATTAAGTTAATCTACTCATAATCTCATCCATAAGCACATATCAATTTCTAATCATCCATACACATGTCATTCACAGCAAGAGATTATCAATGAATATCAAGAACAAATCAAAACCCAAATGAATATAACAACAAAAACACATATATTGAGCACAAATTCGGTTTACAAATATTTCTCAAGTGGAGATTACATATAAGGAAAACATGAAATACAAAGATGAGAATAAGAAAACCAAACCCTTGAAGAATCATCCAAGAGCTCCATCCCTTGCTTGGCTCGAAATTGGTCCAAAGACCACTCCTAATCTCTGCAATCAACTCTCAAATGTGGGGAATGATAGGTAGAAATGGTGTGAGAAGCTTTCCATGGAGGAAAACCTATATGAAAGCTTGAAAGCTTCTCTTTCTCTTAGGGATTGAAGAAGATGAAGTTGGGAGAGAAATAGGGAGGAAGAGGATTCTGCAAAAAAATGAGGCATAAATGGGGGTTTATATAGTGTGGGAGAGATAGGGCTTGAAATGGTGGATTATGCGGGGACCCTCTAGACTTAATCGGCAGTTGGATTATGCGGCCAGGAGCAGCCGAATCCGGCAACTGAATTGCTCTGTTTCTCTGATCTTGTCCCGTAAGCTGCTGGAAGACAGAGTTGACCTGTACCGCCGTCTCCGTGCCGCATTCTGGTTCGATGACGGATCCACCACGAAAACTTGCCGTGGGTGACCACGGATCACGTCGTGGTTTGGTTTGACGGTGAGGCCGTGGCAACTTTGAAGAATTCCAATATATTCTCTTTTCGCTCGTTTTTACCTCTCAAGCTGATCTTTACGTTCAAAACCTTATTGTAGGGAATATGTACCTACACAAGGCTCAACAAACACTTATATACAAAAATACGTTCGAAAACGATAACAAAAGCTAGGAAATGGGGACCTCAATTAGGTACATTTATCGTCCGATCACTTTGTCAATCACCGGTGCCGTGCAAAGCAGTTCCCTTCAAATGGAAAGAGGCTAGTTGGACTTTTTGATCTATCAAGATACCCTATACCCTTAAACTCAAAATACTGTTCTGCTTTGTAAATCCATTCGATCGAATCTTCGCCATCGAATTTGGGAAATGCCAGCTTGAGTTGAGTGTGACTGGCCGGGGTTTTTATTGGGGATGATTGGTAGGCTTGATGACGAGAGGTTCCGGCCTGAGCAAACAGATTGATCTCTCCTTCAATATCAGTTTCATTTGGATGGAGATGCAGGGTTTGTAGGTGGGATAGAACTGATTGCAAGGTACTGTTAACCTAATTAAAATTGTTTTGTAGGAGGTCGAATTTCGACTCATGGCGTGTGAGAATCTCACTGACTTCATTTCGAAATTCAGTATTGGACTTGCCTCTGGTATCCATAGAAGCCAAACCAGGCTCTGATACCAATTTGTTAAGTAATTTGTGAGATCAAAGAATTTGATAGAAAGTGAGAGAGGTGAAGATGAAAAAGAGACAGGATATTCGGTTTGTAATTCATCATATCCATTCATTTGTTCTTCAGGAAATATATAAAGCCTATACAAGTCACATGAATTACAACCATTAAGCAACACTACAAGCACTAAGCAACAAAATAGGAATAAACAAAGTAATGCAATGGAAAGTGGAAATTGGTGCTATAACTGCACCTGAAGGCACCCTTATTTTAATAACTAACATCACATAACTAACATCACCATCTGTTGATTCAGTCATTGGTGACTTGGCACTGGCCATGCACGGTTGGATGCAGGTTTATGCATGGCATGCACTTAAGTGCACGTATCAAATTCCCAAATTAGTCAAACACTTTTATAAATGTGACCAAATTAATCCTTAATTTTTGAAAATTGTACCATTTTCATTCTTCAACCAAATTCTTAGTCAACTCTAACAATCAAATGTTGTTTTATATTAAAGTACAAATATACCTTTTAGATTGAAATATTAATTAAAATAAAATAGTAATTATTTACAAAAAAAAAAACTTAAAAAACAAAAACAAAAAATGGGCCACCGCCGACGAGTCGTGAGGAGATCTGCAACTTGAGAAGCACTGCATAAGGTGATATGGAACTCCTCTTGCTGTGGATCTCCTCCTATTGGAGGAGGAGAGGAGGAAATCACATCGATCTCCTCCGTTCTGTAAGAGACAAAGGAATGACGACAGTTCGATCTCCTCCCACAGCCGGCAAAGATCGTAGACGATCTCCTCCGTTAGCGAGATGAGATCGAACGACGATCTCCTCCCCTATGGAAGGAACCCAGGGGCGGCTCAACATATTATGAGGCCCTAAGTGAGAAAAAAAAGAGGCCCTATAATATATATATATATATATATATATATATTAAAAGAGAATTTATTTTTAAAAAAAATTAACATTTCATGCTTTTTGAGATGTAAAATTTTTAATTAAACTTTTGTATTCAAGATTTTCTAAAAACTCTTTTTCAATTGATAAAAGAGCTAATCCATCATGATGTTAAATAAGTTTTTATTAATTTTAATTTTGAAAAACTTCTTTTTGTTGAAGCAACTGTTACAGTAATTTTAATAATATTATATAGGCTATAAGTTTATTTGGAAAAAGAATCAAATTTTATTTAAAAAAATAATGTTTCAACTGCAGTTTGTATTTAATCTCACTTAAGAATTTTAACTCAGAAAATAAATCAATATTATTTATATCAGAACAACTATCATGTTTTAAAACAAATTCAAGATTAAGACAATACTGTTTAAAATTATCATTATCTAATCATTTTAATTTTTTAATGTCAAATAAAAAAAAATCAAAAATCTCTTTAAATTGTCGAAATTGCTCAAATCTACAGTGAATAGAGCCAGTCAAACAACAACAATTAGTAAATAGTAACCATATCAAAATTAACCACTTGATTCATCAAAAAATTAGAAGATATTTTTTTTTACATACCTCAATCTCATCTTAAGAGTAATATAAATAATAAATTTAAAAAATATTGTAGACAGTGGAGATGTAACTTGTAAGTTGTAAGAGAAAAAAATATATAACAAAAGAGAGTTGTAGACTTATATTGTTGTGGATAAAAACAGAAAATAATTTTTTGTTATATAGATAATTTTTAAACGGTAAAATAGAAGTAAAAGTTTAAGAGTTTTTTAATGATAATGATTCTTAAAAAGTGGACACTTTTTTTTTTGAAATGTTACCATTGGTAGGATTTGAGCCGCTGACTTAGAATCATCTACCCAAGTCACAAATTTGTCAATCTATCAGCTAAGCTACGCCCTGAGGGGCAAGTAGATACTTTTTTTAAAACTGAAAAGTGTATACTCAATATTATTTTGATTGCGTGAACCAAGAAGACAATGGTATAGGAAGGAGGCTGATCAGTGGTCAGTCTGAAACAATGGTAAAGGAAAATAATAAGTGCCTTAGTTGTAGCTGCCTCTTCTGATTGCGTGAACCAAAGATGAAAATTTGCATGGGTAGGTAGTTGTCCGGTGGTCAGTCTGAATTAGTCGGAAAGGAAAACAAAATGCATCTGTTATCATGAAGTAGCTGCCATTTCTGATTGCGTGAACGAAGGAAAAAATGGCATGGGAAGGAAGCTGATCAGTGGTCAGTCTGAAATAGTTGGAAAGGAAAAGAAAAAGTACCTCAGTTATCGGACATTGATTAAGACAAACCAATGAATATTAAATACCAATGAATATTAAATTCTGAGAGTATAGAGTATAGACGAATCGGGCACACAATTTGTTTGCAATTTTTTTTTACTTGGACGTATAACTATATCAATATGATACTTTGCAAGTTTGATATCAGCGTGATAATTTCTCTTATTCGAATCACCGTCACCTCAGGTGGTATATATATATAATAATTTTCACATAAGTACGCACTGATAAAATTATATAAGGACATTGAATGTGAGCCACTCGTTTTACATATTTTGACTTGGTATGTATGCACTTGTCAAAACTCTTTTATAAATGAGTGGCTCACATTCAATGTCCTCGTATAATTCTATCAGTGCGCACGGAAGGAAAATGACTCTATATATATATAAATATATATTTATAAAAGTCATTTGTTATTATGAAATTTGGCTTTGTTGCACATTTTTTGGAACAAGATCAATTTCATGATTCAACTTTATTTTATATAATCCCCTTGTGCGTAAAAGTTCTGTTCTAGGATGCTAATTCAATGTGGACGGCTCGGCGAAAGATAGTCCTGGTCTAGCTGGGATTGGTGGCGTCCTTAGAGAATTCAGAGGTAAAATCTTGTGCCTCTTCTCGTTCTTTGTGGGTGTTCAAGACGCAATCACGACGGAGATAATGGCTATTCACAGAGCTTGCGAATTTTGCACCTCTAAATCCTCTGTTTCTCTCCGTTCTTCGGTTTTGTTGTTTCTCTGTTTCGCTTAGTCTCTCTCTGTTTTTTCTGTTTTGTGCTGGTTGTTTCTGCGTTGGGCTTCTCTTGTTGCTTGTCTTTTGGTTGTTTGGATTTGCCTGTTCTCAGGCTTGATTAATAAACTCTCTATCTATTGTTCAAAAAAAAAAAAAAAGTTGCTGTCAATTTTATTTACGATATTCGAAGTTTCAATCAGTTTTTGGACGGTGTGGAGGTCATCTACAACTCAAGGGTGACAAACTCTCTGGCAGATTCCTTGGCCAAGTCGGGTTCTAACAGGAATGGGGAGAAACTGTTTTGGGGCGATATCTGATCTGCAGGTTTTCGATTGCCTTTCCTTGTTTATTGGTTCTGTGTGCTTCGTTTTTTCTGCAGTCTGTTTGTGTTCGTTGGTTTTTTGTTCTTGCCTCTGTTTTGTTCTGTTGCTTTTGTTGCTGTGTCTCTGGCCTTTTTGGCCCTTCTTTGAATAATATCGCTGTTAAAAAAAAAAACTTTATTTTACAAAATTATGGTATATTATTACAACCCGAACAAAAACCACAATCAACAATTTCACTTCAACCGATTAATGAGCAGAATTCAGGATTCAAACTCGTTTTTGTAGTTTCTGGTTGAGTGTTTGTTTCCTTAGAAAAAAAGAAGAAGATATATTCAGTTACTAATCTTCTGGTGTTTGTTATCTTGCTAATGAAAAATTCATGAATTGTTTATAAAACTGTTTAATACTTTTCAAGCTTGACATTACCAGATTTCGCTTTGTCGCACATTTTTTTTTGGGTACATATATGATCGATTAATCGATTTCATCATCAATTCAACTTTTTTTTTTTATATATAATTATCATATATATAATATATTACAACTCAAATAAAAACTAAATTAAATCAACAATTTCACTCCACTTCAAGTGATCAATGAGTAGATAGAATTCACAATTAATCAAACTGATACAGTATAATTTTGTGAGAGAAAAGGAGAAAGAAAGAAGGGGTCGAGGAAGAGAGAAAGAAGTCAGAGATAAGATTAGAGCAGAGATATTTTTGGATTTTAATACTTGACAATCTTATTCAATTCAAAGTGGCCAATATATAGCCATACAAACAACGTTAACATAAACAAATGCAAACAAGAAAATAGGAGGCCATCATAAGTGGTCCACGATTCGGGCGACACCTCATGCCTCAGACTTGGACTTCATGCACGTGCTTCCCCAATTAGCCTCATTGCCTACCTTGCCATGCATGTCATGCATAGCCTCAACTAGGGGTGGGCATTACGTTCAGAACCGAACCGAACCAAACCAAAAAAAGGGTGTTCGGTTCGGTTCGTGGAATTAATTCGGTTTAAACCGGTTCAAAAATTAAAAACCGAATAGGATTTCAGTTTAAACCGGTTTGATTTTCTAAAAACCGGTTTAAACCGAATAAACCGCCTATATAACATTAAAAAGAAAACCCTAACATTTTCTAGCGTTCTTTCTCTCTGGTCTCTAAACAGTCTCTTTGTCTGGTCTCTGTTCCTCACTTCCTCAACATCTGATCTGCTCCTACAACTACAAGTTTTGTCACTTTCTCTTCTTCCTTTTCTAATTTTCTTCTTTTTCTTTTAATTTTTTTCTTCTTCTTCTAATTTTCTTCTTGTCTTCTTTTTTTGTTTCACATCTGAATATCTGATCTGCTCACGAGACAAGCCTTCAGCTCTTCCGATTTGTTCTTCTTCAGCTCGTCCGATCTGTGATTTGGTTAGCTTTTCTTTCTTTTAGTTAGCTTTTCTATCTTGATTTGGTTAACAAAAGTTGGTTTAACAAAGGTTGGTTGTTGATTTGGTTGATTGATCACAGACAAATCATGAAATTCGAATCTGTGATTGTGTGTGTCTAATTACTTATTGACTTGTTGTATCAATCTGTTGATATATTTGTTGATATATATTCGAAATCGAATGTGTATAATCTGTGTCAGTGTGTTGATATGTTCATATATTTGTTGATATATATTCGAAATCGAATGTAACAGCAATTAATTTGCTTTATTAATTCATTTTAGCATCTCGTTATCTATTCCTTGCTGTTACTAATTTAAGTTTTCAATTCTCTTTTCTGGGTTTTTGATCTGTATCATCAAATTTGTGATTGTTCACACGGCTGCCTTGCTTCATTCAGATTCTAATGGTAAGTTTGTGGATTATTGACCTTTTTCCCTTGTTTGCAAGCCCAAGTGAAAATTTTATATATATATATATATATATATATGTATGTATATTATTCTGTTTCGTATAATTTTAAGGTTACCATTTTACACTAGATATACTGAGTCAAGAAAATCTAGCAAGCCAGATCATCTAATTGCATATTTATACACTTAAATATAGTAGGAAATTCTTGCATAAAACCAAGCACTGAAGTGGGTATATTTCATTTTGTATGCATTGATCAATAGAACTTATGATAAATGATTCTAGTCATTGATTAAGAATTTACTCCTAATATTTCAATTGAGTCTTATAGAAAGTAGGACCAACAGGACAATATCTGAAGTCTGAACTAGTGAAGTCTTGAGCTTTTCTATAAGCTGGTAAGAGTGAGACAAGCTTTAAGTTATGTTTTTGTTTGGACTATTTCAAGGCCAATGTACTATAAGGGATTTTATCATTTGTTCTACCAGTACAATCCACTTGGAGCAGTGTTTGGTGATATTATGATATGGGGTCATTCTGTATCATATGATCTCATCAATTGCTCTATTTTCGTTCATGCCTTTGTTCTGGGTTGGTCTTTGTGTCCTGGTTTCTTCTTGTTGCTTTGTTCATGGTGCTTGTTCTTTTTGCTTTTGTTTGCTGGTGCTTTCTGGATTGTGCTGTGTAGTTGGCCTTCATTCTCTTCTCAATAAATTTGATTTAGGTGACTATAAATTTGGCATTCGTTTCTTGTGTTGTGTATATTCGAAATGGAATGTATTTTTTTTTTGTATCTGCAGGCAGCATATGGAGTGACAGAATTGAAAAGTTATTTAACTTATTTTAGTTGACTAGTTGTAATTTAGATTTAGAGTTGGATTATTTATTTTTGGGGAGGTATTTTATGTAATGTACTATTATTAACTGAGTTTGGAATGTATTAATATGTTTTAAATATTTTGGAATGGATTTGTAATTTATTATTAACTTATTATTATGTAATATGATTTTAACTGATTTAATCTTCTTCTTTTATTATATTTTTTAGTTAGGTTTGATTTGGGTTTTTTGGCTTTGGGCTTTTTGGCTTTGGGCTATTCAAATGGTCAAAACTAGTATCCAACAGTTCATTAATTTTAAAAACAGATTGAAAACACCCATTAAGCTATTTGGCCCATGAGACCCAAAACCAAATTGAACCGAACCGAACCGAACCGATTAAAATCGGTTCGGTTCAGTTCAGTTCTCATTTCTTATTCGGTTTAAACCAGTTTAATTTTGAATGAACCGAAATATTTTCGGTTCAGTTTGGTTTTATCCAAAACCGAACCTAACCGTGCCCACCCGGCCACCCCTAACCTCAACTCCCAGCTGGTCTCAACACCCAGCTTGTATCATAAACTCATCACACTCTTTTTTATTTAATTATTACAAACATATATATCTTATTCACCAACAGCAAACTAAAGAAACAACTCACACACATACATATATATATATATATATATATATATATATATATATATATATATATATAAAGCTCTCCGCTAGAGATTCTTAAATAGGTATCTGATCAATGAATAATGTTGTGATAACATCTTTAAGATATGCTGGATATGTGAATCCATCCCCATCCTTGTAAGTAACTTCCATAAGTCGAGCCAAGTTAATGATTGGAAGGAGGATATCCACTAAAACGGGTGTTGGCTTTAAGCATTCTTGGTTGATATCCTTCCATGCATTATCAATAATCAGGTTAAACTTTTCGGTTGTTTCCTTCATCGACAAGCCATATTCTTTCATATAACATTCGACGGTGCAGATCACATGTCCTCTCTTTTGGCCGAACTTCATACAAAAAAAAAAATTTAATAGGGAAACGATTTAATTAATTACCCCAAAATAGATAACACTAATTAAGCAAAAAATGGTACGTAGTACGTGCATATATACAAACGAAAAATAAATATTTATTAAATCGTAACTGTACATACCTTGTGACTAGTTAAGTCATTTTTAAGACGGGCTATGTCATATGTTGCACTAAGAATTCTTGGTCGACTTAACAACCACTCAAATGCATTATTTTTCTCTGCGATTTCTTCTCCCATTCCCAAAAAAAATGATGCCGTATATGCAAAAACTCCTGCCGTAACAGTTGCAGTTCTAAAGTACTCATCGAATGAAGGCACATAATTTTGATCGAACCATTGTGCCTCAATAAATTGGGCTGCAAACATCTCTTTCACCTGGTTAATTGTTAAAAGAAAAACAATTAATTAATAAATTAATGTCCCAAAACTTTATTTATCATTTTGATTAAACAGAAAAATAAATTTAACACAAACACAACACATGGGATTCAGAAATTGTGATAGATTGGAGCAAATCTTACTGTTTCCTTTGTATATGAAGCCCTATAAGATTTCTCTTCCGCAGTCAAATCATTGTGTATTTCATCAATACAATTTAAGAGAAAGCTGTAAATAATCTTTATATAGTCTGGCAAATCATCAAGAGCACTAATGTCCCACCTGAAATATGAGATTTTGTTTAAATACAAATTATATAGGAATCCTTAGGAGTGAGGACTGATCTGATGAGAAATCTTGCAAGTTGTTTCATATGGGTTTCATTTTTTTTTTATTGCAAAAAGGATTTGATTTTAAAACTTTAGTCTAATAAAGACAGTATAGTAAAATCCGAAATTCAACATTTTATTCAAGTGTGGACATCCGCACTTGAGAATTCTTTTGAAAGTGAATTTGAGGTTAGATTATAATCCATAACAAATAAAAAGGGTTAAAAATAGAGCACCTCCGCATAGCATCTGTAAAAAGTCGAAGTTCTTCGAGAGTACCATAAGAATCATATGTATCGTCCACAACTGTGAGCAGCATGCTAAATTTGCACAACATTAACCGAGCACGAGAGTAATAAGGTTCAAAATATATCGCAACTGCCCAAAGGTAGGCCTCTATTACTCTGTCTCTTATATATGGCAGCTTAGATGGCAAGTCCAAATCTTTCCACCAACTGGGATTAATACCAAGAAAAATGTCAATTAATTCATCATGCTATTTATCCAAAACACACATACAATTTGATATTGCATATGATAAACTGTTTTGTATCGCTACAAATTAAATGTTTATTGTATATGATAAACCGTTTTGTACTGCTACGAAACTGTTTATCACATCAAGATCCCGCATGAAAAGCATGTGGGATCCCACATCATCAATCAAGCCTCATTAAAAGTGTCATTTCTAGATTAAGCGTAATTAACATATGTACCTGCAAGCCTTTGAATTTGCTTGGTGGTTTAGACCTTTGCTTTCTAAGGAGAGACAAGGGTTCAAAGGTTGGCAAGCGAAAAAGAAGAAAAAAATATGTACCTTGAGAGGTGGCGTAGCTCCTGTTGGTGTAAAAGTTGTACCCCATTAAAATCCAACTTTGCAAACAAGAGAAGGGTTTCAATTCTAGATTCTTCTTGTTCGTAGAAAGAGATGAATTTGAGTGCTTCCAGTCTTGGAATGCTTTTTTGCAAAGGCAAATCCAGTGCGTTGACGATTTGTTTTGCCAGATGACGGCATGATTTTTCATCTGCCAAGAATTTGATCAGGTGAGCCTTAGAGAAAGCAAGGGCCTCTTCGAGAATATCTTCTCCGTGCAGTCTTAGATGCGTAGCTTCATACAAACTTAACATTCCCTTGGTGTCGTTCGTTAAAATTTCATTGAATTTACCTTTACTGTCCTTAAATTTGTTAAAACTGCCTGATACATCGAGAATCCATAAATACATATATAATTTTTGCAAAGGGAAATCCATAAATATAGATAATTCTTAATATGCAAGTTTTTTTTTTATTTTTTATTTTTTTATTTACAGATCTTTATACGTAAGTTATGTGTTTACTAGTGCAACATCAAAGCTTTCATGCATGAGAATACAAATACAAATTTTGAATGTAAACATGATTTCTGCATTGACCTTGGCTCTTTTATAGTATAATTATAAGGGTCATGTGCGTGAAGCCAAAAGCCACTGAAAAAAAAAACAACATGGGTGGCCAATCAAAAGGAAAATGGGGCCTACTTGAGTTCACATGCAAGGGGACTGTTACAAAATGCAAAAGGTATGGGAATTATATATATATATATATATATATATATATATAGTGCTGTTCACATCAGTGTGTATTCATGTAAATACATGAATACATTGAATGTGAGTCACTAATTATGGAGAAATACTGATAAGTACATACATATTTACGTCAAAACATGTAAATCCAATAACTCACATTCAATGCACTCATATAAAATACATGAGTATGCACCCATATAAAAATTTATATATATATATATATATATATATATATATATATATCACTTCACATACAAATCCAAAACTAACCCCAAAAAAAAAATATATTAAAATTTCTTTCAAATTTTTTTAAATATATATTAATGTTCACTTTGGCCCTCCCAATTTTTTTATATGATGACCCCCTGTCTTTAATTTCTAGCTCCACTTCTACAAAAACATAATATTTAACACTGTATGCCATGTTTAATTACCAGAGCCAAAACCTAAAACAATTTTTATATATATATATATATCTAAATGTATGCCTACTCTGTAACATAATAAAGTAATATTGTCACTTTTAGGAGAGCATGTAGATCACTCTATAACGTTATATATGAGTTATGTATTGAATTTCATTCCCTTTTTTAGTTTACACGTTGTTATGAGATTGATACTTACCGGAAGACATTTTGTAACCATGTTACCTGAGAACTCGAAATAGAACACTTATAGTGTATAAATCATAATCGTTATCACCACCACGATTACGTTGAGATTCAAAAATATGATTTAGTTGCATTTCAATCTCAGCTCGAAAGTGATATGAGACACCAAGTCGACACAGTGAGTTGATCAAATTGATTTTCTCTACTGGATCATTTGCAGCAACAACTAACATTTCCTTCACCTCATCTTTCAGTTCTTCTATCTGCCTCATATATGTTTGATCAAATTCCTGACAGCAAATCAACACATAATTAATTAAAACGCAAAAAAGTTGTAATATAATTAACTAAAACAAAAATTGAAAACATATAAAAGAAACCCTAATAACCCATTATTAATAATATCGATCATGTATCACAAGATAGTAAGAATTAGCAAGAACTCTGATCTTTAAAGGATCCTGCATGATCTAATAATTACCGAGATACAATCTGATTCAACATTGGAAATGAATGTATGAGTATCCTTCCATATATTAGAGGGAATTTCCGGTGGTGGACGAGGAAGAACTTGGTGGGTGGTTTTGGCTTCTAAACTTTCTGAAATATTCGTGAAAGAAAGTGATGGCTGTTGTTCCATTGCTATTTTTATAACTGAACAATAGAGGATCTGATCAAATTAACTGAATGAATAAAATGCTATAGTCGAGTCCCATATATATAGATGAAGATAAGATCTTGCAATAATGACAATTTTTACTGTTGGAGTAGGCCACATAGCTTGGTCTGTATAATAGTAGAACTAGCGTCTATGTTGCCACCCCTTCATCAATTTAAAAATGCACGCTCTCTAAAAAATCCTATAAATTGAAAATAAAAAACTACCCGGCTCATCTCCAATTTTTCTCTCATGAGCACACAACTTTTAGTATACTAATATACATAACCACACTTTCAGTGGTGGATCCAGAAATTTTAACGAGATAAAGCAATCGAACAAAATAATAATTATATTAAAAAATGCTGAAAATTTAAGATCATAATAAATGAGTTTTTTTATTAAAAAATGATGGTATAATGAAGTTTATATAAAATAAAATAAATATAACACTTAATTAAGATGAATTAAATCATCTTACATTAAAAAAGAAACAAAAACAAGAAACACAATATTAAAAAAAAAAATTGAAAGGCAATATATTGATTGAATAAACAAGAACAAAGCAAACAGGGGACCCTGGTCAAAGGACCATGAGATACAAGACTGCCACCCCAACCCCAGAAAAACAGAACATTAACACGAAAACAAATCACACATCACCCCAAACTACAAAATCCCCGCAGCTATTGGACCCCATCTTTGCCAAAAAAAATAAATAACAACAAGAAAAACAACATAAACAATGGAAAATTATATATTTATCCTTAAAAAAATGAATTACAATATAAATTGCTGTTGGGTGTGCAACCAAAGTCTCACATTGGCTAGACATGGGGATGATCTTGGGTATATAAGTATGGAAACAACCTCCATTGGTATGAGGCCTTTTGGGAAGTGTCCCAAGAGCAAATCTGTGTGGACTTAGGCCCAAAGCGGACAATATCATACCGATGTGGAGAATGTGGGTTCAGTACTTATAACAAGTGGTATCAGAGTTGTGCCCCAGACTTGGCCAGACGTAGTCGAACCAAACCAGGAGATGGTAGGCCCAGGTAGCTCGCGATGGGTTCGTGATGTTAGCTCTCGAGGCAGGAAATGCTCCAGTGCTTCACGTAAGGTGTGTGCTCCGACGCGGTGGAGAGGAGTAACCTCAATGGAGGGTTCCCACCTAGCATTGACGGATGGATGATCGCTTGAGGGGAAGCCCAGACCATGAAGATAATGATGGTCCTTTGTTCGAGGGGAGGATTGTTGGGTGTGCAACCAAAGTCCCACATTGGCTAGATGTGGGGATGATCTTCGGTATATAAGTATGGAAACAATCTCCATTGGTATGAGGCCTTTTGGGAAGTGTCCCAAGAGCAAATCCGTGCAGGCTTTGGCCCAAAGCGAATAATATCATACCAATGTGGAGAATGCGGGTTCCGTACTTATAACAATTGCCGATGGCTCTGTTTCCTCTAAGTGTAGTTGTTCTTCTGTTTCGTTTTTGTTCCTCTTCTGCGAGTTGTTTTTTTGTTTTGTTTCCGGGCAGAGGATGATTTCTTTTATGTCTTAGTTGTTTTGTGTTGCTTGCTTTGGGTTTCTTTACTCTGTTTTGTGCTTCCCTTTTCCGGTTCCTGGAGCCTCAGGCCATTGAATAAATTGTTGGGTTTTGTGATGCCAGAAATCAGCCTGATGAACGGATTCCAGCAGGAAGCGCGGCGCATACAGCGGCATAGACAAGGAGCCCAAGCCGCGGCACACACAACGTTGAACTTCAGAAGGTTGAAGTTGTGCAGACTGCGGTGCGGACATAGTGCACATACCGCGGCACAATGGGCGGTGTTTTCCAGTAGGTGATATGCGGTGTTGACCGCGGCATAGACAAGTACTCACATCAAGGGAATTCTGAGCAGTGGAAGACAGTAGAAGAACGGCGGTCCAGGTCGTGGGTTGCAGCCGCAGCCCAGACCGCGGTAGGTACGAAATTTATGCAATTTTAGGAAAACTTGTACGAAAAGAAAAGTATTTCTTTAGGGTTTTGGCTTACCCTAGTGTTCCCATATAAATACTACTATTTTCATTGTATTTAGAAGTGTGTAATATGTGAGAAAAATTGTTAGAGAGAGAGAGCAAGTGTAGAGAGACTGAAAGAGAGACAGAGAGATTGGAATCAACTCTGAAAATAGTGGATTGAGTGCGGTGCGCTCCGTAGACGTAGGTAAATTGTTGAACCACGTAAAATCTTTGGTGTCGTCTTTTTCTTCTTATTGCTTTCAGATTATTTGTTTGTGATTGGATTTGTGTGTGCACGATTTTTTCTTGACAACATAAACTTTGCGGTTCAAAATATATATATATATATATATATATATATATATATATATCAATTTGTTATACAATATCAATTTTTTTTACGAAAATTAAGGTGGGCACAGGTCCACCTGGTCTCAACGTGGGTTTGTTCCTACACACTTTCCACAAATTTGAGGTGGGTACGGGTCTACCTGGTCTCAACGTGGGTCCGCTCACGATTCGTGGTCTTGCAATTTTAGTTTTTATAATACGATTTTACATATCACTGCCTTACATATGTTATTTGTTATATATATATATATATATATATATATATATATATATCAATTTGTTATACAATATCAAATTTTTTTAAGAAATTTGAGATGGGACACTGGTCCACCTAGTCTAAACGTGGGTCTGTTCCTACATACTTTCCACACTTTTACCATTCCGTCTATATAACTTCAATCATAATAATACATATGTTAAAAGTGTAATGATGTATATTAACACGTTCAAAATAAACTCAAAATGTGTGTTTATGAGAGAAAAATTGGGCTCACCCCCTCTACTCCATGAGGTCGTGCTTGGGATAACATAAATTTATTTTGAATTTTTTTCAAGATCTTTCTTATTAATCTCGTCTGTCACCAATTTTTATTTGGAAATCCGCCTCACCCACTGTAGTTATCCTCCCAATCTTTTTCTCTGTCGATACTGATGGGAAGAACGGTTGAAGAGGTGGTGGCAAATTGTTTAATAAGGGAGTATCAATATTTAAAAGCGGTGATTGGTTTGTAAAATGGGTTTTGGGATTTAGATAGATTTGGAGTATGAGATTTAATTTTTTATTTTTATTTTTAAATGCCAATAGTGTGGAAGAAAGTATGTCAGAAATTGGCCTTGTGACTGACTTGTGTCGAGCTGGAGAAAGATTGGTTTGTAGAAGAGTCAGTGAGGTTGGTGGCAAACCTCGAGGGTGTTAGTGCAAATTTCCCATTAAAAATTAATAAACTACCCGCAAGCAGGATAGAGGCAAAATAGCAATGAAGATAGAAAAGTTGAAGAGAAACAAAAATAAATAAATAAAAATGGGTGGGGTAGAGATAAAGAGAGAGAAAGATGGAAATCGAGTTAATAAGTGTCTAATATATTTGTAAATTTTGTAAGTGGAGAGAAAATTTTTAATTTGTTAAAAAAAATGAAAGAATTTTTTTTTAAACATAATGAAAATTTATTATTATTATTATTATTATTATTTTGACGATATGAAATTGGTCCGGTAGTAAACCCCTCACACCTGTACTATTAGGTTGCGGGTTCGAGTCCTCTCTCCTTTCCAAAAAAAACTCCGAATTTATGTATTAGTCTAATACATTAAAAAAAATTATTTTCTATTTTTTTAATGGCTGATATGATGATAGAGTTTCGCCCCTGTATATGATATTTATCAAAACTAACATAAAATAAACAAACACACGCATTAATTTATGTAAGGTTATATGGTCTTGAAATAGAGAAAAGAATATTTTTAAATTTAAATTAACACACACATATATATATATATATATATATATATATATATATATATATATATATTTGAAAGAATAATGCTAGATTTGATTTGGTAAATATTGGCAAGGATTTTATTTTTTCACATGTTTGTTTTATTTTTCTACTCAAATTCCAGATCCATGTTTGCTATTTTTTTTTCTCTCGGTTTATTTTCTTTCAGATCTTTCAAGTATACTATAATTTGTATCAATTCTTTTGTAGATTTTATTCTGGATTTTCCAAAGTTAGTTCAATGTTACTAAAAAAAACAACGGAATTGCACTGAGAATCCCAACCAAGAAAACCTAATCTCTGATGAAACGAAGCCACACAAAAACTCTAAATCAATTGCTCAAAAAAAATCTTCAGGCGATTAATATCACACTCATAATCTACCACTAACAATCCAATCGACTATAGAAAAAAAAAATCGCATCTAATATAAATTGTTTTACCTTGAAATAAGAATAAAAAATAAGTCCCGCGAATAGATATGAGAAAACTATATATAAAGATTAAAGATGAAGTGTATTTTTATTTGTATGTATCTTTAAGTAATTTGATGAAGAAAAAAAAACTAAATAATTTAAAAAGGGGGTATAAATAGTTCAGTAGTGGATGTGCTAAATTGCTAATAGCACTATTCAAACTTTTAATATAAAGTTATATTTCTAAAATTATAAAAAAAAATCAAAAATTCAAAATAGATTCTAAAAATATAATTAATTAATTAATTATAAAATTTGCAATTCATAGAATTAGGTGTTTTTTTATTGTTTTTATTTACTTTTCTTTGATATATATGGATATCGTACATCTAGGGTTTTTCGCTATATCATTTTTTGTGATGTTTTTCCTTGATTAATCAGTCCAATTTTAGATAAAAATAGAATTGGATGGTTTTTTTTTTTTTATGTGGGGCCTTAAATGACCGCCTTATTAGTCTGAAGAAGCACTATTATGAATTAAGAGAGTGGTCCAATTAGGTGGCTCCTTAAAAAAATATGAAATTCAAAAGTTTTGCAAGGATAGAATATAAACCTTAATTAATAAATGTGATTATTATTTTTCCTTGGTCCAATTTTTGATGTTTGATTGCTGTTGATTCTTGAATTGTTTATGGGTGCATATCTTTCCGCTCAAAGATATTATTTGTACACCTATTTTTATAGACAAATTTACCCGCGTTATATGAATAATTATATTAAAATCAATAAAAAAATCATAATGAATGTAAACTCCTTTTGACCCGTTGAATAACAATTAACAACCATTAGTCAATTATGGAAAAGAGACAATAACCATTTGCCATTTTTCTAGTATTTCGAAATATTATATTAAATAAATTAATGTATTAAAAATTAGAAAAAATATCTATATAAAAAATCAAATAATTGTCAAAAAGAAATTACAAAATTTTGAAAAAAGAGATATAAAAATCAAATAATTAAATGAAATCAGAAAACTATTAAAAAATCAGAAAAAAATATATAATAATAAAAAATTGAAATGATCTCTCCAGATCTCCATTGAGATCAAATGGAGAAGAACTCAATCTCCATTAGTGGAAATCTAAAATCCCCATTAAAGAAGATTTTAGTTCCAGCTCTTCTCCAAAAATTGAGGAGATCCTGATTCTTCATTAATAAAGATTTTCGTTCCAGATCTACTACAAAAATGGAGGAGATCTAGAACCAACACTCATGGGAAAGTTTATTATATATTTTTTTTCAAAATTTTTTAAATAATTTTTATTGTTTTTGTTTTTGTTTTAGGATGATATTGTGATGGTAAAGAAAATGAAGGGTGGAGAAGAGGAAGAAGAAGAAGAAGAAGAAGAAGAAGAAGAATGGAGAAGAAAGAAGCAGAATTATTTTGGGTAGCGAATTGCTTTGTATTGGGTTGCAATTTGGTTTGTTTAGGGTTGCGATTTGGTCATTGAAAATCGAAGGAGAGGATGAAGCAGATTTTTTTATTAATATTAAATTTAAATTAACAAATTGTTAAGGCTGATGTGGCGATAAGTTATGAGATACTTTTTATTTATTTATTTATTTGTTTGTTTATTAACATTAAAAAATACCAAATTACTCTTTACTGGTTAGTGACTAATTGTTGTCAATGATTAGTCAACTATTAATTTTCAAGAGTAAATTAGATTAATTATAATTTTTTTACTGGTTTTAGTGTATTTAATATTTATACATATAACCAGGGTAAGATTGTGTAATTTGTATTACCCTCTTCATATTCTAATCGATGTAGCTCATTTTTCATGTTTTCAAGTGAGTTCTTGTCGTGCATCCTCAACGAGATAAAATAATGAACAAATATATTTTTTTCTCCAAAAAAGAAGATCGTGTAATTTGCCCATAAAACATTAGGTGTACAAATAATTTCTTAGGATGACAATATATACACCCTTGTTAATATTATGTTCTGATATTTAATTTTATATTAGCAAACTTCTATCATTAGCAAGATTGTGATCTTTAATCATTTAATACAAATTCATTATAACGGTATTGCATGTACAAACATGCATCATTCCTTCTCACCAATTTGTTTCAAGCCATTAGCTTCACAAACCGTGGCTCCTATTAAAATAGAGCCTATTCAGATCTACTGCCATGCTAGTCTTTGTGCTGATCTAAATCAGTTAAGGATACACTGCATTAAAGATAAAAAAAGTGAATAAAATAAAATAAACCAATATCAACCATTGATTATAGATGTCAATAGATCTTTTATGTTCAACATAAAGATCAACTCAGCAGAGAGTCTGAATCCCATTAAAACAGAGCACCTCCGTATTGCATCCGTGAAAAGTCCAAGCTCTAATGCATTGTATTATCCTTAACTGATTCAGGTCAACACGAAGACTAGCACAGTAGAAAATCCGAATCCCATTAAAATAGAGCACCTCCGTATTGCATCTGTGAAAAGTCGAAGCTCTTCGAGAGTACCATGCAAATCATATGCATGTAACGTCCACAACTGTGAGCAGATGCTAAATTTGCACAAAATTAACCGGACAAGAGAGTAATAAGGTTCAAAATATATCGCAACTGCTCAAAGGTATGCCTCTATTATATATAAATGGATGACACTACACAACTAATTATGTCAAAAACAAAAATCCAATGGACTAATATTCTGGATCGTAAGGATAAGAAAATTCAAAGCGAAGTTGGAAGAAAATCCAAGAAAGTGGTACAGGGGCAAAAATGGCACAATCACACAACATAAAATAACGAAACGAAAAGATAAAAGAAAAAAGAAAAATGGGTGGGGCAGAGAACCAGAGATAAAGAAGGGGAAACATGGAAATCGAGGAAATGTTATCAAATGGAGAGAAATTTTAATTTAAACATAATGACAATTTTTTATTTTATGTGGCAGATATGAATATGGAGTTTTGCCCCTGCATAAAATATTATCAAAACTAACAGAAAATAAACAAGTTAAAGGTTTTTTTAATAACACCGGTACACCACCCAATGCGGTTTGGTCAGGGTATAACTTGAATTCGTAACCTCATAGATGAGGATATGAGGGACTTACAACTGAACAAACCTTATTTTATCGAGGGGGACTGACTAGACCCCACAACATCATGGTGTAGGTGTGGGGGCTAACCACTTGGGCCAACCTCATATTGTCTAAAATAAAATTAATTTGCACATCATCTTAGCAAAGCTGGTAGTGCATCTCCCTTTCACAGAAGTGATGAGGGGTTCCAATCTTACCATGCATATTTTACAAGCATATGTGAGAAGTTTTCTTCCTAGGTTGTGGGAGTAGATATCCGGACTGCACAAGTATTGTTTGATTTCGGTAGGTCCCGGCAATAGGTCTCGGTAATCTTATTGTAATAGTTTTTATAATACTTTAAAAAAATATATAAAAAAATTCACTTTTATATATATATATATATATATATATATATATATATATATGTGTGTGTGTGTGTGTGTGTGTGTGTGTGTGTGTTTTGAAAGAGTAATAATGCTAGATTTGATTTGGTTAATGCCAAATAAGCAATAATTGGGAAAAGAGTGGAAATAAATAAATAAGGTTGCCGTTTTTCGGAGTAGTTTTAAGATAAAAAAAACATTTAATATAAAATCATATTTCTAAAAATATAATTTTCTTAAAAGATTCAAAAAATATAATTACTAAATTAATGGCAAAATTAGCGGTTGATAGAATTAGTTTGTTTGGTTTTTTTTTTCTTTTTTAGTAAAGGTGAGAATAAGAGTTATATGGTGGGACACATGTGTAAGATGGTGGAGAATTTGTGTTGGATGAAGAAAATAGCGATATTTTTGGTTTTTTGTGGAACCCATGCCATAATTAAAGTATAAAAAATAGAGGTGAATATGTGGGACCCGGTTGTATTTGTTTACTGTTGGAGATGGACAGATCAGATTTGTTGACCGTTAGAGACGTACCAGATCAGATTTGTTGACCGTTGGAGATGGACAGATCAGATACGTTGACCGTTAGAGATGGACCATATCAGATTTGCCGACAATTGGAGATGAACGGTCTACAATTTTTCAGACATTAAAATTTGAAATAATTTATTTTTATCGAAAAAAATACTAGAAAAACATCAAAAATCCAAAAAAAATTATAAAAAATTATAGAGAAATGAATATGTGATTTACATTTATGTTTGCACTTTCGATTATGCATGTAATTTTTCTTTCTATATGTATTCTAATCTATGAAATTTAAATTTTACGATGTTTCCTTATTTAAAAATTAAAATTTTCAATATTATCAAATTTGGTAATAATTTAAAAATATTTAAAATATTAAATATTAGTATCATTTTAAAAATCTCATTGAGAAATTTACAATGGTATTATTTTTATCAACATTAAAGTTTATAAATCACAATTGATTGACCACTTATTATAAATTAGGCATAATCAAATTTGTTACAAAAATATCACTCTCAGATATCACTCTCAGTACCACTAGAGAAAAAATACATATAAACATCACTCTCGACACAATTTGAGACCCAAATATAACTATAACTCTCACTCTCTATTAGAGATGGTCTAATTGTGGGAAGTAAATAGTTGTTGGAGAACTATTTTAAGTGACAATAATACCACCTTATATTATACGTGGGGCTTTAAATGACGTTGTTATTTGTCTAAAGTAGGGGTGTGCAGGATCCAATCCAATCCAATAGTATCCACTGGATCAGATCAAATCCATTGGATTGGACTGGGTCCGGAGGGATGATCGGATCGTATCGGATCCTAAATTCTAAAATCTATTGGATAAGATAGGATCGGATCTTGGATTCAAGTTTGAAAATCCGCCAAATCCGCCGATCCGCCTAAAATATTAGGTCTTATTTTTATATTGGGCAATTTGCGTATTTATACAAGAACAAAATAATTTACAAAGCAATTTATAAAAAAGTATAAAAGACCAAAGCATGCCACAACAAACCCAAAATAAGAAGTTAAAAACACCAAATACATTAAAGCCCAAAATAAAGCAAGACCCACACTACTAAAAAATAAAAATCTAGATTCAAAACAACAAAGACCACAATATTACTAGTTTAGCTATTTAGGTTTCTACTTTTCTTTAGACAATAAAAACATGGGTGTTGTGTTGTTTTACATGTATTTTAGAAGAAAATTCAGCAACTTGTGTTGATGTTGTTTGGATGATTTTATTTAATGTTGAACATTTAGATGATTTTAGTTGGAGCTGTTGTTTAAGGATTATAAACTTTTTGAACTATATAAGTTTACAAGTTATGTTATGTATTTTTTTTACTGTTAATTTTATTTGAATTATTTAGTAATGTTTGAATTATTTATATCAAATAATAATTTTTTATATATTACGAACAACTTTATATTAATTCGATCCATCGGATCGGATGGGATCTAATAGTAATTGGATCGGATCGGATCGGATCGGATCCCGTTATAAAATTGGATTGGATCGGATTGTAATTTTTTCAATCCAATCGGTTCGGATCGGATCTTGGATCATGGCAAATCCATTGAATCTGATCCGCCGCACACCCCTAGTCTAAAGAAGCAGCCCAATTTTGACTATTATATAAATATATATATATATATATATATATATATTATATCCCCTATCTTGAATTTTTAGCTCCTCCTATAGTCCCATGTATATGAATACCGCTTTAATAATTCAATGTGATGGCTTTTTGGTGTGGTCTTGGTTGGTGTGTTCTTGTGTTGGCTTTTTGTTGTTTTTTTGGGTTTTCTGGTTTGTTTTGGTGTGGCCGGTGTGCTTGTAGTTCTTCTTGGCCTACTTGGCCTTTTTATGAATAAATTTTTCCGTTCAAAAAAATAATAATTCAATGCGATGAGATTATCATATATTCTTCAAATGTCGGAATTATAATACTCATTTTACTATTGGTTCATGGACATAGCCCATAAGGTCTCTGACCCCCTTCCCTCAATTTTTATTTTTAAAATTAAAAAATTACTATTAAATTTTAAATACATTCCCCTTACAAGTTTTTGTTTTTTTATATAATATCCCTCGATCTTGAATTTATGGCTCCTCCCACATTCCCATTAATATAAATACCACTATAATAATGCAAAGTGATGAGTTATTATATATTCGTCAGAATTTAGTACTCATTTTACAATTGGTTTATGGTGTCATACTCATGACATTTTCTAGTCACTTAATTGATGTAATTTGGAGTTGATCGATCACAAACTATTTATTTTCTTAATACAACATGCGGTGCCGATGACAAACTATTAAAGATAAAATTTTCACATGTTTCAAGCTTCCACCAAATGAATCCTTAATTAAAAAATCAAGAAAATCTTATCAGATTTCCTCATTATATAATATCTAGACTATTTGGCTAGACTTTCAATTTTGGCCCCAAAGCAATCAATTTTGTCCTCAATGCCCAAATTTATAAAACTAATACTAGACAATCTAAAAATTTAATCCAAATGGTGTGGCAAATGGTTTTTTCATTAGCAGCATCATCTCATGGTGTGTATGATGATGACAACTCCTTGCCACATTATTTGAGTTGAAATTTGGATTAATTATTTAGGTTGTATAACATTACTCAATTCATAAATAGCCCTAGAATTGTTTGTAATTTCATAAATAGTGCTGTAGAAATTTTTTTAATTTGTTGTCCATATTTTACACTTTTGGACCAAAATACAATTTACTAATTCTCACCCCTCAAACGCAATTAAACAATAAAAACTAGAGAGAGAAATCATTTTGAACATAAAAAGAGAAAATCACAGTGAACATTATAGAGAAACCACTTATTGAAACTAGGAGAGAGAAAACCATTGAAACTGGAGTGAGAAATTTATGACTGAAACTAGAGAGAGAAACCTATTTTTGTTCTTAACATGTTAACATGTTATAGTATTCATTACTGATCTTACGATAAATGTACCTAATTGAGGTCTCTATTCCTAGCTTTTGTGCTCGTTTTCGAACATATTTGTGTATATAATGTGTATGTTAAGCCTTGTGTAGGTTATGTTCTCAAAATAAGGTGTTTGAGCTTAAATCCAAGATTGGAAGGCAAAAATAAGCAAAAAGAAGTCAATAATGGATGTCATGCAGAGTTGTCGCGGCATCGCCGTTGACCCAAACCGTGTCATGATCAGAATCCTACTACGGCAAGCAAAACCATATGTTTCCGAGGTTGATCCGCCGTTGAGCCAGAACCCGATATTGAGACGGCAGCACATACCAACTCTGTTTTCCAAAGGTTAATGGGCTGAAATTGCAAATGCCCATCAGAACACCCAAATTTCGGAGCCCATATCTCCCTCCTAAGATCGAACCACGTTGAGATCTACATATATTCAGAAAGCCTCAAATGTCTTCTTTCCAACTCTTTTTACAGATCGTGATTCAGAGTTTTTTAGAGGGAGTTATGCCTTTTCTGAAATGGTGTGCGATGTTGGAATCCTGACTATTGCAAGACCGCAGTGAAGACATTGGCACTTAAGCCGTAAAAATCTTGGCCGCTGTTGTGCCGCGTCGACCTAGACTGCAACACACATTCAAACCAGACCGCTACTAGCCATTTCTGCCGTTTCTCAGGGGTAAATGTGTCCTTTCATACCCAATTCGAGCCTTAATCTTCCACACTATAAATACATAATCTTCTCCTCTTCTCTCCAGCCCAGAACAGAGTAGCACTTCATCTTCTTCACTTTCCTCATCAAATAAAAGAGAGAGAGAGAGAGAGAGAGAGAGAGAGAGAGGCTTTCAAAACTCCCATGGAGGTTCTTCTTTATGGAAGCTCACCACTACCATTTTCTACATATCCTCCACCACATTTGAGAGTAGATTGCAAGAAGAAAAGAGAGGTCTTGGACCAATTACGAGCTATGGAAGCAATGAGCCCATGGGGAAGGCAACCTTCAAGGGTTGTCTCCTTTTTACTTTTCTCTTGTATATCATGTTTTCTTTTATGTGTAATTCCCACTTGAAAATATTTGTAAACCTATATTGTGCTCATTTAATTGATGTTTGTTCTTAAATCCGATTTGGGTTTTGATTTTTTCTTGATATTATTGAATAATCTTTTATCATGATATGAATGTGTGTGGAGATTGGAAATTGATGTGTTCATGGATGGGATTAGAAGTGGATTAACTTAATTGTAGGAGTAATTGTAATCAAATATCCAAATTTTTTTTTTTTTTGTATCTTTGGAAGGTCGAAATGCCTTGTTTTGATGGGTTTGAGTGTATGTGGGTTTCGATTGTGCCTATCCGGGTATAACCTTGACTAAAAGAATGGATGAAACTTGTTCTATGCATGACCTTTGCTAGAGTAGGTTTTGGTTATATGTTCATGTGCTTAATGGTTGGGAATAGAGGCACAATTGCTCTATCCATAACCTTTGGGGAGTGAATAGTATTTTTGAATCCTTTAATTGAGAGAACAATCCTTTAACTTGAATTGGATGTACTTAATGCCTAACAATCAACTAGGAGTGCACTTTTGTATGGCGAACTCATTTACCTTGTATAACCATAATCATACATCTCTCATATCTACCATTTTATTTCCCTTTTAACATCATTCTCACCCTTCCATACTATTTTGTTTTTATTGGCATTCTTTTCATTTACATTTCCTCACATACAACCGTATTATGCTTACACCTCACATACACCATTCTCACCACATCTGTATTATTATTTACATGCTTTCAATAAACTCTAGAACATGAGATGGTTGACGGATGACACCTCCATGTGGATGATACCATCGCTTGCCTGTTTACTAGTTTTCAAACTTTAGAGCACACTATTAGGAACATTATAAATATCTTTTGAATCGCAATTTCGTAACGACAGAAAAAACGAGTTCAAAAATGGTGTCGTTGCTGAGGAGGTGGATTATTCATTAATTGTTTCTAGTTTTAGCTTATGTTTTGTAAATAGCTTAGATTTACTTGCTTTGAGGATTTTGTTTGTGTTTGTTTGTTTTTGTTATTTTTCATTTTTGTTTAAAGCGTATGCATAACGACAGAAAAAACGAGTTCAAAAATGGTGCCGTTGCTGAGGAGGTGGATTATTCATTAATTGTTTCTAGTTTTAGCTTATGTTTTGTAAATAGCTTAGATTTACTTGCTTTGAGGATTTTGTTTATGTTTGTTTGTTTTTGTTATTTTTCATTTTTGTTTAAAGCGTATGCATTTAATGTTGTTTGTTTAAAGGCTTGGGTGGTTCGAAAACCACTTGCGATGGCTAGTGCTTCAAGGGTAAAATGCTTTGATTATTTGTTTATGATTTTAATATTTGTTTTATTATTTTGTTTAGATCTAAGAGTGGATTTGTATTATGCATAGATCTTAGGACTTGTTATGTTTTTATTTTTCTTAGCTTTTGTAATTTGTGTTATTGTCCTTATTTCCGAACTCTTGCTTGCATAGTCCAATTTTATGAGTGGAGATGGTTCCACGGAGCAACATTGAGGACCCGGTTGTATTTGTTGACCATTAGAGATAGGCCAGATCAGATTTATTGACCATTGGAGATGAACGGTCTACAATTTTTCAGACATTAAAATTTGAAATAAATTTATTTTTATCGAAAAAAATACTAGAAATTCAACAAAAATAAAAAAAATAAAAAAAAAATTATAGAGAAATGTATTTGTGATTTACATTTATATTTGTACTTTCGATTATACATGTAATTTTTCTTTATGTATGTGTTTATGTTAAGTGTATTCTAATCTATGAAATTTAAATTTTACGATGTTTCCTTATTTAAAATTTAAAATTTTCAATATTGTTAAATTTGGTAATAATTTAAAAATATTTAAAAATATTAAATATTAGTATCATTTTAAAGATCTCATTGAGAAATTTACAATATTATTATTTTTATCAACATTAAAGTTTATAAATTGCAATTTACTGACCACTTATTATAAGTTGGGCATACTTAAATTTGTAACAAAAATATCACTAGTAGATATCACTTTCAGTACTGCTTGAGCAAAAGTACATAAAAACATCACTCTCAACACTATTTGAGATCCAAATATAACTGTAACTCTCACTCTCTATTAGAGATGACATAAATGTGAGAAGTAAATAGTTTTCGGGAGAACTATTTTATGTGACAATAATACCACCTTATATTATACGTGGGGATTTAAATGACGTTTGTTATTTGTCTAAAGTAGCAGCAGACCTATTATGAATATTATATATATATATTATCCCCGATCTTGAATTTATAGCTCCTCCTATAGTCCCATGAATATGAATACCATTTTAATAATTCAATGTGATGAGATATCATATATTCTTCAAATGTCGGAATTATAATTCTCATTTTACTATTGGTTCATGGACATAGCCCATAAGGTCTATGACCCCCCCTTCCCTCAATTATTTTTTTAATTTAAAAATTACTATTAAATTTTAAATACATTTCTCTTTGTCCCCTACAAGTTTTTATTTTTATATAATATCCCTCAATAATTGAATTTCTGGTAACTCCCATATTCCCATTAATATAAATACCACTATAATAATGCAATGTGATGAGATATTACATATTCTTCAAAGTTAGAATTTAATACTCATTTTACAATTGGTTTATTGTGTCATACTCATGATATTTTCTAGTCACTTAATTGATGTAATTTGGAGTTGATCGATCACAAACTATTTATTTTCTTAATACAACATGTGGTGCTGATGACAAACTATTAAAGATAAAATTTTCACATGATCCAAGCTTCCACCTAATGAATCCTTAATTAAAAAATCAAGAAAATATTATCAGATTTCCTCATTATATAATATCTAGACTATTGGGCTAGACTTTCAATTTTAGCCCTAAAGCAATCAATTTTGTCCTTAAGGCCCAAATTCATAAAACTAATGCTAAACAATCTAAAAATTTAGTCCAAATTTCAACCCAATGGTGTGGCAAGTGGTTTTTTCATTAACCACATCATCTCATGTTGTGTATGATGATGACAACTCACTTGCCACATTATTTGAGTTGAAATTTGGATTAATTATTTGGTTTGTATAGCATTACTCAATTCATAAATAGCCATGGAATTGTTTGTAATTTTTTTTTTAAAGGCAATTTATTACCGAATACCACAAGCACTCCGACAACACAGACAATACTTCAAAGCCCCACAACAAGATATAAACTAACTAAAACAGAGCAAAAGCGAAAAAAAAAAAACAGAGCCACAGATACAGCAACTACAAACCCATTTCCTGCGCATAAGCCCAGTAACAAAACCATTCGAGCAAAGCACAATCACCTAAAAGACAACAGGGAAAGATGACGAAAAGACTCAGCAGTCCATTTATTTGAAAAAATCGCTCGACGAACTTGATCCCATCTTTGCTAAACTGTCCGCAAAGGAGTTGAAGATTCGTGGCTCGAAGATCACCTTCATTCCGCCCTCCGCCTTCAAGGTGCTCCGAATGTCTCTAATTGAATTAAAATGCTCAATATTTCTGAAATCCCCTTTGTTAACCCAAGACACAGCCACCTTCGAGTCACTAATCACTGAAATGCTCCGTCCTCGCAGCTCCGGGTTCGAGTGGCACAACTCGATAGCTCTTCGAATAGCCCATAATTCAGCTGCATTGAAGTCTAAAATCCCTATATAAAAAAGAAAAAAGGCATAGAACTTTTCCATTCGAATCCCTCAAAACCCCGCCGATGCCGGCGTGTCCTGGCTTGCCTCTTGAAGAGCCATCAACATTGAATTTAAGTCTATCATTACCATGAGGAATCCAATCTGCGATTTTATGTTTCTTTGTTAACTTTGGCTCCACACACAGTTGATTCACGTTGCGTAATAAGGCATCCACCGAGTCCAAAGAACATTTTCCAAGGTGTTTAAACCACTACACAATTCAGAATTTAACCACATTAATCATCAGATCAATCCTTGGTTGCTTTCCTTCGAACACTAGCTGGTTTCTCGCTTCTCAAATGGTCCAAACGATTGCGCAGAAAAGGGAGGACCACACTCTCTCCTGTTTGGAAGTCGGACAAAGTCCTGTCCAGCTATCCATCCACTCTTGAATGTTCAAGTTAGCACAGAAAAGCACCCTCCACCATGACATGCATATCCACCAGAGCGATTTAGCCCACGAACAATGAAGAAATAGATGGTCCATCGACTCCCTGTCCGCCTTGCACAGAGGACAATCCAGGTCCACCAACTGGGTCATCCCAAATCTGTAAAGCACCTCCTTGACACACACTCTACCTCTCCAAAATTGCCACATAAACGTCTCAATATTTGGAGGGCAACACCCCTGCCACACTAGCTTTGGAACAATATCAGACAGTGTCATGGAATCCTCCAGCTCTTTGCGAAAAGGCCCCACCGTGTAAATCCCAGTAGTGTTGAAGGCCCAAGCAATCGTATCTGGAGAGCTAATTCGAATGGGAATGCAAGCCAGATAAGAGACAAAACACCCTCATTGCTCTTGTTCCCAATCGAAAAGCCTTCGCCTAGTGAGAACGGACCAACCTCATCCTTCATCATACCAGCTTCCAAAATTTTTTACCGCTCCACACTTGTTAACAGCAAGTGCATGACATCTCGGAAATGCTTCCTTCAGCGGACTGCCATCCACACCTAAATCTCTCCAAAAGTCTGCCCTTTCATCGTTGCCTATCACAGTACAAAAGCCACGATTGATCACCATAGCCGTCCGAGACCACTCCTTCAAAAGGCTCTCAATGGACTTAACAAAAAAAGAACCAGCTTTTGAGCTCTTCCAATCCCAAAACAAACGACTCCCATCTATTTTATATTTAGAGAAAATTACTCTACGCCACAAGGAAGCTTCCTCTCTACCAAACCCCCACATCCACTTGGCTAGCATTGCTTTATTCTTGTCTAGAATTCTCCCAATGCCCATGCCACCTTTCTTCTTGTCTTTGCAAACCTCCCCCCCCCAATTCACTGTATGAAGATTCTTTTTGTGGACACTATATCCCCATAAGAAACATCTTTGAAGCTTCTCAATTTTTTAAGCCACCCCTACCTGCATTTTAAATACTGAAAGGAAGTAAGTGGGGATGCTTGAAATCACTGCCTTGATCAGAACCAGCCGCCCCCCTTTAGAAAGGAATTTCCTCTTCCAATGAGCCAATCTCTTCTCAATTTTGGTTATTAAAGGTAACCAAAATTCTTTAGAACCAGGTCTTCTCCCTAGTGGAAAACCAAGATAGGAGATAGGGAGGGATGGAATTGTTTGTAATTTCAAAAATAGTGCTGCGGAATTTTTTTTTAATTTTTTGTCCATATTTTACACTTTTGGACCAATTTACAATTTACTAATTCTCACCCCTCAAACGCAATTAAACAATAAAAACTAGAGAGGGAAATCATTTTGAACTTAAAAAGAGAAAATCACAGTTAACATTATAGAGAAACCACTTATTGAAACTAGGGGAGAGAAAACCATTGAAACTGGAGTGAAAAACTTATGAATGAAAATAGAGAGAAAAACCTATTTTTGTTCTTAACATGTTAACATCTTATAGTTTTTCATAATTGATCGGACGATAAATGTACATAATTGAAGTTATCATTTCTAGCTTTTGTGCTCGTTTTCGAGCATATTTGTATATATAATGTATTAATGTGTATGTGGAACCTTGTGTAGGTAGGTGTTTGAGCTTAAATCCAAGATTGGGAGGCAAAAATAAGCAAAAAAAAGTCAATAATGGATGCCATGCAAAGTTGTCGCGGCATCGCCGTTGACCCAGACAGTGGCATGATCTGAGTCCTACTGTGGCAAGCAAAACCATATGTTTCCACGGTTGATCCGCCTTTGAGCCAGAACGCGATATTGAGACCGTGGCATGATCGGTCTATTTCTATACATATTTTAGGTTCCCATTTCCTATTATTTACGCTTTGTTCTTGAGTGAAATTAGGTATTTTATGTGTTTGTTGAGCATGTGTAGGTCACATTTCCTTAAAAGAGGTGTTTGTTAATTTTTCCAAGAAAAGGAGTCTAAAAGTGAGAAAAGGGGCAAATCTGTGAAGAACCACTGTAGAGGTCGCTTTCCATGCACTGCATAAGTCGCGGTCCACCGAGCGCTGAAGATCAGTATGTACTCGTTTGTTACCCTCGGTTCATACCGCTTGACAAGAATTACTTCAGTCGCGGTCCACCGAGCGCTGAAGATCAGTAGGTACATAGCTGCACAGACCGCGGTTCAGGAATGAGTCCGCCAAGCGGTATAGAGAGCGGTCGTGCACATTCCTTGTTTTCGAAGGAGATCTTGAAGCCCTAATTTTTGGAGATCATATAAATACTTCTTATTGAGAGTTAAAGAGGAACTTTTCACTTTTTCTACTTTTTATTCCTAGAACAACAACACACTCATCCATCTTTACACATTGAAGATTTGAAGACGAAGAAGACTACAATTGAAGATCTTAATGGGTTTTATCTCTTCTTTCTCTTTTCTTTTTATTTTCAATATGTGTAACTAATCCCATAACTAGGGAATCAATGTGAACCTTTTGTGAATGCTCATATATGGATTAATTATTATTTCATCAATTAAAATTCTTGATTTATTCATTGTTCTTAATTGCTTGATCCTCATTAGTTTTAATATTTATTCACACCATAGACCAAGGGTGAATAACTATTTGGCATGATTTTAGGGTTAAGACTACCTAAGAATTAGGGTTAGAGTATAGACCAAACCTAATCTTAATTAATGCTCTTTTGAGTGAATGAATTTTATCTTTAGCATAGGCCAAGCAAAGTATAGAATTTGGTTCTTAATTCTTGTGCTTAAAGGGTTTTCGATCATTGTTCATACCATAGACCAAGGGTGAATAGTGGTTGGGAGCACGTGACTCATCCCATGACCATACGGTAATAGTCACATTAAAGACAAAGAATGAACCCTAGAATTGATTGAATATTATTTACAAATTAATTCCATATATCGAGTGTTCATAATTGGGGATCATTGATAACCTAGTGCTTTCCTTCTATTGATCACAAATACCATTCTTTTTAATTGCTTTCTTAATTTAGTTTAGTTTAATTCAAATCTCAAACAAATCTTTTGTTAATTTTAGTTTAACTTTAATTAGAATTAGTTTTAATTGTTAAATCTCTTTTCCTTGTGGGAACGAACTTTACTTGCCGTTGTGCTTATCTTCACGATTCGTGCACTTGCGAGTATAGTTTTTAATAACATGATTTTCACCATCATGGCACATGCCAACTATGTTTTCCAAATGTTAATGGGCTGAAATTGCAAATGCCCATGCATAACACCCAACTTTTTAAAGCCATATCTCTCTCCTAAGATCGAACCATGTTGAGATATACATATATTCATAAAGCCCCGTATGTCTTCTTTCAAACGCTTTTTACAGATCGCGATTCTGAATTTTTCAGAGGGAGTTATGCCCTTTCTGCAATGGTGTGCGATGCTGGAATCCTGACCGCGACAAGACTGTGGCAAGACCGCGGCAAGACCGTGGCACTTAAACGGAAAAATCTCTGCCGCTGTTGTGCCGCATCGACCCAGACCGCAACACACATTCAAACCAGATCGCAGCTGGCCATTTCTGAGGGGTAAATGTGTCCTTTCATACCTAATTCGAGCCCTAATCTTCCCACACTATAAATATATCATCTTCTCATCTTCTCTCCAGCTCAGAACAGAGCATCACTTCATATTCTTCACTTTCCTCATCAAATAAGAGAGAGAGAGAGGGGGGCTTTCAAAGCTCCCATGGAGGTTCTTCTCTATGGGAAGCTCAGCACCACCACTTTCTACACATCATCCACCACATTTGAGAGTAGATTGCAAGAAGAAAGGAGAGATCTTAGACCAATTACGAGCTAAGGAAGCAAGGAGCCCTTGTGGAAGGCCATCTTCAAGGGTTATCTCCTTTTTACTCTTCTCTTGTATATCATATTTTCTTTTATGTGTAATCTCCACTTGAAAATATTTGTAAATCTATATTTTGCTCATTTAAGTGATTTTTGTTCTTAAATCCGAATTGGATTTTGATTTGATCTTGTTATTATTGAATAATCTCTTATCTTGATATGAATGTGTATGGAGATTGGAAATTGATATGTGTTCATGGATGAGATTAGCAGTGGATTAACTTAATTGTAGTAGTAGTTGTAATCAAATATCTAATTTGTGTGTGTATGTCTTTGGAAGGTCGAAATGCCTTGTTTTGATGGGTTTGAGTGTATGTGGGTTTCGGTTGTACCTATCCGGGTATAACCTTGACTAAAAGAATGGATGAAACTTGTTATATGCATGACCTTTGCTAGAGTAGGTTTTGGCTATATGTTCATGTTCTAAATGGTTGGGACTAGAGGCATAATTGCTCTATCCATGACCTTCGGGGAGTGAATAGTGTTTTTGAATCCCTTAATTGAGAGAACAAACCCTTAACTTGAATTGGATGAACAATCAACTATGTGTGCACTTTTGTATGGTTAACTCATTTACCTTGTGTAACCATATTCCTACATCTCTCATATCAACCATTTTATTTCCCTTTTAACATCATTCTCCCCCCTCCATATTACTTTGTTTTCATTTGCATTCTTTTCATTTACATTTCCTCCCATACAACCACATTATGCTTGCACCTCACATATACCATTCTCACCACATCCGTATTCTTATTTACATTCTTTTAGTAAACTCTAAAACATGAGAAGGTTGGCAGATGACACCTCCATGTGGACGATACCATCGCTTGCCGCTTTACTTGTTTTCAAACTTTAGAGCACAATGCTAGGAACGTTATAAATATCTTTTGAATCGCAATTTCGTAACGGCAGAAAAAGCAAGTTCAAAAATGATGCAGCTGCCAGGGAGGTGGCTTATTCATTGATTGTTTCTAGTTTTAGCTTAGGTTCTATAAATAGCTTAGATTTACTTGCATTGCGGATTTTGTTTGTGTTTGTTTGTTTTTATTATTTTTCATTTTTGTTTAAAGCGTATGTAGTTTATGTTGTTTGTCTAAAGGATTGGTTGGTTCGAAAACCACTTGCGAAGGCTAGTGCTTCAATGGTAAAATGCTTTGATTATTTGTTTATGATTTTTATTGTTGTGTTCTTATTTTGTCTAAAATTTTTATGACATTAAAATTTGAAATAAATTTATTTTTATCGGAAAAAATACTAGAAAATCAACAAAAATCCAAAAAATTATAAAAAATTATAGATAAATGTATTTATGATTTACATTTATGTTTGTACTTTCGATTATGCATGTAATTTTTCTTTATGTATATGTTTATATCAAGTGTACTCTAATCTATGAAATTTAAATTTTACGATGTTTCCTTATTTAAAATATTAAAATTTTCAATATTATCAAATTTGGTAATAATTTAAAAATATTTAATATATTTGCCACGTTTGACGGTGGTAAGTATTATTACTTTTACCTTTCCTACATACTTTATTTCTACTTCTTTTTTTTCTTTTTGATTAATTTTGTAAAACTTAGCTTAACATGAGTGAGAGCATATTTGGTCAATATTTTAGCCATTTCTAAAAAAATTTCTATTGTTCTTTAAACAAACAAACAAAAAATTTCTATTGTTGTCAATTGTTGACCATAAAATGACAAAAATACCCCATTAAATTTTATTTTTCTCAATTAATTTTAAATGAAAAAAAAATTTGAAAAAAAAATCAAAATTTGTTCAAGGTCAGAGATGGCTTATTCGTTGATTGTTTCTAGTTTTAGCTTAGGTTCTATAAATAGCTTAGATTTACTTGCATTGCGGATTTTGTTTGTGTTTGTTTGTTTTTATTATTTTTTTCATTTTTGTTTAAAGCGTATGCAGTTTATATTGTTTGTTTAAAGGCTTGTTTGGTTCGAAAACCACTTGCGAAGGCTAGTGCTTCAATGGTAAAATGCTTTGATTATTTGTTTATGATTTTTATTGTTGTTTTCTTATTTTGTTTAGATCTAAGAGTAAATTTGTATTAAGCATAGATCTTAGAACTTCTTGTGTTTTTATTTTTCTTAGCTTTTGTAATTTGTATTGTTGTCCTTATTTCCAAACTCTTGCTTGCATTGTCCAATTTTGCTAGTGAAGATGGTTCCACGGACCAACATTGTGGACCCTTTTGTATTTATTAACCGTCAGATATGGACATATCAGATTTGTTGACCGTTAGAAATGGACCAGATCAGATTTGCTGACCATTGGAGATGAATGGTCTACAATTTTTAAGACATTAAAATTTGAAATAAATTTATTTTTATCGGAAAAAAATACTAGAAAATCAACAAAAATCCAAAAAATTATAAAAAATGATAGAGAAATGTATTTGTGATTTACATTTATGTTTGTACTTTCGATTATGCATGTAATTTTTCTTTATGTATGTGTTTATATCAAGTGTACTCTAATCTATGAAATTTAAATTTTACGATGTTTCCTTATTTAAAAAATTAAAATTTTCAATATTATCAAATTTGGTAATAATTTAAAAATATTTAATATATTTGCCACGTTTGACGGTGGTAAGTATTATTATTTTTACCTTTCCTACATACTTTATTTCTACTCTTTTTTTTTCTTTTTGATTAATTTTGTAAAACTTAGCTTAACATGAGTGAGAGCATATTTGGTCAATATTTTAGCCATTTCTAAAAACTTTTCTATTGTTCTTTAAACAAACAAAAAAAAATTCTATTGTTGTCAATTGTTGACCATAAAATGACAAAAATACCCCATTAAATTTTATTTTTCTCAATTAATTTTAAATGAAAAAAATATGAAAATTTGTTCAAGGTCAGAGACCTTCATTGTTGGAGGTTTGAAGAAAACAAAATTGAAAATTCATTCAGGGTATTATTGTTTTAAAAGTGAAAAAATTGACAAAAAATAAAACCTTTTTCTTTTTGGAAATCGATTAATTTAAATTTCCATATATTTTTGTGACTTGTTTTGAAAAGACGCCTGAATTACAATTACATTTGCAGGACACTTTTAATGCTGGACTGATACAATTGCCACAACTGTAATTTGGGCAATATCCGAACTAATGAAAAATCCAAGATTGATGAAAAAAGCACAAGCTGAGGTGCGACAAGTCTTTAATCGAAACGGTAAGGTCGATGAATCGAGCATAAATGAAATGGAATACTTGAAGGTAGTAGTTATAAACGAGACTTGAAGATTACATCCTCCTGTGAGTCCTACTCCTTAAAAACACTTGAAAAGTGTTTGATAAAAGTAATAATGTGTTTGATAAAAGTTCTGAGAGAAAACTAAAACACTAAAGTGAAAGCTTGAGAAAACTCCGTTAATGGAGATTTACGGAGAAGTTTCCAGTAAGCTTTTACATGCAAAATGGATTCTTAACTAACTAACGTTGACTAAAGAAACATCCACATTGGCTGAAGCTGTTTGATAAGAGTGTGCATTCTATAGAATATTTAAAGCTGGAAATTGCAACTCAAAACAACCAACGAGGCAACGAGCTTGTTTTGCATCCAGGTTGCACCAGGTGCAGATTTGCTGAAGCCAGTCTTAAAGAAACAGAGTACAGAGCATCAAGGTTCTGGTATGTTGAAATAACATCATAAATCATCATCAGACCAAGATCACCTCGAAAGTAATAGGAAACTGATGTTAGTCAACTGATGTGGACATTCATTTGTAACTAACCTGGGATGTGGACAAAAATCCTAGTCTCTGATTGGCTAATATTTCAACACACGTTTAGTGTGTTTGAATCTCATATATAAGTATCCGACTCTTGTAACCAAAGCAATTAATAAAAAAAAAGTTTCTATCTTTGAGTCTCTCTCCATTAATGGAGTTTCTCTGCGTTTCTACTCTATATTCTCAATGAGTACTCTTATCAAGCACCTGGTGCTTTTATCAAACCCTATCCATTCTCTTTACTGTTAACCAACAGTAACTAACTAATTCTTGTTAGCTGTTTACAAACCTGAATTGACAAACTAACATTTACTATCTATCATCAACTTATCACAGCTTGATCAGCTGATAGTAGATGTTGCCGATCAAGCATGGTCGTATGTTGATACTCAGTCATACTCTTTATACGACTTCCGCATACCATCTTCCTCTGTATGCTGAAGATGGTATGGGAATAATTTTGAATACTTATCACTGTAGAAATTTCATTTGGTCTAGCCACTGTAGAAATTGCACTCGCAATTAATGTTGCTGTACCACTTTGATTGGAAACTTCCTGATGATCAAATGGAGCCTGAGGATTTAAATATGGCCAAGGTCTTTGGTTTAACCGTCAGAAGAAAACATGATATATCTGTGCTTGATTCCTCTGCCGCGGACTAGCTATAAGCGAAAGGACGAAGTGCAGTGTAATCAGAGCCGGCCCTCCTCTTTGCTTTGAGGGGCAGCCGCCCCGGGCCCATTTTTTAAAATGCTAAATTTGTATATGTTTATATTAATTTAGGGGCCCAATATTTGTTGGGTTTCAGGCTAAATCAGGTCTAGGATAAACAAATGTCTAATATGCTTTCTTGTTATCAATTATCAGATATTATTTATTAGTCTAAATGTCCAATAGAGTTTCATACTTTCTTGTTTTTATCTATAGCTACCAAATTTTGGTTTGATTAAAGCTATTATGTTGTATTGGGTTTTGGGTAGATAAGTTTAGGCATGTTGTGAGTTGTTACAGTTCACAGAAAAAAGAATTGCAACTCTGAATGGTTCAATTCATTCTTTTAATTATATGTATAGAATATATTAAAAAAAAACCATCGGGTCTATTTTGTGACAACACCCTATTCCTCATTTGATATGTTATAGGGCCCATTTTTCCATTGTTTTACATTTTCGTCCCGGGCCCCAAAAATGTCAGGGCCGGCCCTGAGTGTAATCCTATATATATATATATATATATATATATATATATATATATATATATATATTTATCTCATAAGAGCAGTAACTATATATTGAATAAGTTCTAATTTTATGTTGATGTGAATGGCTTGGCAACAAAGGACGCTCGTTCAGCTCTAATTTTATGTTAACTATATATTGAATAAGTTCTAATTTTATGTTGATGTGAATGGCTTGGCAACAAAGGACGCTCGTTCAGCTCTAATTTTATGTTAATATTCCAAGTTCGAGTCGCAGTTTTCTGGCTGGTGGAAAAAATATATTTGTAGTTATATATTTGAAAGTTTGTTTATTCTTACAAATATATAGTCACATCTTGATGAAAATCAGTACTTGAAATTTTTTTGAATCATGTTCCTTCATTATCAGCAAACAATATGCATCATTGATAAGATGTAAGAGCAAGATCTAATTAATTATAATCATTTTCATATTCCAATGAATTGGAGAGGATATTCATCAAATGCTTAACACAAAAACTTTAATTATGATCATCTGAAATTTCAAAAGCATAAAGAACTTCAAACAGAGGAAAATGTAAGGGAAAAAAAAAAACAGAAATCATGTTTTGGTTTTGCTAAACGATATTGGATTGGATGGATTTGGTTGAATCAATTGCCAAACTCAGATCATAATAAAACCTAAAACATAACAAAATGAAGCTCATAATCCATCACTATTGAAAATAGAAAGTCGAAGAAACAGGACAGGAGTTGAGACAAATATAGAGACCATGCACTTAAAACGTGTTGTATATAAATTTTTGTTTTGAATTGTAAAATCTTTTTTAATTTAGGCTATGTTTGAGATTACTTTGCTTCTGAAATAATCTGTTTTTAACTTAATTTAAGGAATAATCAACTTACAAGATAAGTCTACATGTGTTTGGTAAACTGACTCTATAAATAATAACTTAAGAAAAAAACAAGGAAAAAGTGTTTGGTAAATTTTATTTGATTATGAAAAATGACTAAAATAGACATATTTGTTAAAATGTAATATATTATTCAAACAGTTTTTTACTATTAATTTATATATATATATATATATATAAATAATTTAAAAAAAAATTATTGAGTCAAATCGTTCATTTGATACTAAGGGGTCTTTTATTTTTTTGTCTGAAGAATGAACAGTCCTGAATTTTTTTGAAGACTGAATAGGAACTGAAATCTGAACTTGAATAACATGTTTTTTTTTCCTCACATCTGAATGTATTGTCAACATGTTTGTTTTTTAAAAGTAAAATTGTTTGAAACTAAGTAATTTTACATTTATACCCACATTAAACAATTATAAATATAATATGGAATAAAAATAATCTAAAAATAATAATTATATATAACCACATATGATCATGATTTTCTTCTTCGATTACAAATAAACTTCATTTTTACTAAGAAAAAAATGTTTTTTTTCTCAAAAAATAAAAGGGGTAGCAAGAAAACTCACGCAAAACACTCTAATATATATATATATATATATATATATATAAATACATCACCTTAATATCATAATAAAGTATTGATATTAAACACCAATGTGAGAAGTGATTAGGGTTCTTTTTTATTTTAAAGCTATTTAAAATAAACAATATATTAAAATAAAGATTTTTGTACCATGTATAATTATGATGAAATTGGAAATATTTTATATATAAGGGATAATATCGGAAGAAAAGATTTTGAATTGCATTTAATGCAATTGTGATTTGCAATTAAGTGAAAAGTCGGGATTTTTTACTTTTTATTCTAAGTTATTTTTTGGTATTTTTAAGTTGTTTGACCACTTATAAAAACAAACAAAACAACTTAATAATTATGATTCAGACCCATTAAGTTTTAAGTGGAAAAAACAAACAACCCCTAAGTAACCGAGTCAACTCACTTTTCTACCACTAAGTTGCTGAGTCAACTCGGCTGAGTCAACCCACTCACTCAACATCCATTAATGGAATCTCTACATCTCACCTCCAAATCCACCACCGTCTCCAGCTCGCCGCCGATATCGAAAGAGATCGTTATACTTCATCCCTCACCGTCGAGAGCGTCGCCATTACATCGTCTCCATTGCCGAATCGAAAGCATAGAGAGATTTCGTGAGATTTCTGATAACACCGATAAACACACCTTTTGAGGTCCCCATTTCCTATCGTTTGCTTTCGTTTTTGAGCATATTTTGGTATATAATATGTTTTGTGAGCATTGTGTAGGTTATATCCCTTAAAATAAGGGGTTGAGCTTAATTGAAGAGTTTTGGAGTTAAAAGGACTGAAATTGGAATTGCTCGTGCAGTACACTAAACTTTCGGGGGCCATATCTCCCTCCTCAGATCGAGTTACATTGGCCATTACCTATTTTCGGAAATCCCTGGAAGTCTAATTTCCAACGGTTCTTAAAGATCTTGATTCCGAGGCTTGTAAAGGAAGTTATGGCTGTTTCCTAACGGTGCGCGCAGCAGAAAACTGACCCGTGAAATTTGGGGCAGTAGGTGTCGTTTTTGCACTGTCGAGGGAGAGCTGGACAACGCCACCTGCGACCCCCTGTTTTCAACTAGCTTTCAGCCCGTTTTTGAGAGGCAAATTTGTCCTTTCACACCCCAATTCATACCCTAACTTCCAAGCTCTGTAAATACCTCATTTTCTCTCAATTTTTACAGACTTCTTCTCTCTCCCTCTCTCACTCCCAAACACTTCTCTCTTCCATTCTTCTTCATCTTCTACACCAATAAGTGAGAGAAATGGTTCCCATGGAAGATTTTCCTCCATGGGAGCCCACCATACACCTCAACCACACCATTTTACACCTCCTCCATCCATTTTAGAACCAATTTCAAGGAAATATGAGTAGTCTTAGGACCAATTTCGAGCTAGGAAGGATTGGAGCATCTTTGGAGGACTTGTCTTCAAGGGTTTACTCTTATTTACTATTTTCTTTGTAATTTTCGGTTCTTTGATGTGTAAACCCGATTTGGGGAATTTTGTAAACCTTCACATGTGCAATATATGTATGTTTGTGTTTAAATTCATGTGGGTTATGTTTTACTCTTTGCCAATTTCATGATTTAAACTCTTATTGTGAAACCATGTGTGTGGAGGGTCAAAATTGATATGTATGCATGATTGTGATTAGGAGTAGAGTAATTTAATATATGAGTAGTGTAATTTAGCTTCCCATGAGTGTTTGTATGTTAATGAATGACCAAAATACCATGTATTGAATAATTTGAGTGTTAGGGATTTTAGCCCCAAGGAGTAGAAAAGGTTTCAGTTCAGACATTTAGTTGCTAAATTGGCCTTGGTTCACATCCTTGTGCCCTTGGTCGACATGGAAAATTACCAAAACATGCCCTCTGCTACAATTGGCAGCAAAGGTGAGAATTGCGCCCTTGGTCGCAGAATGAGGGGGCCAAAATTGTGAGGAGAAATTCTGCAGATTTCTAAACGCTGAATCTGTTACCAATTGGGCCTTTCTTAGCAGATTTCAAATGATTGTCACCAATTGGGCCTTTCTCTTGAATCTGTTAAGAAGTTGGCTGGAGGTCGTATAGAAGCCCTAAAGACCAACTACAAAAACTCACCGTTTCACTTAATGATGTGGCAAGGATTGATGGTGAATTACATTTTGGTCTCTGTACTCTTCCAAAATTAATTTCAATCTTTCCTCAGCCTTTACACCTTTGCTCTTAATTAACCATAATTACTCCAATGCCTTATAACTCCATAAATACCTGAAAACATATTCAATACCCGGTTTTACCTGAGGAACAAGCACAAAATAATAGGAATCTGGGACCTAAAAAGAGCAATAGAAATGGTACGATCAATGATTACCCTCCTTGTATGGAGAGGTTTCTACTGGAAGATACTCTTGTTTTATGAGTTTGTGTTGCTTTTGAATAAATTCCTTTATCTTCAAAAAAAAATCTATTCTTTAATTAAATCTATTCTTTAATTGCTCTTGAATTGTTTACATTATTTCATGATATTTAATTTTATATTAGTAATTTTTTATATTTAGCAATATTGCGATCTTAAATTGTTTAATACAATGAATTATAACGTTATTAATCAAACATGCATCCTTAATACTTATAGATTTGCTTCACATATAGTAGCGCATTGACCCCATCTCTTAGAAAAAATTATATAAATCTTCCTCCAAAATATATATATGATTACCTCTTAAATTTGTAATTTGTTTCGTTTTTGTCCCTTCAGATTTTTCCTTTCATTGTAATGGTCTATGTAAATAAAACTAATTTTGGCTCTATAAGTATTCACAGAAACGTCCTTTATGGCTTTATGGACCACTCCCGTATATGGAATCTAGGTACAAGTATAATCATGGTAGTCTTAAAGTTTCCACCTCCTTATTATATATATATATAAAAAAGATATGACCCATGGTCATTACAAAACAAATTAGAAAAAGAACTGATATCTAAAAATGATAACTTATTAAGTACATATTAAAGTGGTTGATAATTTTTGAGTTTGGTGTCTTTTCACATCCAAAATCTAAATACGGTGGCTTCGGTAAGGGTGATTTGGCAATTTAAAAAGAAGTTTTGCTAATTTTTTCTGTTGAGAGTAAAATTGCAAATCAGCCCCTCTAAAAAGAAAAATTGACAAAGAACTTATAAATTTAATGAACTATAAATTTCGTCTGCTATTTCGGAAGAATAGTAAGTGACCCCTGACTTTTGATCAAATGCCAAATCAAACCCTCTTGTTTGAACAATCAGTAAAAAGAAAACCCTACCATTAGTTAACTGTTAGTTGAACGTCAAACATAATTGTTTATCAAGTTTGACCGTCAAAACTAAGAATATTTTCGTCGATTTAGCATATTTTAAAAAAACTAAAAATTAAATAATTCTTTTTAAAAAAGAAATTAAAAAATCAATTAATAACAATTTTTAAAATAGATTGATTGATCTCTACCGTCTATATTTAAGATAGACGGCAAAGATCAAATTACAAAAAAGAAAAAAGAAAAAAAAAATGAACCGGTGAATCTCCATTGATGGAGATCGTCTCCATCATCGCCATCGCCATCGCGATGGAAGACGATTCCTTCGTCTCATCTCCATCGATGGAGATGATCTCCGTCACTTGCAAATCACTTGCAAATTAATTAACAACATTTCCATGTGAACTAGAACTTAGACAACCCAAATCATCATACTGTATAAACAACGTTTTCCAGGATGTGTAGCATTGAGATTATACTGATAATTGGGTTGTGAGAGTCAATCAAATTGAACTAAGTTTATAACAGTATGACAAATAGAAGTATATTTGGAAACATAAAACTTAATTGCAAGTACAAGACTTAAGATTGGAAAACAAAAACCAAACCCAATACTACAACTTAAACTGCACTTTGTAGTCAAAAATCCTATTGGAGTTGAAAAATAAAGACGACATTTTCGATGGATCCCACTTGTTACAACAAAAGAGGGTTCTTCTTGGCTCCGGCCAAACGACATTTCTCTCCCAAATCACCCGTAGGAGGAGCTCATCAACAAGTGACCCATGACCCACTTGAGTCTTATGAACCAACTTCGAAGCGGAACCTAGAAACGACTCCATTTCCCGGAAGTCTTGGTGTCGTTTCTGTTGTGTCCTCTCTTGCAAGTCACTTAAGGTGTTCGACAAAACGTCCCAGTGGTGGATCTCTTTATCGTAGTGTTTTTTGATTCAGAAAGGCATTTCTCTTTCGTTGTCACTGATCCCTCTCTTCGTCATCGGGATCGAGGAAATGAGGCAGTCGTCTGACTCCATATAAGGCATTTCCTTCATTGCAGGCAAGCATGAGTGTAATCAGAAAATTTATTCCATATAATCCTTAATTATGACCATTTTATTAGCCTAAGTAATGAAAATCTGCAGCTCATAGCCTCATATTTATGCCTTGCTTTTTAATCATACCAGTTACCTGGGGTATCCACGCAAGAATTCAATTGAACCTAACAGTATTTCCATCTCACCAAGATCGTTTCAATTGGACAGGAATTTATAGACTTGGTTTTGCTTTTACCACTCAGACGTTAAAGCCTCCATATCCTGACTTTGCCGGTAAAATTTGCTATTTCACACAGAACAATATAGTTGTTGCATGTTGCATTATTTGGTATTGACTCTCATTTATGTTTGTGGCATCTTCTAGGAGAATCTACAGGATCAAACAAATCAATAAGCATTGGCAATTTGGCAGTATCATTGGAGCAGCAGCTGGTGATTGTGTTCTTTTGTTCCTAGTACTCCGTGCAGGGGTTGACGCATATTTTTGGTATGATAATGATTTAACCTATAGTTAGTGTTTTCCAGTTTTTAGATTATTGTTTTTATGTGGTTAAACTTAAAATGCAGCAAGCTGGGATCCAAATAAAAACAGTGGCACCATTCATCAAGTGAAAGGAACAAGAAGCCTCTCTTTTGAAGAGCTCAGTAAATACTCAGACAAATTTTCAGAAGCCAATGACATTGGATCTGGGGTTACGGAAAGGTTTGACTCTCTCTCTCTCTCTGGATGCTATTCCACATTGTTTCACAAGGTTGGTTGCAGATTCAGAACAAATCATTGGATGAAATATTTTTGTCTATCATCCATAGTTTTATATAATAGTTTTTTTTTTCATTTATGTTTTATTCTCGACATATTTTGAGGCAATTTTTCTTTCTCCAATTCTATTATGAGACTCATTATTTTGAAGCATTGCACACACAAACACATAGGTACCACACTACCACCTTTTGCCTTGAGTCTGTGTCATAACTCCTCTCCAAGTAAAGTTCTCTTGTTTTAAATAATTGATTTTTCAGCTTATAATTGATGATTGAGGTAATCATAAACTATATTAACAAGTCATTAATTATCTTGTGAATCTAACAAGTAATTATCATAACAACAAGCTCATTTTTTCTTCTTTTGGTTTTGCATCAAAGTTGCTCTCCTCCCATTTACCATATTGGAGATATAGCTTTTCTTTGATAAGCTTTGTTTCAAAAATTGTCTTGTTGACATGCACTTAGAAAGTTTAAAAGTTAAAGCCACTTAACCACATCAATAATTACGAAAGTTTGATATGCGATCAGAAATTTCGGAAGTAAAAACCAGAAATTGCTGGTGTATAGAGGAACCCTTCCCACTGGAGAACAAATTTCCATCAAATGAGCCCAACAAGGATCTATGCAAGGTGGACTAGAATTCAAAACTGAAAGTGAGCTTCTATCAAGAGTCCATCATAAGATTGTTGTCATGCTTTTAGGATTTTGCTTCCAACAAGGAGAACAAATACTGATATATGACTATGTTCCAAATGTTTCTTTGAAAGATAATCTATCAGGTACCTTTCTCTTCTTCTTTTGATTCTTCAATTTGCATACTTTATATACACGCCAGTTTCAGTATGCAATTTTTACATTCTTCTCTACCAACTGTGAGATCATATAATAAAGCATGGTAAGCTCAAAATTTTCATTTCTCCCTTTAACAAGTTTTCAGACAAATCCAAATACATCAAATTAGATCCACCACCAGAGATGTTGGCAAAGGATGACAGCTGGTTGAAGATAGTGGTGTAAATATGGGCCGGCCCTGGAGAGCCCGGCACGGCCGGCCTGCCAAGGATGGAAGGCACGGCCCCCATTCTTGGCACGTGCCAGGTCGTGGCGAATGTTTTTTTTTTTTTTTTAAATCAAACGGTTATTTTTTAAAAAGTTGTAAACATTGCATTTAGCCCTCTTAACTCTTGTCTTTTATATTTTTACCCACTTTTCTAATTTTTCTATAAATACTCCCACCCATTCCACTTTTCATTCACTTTCTCCAATTCTCTCCATTCTCAAACTCTCTATACAATTTCAATTTTTCATAATTTCATTCTTACTCTCTCTCTCTCTACTATTCTACACTACTAATAGTATAATACTTTATTAGTAATTTACTATTATATAACTATTAGTAATTAAGATAAACGAATTACCATTAGAAATACATAAGTTAAATTGTTAAAACAAAATAATAGTTTTGACAATTAAATTAAAATATATAAAAAAAAATGGATATGGGCATGGGCCGGCCCACTGCATGGGGGGGCCGTGCCGGGCCCCCATTTAGGAAAACGGGCCATGCCAGGCCTGTCCTGTCCTGTTTTCCTAAACGCACCAGGTCGGCCGTGCTGAAATGGGCCTTGCCAGCCCCCTTTTACACCTTTAGTTGAGATGGAGGATGGCACGGCAGTACCTGAAAACTGGGTTATGATTGAAAACAGTGAATAGCAATCTACGTAAATGAGAAAGCTTGTCAGTAGGAGAGCCATAACAACTGCTGTTGCTGATGTCTAGCAATGCAAGGAAAGAAAGATTTCCTAGTTGAGGTGGGATGGTGCCTGCAGGACCCAATGAAGAAATATTCAAGCGTCTGACTCCCACTCTCTAAGGTGATGCACACCACAAGTGACACCAATCCAGGCACAAGCGGAGCTACTTGTCGACTAATTGTAGGCCAATATATTGTGAGGATCATGAGTTATACGAGCTTTAAGGGGTAGAAGGGCATCTTTATTTATCCGAGGTAATATTGTCAGTCGTTAATAATGATAAACAAGAAAGAATGGAGCAATGAATTAAGAAGAAAACTATGATCATAACGCAGAGAGAATGATTAGTTTCCATGAGAGATGAATTTGGTGATCAAACAATTAAGCTGGCCGTGACAAGCAAGTAATGATTGATATGGTATAAATAATAATGCAAACAGGCCGGTGATTGGCATGGAATATGTTGATGTTGAATTCCAAATCCATCCAAAACACCACTAATGTTTTAGTCTTCGATTGTGAATTCCATAACATGCATGAAACACTAGGTAGGGTGCAAATTTTCAAAGCACCATATGGAAGGCGATTGGCAATCTACAAATTAATATCAAATGTGATTACAAGAATATGATTCTGATACCACAAAAAAGCAAAAGCTGTATAAATTGATAAGAGCAGCATAAAGTGCCTTATAAATCTGCAGACAACATGCCAATTCACACATTTGCAACAGGGTGAAGAAACAAACGAAACCATGATTGAGCACACACACTTAGTGGTGGCAATACGGGCCGGCCCGGCCCATTAGGCCCGGGCCTGTTAGGTCCTTCTGTGAAAAGGGCCGGGCTAGGCCCAGACCGTCATGTAAAACGGACCGAGCTGGGCCGGCCTGTTAGACAAAAAAAGGGGCCCGGCCTGGGTCCAAGGCCCGTGTAGGGACAGACTAGACCGGGCCTATAACGGGCCGGCCCGTTAAGGCTTTAACGGGCCGGCCCGTTAAGGCTTTAACGGGCCTGTAACGGGCCGGCCCGTCACAGGCCCGTCAGGCTTCGAATTTTTTTTTTAATACAATATTATTTTTGATACATTGTAATAATTTTGAGTAATTAATGTAATAATTTTAATATGAAATATAATATTTAAATAACAAATGAAAGTTAATTAAAAAAAATGAACAAGACAATACCTTAAAGTAAGAGCCTTAGAATATGTAGAGACTAGATAGTGGGAGGTATGTAAATATATAATATATAATGTATGGTGTATAGTATATTAGTATAATAGTATATAAATAATATATTAAATAAAATAAATAAATTTCAAAATAGTTGAAAGAGTGAGTGAGAGATGTTGGAGATTGTAGAGAATAGAGAGAATAAGAGAGTAGGGAAGTAGAGAAAATGTAGAGAATGAGGTGAGGGTGATGGGGTATTTATAGGAAAAAGTTAGGTAAGGGTATAATTGGAAATAATTGTAAAATATTTTTAAAAATGTAATTTTTAAAAGTTTAGAATATTTTTCCCCCCTAACGGTCACCAATGGTCACCTGGCTAATTACAAAAGTCATCCCTCAATTCAAATTTAAAAAAAAATTCAAAAATTAAAAATTTATAAAAAAATTCTAGCTGCCCATCAAGGCCCTCTAGGAAAAAAAATTCCAAAATTTTCTGACGACGACGGGCTTTGCGAGCCTTACCGGGCCCGATCTGATTTTTTTCAAAGGGGGGTTTGGCCCGGCCCGCTAGTGAAACGGGCTTGGGCCTGACCCGTTTCACTAGTGGGTCGGGCCGGGCCGGGTGGCCCGTTTGGGCCCGGCCCAAATTGCCAGCACTACACACACTATGACTATAGGTTCATAGATATACACTTGATATTGTTAAAAGAAATATAAAGTACTACATTTGGTTAATTATATTTCAATATTTGTTTCATTCAACTATGTATACATCGTACACTATTGGCCTAAATTTAATACTTTAAAGTTTTGGTATGTATATTAGGAAGAATTACGATAATCTAATTACAATTATAATTTATGAAAATATCTTTCTTCAAAATCTATAATTAAGGCTAAATGTGATTTAGTGGTAAAGAGTGTTCATTCAGCTCGGTTTCGAGTGGCCATATCGGCATAACCCCTGGTGGTATATCAAAAAACAATTTTGTATAATTAAAAGGGTTATTATGATTTTAGTCCCTCTAGTTAGTGTTAATCTGGGTTTGGTCTACTAGTTTTTGAAATTACTAACTTTAGTCATTCTATAACGGTTTCCGCTAAGTCGACGAAAGTCAGAGAAATAGTGGACTAAAGTTAGTAAATTTCAAAAACTAGTGGATTAAAGTTAGTAAATTTCAAAAACTAGTGGACTAAAGTTAACGAAAATCTAACTTTAGCCCTTGTTGACCTAACAGAAGTCAACGGAAATCTAACGGAATTGGACGGTAAGGACTGGAATAGGTATTGTCAGAGTACCAGTGGACTAAAGTTAGTAATTCAAAAAACTAGTGGACTAAACCCAGATTAACGCTAACTAGAGGGATTAAAATCTTAATATCCCTAATTAAAATCTTTATGGTTTAAAAATATTTATAAAAGTAATCTAATATAAATATAATTTGAAATGTCAAAAAATTATTTTTAGATTTTTAATTAAAATATATAAAAAATGGTTTTCTTCAAAAATTGACTTTGGTTTCTCCTAGTATATTGCCGCTGTCAGCTGGAAAACCTCCTCTAGGAAGTATTATCAAACTATTTTACGTAAACGTAATTCGAAATGTTTTTTAAGCTGATTATAATAGGAAGTTTCATAAATCATTCGAAATCATTTAATCATATATTTAAAATAGATATAGACATAATTAAACTTTATCTGGTTATAAAAGTACACTTTCATTAGGAGATATTTTGATTTGTATTACACTGACATAAAAAGATTCAATGAATGATGGAGATATAATAACAAAATTTTGAAAACATATATATATATATATGCAACTTTCATGATTGAAAGAATTAACAAATCACTTATATTACCAAAATATTGATTTTATTAGGACAAACAAAGGGATTTTAAAGACCAAACGAGAAATATGAGTTCACTGTCATATCAAGATTTTTTTTTTGTTTTTTAAGTATTACATTGCCATATCAATAATTACTCTTATTTAAATTTATGATTTAATTTTTTAATTTCAATATCCAATTCATTTATATTTTACCCACAAGTTATAAATGCATTCTAAAGCTCAAGAATGGGATTATCGCAACACTGAAAAAACATATAACCAGAGAATGATATATATACTAATGGAAGTTACAACCTTATACTTGAAATTATTTTAATATCTTATAAATACAAAATTATTCAAGAATTTAAAAAAGTAACTAATAATTAATAAACATAAATTAATAACTGGATTTTGTTTAATCTTAATTTATCACCAAAAATCTTTTTGTATATGACTCTGTTATAAATAAATAAAACTTTAATAATTGTCTGATGTTTCATTAAAGGATACAATTAGATGAAAGAATTTAATAAAGCAGTAAAAATTAATCAAAAAGTTTATGACAAAAATTTGGGTGTTACATCATATCTTCACTAAAGTCCATGGTTGCCTCGTAAGTACATGCCTCAAATAAATGTAAGGTACAATCAAAAAACTTAGGATACATGATTCATGATAATTCTCTTAGGGCATCTCCAACCCCACTCTATCCGACTATCCCTTGCATTATCTCTATTTTTGGCTCAAAACCCACCTCCAACCCAGCACCATTTCCAGCTCCATTTTTGGCTCAATGAATAGTGTCGTGCAATATATTGTGTGATACTGTTCATTTGAGCCAAAAATGGCGTTGGAAATGGTTTTTTTTGTTCAATCCAATATTTTTATTAAATCACAATTTGACCCTATTATTAAAATATATTCTGATTACATCCTTTTATTTAAAGATTTTATTTAATTACAGTTGTACCATAATCAATTAAATTTATTCCAATTTGGTCCTTTTTATTATTTAATGATTTTGTCTTGATGTAATTATTATTGATATTAATATTTATAATAAATTAAAATGAAGTGTATAATTAAAAATTTTGATTGCAATTATAAATCACTTAATTCAAAACGGCGGAAATTAAAGTAAAATACATTAATTAAAAAAAAAACATTATAAACGACATACAAACTTCAAAGTGATGAAATAAATCACCATTAATTGGAGGACACTAAAATTAAGGGAAAATACAACATAAATTCAAATAATTAGATGATGAACAATATGTACTTTTATTTTTATGATTTTTATTTTTTATTTTATAATATGTAATGTTTAAGTTATTTTGATAATAAATGCAATATTTTACCTAATTAAATTAAATTTCCTTTAATGTATTAAATATCATAATTTCTTATCGTATTGCAATATTATGTTAATTGTAGGGTGAAATTTTAATTGTGGAAAAATATTAAAAAAAAGGGAAAGAAAGAGAATATTTAAAGGAATATTCTGTTTAATATAAAATTTGGTACAGTGGGTTAGAGATGGAATAGTGAAATAATGTGAAAGTTGCACTATTTTAGTGTAAAAATTGCACCGAAGCACTATTCGGGTTAGAGATAGTCTTATTGATAAATTTTCATTATTCCTTCACAGTAAATCTTATGATCGAATGATTTAACAAGTCACCATGATATTTCACACCACACCTCAAGTTCATCTCCCCAATAAACATTTCATCGGTTGGCTTCTCCTTTGAAATGTCTTTATTATCGTATCTAATACCAAAACTATATATAATCAATAATCATTACATTATTTAAGATATATTTCCTTCTCTTGCATAGTTTACTCATCTGTGTTAACATTATAAATGTAAATATTTACAATGACGAAACTATATAACTAAAAATAAAAAACAAAAATTGTAACATTTTACATGGGCAGCTTTGGAAATAATGGCCAAGGAAAGTGGCATGAAACATGTCGATGTGTGGAACATCGGGATTCCAAATTATCCATGCGAAACACCACCAAGCAAGTCTTCTGTTGTCAACTCCACAACATGAAACACTAGGGTATGGTGCATATTTTCAACACAAAATGGAGCTGCTAATGATTGTGTATACAGTAAAACAACAACAAACATGTAGAAAAATATGCAAAATATCAAATGTGTTTACAACTAAAAAACCTGTATAATTTGACAAGTAAATTAAAGGACATAATTATCATGGAAAACTAGTTTTTTTTTGTTTTTTTTGATGAAATCTCTTGGAGATATATATACTGTACTGTGCCAGGCCTATTTGGGATTTGAAGAAGATGTTCTGCAATTGGAACTTGTTCATGTCATGGCAAGCTGAAGGGATCTTTGCAGGATCCATCAACCGCTGGTATTATACAATGTCCCGCATTATACATTGGTATGTTTTCTTGAAAACATTTATGTTCAAACCAGTAGAATTCTTGTCTAAAACAGACATCTGTCTTTTATTAAAATACAGACTAACAATGGCAACCCAACATAAAGTTCCCTTAAATTTTCATGTTACAATGAGTTGTTGTTCGTTTGCGTTTTAAAACATACAAACAATTGCACATGATGATTTTCATTTTCATAAACCTGTGCAATTTAGTCAATAATATGTGCAGCAGAAAGTGAAAACTAGATGGAGTTTTAATTATGGCTTGTTTTGATCACCACTTGCATACATCATTCCCCTTGAGTAGCCAAAAATGTTGCTCTAATTTTTGTCAATCTAGTTACAACATTTTTTACGTTGATCCTATTTTCCGGTAAATCTAAGGTACAATTCATGGCTAAACTTAAGATTGACAGTAGACATTGCTCCCTTGCTGGAAAATGTAAATCCTCCCCTAGTAGTAAATCGTGATCCACAACTTCCATGATCGAACGATTTAATGACTCACCAACCCACCTCCTCAAGCTCAACTCCCCAATAAAAATATCATCCGTTGGTTTCTTCTTTGTAAAAGTTTCCATCAGCATAATACCATAGCTATAAACATCACCTTTCTGGGATACCTTTCCTTCACTTCCATACTCTGTGAATGACTTGATCAGTTTCAATATTAACATAAATGTAAATATCAATAATAAAGACAATATGTAACACTAAAATAAAATTTGGAACGTTTACCTGGTGCCATATAACCAATTGTTGCAAGGGTTTGTGTTTGTGTCATAGATTCTTCTTCACCTAAAAGTTTTGCAATTCCAAAATCACTCAAGTGCGCAACCATACTTTGGTCTAGCAACACATTACTAGGCTTGACATCACAATGAACTACAGGGATTGAATAATCAAAGTGAAGATACTCCAAAGCTGATGCAACATCTATCATTATATTCAACCTCTGTAATAAATCCAAAAACCATTCGTTGGAATATAAGCATTTTTCCAGGCTCCCATTAGGCATGTACTCTAGTACCAATGATTTAAAATCCTCAGTTGTACAACAGCTGATAATTTTGACAAGGTTTCGATGGCGAATACCACTCAGTACTTCACATTCAACATCAAAGCTCTTAAGCGATCTTTCAAATTGCATATGGAACACCTTTACTGCAATCTCCATCCCGTTTAAAAGTCTTCCTTTGAAAACCGAACCAAAACCCCCTTTGCCTAGTAGGTTGCTTTCACTAAATCCATTTGTTGCTCGAACTAGTTCTTGACGAGAAAATCTTCTCCATATTGCTCGATGAGAAACATCAATATCACTATTATTAGGTGGTTGTATGCTTCTCCTCTTTCGACATATGCACAGCACAATGACCAATGTCATGAAGACAATAAAAGTTAGTGGCAGAGAAATGACTAGGACAAGATTGATCCTTGATTTTGGATGAGTGCTACGTTTGCACGGAGGAACTTGCTGTTCAGGAAAACCACACAGTGCATGGTTCATCATGAATGAATTACCAGAGAAATTTGCAAAGGGTCCTTGGGTAGGAATTCTTCCTTCTAACTGGTTGAAAGATAAGTTTAGATAGTTGAGGTATTTGAGTGCCTCCAAAGCACTCGGAATAACTCCAGAGAGATTATTGTTCGACAAATCCAAAATCTCCAAGCTTGTTAAGCCCCCAAATGATTCAGGAATTGAACCTTGAAAGCTATTATATCTTAGAGAAAGAATCTGTAGATCTTGTAGGCCTCCAATTGTGGCTGGGATCTCACCTGTTAAATGATTCTTTGACAAATCTACATCTATCACAACCTTCATATTTCCGAAATCTAATGGAAGAGTTCCAGTAAGAGAATTTGATGACAAGTTCAAGTGCAAGATGCCCTTGAGTTTCCAAAGAGACGAGGGGATAACAGAAGTTAACCGATTGGAGCCTAAAAAAAGTAGTCTTAGAGTTGCTAGATAACCTAAGCATGCAGGTATAGCTCCAGAAAGCTTATTACTTTCCATGTACAACTCAACCAGATTATCCAAGTGACAAAGATCATCTATGATAAAACCTTCTAGTTTGTTATATTCAAGAGACAAACCTTGAAGATTTTGCAAGTTTTTTAGGTTACTTGGAATCGACCCTGTCAATTCATTTCTGCTTAAATCTAACATCATCAAGTTTTTCAGGTTTCCGACTTCTTTGGGAATGCTGCCACTAATGTTGCAACTTTTAATGTAAATTGAATCTAAAGAAATGGAAAGATTTCCTATAGAACCTGGAAGGAAACCATTTAGTGGATTTGCTGATAATACCAATGCTCTTAGATTCTTGGAATTTGACAAGGAAGTTAAAAAGCTCAAATCTGGAGTAGAAGATGTGAAGTAATTAAAAGCTAAGCCGAGCCACTCAAGATTTGTTAAACTATTGCCTAATATGTTGGGAATGAATCCAGAAAATGAGTTACCTCCCATCTCTAGATACTTGAGCTTGGAAGAATTTGTGATGAAACTGGGAAATGTCCCACTGAAGTTATTAAATAGAAGCTCAAGCGACTCAAGGTTTGGGAGCCCAAGAACATTGCTTGATGGAAGACTTCCGGAGAGTGTGTTGTTACCAAGCGCAAGCATATTCAACGTCGAAATGTTGAAGATTGGGGCTGGAATGACGCCAACTAGGTAGTTGTCTGCAAGCGCCAAAACCTCTAGATTATGAAGATTACCGATTTCATGAGGTATCTCACCTGCCAATTAACAAAGATTTTATACATTAATGTTGTTTAAATTATTGTAAAGATACACATAACATATCTACCTCTTAAGTTGTTGCTGTGAAGATATATATATATAGTTTAATTAAAATACCAATCAACATACCTTGGAGTTTAGTGTCTTCAATTAATAGAATTCTCATCTCAGTCAAGTTGCCAATTTCTCTTGGTATGCCTCCAATAAAATTGTTAAATGAGATGGTCAAATGTTGTAGCTGTCTGCACTTTGATATAAATGACGGTATTTCTCCTTCAAACATGTTTTCAGACAAATCAAGTAACATCAAATTAGGTCCACAACTAGATATATTGACCATTGATGAGAGCTGATTGTGTTTTAGTCTAAGCTCTTGCAACGAAGATATGTTGAAGACGGAGGAGGGTACAGTACCTGAAAGTTGGTTATGATTGAAATTAACATATTTCAATCTATGTAAAAGAGCTAATTCATACGGAAGAGAGCCATAAAAGCTGTTGTTGCTGATGTCCAGGAATACAAGGAAAGAAAGATTTCCTAGTTGAGAAGGGACAGTCCCTTTGAAACCAAGGTGAGAAATATTCAAAGCTACAACTCTGTGGTGACGAACACCACATGTGATGCCGATCCAATTACAAACGAAGGTATTCCTAGACCAATTAGTGACCAAGACATTGTTAGGATCATAAGCTAAACGGGTTTTCAAGGTAAGAATAGTATCTTCATCTATGGTAATGTCGGTTAATGACCAAGAAATGGAACAATGGAGTAAGAAGCAGAGTATGACAACACTGAGAAAGCAATTAGTTTCCATGTGAGATATCGAACTAGTTTGGTGACACATTTAGGACAAAGATTGAATGTGTATAAATAATGCTAACCAGTGACAATATTTATCATTCGACATTGGAAGCCATGCATTTTAATCTCCCCGAAGTCAACAAAATTGGCTACTAATTGTGGAATTAAATGTTGGTCAAGGAAAGTGGAAAGGAGCTTGTCAAAAATCTAAGTATGGACCAATTTCCATCCACACAATCAATTGTTATCGACAACTCGTACAATTATTGATGACTTTGTTGATTTCCAAATCCACTCAAAATGCCACTAAGCTCCAAATCCTTGGGTTGATGACAAAAATGGTGCACTAGTGCTGTGACTTGATGGAAATTTCCATCCCTACATGAATATTTGAGTGGCCAAGAGTATGTTCTGCTTTCAACTGCTCTCGACTCTAGTCTGGCAATAAAGTCTTGTTAATTTATGAAATATGACAATGCAAAAATCAATACAATACAACTCCAGATTCAATTTTGAAGGGGTAAAAAAACTTTTTAGTTTTTGTTGGAGAATGATTAGCCACTTCAAATTTCTAGAGAGATGACTAACCTCCTTAAGCTACTAACTCTTGGTTCCACAACTTGTAAAATATCTTCTTGCATTCAATTCATGTATTAACTCAACAACATAAAGACATAAGAGCATCCATATTGGTTGCAAAATGAGATCTACTTTTGGTGGATCCATTTTCTTTAGGGTCTTGTGGTCTCCCCAATTGTCCAAAAAGAGACCCAAATAATAAGCTCCAATTGTGGGTCCCACCACACTAGATCTAAATTGGGTTCCAAATTTGGAACTCCATTTGGGTATTGTCCAATGATTAGAGGTGGGTTCTCTATGCCTCCTAATCATTGGGTTGGGTTTATATATATATATATATATATATATATATATATATATATATAATTTAAATTAAAATATATAATTATTAATTTCAATAATTATATATATAATGATAAAATATTAATAAATTTAATATATATATTTCAATTATTTTAATTTAAATATATAATTATTAATTTCAATAATTATATATAATGAAAAAAAATATATTTAATATATATATATATATTTAAATTCCAAAAAGAGAACCGGAACCGGAATCGGAACCGAAACCGTCCCGGTACCGGTTCTGGTCTGGTTTCGAAACCGAAACCGAAAAAACCGATTCTGGTTCCGGTTTTCCTCCGACGGTTCCGGTTTGGTTCGAATTAATTGTTTTATTTTAAATTAATTATAATTTGTTAAATAAGTATTGATAGTGTTTATATTTAAAATATATTATATAATTTATTTATTAATATATATATATATATAATATTTTAAAGAAGAGTAATGATTGTTTGAAAAAAAAAAGTAAAAAAATGGATCCAATTTATGTTTTTCAGTTTAGACCCATTATGAGGAAAAAAGACCCAAACAAATAAGACCCAAATGGAAAGACCCATTTTTTTTTGAAAAGAATACCCAAATTTGATGATGTGGCATAAATGGATCTTGTATTTGAGTCTCCACCGTTGTGGATGCTCTAATAATGCTCACTTTATAGACATATAAGTGGAATAAATGATAGTTACATGCAGGAACCATGTTGCATTAGTCTGTACCACCCAAGTTTCCACATATCTGGTGGAAACAATTTCTAGACTAATAAGCCATAACAGTCATTACAAATGAGGATAAATCTAGAGATATGAATGTCAGCAAGACAAATAGCTACACAATATTAGCAAGTGAGCCAGAACAAGAATAACCTTCAATTTGATTTCATCAATCTTGTTGTATGAAGCCGCTCTCTGTCAGCATTTCTTACTCTTCGATCATAACTTTGGGACTCCTATTAGTTATCATATTACTGGCTGTTATAAGTTTGTAATTGGCATAAGGCATTTTGCTTAGCTTCCCGAACCTCTGCTCATAGAAGTGCCACAATTCTAACCTTAGCAAGATCAAGCAAAAAGAACTAGTTGAGAAACTATGCTACCGGGTCAATCAGAGAATTATGAGAAGCAGATCAAACAAGAACAGAGTTTCATATATTATACCAGTATACCAAGAACTGATACTGTGTATACTTTCTGTAGATTCGTTCAACATCCGTTGAATTGTTTTAATGGTGGATTTTCTTGCATGGACCTGCACTAATGTACTATTAAACATACCAAACACATTTTCAAAACTAGATACTCGTGTAATGCCTGAGGAAGAAACAAAGACTGTTAAACATACCAAGCACATTTTCAAAACTAGATACTCGTGTAATGCTTGAAGGAAGAAACAAAGACTTTACTTGCTTTAAATGCCTGATAGTTTCAGAATCAGATGGAGTCACATGATAATATCTAATGCATACAAGAGCATTGGCACACTTAAATTGACCAAATCCATCAATCTTACTCAGCTGCTCGGCGATCTTATCGTAGCTGGTTAATATGGCTTCATTGCAGACTTGTCAAACTGTTTTAACTGAATCCTGCCTTCAACAATAGCCTGGGCAAGTTTTAAAATACAAACTTATGGTTCTCTCCCTTCGGCAGCCAGACACAATCGCCCAACAGACGGCTCATTCAATGTATGCAAATCCAGGGGCAAAGCTAGAAATTCAAGATTATGGGGCAAGTATATAGAAACAAAAAAAATTAAGGGAACCATATTGAAAAAAAGTTCAAAATTTTTAACTATTTTATTATTATTTAGAGATTTTCTTAAGGAAGGGGGGTCATGGCCCCCATCAGCCCCCCTCTCCCTCCGCCCCAACAAATCATCTTCGATGTTGTTTTGAAAAGAGCTTGAGTTTACATCCTCTTTTGTCGCTCCAACAACATCCAATTTCAAGTATTCTTCCAAACCTACTTCAATCCTTGCAATTTTACTTGTTATATTGGTGGCAACTTTTGACACAAAGAACTTGCTCTTTGACTCTTTTTCCGTTGGTGTATTCGGAATGAAATTTTCCATCTCAGTTTCTTCAGCAATCAAGATACGGGACGAATAATGATGCAACTGAGAGCCCTAGCCATGCTCAAAATCCTCGGCCACCTATCAAAATTCAAAAAGCTCACAAACTCACAGTAAAAATTCAAAGCTTCAATAGCTCTACAAAACAGGTTTCTGTTCAAAGACTCCGAAGCATATAACAAATTCAAGCATTGCACAGAATCAAAGACATCAACAATTCAACACTCAGAGCACAAAATGTAACAAAATATTTACTTAACATAGTAATATTAAGAAACCAATCTCATTTCAAAGCCTTATTCTATGAGAATCTCTCAAATAAACGATTTTCAAGCATCATATCAAGTCAATGCCACAAAACTCCAGCACCAAATTATATATATACTAAAAAACCTGTACTTCAATTTCAAACAGTGAAATTGAAGTTAATTTTGATTTATTTATAAAAATGCTATTGAATATATAATATAATATGCTAAAGGAAAATTGCATTGACACCCCTGAGGTTTGGGTTAATTTCACCCAATTAGACAAAGATGCTTATTACATAAAGACACCCCCTGAAGTTAAAAAAATTCAAACCCTAAAACTTAAATTATTTTCACGATCCAAAGCCAATTCAAATTGAAATTCACAAAACCAAAACTCATTTCAAATCAAAATTTAAAACTTCCAAGTTCCAACTCATAACATCAAAAATCCATAGAAACCCATAACATCAAAACTCAAAAAATTTCTTCTACAAACAAAATTGGGAAATACAAAATCTCTACCCAATTTTATTTGTGGAAGAGATTATAGGGAAATACAAAATCCTTACCCAATTTTGAATGGATTTTTATTTATTTACAAAAATACCATTGAATAGTAAAATTAAATAGATTCCTATTTTCATATATTAATATTCAATCACTTTAATTTTTTCTGTGTCATAATTTAGATAAATAAAATTTATTAAAATTGAATAATACTCCCGCAGCAAAGCGCGGGCCATTTTACTAGTATATACTAAAACACAATTTTCAATTTCACTAACTGTTCATATGAACAGTGAAATTGAATTGATTTTGGTTTATTTACAAAAACAACATTGAACATATAATATAATATTAGATTTCGGTTTATTTACAAAAATGTTATTGAATATATAATATTACTATATATACTAATTGAGTTTGGTTTATTTAAAAAAAATGTCATTGAATATATAATACAATATTAGATTTCGGTTAATTTACAAAAATACCATAGTGAAATTAAATGGATTTCTATTTATCCACAAAAATGTCATTGGACAGTAAAATTAAATAGATTTCTATTTTCACATATTAATATTCAATCATTTTAAATTTTTATGTGTCATAATTTAGATAAATAAAATTTATTAAAATTGATTAATACTCCCGCAGCAAAGCACAGGCTATTTTACTAGTATATACTAAAACACAACTTTTAATTTCACTGTTTAAATGAACAGTGAAATTGAATTGATTTTAGTTTATTTACAAAAATATCATTGATTATATAATATAATATTATATTTCGGTTTATTTACAAAAATGCAATTGAATATATAATATTATTATATATACTAATTGATTTTGGTTTATTTATAAAAATGTCATTGAATATATAATATAATATTAGATTTCAGTTTATTTACAAAAATGCCATAGTGAAATTTAATGGATTTCTACTCATCTTTAAAAATGTCCTTGAACAGTAAAAATGAATAGATTTCTATTTATCTACAAAAATGCCATTAAACAGTAAAATTAAATAAATTTCTATTTATCTACAAAAATGTCATTAAACAGTAAATTAAATAGAAGTAATGCTAGGTTTTCCAAATTTTTTTCCAAATGGTGCTGGCACGTGAGGTGTCAACATCTTATAAATCATAAGATTATATAGCAAGTGACGTGATATTGATACCTCACCATTTGGGGAAAAAATTGGGAACAATTTTGGTAAGCCTAGCATTACTCAATTGTTTAGCTATTGAACTGTTCATATGAATAGTGAAATTGAATGGATTTCTATTTATCCACAAAAATGCCACTGAACAGTAAAATTAAATAGATTTATATTTTCATATATTAATAGTCAATCATTTTAAATTTTCTATGTCATAATTTAGATAAATAAAATTTATTAAAATTGAATAATATTCCTTCAGCAAAGCGCTGGCCATTTTACTAGTATTTACTAAAACAGAAATCACACTAGTTGAGGCATTTTATCAAACAGATAACAAGCAAGGGCGAAACCAGGATGTTTTAGTAGGGTGGGCTAAAAAAAATTAAACGAACCTTAACTATGTATGAAAATTTATTAATTTATTGTGTTCTTGGTTGGGTATATATATATATATATATATATATATATATATATATATATATAATTGTTTGACATCGCAACCTACAATAGCAATTGGATTGAATTATCAAGAAATGAAAAATACATATTTACACATAAACTGCTACTAAAATTCAACCAAATTAGCTCACACTAAGATTGAATAAAATAAAATTATCCACTTTTCAACAAGATGATTTATTTACTTTTTTTATTATTTTTTTAGCAATCAATAATATAAATTTTACATATTATGTTGAATTGTGCTTCAAACACTGAAATTGTGTTTCAACATTTCTAGTTTGTTTGTATAATATGTTTTAATTTATATCTGGAACATTTTGTTTTAGTTAGGATAATTTGGTAAAAAAAATAATTGTAATATAATGTTATTTTAGTAAAAGAAAAACAATAAGAGTAACTTTTGTAATAACTTAACAATTTTTTTTCCAAAAATTCAACCTGGGCGGCTCGGGCTAAAATTCAAATACCTCAGCCCCTGATTCAGACTATCTAGATCTATTTATTTATGTGACCCCACTATTATTCCTTTTCTCTCTTTTTTTTAAAAAAGAAAACACTTTTCTAACTCACATGACACGTTTGACCAAATAATTAAATGATCATAAAAATATTCTAGCTTCATCAAACAATCAAATGCATGCATGTAAATCTGGGCAAGGCCGCCTAGGCACGTCCTGTGGGCGTGCCGTGCCAGGCACGACACGCCAAGGGTGTCGAGATGTGGCCTGCACAGCACGAAGGACGTGTCGTACAAGATTGGGATGTGATCGGACAATTTATATATCTATGTAAGGTCCATATTTCCTAGCTTTTGTACTCGTTTTGGAGTATGTTTGTGTTTTGTGAGGTTGGTGTAGGTATTAAACCATGTATAGAGTGTTTGAGCTTAATTGATGAATTTTGGAAATTAAAAGGGCTGAAATAGAAAATGTCTGTGCAGAAAACTCAACTTTCGGGGGTTATATCTCTCTCCTCATATCGAACTACGTTTCATATACCTATTTTTGGAAAGCCCGGGATGGCTACTTTCCAGTGCTTTTTACAGATCGTAATTCCTGATTTTTAAGAGGAAGTTATGGCCATTTTCATAATGGTGTGCGATGCAGAAATGCTGAAAATAGAGGAACAAAAATATTGCGCTGTACGGGTGCACTCCCAAACCGTGCATGTACGGCGCATTTGACTTCCAGCTGGACTTAGGGGCATTTTGTGGCAAAATTTGAGAGGTAATCTTGTCCTTTCACACCCCATTTCGTGACCTAGCTCCTCTACTCTATAAATACCCCAATTTTCTGACCTCTCCACATCTCTACACACCACTACATATCTCCCACACCCCAAAACCAAACACCCCTTCTTCATCTTTTTCCTCTTCCATCTTCTTCGCCAAATAAGAGTGATTCAAGCTCCCATGGAGATTTTTCCTCCATGGAAGCTCACCATAGACCTCCACCACCACATTTAGACATCTTCCACCCATCTTAGAGTAGATTACAAGAAGAAATGAATAGTATTTGGACCAAAAACGAGCTAGGAAATAAAAGAGAGCTTGAAGGGTTTTCTTCCAGGGTTATCTCATTTAAACTCATTTCTTTTTGTATTTCTTGTTTTCTTTGATGTGTATCACCAATTTGGGAATATTGTAAACTTACACTTATGCAATATATGTATGTTTGTTCTTAAATTCATTTTGGTTTTGTTCTACTCTTTGTTTTATCCATGATTTAATCTCTTATTGTGATATTCATATCTGTGGAGGGTCTAAATTGATATGTGCACTTAAATGGGATTAGGAGTAGAGTAATTTAGAGTAAGAGTAGTGTAGTTTAGCATCCCATGATTGTTGATTGATTGATAGATGACTTAAAATACCATGTTTAGAATGATTTGAGTGTTGAGTATTAGCTTTAAAGAGTGAGAGAAGTTTGGTTGATGCATTCACATGCTAAATTAAGCTTGGTTCCATATTTTTGTACTTAATGGGTCTTGTTTCAAAGGCACAATTGCTCATCACATTGCTTGGGTTGGATGATGAATTGATTTTGGTGAATTCCTAAATCAAAAGAATAAACCATTAACTTAAATTGAATGTTTTTAATGAATAACAATCAACTTTGTTGCACATAGTTGTTTGGTAAGCTTGTTTCCATTTTTAGCCATCCTTGGACCTAGGGGGATTGATAAACCCGAATCCTTAATCTAGTTGTAAAGACTACTGAATTTCTCTTGTGCTTGTGTTGTCATATGAGCATTTTGTGATGCGTAAGCTTTCACCTGACTAGTCATCTCGTGAATGATATTTTGGCTATTGTAGTATGGACCGCAAGGTGTCGCATAACTTGCTCATCGAATTATTCACTATATATGACTAGAATGTGAGAGATTCACTAGACTAGTGTATAGGGCTCGTGTGTGTGTCACAAAGCTCATAATGGATTCATACATATTTTGTATGTATGGATTCAATTTCTAAGACATCGAGAGAGATTATAGATTAATATTGGGGACACGAACCTATAACATACTTGCACATATGTGTTCGTGTTGTTATATGGGTATTTCGTATGCTTAATGTTTTTAATTGGTTTGCCATCTCGTACTTGGTAGCCATTGTGAATGATATTTTGGTTGTGTACAATGACCCGCGTAGTGTCGTATCAACATGCTCAACCAAATGTCCTCTGTATAAGATCAGTAAGCTAGAGATAGACGAGGCTAGCGTACAAGGCTCTTGTGTGTGTGCCACGACACTTAGGCCAAACTTGGGAAGCACAGTTTGGGAATACTTCCCAAGCTGCTTTTAGAGCCAAAAGTGCTTCTGAAGTAGGCTCATGGTGTTTGGTAAAATTTTTGGGAAGTGCTTTTGGTCTGTTTTGGCTTCCCCTACAACAGAAATTGAAAAGCCACTTTTTGATGCTTTTAGAAACCAGCTTCCTAGGAAGCAAACACGATTCATATTTTACCCCTTGCCTTTCATGAAATTTACCAAATAACAAAACCCAAATCAATCAGCATCATCATACGTTGGCAAGCCAAACCAAATCATCATCATTCGGATTAGATTCTTAACAGGTTTAGATTCATCATCATCAAACCAAATCAAACCCAAATCAATTAGCATCATTCGGATTCAAAACCAAATCAAACCCAAGCCAAACCATCATCATCAAACCAAATCCAGATTCAACATCATATGGAAACCAAGAAGATTTCAATGAAAAATAAAAAAGTCACTGTCATCTAAAAACCAAGCAAACCAAGCCAAAAAAATTCTAGAAAACGCTCTCAAAATTCAGGAGGCAGCAGACTCCACCAGAAAACTTAAGTAGCAGACCGCAGCCTCCTTCTAAACTTTTTAGCTTTCTCCTCCATCGAGGACTGTGATTTGAATGGAGATGGCTGCCCCACGGTCTTCTCCATGCGATTCTGTAGTGAGGAACCTGGTCCTCTAGCCTCCATTTCAATTTTATTAAAGCCTTTTTAATTTTAAAATAAATTATTTATCTTCTTTAGAATTTTCTTATTAAAATATTCACCTTACAAGAATTTTGTTCTACTCAAAATTCTGAAAAGTCATCATCATTTGAACGATGCTATTTTCGACAGTGGCGGCGGAGGAGGAGACAATTCGGCCGGCGACGATCGTGGTGGTGATAGAGTGGGGTGGCCATTCTATTGTTTGTTTGGTGGTGATGGAGCAGGAGAACTGGAGGAGAAAACAAATTATTATTTTTTTTAATTATTTATTTATTATATAAACAAAAATAAAACAAATCATTTATTTTCAAAATATCCTCAATATCCATTTGTGTCTTTTCCAGTAATTTTGCAGTCACAACACATTTTACTCACAGTTTGCCAAACATATTGAAATTGCTTTTGGTTCTCATAGCACTTTTAAAAATCAGTTACCAAACACTCAATTGATTCTTTCCACAGCAAATCCAAAAGCAATTATCACATAGCAGAATCAAAAGCAATTTTCCCTACAGTACAGCAATGCCAAACATCGACGTGTGAAGGTGATCTTTAAGACATTGAAAGAGATTGGAGATCAATTTAGGAGACACGAGCCTATAACATACTTGTACTTGAGAAACTAGGTGAGTCCAGTACTTAAATTAGGAGGATTGTTACGCTGGAGTCATTTTCTTAATGTAACCATACATTTCAAGCATCTCTCAATTACATTCTATCCATATAAATATTATTGTATATAATTTATATTTTCATGCACTATTTACAGTTCATTCACAATAACACACGCATATCCGTGTTAGCTAAACTAGAGACGGTTGACGGATTTCACCTCCCTGCGAAACGACATTTGCTTGTTGCTATACTCGTCTCTTGACTCGTGCTCGTGTCGTGCGGGGCTAGGGTGCCCGGCACGGCTTGCCGAGACGTTATGGCACGTCAGACCGACTGTTGCCCCTGATACCCAATATAGCCGTTATTCATGCCCGTTGGAAATTAAAAAAAAATGCAACACTTATTTACCATTTACCCTAATTTTAGTTTTCGTATAAATACCCATTTCATTTCCCATTTTTTTACACTCTCCTAGTAGTGGCAATCCAGGCCCGGTCTGGCAGGCCGAACCTGTTGGGCACGCCACACGACCAGGCCGTGCCATTACCCAATACCGTGTTAGGCCCAAGCCCGCCTAAGGGCACGTGCCTTGCTGTGCCCAGGGTTAGAGGCCCGCGTGCCGGCACGGCACGACACCGGTCCTGACAGTGCCGATTGTTGGCCCGCCGAATGTTTGAATATATATATATATATATATATATATATATATATATATATGTCCGGTTAAATGATTCTTTGACAAATCTACAACTATCACAACCTTCATATTTCCAAAATCTAATGGAAGAGTTCCAATAAGAGAATTTGATGACAAGTTCAAGTGCAAGATGTCCTTGAGTTTCCACAGAGACAAGGGGATAAAAGAAGTCAACTGATTGGAGCCTAACAAAAGTAGTCTTAGAGTTGCTAGATAACCTAAGTACGCAGGTATAGCTCCAGAAAGCTTGTTACTTTCCATGTACAACTCAACCAGATTATCCAGGTGACAAAGATCATCTATGATAAAACTTTCTAGTTTGCTATATTCAAGAGACAAACCTTGAAGATTTTGCAAGTTTTTTAGGGTACTTGGAATCGATCCTGTCAATTCATTTCTACTCAAATCTAACATCATCAAGTTTTTCAGGTTTCCGATTTCTTTGGGAATGCTGCCACTAATGTTGAAACTTTTCATGTAAATTGAATCTAAAGAAATAGAAAGATTTCTTAATGTGCTAAAAAGCTCAAAGTTGGACTAGAAAATGTGAAGTTATTAAAAGCTAAGCCGAGCCACACGAGATTTGTTAAACTATTGCCTAATGTGTTGGGAATGAATCCAGAAAATGAGTTACCTCCCATCTCTAGATACTTGAGCTTGGAAGAATATGTGATGAAACTGGGAAATGTCCCACTTAAGTTATTAAATGGAAGCTCAAGCGACTCGAGGTTTGGAAGCCCAAGAACATTGCTTGATGGAAGACTTCCGGAGAGTGTGTTGTTACCAAGCACAAGCATGTTCAACGTCGAAATGTTGAAGATTGGAGCTGGAATGACGCCAACTAGGTAGTTGTCTGCAAGCGCCAACACCTTTAGATTAAGAAGATAACCAATTTCATGAGGTATCTCACTGCAAATTAACATAAAAACAAAGATTTTATACAATAATGTAGCGTAAGTTATTGTAAAGATACACATACATATCTATCTGTTAAGTTGTTGCTGTGGAGATATATATAGTTTAATTAATACCAATCAACATACCTTGGAGTTTAGTGTCTTCAATTAATAGAACTCTCATCTCAGTCAACTTACCGATTTCTCTTGGTATGCCTCCCATAAAATTGTTAGATGACATAGTCAAATGTTGCAGCTGTCTGCACTTCAATATAAAGGACGGTATTTCTCCCTCAAAAATGTTTTCAGACAAATCAAGCAATAGTAATATCAAATTAGGTCCACAACTAGATAGACTGGCCCTTGATGGGAGATGTTTGTGTTTGAGTCTAAGCTCTTGCAACAATTGAAATGAACATATTTCAATCGACGTAAACGAACTAACTCATACGGAAGAGAGCCATAAAAGCTGTTGTTGCTGATGTCTAGGAATACAAGGAAAGAAAGATTTCCTAGTTGAGAAGGGACAGTCCCTTTGAAACCAAGGTGAGAAATATTCAAAACTACGACTCTGTGGTGACGAACACCACATGTGATGCCGATCCAATTACAAACGAAGGTATTCCTGGACCAATTAGTGGCCAAGACTTTGTTAGGATCGTAAGCTATACTGGTTTTCGGTAAGAATAGTATCTTCATCTATGGTAATGTCGGTTAATGACCAAGAAATGGAACAATGGAGTAAGAGGCAGAGTATGAGAACACTGAGAAAGCAATTAGTTTCCATGAGAGATATCGACCTAGTTTGGTGACACAATTAGGAGAAAGATTGAACGGGTATAAATAATGCTAAACATTGACTATATTTTATCATTTGACATTTGAAGCCATGCATTTTAATCTCCCTAAAGTCAACAAAATTGGCTACCGATTGTGGGTGATATTTAATGAGAGCAGAGGGAAGCAATCCATTGTGTAAGGAAATGTTGGTCAAGGAAAGTGGAAAGGAGCTTTTCAAATATCTAAATATTGACGAATTTCCACACAATCATTGGATATAGACAACTCGCATAATTATTGATGACTTTGTTGATTTCCAAATCCTTAGGTTGATGACATAAATGGTGCACTAGTGCTGTTGCTATTTATACATGTGCAAACAGAAGAAAAAAAATCCTCAAGCTTAATGTACCAGTCCCTACTGTATGTTCCATTAATATTTGAGAAGTCATTGATGGAAATTTCCATCCCTATATTAATATTTGAGTGGCCAAGAGTAAGTCAAGGTATATTCTGTTTTGAGCTACTCTAGACTCTAGTCTGACACTAAAGTCCTGTCTAGGATTTCCCACAAAAGAAAATTATTCCTAATTGATTTGTTACTTCATTATTCAAAATTAATTTATGAAATATGACAATGCAAAAATCAATACAATACAACTCCAGATTCTATTTTGAAGGGGGAAAAAATCTTTTTAGTTTTGGTTGGAGAATGATAAGCAACTTCTAGAGAAAAATGCATGATATAAATGAAACGAGAGTACGAGACAACTTAATGAATGCATTAAGAATTGAAGAAGTGCATATATAAATCTTGCTAATGTAATTTCTAATTGTTTTCACGGTTGTTGCTTTTATAAATCAAATAAAACTAATGGTGAGACATTAAATGAGTAATGGAAATTTGCAATTATATTATAAATCCAAGGAATTAGATGTAGTTTAAATGGAGATAGACTGTAACATTTCTAGAGATAAGACTAACCTCTTTAAGCTACCAACTCTTGGTTCCACAGCTTGCAGGATATGATCTTGCATTCAATTCATGTATAAACCCAACAACATAAAGACATAATTATGCTCACTTTATAGATATATATAAGAGGGATAAATAATAGTTGCATTAATCTGTACCACCCAAGGTTCCACATCCAGTGGAAACAATTTCTAGACTAATATGCCATAACAGTCATTACAAATGTGGATAAATCTAGAGATATGAATGTCAGCAAATCATCTAGATTACACAATCTTAGCAAGTGAGCCAGAACAAGAATAACCATTAATTTGATTTCATCAATCTAGTTGTATGAAGCTGCCCTCTGTCAGCATTTCTTACTCTTAACTTTACAACTCCTTTTAATACCCATATTACTGGCTGTTATAAGTTTGTAATCGGCGTAAGGCATTTCGCTTAGCTTCCCGAACCTCTGCTCATAGAAGTGCCACAGTTCTGACCTGATCAAGTAAAAGAACCAGTTGAGAAACTATGCAACTGGGCCAATTAGAGAATTATGAGAAGCAGATCAAACAAGAATAGAGTTTCATATATTATACAGTATGCCAAGAACTGATACGGTGCGTACTTTCTGTAGACAGCTTCAACATCCATTTGAACTTTTTTAACGGTGGATTTTCTTGCATGGACCTGCAGTAATGTATTGTTAAACATACCAAACACATTTTCAAAACTAGATACTCGTGTAATGCCTGAGGAAGAAACAAAGACTTTACCTGCTTTAAATGCCTAATAGTTTCAGAATCAGACGGAATCACATGGTAAAATCCCATGCATACAAGAACATTGGCACACGTAAATGGACCAAATCCATCAATCTTACTCAGCTGCTCAGCGAGCTTATCGTAGCTGGTAAAGCTGGCTTCATTGCAGACTTCTTCAAGTTTATTTAACTGAATCCTGCCTTCAACAATAGCCTGAGCAAGTTTTAATATACGACCTGCCATGTAGCCAAGACCACAGCGCTTTGCCAGAAAACTTTCATCAAGGTTTGCTAGCTCTCTTGGGCTAGGAAAATTACCAACCCTACATGCATATGGTTCTCTCCCTTCTGAAGCCAGACACGATCGTGCTACAGACAGCTCATTCAATGTATGCAAATCATCTTCAATGTTGTTTTGAAATGAGCTCAAGTTCACATGCTCTTTTGTCCCTCCAACACAATCCAATTTCAAGTCTTCTTCCAAACCTACTTCGATCCTTGCAATTTTGCTTGTTAAATTGGTGCCAACTTTGGACATTTTAACCTTCCTCTTTGACTCTTTTCCCATGGGTGTATTTGGAATGAAATTTTCCATCTCAATATTTTCAGCAACCGAGATACTGGAAGAACAATGCTGCAATTCCCACTGAAGCTCACAGAGAGCCCTAGCCATGCTCAAAGTCCTTGGCCACCTTTCAAAATTCAAAAATCTCACAGTAAATATTTGAAGCTCCAATAGCTCTACAAAACAGGCTTCTGTTCAAAGCCTCCAAAGCATATAACAAATTGAGTAAAACCAATCTCATTTTAAATGATTTTCTCTGAAATAAAGGATTCCAAGCATTACACGAAGTCAAGTCCATCAGCACCAAAATGTAATACTAAGAAACCAATCTCATTTCGAAGACTTACTCTATGAGAATTTCTCTCAAATTAGTCAAATACATGATTTTCGAACATCATATCAAGTTAATGCCACAAAACTCAAGCACCAAATATATACTAAAACAGAAGTCACAATCGTTGAGGCAATGTATCAGCACAACCAATCTCATTTAGATGAATATAACAAATGAGTTTCTCTCAAATAAAAGATTTCAAGCATTGCATAAAATCAATACCGTCAACACTCAAAGCACAAAATGTAGCAAAAATATTTACTTAATATAGTAATATTAAGAAACTAATCTCATTTTGAAACCTTACTCTATGAGAAATTCTCTCTAATAACATGATTTTCGAACATCATATATTCATATTAAGTCAATGCCACAAAACTCAGGCGCCAAATATTTACCAAAACAGAAATCACAATGGTTGAGACATTTTATCAAACAGATTACAAGCAAAGAAAAAGAAACTCACTGACAATTGCAAAGAAGAATACATTTGACCATGTCCTCGAACAAAGTTGGCGACCTGAACACTCTCCCGCCAAAATTCTTCATATAATCATTCTCTTTCGATTCTTCGGATACAATCATCTCAAACTCTCTCGCGTTCCTCTCATCAGTCTCCGACAAGCGGAGCATTCTCGCAACCTGACCCAGCAAAGTATCCTGCTCTTTGGAAGACAGCGAGATGGACCCAGTATTGTAAACCTTGTCGTGAAGCGAATTTGGGGTCTCTTGAGGATGGAAAATGCGGACCATCACTGAAGAAGGAGGAGCGTGACCGTTGTCGTCGAGAGAGAGATGGAGAGGACGCGAAAAGGACCGAGAAAGTGGGTCCCAGTGGTTTGGAGACATCATGAAGAGTCCATGGCTGCAAACTGCCTTTTCCAGCTTCCATGAAGAGTTGGGTAGTAATAGCTTCAACAAACACTCGTCTTCCATTGCCATTCCTTTTGGAGCTCTAAAATGTTTCCTTTGGATAACGAAAACAGTTGTTTTCACTTAAAAAACTAGAATTGTTTTTATTTTGAAAAGTAAATTTTGAAAAATGAATAAACTCTATTTATTAAAAAAATAAACCAACAAAATTAGATACTGTCAAAAAAGAATTATTAAAGTTTTTAGAGATTAAAGTTAAATATATTCTCACTATATTATATGAGTTATACTTATTTTTTTATTGTTAATAAATATTCTTCTTAAGAGTAATAAAATATATAATTTTATTATAATTAAAAAAAATCATGAAAATATACCTATCAATTTAAATTGATTTTCTATCCCCTGCGACAACAAAAATCATTTATATATATATATATATATTTGACAGTGATTTCTGGATTATATGGAATCTACCATGCGTCCGACAAATTGATACGAATTATAAAGTAAGAGAGAAAGGAGATCATGCAAAACAAGAGATTTTACATGGAAACCCCAAGAAGGGAAAAAACCAGACTATCGGAGACAGCGAGAAAGGAATTTCACTATGAATATCATAGTTACACACTCGACCTCTCTTGCACTTTCTGTATCTTTTTCACAATAATAACAACAACCACGCAATGGCGTTTTAAGGTCTATTTATATATACATAAAACCTTAATTCTTCATGCACAAGTATAGAAAGTTAAAGAGATTTAGTAGGACTCTAACTTGTTGGAACTGTCTATATCCTCTTTCCTGTGTTTCGTCTTCTGCTCATTGAATGAATTAGATTTCTTACCAGATTTGGACTCTAGTATATTTACTGAAATTTATTTCCTTATCAGAATGTGCTTCATGATTCCTTGTTTGAGTAAGACTCTTTCTCTTTGTATTTGAGTCGTGGTTGTTCTTAACTTAATATCTTCCACGTGTCACTTAACAGACAGGTCCTCCAATCCGACCAGATCTCTTCAACCCCAATCGGTTATTCAACCCTGACCAGACCCTTTGACCCGATCAGATAGTTGAACCTTGATCGGGACATCTTTACCAGATCAATTTAGTTACCTCGATCAGGTTATCTTTATCCGATGGGTAAACCTGACCAGGTCTCGAGATCATTTATTGGTCAACTCAAGTTGGTTTTTTCCAACTGACTTCGTTGATATGGCATACCTAATCACCATATTTTTCGGTAATCATGCTAACATGTCAATCCTTCAGATTTTACCAATAACAATACCCCCGTAAATATTTGAATCGAGCATCTCATTTCATCTTCAAATAAGATTCGCTTGGTGAAATATATTTAACTCGGTCTTCATCTTTGTCTTTTAACTCATTAATGTTGATTTTTCATTGATGGCTATGTGTTTAATTTTGGCCATAACATTTGCTTTGCCTAACTGATTTGACGGAATGATTAGATTTGCAGTAGCTAATTTTCCTCTTTGCACGACATCTGTCAAGCCTTTAGCGGGCACGTGGATAGCAGTCTTCGGGGATCGTGCACCAACTTCCACTCGCACATGTGTCTCTCCCAAACATGGGATGACATCATCTTCCACTACAAATTTAGAAACCTTTTTGTTTTCCTTCTATCACGGACTTCTTTTGCAACCTTTCTTTTTCAAAAACCTTACCCTAACTCTCTCGCTTTTTTTCTTCTTGAATCTTTCTTGGAAGTTCTCTGCTATCACTCAAATCCAGAACTGCCAAAACCGACATTTGGTCATTTTTATCATTTTGAAATAATCAAGTTAGTCTCTATAGATCCCATCAATCGTCATCGTTTTGTTGAATTACTGATTCGTTCTATTAAGGTTTGGGACAAGGAAATTGCTGATAGGATTGAGTCTTTATTAAGAAGTTGTCCACAAGTTTTTACTCCTTAAACCCAACTCATAACTCTCAGCGTTGATTACTCTTCTGCGCATCCTGAATTTCAGCATTTTTACACTAATCCCAATGTTTCTTCTGTTAATCCATGTCCAAAAATGTCGAGGCCAGCACGCTTTAGTCAAGGTAGCAAGCCTACTGCTAAAGTTTCTCCCCTGATCGACTTAAAGATCCCTTCTCAACTTCAAGTTGGAAGATATCTTAGAATACGCCGGGCACATTTGTTAAGGTTTACTCCCATACAACCTTCTGCCTTCGACACTGAAGTAAATGCAGTTACTGGGGATGAACATCACTAATGGCCTGATTCATCTGGCTTTCTGAAGGTTGACTTGAGCAGAATAGTTTCGAGAAGTACTGAACTATTATACTGGTCACCTCCTTTTTCTCAACCTGTCAATTCCCATCAGCATCGTACAAACCATGAATCTGATTATGAGCCTCCCTCTCTAAAGCCTTCAAATGGAAAAATATTGTGTTACGATCTCCTTCCTCAGCCAATCGATACACGCTTGTTGCTTCCAATAAACTTCCTCAATGGCCAACAAATTATCCAATTGTAGCTCAATGTTTCTAATTCGGTCCCCTAGACCCATCTTGAATACAGTCTGTAGTTTAACGGTGTTAAATATAACAGTTGACTTTAACAATTTTAGTTAAAGTACGTAAATACCCTTTATTTGTCATATATATAGCAAAATTGTTTTGTCTTTTGTGCTTTAAATTCGCCATTATAATTACAAAAAAAATCCAAAAATATTATTAATGAAACACCATTTGTACATTTCTGAATTAAAATATAAAAAAATCTAAAAATATTTTAATAAGACAATGTCAACTATACCCTTATTTGTAAACAAAGTTACCATTTATTTCCAGTTTGGTCTTTTACCATTTTTATATAATTGTTTTTTCTTTAAATATTATATAAGCATTGTAGTCAAAATTATTTAAAAATCAAAACCACAAATAAAATAAATAAAAATATACATGTGTTAAAAAAACTGTGCATGTATCATTATTATATTGTTTAGAAGTTAAGTACAATTTTATCCCTACACAGTTAAAGTTAGCTTACGGAACTTAGTTAAATGGACTAATTTGGCACTTGAGAAAAATGTAAGGACCAATTGATTGGGCCACCAATTGGACCCAACACTATGTCATATGTTATGAGTTATGTCCATACCAGGTTTAATAAGACTCTGATCCGCCTAAGCCCAGTTGCATTCACTCTGATTCCCAGCAAGCAGCTTGTAAGCAATCGTCTAATCTCCATGACAGCTTTCAGAGCTACTCTTCTGTCAAGAGCAAGAGCTTCGATTTCCAGAAATGGACCCGAATTATTGGTACCCACCGATGTCATTTAACACTTCCTTTTATCATTACATTACACTATTACATACAATGATCCTTGAACAAATTTTTTCTATTCCAGAGGAAACAAAGATACCATAATGTATCAAGTATGGCAGCTAAGAATTCAAAGAGCCTTAACTTTTTTATTTTATTTTATTGGGTTAAATTTTTGAAAAAGTTATTATTAGTTTGACAAAATGGAGTGTAAGAACCATCACACTTACACAGTTGAGAATTGAGATCGAGTCGTATGGCCATGTTGTGCTGAGTATATTAACATCATAAATAATGGTGATTTGGGCAGTATCTTTTTTATTTTTATTTTCTATGTAACTGTTGTTGATGCACATTTTTGGAAAAAAATATTGCCATTTATGTATCAACTACGAAGTATTCTTTAGAAGAGGAAAAGTCAAATGAGTTGAAACCCATAGGGAGTCATAAAGCGCTCAACTCTATTGTCATAGCATTGGGTATGAAATTTTCCTTCATTATTACTATTAGTCCAACACCCAAGATTCCGACTTGCTTTCCAATGAGCAAATAAGGCAGTCGTCTGACTCCTTTGAAATACAATTTGCACCTCTCTTGTCATCGTCCTTCTTGGCAGACCTACACTTACTCAAGTAGTGACCTATTTTGCAACAATTCCATCACTCGATGTCTTTCTTGCTTCGCTACCGATTACCCGAATTGTTGCCCTGACGATTCCTAGACTTGGATCTGCCTCTTGACTTTGATCTGGCCTGTTGATTTCTGTTCTGATTCCTATTTGTCTTCTCTACCTTCCATGTTCAGTGTTGAAGATGATGCCCCAGATCCCTCTGTACTCATCCTGATCTCCTAGCTCATAATCATGTCTACGGCCTGTTGGAAGGCAAACTTTTCTTTTCCAAACGAGTTGGCGATTGATTGACACATCGTACTCCAACTCTCTGGCATATGGCTGAGAATTATGCATGTCAACACCTTATCATCGAATATGATGGAAACCGAATTTAACTCATATGTTACCTCATTGAACATTGATAACATCGTAAAATACACATTTTGAGGTCTCCATTTCCTATTGTTTGCTTTCGTTTTCGAGCATATTTTGTATTTAATATGTTTTGTGAGCCTTGTGTAGGTAATATCCCTTAAAATAAGGTGTTGAGCTATATTGAAGAGTTTTGGAGTTAGAAAGGCTGAAATTAGAAATCTTCGTGCAGTACACTCAACTTTGGAGGGTTATATCTCCCTCCTCCAATCGAACTACATTTCCCATTACCTATTTTCGGAAAGCCTCGGATGTCTTCTTTCCAAAGAGTTTTAGAGATCGCGGTTTCAAGGCTTGTGGAGGAAGTTATGGCCGTTTTCGTAACTGTAAGGGAAGCTGGAGCTGCACTCCGCGGGATGAACCTGTGGAAATTCAGGACGGAGTATCCAGCGGAGTTTTGGGCAGCCTTTTCCACGGGATGACCAGACGGACCATCCAGCGGAAAGACCTTTTTTCAGCCAATTTTCAACCATTTTTAGGGGTATTCTTGTCTTTTCACACCCCATTTCATACCCTAACTTCCAAACACTATATATACCCCCATTTTCTCTCATTCTTCAGACTTCTCTCTTTCTTTCACACCCCATCTCACCCTTCTCTCCATCTTTTCCTCTCCATCTTCTTCACAAAAATAAGTGAGAGAACAAGCTCTCATGGAGGTTTTTCCTCCATGGGAGCTCACCATACACCTCCACCACCCTTTTTACACTACATCCATCCATCCTAAAGTAGATTACAAGAAGAATGGAGTGGTATTTATACCAAAAATGAGCTAGGAAATCAAGGAGAACTTGGAGGAGTTTTCTTCAAGGGTTGTCTCCTTTAAACTCAATTCTTTTTGTATTTCTTGTTTCTTTAATGTGTAATCCCGATTTGGGAATATTGTAAACCTTTACTTGTGCAATATATGTATGTTTGTTCTTAAATTTGTTTGGGTTTTGTTTTACTCTTTGTTAATTTCATGATTTCTACTCTTATTGTGAAATTCATGTGTGTGGAGGGTCAAAATTGATATGTATGCATAATTGTGATTATGAGTAGAGTAATTTAATGTAGGAGTAGAGTAATTAACTTTCCATGAGTGTTTGTATGTTAATGAATGGCCAAAATACCATGTATTGAGTAATTAAAGTGTTAGGGATTTTAGCCTCAAAGAGTGGGAAAGGTTTCAGTTCATGCATTTAGTTGCTAAATTGGCCTTGGTTCACATCCTTGTGCTTAATGGGCCTTTTTAAGACATATTTGCCTATCCTTGGCCGGATTGGGTGATGAATTGATTTTGGAAAAAATTCCAAATCAAGAGGATGAACCCTTAACTTAAATTAAATGGTCTTAATGTATAATAATCAACTTATTGCACATTGTTGTTTGGTGAACTTGTTTTCCATGTCTAGCCATCCTATGGAGTTGACTAAACCAAATCCGTATCTAGAGTAAAGACAAACTGAATTCCTCTTATGCTCGTGTAGTTATAGGGGTATTTCATTGCTTAATGCTTTCATTCGGTTAGCCACATTGTAAATGATATTTAGGTTGTATGTTACATATCGCGTGGTTCGCATTAACATGCTCATCGTGTTATCCTCTACATTTGACCAGTAAATTGAGAGATCACTAGGTTGGCGTGTAGAGCTCGTGTGTGTGTCTCACCGTCCTTAATGGATTCATGTTTTTGCATGGATGCAATCTCTATACACTTGAGAGAGGGTAGAGATTAATTAAGGGGACACGAGCATATAACATACGTGTTGTATGGGTATCTCGTATTCTTAATGCTTTCACTTGGTTGCCATCCCGTATTTGGTTAGCTGAGTGGATGAATTATTGGCTGTAGTATGGCCCACACGGTTACACATTACATGCCCTAAGAAATAACCTGTGTAAATGATCAGAAAGTGAGAGTATCACTAGGCTGGTGTACATGGCTCTTTTGTGTATGCCACAGCACTTAATGAATCCATGCTTTGTGTGGTTGTGATCTCTAAGATATCGAGAGAGATTAGAGATCAATTAAGGGGACATGAGCCTATGATATACTTGCACATTTGAGGGACTAGGTGAGTCTAGTGCTTAATTAGGAGGATTGTTAAGGTTGAGTCATTTCCCTAACGTATCCACATTTCATGCATCTCTCCATTCCATCCTATCCATGTATCATTTACTTTTCTGCGCACGCAACACATGAGCTCGCTCGGCGTGTTGTATAGCTAGAACTAGAGATGGTCGATGAATCTCACCTCACTGTGGAACGATACCCTAGTTTGCAGCTTTGCTAGTTTTCATAACTATAGAGCACATTGCGTAGGACTTTTTATAAATATATTTTTGGCATCCGCAATTCCCTAACGACAAAATAGCGGGTATCAAACACATTCAGGTGCTCCTTGAAACTTTGATTTTCTGACATCTTCGTATTCACTAACTTCTTTAAGAGATGGTCATTCCTTGCTGTAGAAGGTTGTTCATATAAATTCAATAGGACCTTTATGAAATCTGTCACTATCTTTTGGCCCTTGATGTTGAAGGCGACTAATTTCAACAAACTAGGTCAAATTGCTCCAAGTGCTTTACGGTCCAAGACCATCCACTGCACGTCGGTCATGTCTTTTGGCTTACTTTAGACCACCCAATCTTCATCAGACACGACTTTCGGCTTCTCTACTATCGAAAAATACAAGTTCTTCTAATACAAATGGTCATCTATCTGCATCTTCCAAAAGCTGAAATTCGTACTGTTGAATTTCTCTATCTTGTATAGGAATGGAAAAATTATCCACGGATATGGATATCCGTAAGAATCCACTCCATTTAAAATGGGAATAGATATTATTATTTTAGGGACAGAGCGGGGATGGATGTCATCCTAATATCCATTTTATTTTCGGGTATGGGGATGGATATTGGGATGGATATCGACTATGGATATCCATCCCCATTCGAATCCATTATAGATTTTAATATTTTAAAAATATAAAAAATTGTTAAGTAATTATGACTTTTAGTTATTATTATTGTTTTTATTTGAACTTTATTGGATGTATTTGTTTCTCCCTTTAAATAGGATAAAATGAACTATTACACGTGTTAATTACATTTTCTCTTATAAACTATAAAGATTTATATTTTTTTCATTGGATACGGATATAGACGGAGCAGAGATGGATATCTCTACCTAAATTCTAGGATTATCTGAATCCGTCCCGCTCACTTAGAAATGGTGTTGTATACAGAGATGGAGTTGCATATCTCAAACAGTTACGGGGACAGATATTGGGGTATCCATCCCTGATCCGATCCATTTCCATCCCTAAGCTTGTATGTATCCTTCTCGGACCACACTGCTCCCACTTAAACCAAGAACGGCATGCAATCTGAACTAGTCAATGAAAAAGTCAAACCGGGACGGAATCCGGTCAAAATCTGAACTTTCAGTTTCGATGTCAAAGGTGCCAAATCCGGAAGATTTCACAACGTTGACTCTGTTTTGGACAATTTCATTGTCACAACAGATTTTTTATAGATTCGACAGTTATGGTTCTATTTTTTTTTAAAAAAAAATTACTATAATAACAGTTACGGACCTAGCTTGAGCCTAGATGGGGCAGCACTTATCCCCGTGCACCTTTCCTTACGAATTACGATCACACTACGTGTCATAAATCATTTACTATATCACTCACTATTTACATGATTTAATTTTTATAAATTAATTAATTGTCACAAAATTCAACGAAACTTTTCAACTATGTAATATCACCCATTTTCAGAATTTCAGCAGCGAATCTTATTGTAATATATGGTTGAGCAAATAAAATAAGGGGATTATCAAATTTTGAAATGATCTCTCTCACAAGACGTAAGAAAACCATTAATTAGACAAAAGCTTTTGATTATAAAATTGTTAGTACAATAATTTGGTGTCATACTTCCATTATGTGTTGACATTTAGTTTTCTACATCCAATCTTTAATCTTTCTAGACTTCTAGTGATGGTAGCTCATGTATAAATTATTAAATTGTGTCGGATATGGTTAACATGAATTATATAACAATGACGTATTATCAAGATTAAAATCTTGAATAGTTGATTCTTTTTTTATTTTTATATGATGAATCACTGGGGGTGCAATCTGGCTAGCTGAAAAATACTAGAAAATTCTTTGATGTTTGATGAAATGATGTTTGATGAAATGAAAGAAAATTATAAACGTGCTTGATAGTAACATGTTTTACGGTATTTGTGGGGCGTTCGACTCTCCTCTATGTATATTTTGTAAATATGTCTGACAAGTTTTATCTATGGCTTTTTGGGCATAGCTTACTAAAACCTCTGCCATTAAAAGAAAAAGTTTTATTTATGATATTGTGAAGGTAAATATCTGTTATAGTAAGAGTAGATATCCAGACCATACATATATCAAGAATTCTAGTGATTATAAATATTAAATTCATTATTTATTTATTTCCAAATTATGAATAATATTAAGTTCCAACCACCCATCAAATTGTTAACCAAAAATGCCAATTTAAAATGGTGTACAACATGAACAACTAGTGACAAGCCAAAAATACTCTGATTTTCTTATGGAGCTTGGATTCTCCTCCTCCTCAGTCTTTGTCACCTTTGTTCTCTTTCTCTTCCTGGTTCTGAATATAAGAAAGAGATCAAACAAGAATGGCAGAACTATAAATCTGCCCCCTGGTCCATGGAAATTGCCTATAATTGGAAATTTGCACCACCTTCCTGGCTCTCTTCCTCATCATCGACTAAGAGACTTGGCAGGGAAATATGGACCCTTGATGCACCTACAAATCGGAGAACTTTCTACCGTTGTTGTTTCTTCGGCGGAATTCGCGAAAGAAGTGATGAAAACTCATGATGTTATCTTTGCATCAAGGCCATATGTTCTAGCTGCAAATATCATGGGTTATGATTCTACTGATATAGCCTTTGCACCTTATGGCGAGTACTGGAGACAACTACGGAAGATTTGCACAATGGAGCTTTTAAGCATGAAACGAGTCCAATCATACCGATCAATCAGAGAAGAAGAGGCGTATAATTTCATTAATTGGATCGCTTCAAGAGCAGGATCACCAGTTAACCTTACTCAGAAAATTTACAAGTTATCGTATGGTGTCACTTCAAAGGCAGCCTTTGGAAAGAAATGCAAAGACCAAGAAAAATATCTATCACTTCTTGAAGATACTATAAAATTGGGAGGTGGATTTAATATTGTAGATCTGTTTCCTTCCATTGAAGGATTTCTGCAATGGATCACTGGGATCAAATCAAAGCTAGAGAAGATGCACCTTGAAGCTGATCAAATACTTGAAAACATCATCAATGAACATAGGATGGACAAGGAGGCAACATTAATGGAGCATGGCAAGCATGAAAAGAATGAAGATCTCGTTGATGTTCTGTTAAAAGTTCAAGAGAATGGTGATGCCGGATTTCGTTTAACTACAGACAACATCAAAGCCGTAATCTGGGTAATTACTTCTTGTACAAGTTTCTTTACCTGAGATATTACCAGGCTTAACGAGCTCCCTTATTAATAATGTTTTGGATTCAAATTTTTATTATCTATAGGATATTATTGGTGGAGGAAGTGAGACATCTGCCACAACTATTGATTGGGCAATGTCAGAACTGATGAAAAATCCAAGAACTATGAAAAAGGCACAAGCTGAGGTGAGGGAAGTATTCAATAGAATCGGAAAAGTCGATGAGACGGCGATTGACGAAATGAAATTCCTGAAGCTAGTTATAAAAGAGACTTTGAGATTACATCCTCCTATAGCTTTGTTACTTCCAAGAGAATGTAGAGAGAGATGTGAGATTGACGGATTTGAAATACCAGTGAAAACAAAAGTTATTGTAAACGCGTGGGCTATCGGAAGGGATCCGAAATATTGGAGTGAACCAGAGAGCTTTATTCCAGAGAGATTTCTTGATTCTCATGTGGACTATAAGGGGAACGATTTTGAATACATCCCATTTGGTGCTGGTAGGAGAATCTGCCCTGGAATATCATTTGGTGTAGCAAATGTTGAGCTTCCACTTGCGATGTTGCTGTATCATTTTGATTGGAAACATCCTGATCATGGAGATGTTGACATGACTGAGGAATTCGGTATCTCTGTCAGAAGAAAAAATGATCTGTGGGTGATCCCTATTTCTTAATTATCATGCTTCACCTGTTATTGTATAAGGCCACAAGAAACTTAATTATTTGTGTTGTTGTATCTGTTAATGATGTCAATAGATGGTGTTATCATGTGTTTCTTTGTTTGTGATTTCTGTAGTGTCAAAATGTATCGTAGCTGATCCGTTTATTAAATCTTTTGATAATTTTCAAGTTTTTATATTTAGCTAGATACTTGTTCAAGTGATATTACGAAATTTCGTTCTCACATTTTTTTTTTTGAGTACAAAATCGATTTCATGATTCTACTTTTTATTTTATATAAATAATTATCGTATAATATTACAACTCAAATAAAATTCAAAATAAAAATTTCACTATCGCTCAATGTGACTTGGTTGTAAAAGAGTTCATTCAGCATGACAATGTTCAGGTTCGAGTATTCGCCGCCGTTATATGTAGTATAATTTTTTAAAAATAATAATAATAATAATAAAAAAGAAGATCAGTGAACAGAATTTTGATCACTCATTTTTTTCCTTATTTCCAACATCTCTTATTCACCAATAGCACACTAGTCTTGCCTTTGCAAAGTACATCTCAAGAAGCACACACATGGACATTATAAGAAAAATAGGTTTTTATCACGCAATTTTATCATGGATTTTTTTTAACCGTGATCAAGTCATACTATTCATTTTAATATGTTATATGTATATGATGCACTTTAAAACTGACATCAAATTATCAGACTTTTTGTTTTTGAACAACAAGATTTTATTAAATAAGCCATAATAAAATTGCCATCAGATTCATCTATTAATCTCTTTAAATATAAAATTATATATGCATTAGGGAAAAAATATATAATTTACTAGATATATATATAAATATATATATATATATATATATATATATGTGTGTCTTCACATGGAATCAATGAACAATTACCATTTCATTTAAAAAAAAAAAAAATTGAACCATTGCCATTTTCCTTCGCAGCTGGAAAATATCATATTGTAGTTTTCTTTTATATATTTATGTTTTTTACTTTTATCATCAATTGGCCATGTTTTGTCTCCAAACCTAATTGGTTCATCAAAGTTTTGTCAATTTATTTTTATAGTTAGTTGTAGAAGAAATTTGGATTGTCTTCATTTGCTTGATTAATTTATTCATTGGTTCATCAAAAGTTTTGTAAATTTCTTTTTGTTGCAAAAGAAAGTTTATGTGGAGAGAGAAGTAGTTTTGTAGTTGAAGAGAGAAGAAAATACTATTGTATAAAATCTGCAATCACAGGTTACGCAAATCACAATCATATACACGTAGATTAAAAACAATAAAAGTAGAAAAGAAACGATACGAAAGATTTTACGTGGTTTAGCAATGAGAAACAACAGTATTTATTTGAGAGCACTAGGGCAAGCCTAAACCTAATAGGAAACTTTTCTTTTTGCACAAGTTTTCCTGTTTCGCATAAGATTTGTCGTCACCGCGGTCTGGGACGCGGTATTCATCCCGCACCCGAACCACGGTCTTCCTTCTCTTCTCCACTGCTTATAAAATCTTGGTGTGTGCATCTGTCTACACCGCGCATAACTCTCTGGAAACCACCTCCCCTTGCGCTGCGGTATGTGTGCCATGTTTGCCCAGCAATTTACATATAGTCATTGTCTGCACTGCGGTTTGCACCAAGTTTTCTGCCGGAGTTCAATCCTTAGGTTGTTTTCAGGCTTCACAAAACCCAACAATCTCCCACTTGAAGACTAAAACTTGAATAGGCATTTTACATTCTTCATCGATATCTAGTGGATAGTTATGGTGCGCTCATCTTCTTTTTCTTCATCCTTGATGACCTACTGAAGCTGTGTAGCACAACTCCAATCTCTCTGTCGTGACTGGTTTGGTTAACATGTCAGCCAGATTCTTACTACTTGTTATCTTTACAAGCTTTAACACATATCCTCAATCAATGATTGTATGAAGTGGTAGCATAGGTCTATATGTTTGGTCCTGGAATGCAGAGCCGAATTTTTGGCCAAGTGTATTGCATTTTGACTGTCACTGTTCAGCATATTCATCACATGCTCGAATCCCAACTCTACTATCAAACTCTGCAACCATATCAGCTCTTTGCTAGCTTCTGTAGCAGCCACATATTCTGCTTTAGTTGTAGATATTGTCACTATCTTCTGCAACTAAGAAACCTAACTGATAGTGGTACACCATATTATGAACATATATCTGGTGGTACTTCTACTGTAATTCACCTCCTAATAAAATCGAAATCCACATAACCTTCCAACTTGAGGTTTTCTCTCCTAAAAGTTAGACATTTTTCTATCGTACCTCGCAAGTACCTTAGGATTCATTTCACTGCATCCTAGTGTTGCTTGCATGGATTGGACATATATCTGCTCACGACTCCCACTACATGGGAAATATCTGGTCTGGTGCAAATCATGGCGTACATGAGACTTCCAATAGTTGATGCATACAACACTTTAGCTATGAAGTCATTCTCCTCATCCGTCTCTGGACTTTACTCCTTTGACAACCTAAAGTGACTAGCCAACGGTGTTCTGATTAGCTTTGCATCGCCCATATTGAATCTTTGTAACACCTTGCCAACTTACTCTGCCTGAGATTGCTGCAAAATACCTATTTGTTCGTCTCTGCTAATCTTCATTCCAAGAATCTACTTTACTGCGAATAAGTCATTCATCTCAAACTCACTCGAAAGTTGCTCCTTCAAGTTGTTAATCTCTTTTAAATCTGCATCAGTTACTGACATGTCATCAACATAAAGCCGTAAAATAATAAAACTCGACTTAACATTTTTGAAGTAACAGTAGTGGCACCATTGTATCTGAAGTAACCATTCATTTGCATAAACCCATCAAACTTCTTGTACCACTGTCAGGGAGCTTTTCAAACCATACAAGCTCTTCGTCAACCTGCAAACCATCTAGTCTTTTCCATGTTCCTCAAACCCATCTGGTTGTTGTATATCTCTTCCTCCAAATCTCCATGAAGAAAGACAGTCTTCACATCCAATTGCTCAAGATATAATCATTTTACTGCGACAATGCTCAATACTAACCGGATCGTAATTAGCTTAACAATAGGAGAAAAAAATATCAGTGTAATCAATACATTTCTTTTGCTGAAAGCCTTTGACTACCATTCTCGCCTTGTATCTCTTGGAACCATCATGTTTCTCCTTGATTCGAAATACCCACTTGTTTTGTAGGCCTTTGTTTCCTTCAAGCAAGTCGGCTAACTCCCAAGTTTGATTGAACACAAGCGACTTCATCCCATCTTTCATTGCAAGCTTCCATTTGTTTACATCTTTACCCTGACATGCTTGATCATAGCATTCAGGTTCTCCCGCATCTATCAACAACAAATATTGCAAGTACTTTCTATTCAGTACATGTGGGCAAGTGGATCTTGGCAGTGTACTCTGGGCAAGTGGGGATCTTCTCAAAGCATTCCTAATTTGCTGATTCAGAACTCTCTGACCGATCAGACCTAGTGGTAACAGAACCTTATCTTATGGTATAAGTTTTTCAACCTGGGGCTGTACACCTTGCTTATCATTTTTCTGTTTACCAGGTTCCACCATCCTACCATACGGTACATCCTCTAGCCCAAAGTAGTCTGGCACTCCCTACTCAGACATCTGTATGTTTCTATCCTTGTACATGACATTCTCGTTGAAGACAAAATCTCTACTTCTGATCATCTTACGGTTTTGGTCATCCTAGAGGTTATATTCAAACTCGTCTTCACCATAACTCATCAAGCTGCACTTTACTGATTTGGCGTCCAACTTGCTCCTTAATTGATCACCTACATGTACTTAAGAAACATAACCAAACACTTTCAATTGAGAAAGTTTTACCTCTTTCCCAGTCATATCTCTTCTGGTATAGCGAGGTCCAAAGGCTTTGATGACCCTCTATTGATCAAGGATGTTGTTGTATTGACTGCTTCTACCCAGAACTGTTTAGGCAACCATGATTGTAAGTGCATGCTTCTGGCTCTCTCAGTCAATGACCTGTTCATGAGTTCTGCTACACCATTCTGCTTCGGCGTTCTGGGAATCGTCTGCATGAGCTTTATCTCTCTCTGGTGGCAAAACTTTTTGAACTCATTGTCTTCATACTCTCCACCATTGTATGTTCGTAGCTTATTGATCTTTAACTTTGTCTCTTTTTCAACCCTAGCTTTTCACCTCTTGAAAACTTCAAATACCTTATACTTGTGCTTTAAAAATTAAACCCATACATTCTTGGAATGGTTATCAATTAAAGTGATGAAATATTGTTTACCTCTGGTTGATGAGACTGAAGCTGGACCACATACATCGCTATGCACTTGTTCCAATTTCTCCTTTGCAGCTTTTTTGTTCTTCTTAAAGCTCACATGCTTCTGCTTTCCAAGAACGCCGCTCTCACAGAAATCAACCTCAATGAATTTCAACTCGGGCAGTTTACCTCTCGAATGTAGACACTTTAAACCCTGACTACTCATGTGTCCAAACTAGGGGTGTGCGGCGGATCGGATCCAATGGATTTGCCATGATCCAAGATCCGATCCGATCCGATTGGATCGAAAAAATTACAAACCGATCTGATCCAATTTTATAACGGGATCCGATCCGATCTGATCCAATTACTATAAGATCTGATCCGATCCTATCTGATGGATCGAATTAATATAAAGTTGTTCTTAATATATAAAAAATTATTATTTGAAATAAATAAAATCAAATAAATAATTCAAACATTACTAATTAATTCAAATAAAAGTAACAGTAAAAAAATACATAACATAACTTGTAAACTTATATAGTTCAAAACATTTATAATCCTTAAACAACAGCTCCAACTAAAATCATCCAAATGTTCAACATTAAATAAAATCATCAAAACAACATCAACACAAGTTGCTAATTTTCTTCAAAAAAAACATGTGAAACAACACATCACCCAGGTTTTTATTGTCTAAAGAAAAGTAGAAAACCTAAACAGCTAAACTAGTAACATTATGGTCTTTGTTGTCTAGAATCTGGATTTTTTATTTTTTTAGTAGTGTGGGTCTTGCTTTGTTTTGGGCTTTAATGTATTTGGTCTTCTTATTTTAGGCTTATTGTGGCATGCTTGTCTCTTATACTCTTCTATAAATTGCTTTGTAAATTGTTTTGTTTTTGTATAAATAGGCAAATTGCCCGATATAAAAATAATACCTAATATTTTAAGCGGGTCGGCGGATTAGGCGGATTTTCAAACTTGAATCCAAGATCCGATTTGATCCAATGGATTTTAAATTTTAGGATCCAATCCGATCCGATCATCCCCCCGGATCCGATCCAATCCAATGGATTTGATCTGATCTAGTGGATACTATTGGATTGGATCGGATCCTGCACACCCCTAGTCCAAACCTCTAATGCCACAGATTCGGATCATTTTTACTCTCCGCCAGTGCGACCGATCCATGCCCATCGGTAGTCATGTAAAGTGACCTATTCTTTATCCTTCAGGCAACTGTCATAGCTTATTATAAGATCTTCCACTTATCTCTTGTAAAAGTCATCACATAACCATCTAGCGCCAACTGCCCTATAAAGATCAAATTCTTCCTCAAGTCGTGCCTCACATTGTCGAGCTTCCAAATCGACCCATTCAACTGAATCTTCACATCTACCTTCCCGGTAATGTCACATGCTTAATCGTCACCAAGATACACTTTACCCAAGTTTCCGGAGACATAATTCTCGAAAATAATCCATGTGTAAGGTGGCATGGAATGACGCCCCTGAGTCCAACACCCAAGATTCTGTCTTGCTATCCAACGAGCAGATAAGGCATTCATTTGACTCCTCTGAAACACAATTTGCTTTGCTCTTTCCATCGTTCTTCTTGCCAGACTTACACTCATTCGAGTAGTGACCCATCTTACCACAATTCCAACACTCGATGTCTTTCTAAAAAGAAAAAATGGGTGGAGCAGAGATGAAGAGAGAGAAACTTGCAAATAGAGTAAATTTTGTCAAGCGGAGAGAAAATTTTAATTTAAACATAATGACATGTTTTTATTTTATCCAATGACACATTTTTATTTTATCCGGCAGATTCGAATAATGAATATAGAGTGGTTCACCCCTGCGTATAACATTATGAAAACTAACATAGAATAAACAAGTTAAAAGTTTTCTTAATATCACCGCTCAATACGGTTTGGTGATAAAGAACGTTCATTCAGTCAGACAATATTTCAGGACTAGAAGAGGGGGTATTACTCGAATCAGTCAAACAATATTTCGAATTAAGATGTGAGAAAATTACCACTCTGCCAACTTCGTATTGTCTAAAATAATATTAATTTAAATTCACATATATATATATATAGTAATGCTAAGTAAGGGGTCGTTTATATTTTTCACTTAAAACTTAATGGGTCTAAATCATAATTATTAAGTTGTTTTGTTTGTTTTTATAAGTGGTCAAACAACTTAAAAAGGCAAAAAAACAACCTAAAATAAAAAGTAAAAAATCATGATTTTTCACTTAATTGTAAATCACTGAATTGCATTAAATGCAATCCAAAATCTTTTCTTTCGATACTATCCCCTATATAAAACATATTTCCAATTTCATCATAATTATATATGGTACAAAAATCTTTATTTTAATATATTGTTTATTTTAAATAGCTTTAAAAATAAAAAAATAACTCTAATCACTTCTCATATTAATGTTTAATATCAATATTTTATTATGATATTAGGGTGATGTATTTATATATTATTTTTTTAGAGTGTTTTGTGTGAGTTTTCCTACTGTCCATTTTATTTTTTGAAAAAAAAAACCTTTCTTTTCTTAATAAAAATGAAGTTTATTGGTAATTTAAAAAGAAGATCATGATCATATGTATTCATATATATTTATTATTTTTAGATTTTTTTTATTCCATATTATGTATATAATTGTTTAACATGGGTATAAATGTAAAATTACTTAGTTTCAGACAATTTTACTTTTAAAAAACAAATATGTTGACAATACATTCAGATGTGTGGAAAAAAAAAACATGTCATTCAAGTTCAAATTTCAGTCTCTATTCAGTCTTCAAAAAAATTCAGGACTGTTCAGTCTTCAGACAAAAAAACAAACGAACCATAAGTCTCTTATAAAGAATCTTTCATTTTAACATGAACTTAGGACTGTCTTAAAATCCATTGATTTTAATGAATTTTGATCTGAAATTTTTTGTGGACGATAAGTTTAATGAAATCTACTTATAAACAAAATTTGAAAATTTTCAAGAACTACAACTATTTTTTTCTGATTTTATTGAAAACCTAGCATCAAAAAATGGGACGAAAAATAGAAAAAAAAATAGTTGTAGTTCTTAAAAAAAAATCAAATTTTATTTACAAATAGATTTCATTGAATTTATCATCCAAATAAATCATATTAAAATTCATTGAAATTGATGGATTTTAAGACGGTATGTACTTTATGTTAAATGAGGAATCCCTTATGAAAGACTCAGGGGTCGTTTGTTTTTTCCACTTAAAACTTAATGGGTCTGAATCATAATTATTAAGTTGTTTCGTTTATTTTTTTAAGTGGTCAAACAATTTAAAAATACCAAAAAATAACTTAAAATAAAAAGTAAAAAATTCTGACTTTTCACTTAATTACAAATCACTTAATTGCATTAAATGCAATCCAAAAAATTTTCTTCCCATAATATCCCTCATATATAACATATTTCCAACTTCATCATAATTATATATGGTATAGAAATCTTTATTTTAATCTATTACTTATTTTAAGTAGCTTTAAAAATAAAAAAGAACTCTAATCATTGGTATTTACTATCAATATTTTATTATGATATTATGGTGATGTATTCATAGATTATTTTTTTAGAGTGTTATGTGTGAGTTTTCCTGCAGCCCATTTTACTTTTTGAAAAAAAAAAACCGTTTCTTTTTGTAGTAAAAATGAAGTTTATTTGTAATTGAAGAAGATCGTGATCATATGTGTTCATATATAATTATTATTTTTGGATTGTTTTTATTCCTTATTATATGTATAATTGTTTAACATGGGTATAAATATAAAATTACTTAGTTTCAAACAATTTTATTTTTAAAAAACAAACGTATTGACAATACAATCAGATGTGAGGAAAAATAAAAACAAACATGTCATTCAAGTTCAGATTTTAGTCCCTATTCAGTTTTCAGAAAAATTCAGGATTATTCAGTCTTCAGACAAAAAACACAAACAACCCCTCACTCAAGTAATGCTAGATTTGATTTGGTAAGTATTAAATTAGCCATAATTGATTTGGTAAATGTTAAATTAGCAATAATTGGGAGTTTGAAAAGAGTCGAAATAAATAAAAAAGATTGCCATTTTTAGAAGTAGTTTTAAGATAAAAAAATCATTTAATATAAAATTATATTTCTAAAAATATAATTTCCTTAAATGATTCTAAAAATATATTTAATTTATTTATAGTAATTATCAATTAGATCCGAAACTTTTTATAAATTTAAAATTATTTACTATTTTTATAAAAATGAGAAAATTTACCATTACATGTTTCCCGTGACCTAATCAATAATTGTCCATTAATTAATTATAAAATTATCAATCAATAGAATAAGTTATTTTCGTGTGATAGTTGTTTTTATTTTACATGGGCCCTTAAATGACCGCAGCATTATTATGAATTAAGAGAGTGGTCGAATTCGGCGGCTCCCTAACAAAATATCAAATTCTTACTCGTCCAAATATAGAAATCACAAGTGTGCTTGATGGTAACATATTTTATATAGTAACCTAAACCAGCCACTAAATGAATAGAACAAAAAATTTAGATACGTGGTTATCATTTTTCATTAGTCTGATTTCTGATGTTTGATTGCTGTCGAATTGTTTATATATATTATATCTCGATATTTAATTTTGAGTAATGTTAGACGTTCTAAATTTTTTTCCTAAATTCTGTCTCAAATGATGTGGCACATGAGGTGTCAACATCTTATAAATATTGAGATTATGTATTGACTGATGTGATGTTGACACCTCACGTGCAACATCATTTAAGAAAGAATTTAGGAAAAAAATTTAGAACTTCTAACATTACTCTTTAATTTTATATTAGCATACTTCTATCTTTAGCAAGATTGGAATCTTAAATAGTTCAATACAATTCATTATAACGGTATTATACAAACATCTATCCTTTGTTCTCACGAATTTGTTTAGGGCCACTAACTTCACAAATAGTTAGTTCAGTCAAAATAAAAATTAAATCTTGTTCTGGAAAATTATATGATTAGCATCAAATTAACATAAAGGGAATATTTCTATGGTCCATCAAATTAACATAAAGGGGATTTTTTTTATCATATATCCAAATGGGGTCTAATATTCCAGTAACATTTTAGTTTCGGTGTTTTTTGTAAAAGATAAGTTATAAGTTATGTGGATAGGATAATAGCTGTGAAGATCAGTTATAAGTTTTCTAACATTTGATTTTGTATGCGCTGACAGAGAAACAATTTAATTAAAATTAGGAGTGGGTAAAAAACCAATAAACCGAACCGAATCGAACCGATCCAATCGGTTTTTTTTCCGGTTTTTTATATTGACCGGTTCAGTTCGGTTTATTTTTTTGAAAACTGATTGAATCAGTTTTTTTTTTCCGGTTCGTTATCCCAAACCGAAAAACCGAACCGAGATTCAACATATACATATAAAAAAAAAAAAACTTTAGTTTAATGTTTAATAATACATGAAACTATAAAACTATGAAAGTGTGTCACATCATAATTTTTTTTTTTATAAATATTATTTTAAACTAATATTTTCAATTTGCTCAAGCTTATAATTTAATTTGGTCAAATGACCAAAATGATTAAAATATGAAAATATGTATAATAATTAAAGCTCAAGAATTTGGCCTAGTAGGAGCAAAACCGAAAAAAACCGAACCGAACCGAACCGAACCGGTCCAATTCGGTCGATTTTTGATCGGTTGATATTTGTAAATTTTATTGGATCGGTTCATATTTTCAAAAACCGAACTTTTTCGGTTTTTTATCAGTTCTATTGAAAAATGAACCGATCCATTAAACGCTCACCCCTAATTAAAATAGTTATTAATATTTAGAATTAATCTTAACATTTTAAAGATGTGAAAAGTAAATTATTAAATTTAAATTTCTTTTTTTGTGATCGTAGAGAGGAAATAAGTGAAAGGAGAACTATTTAAAGTAACAATAGTGCCACCCTTATATTTTAAGTGGGGCCTTAAATTACCTCGTTATTTGCCTTAAGTAGCAGCCCTATTATGAATTAAGATACCAATTATGGAATAGAAAAATTAAAAGAGTGATCAAATTCTAGGTAGGCTCTCTATAAAGTGTCAAATTCCTACTCATGAACCATTTTCAATTGTCAAAAAATATCGAAATCATACTTGTGCTTGATGGTAACATATATATTTTATATAGTAACAAAATCCAGCCGTGGAAATGGTGAGAAATGTCACCTTTTTGTCTCGCTGTTGCACCAACGTCACCGGTTTAATAACTTATGTTTAAAAGGCACCTATTTTGGTGAACTACCAAAATTGCCCTTAAATAATCAATTTTTAATTGTCTCTGTACTTCCATCTCCACACTTGAAACGCTGAAGGCAGGAACTCCTCTCTTTCTCTCTCTACAATAAATTTCAAAACTACTCTACTCAACGTTCTTCAGTAAGCACAACAAGGTAATATGTTTGTCTGAAATACTGTTTTTGATCCTTCATTTTTTAAAAACGTTCCTTTTGTAAACATGAAACTGGTTTTGTGAATATTGAATCTGTGAAATTTGAATCTCCGAACCTGTTAATAAAAAGCTCGGAGCCTGTTTGAAAATGCTCGGAGCCTGTTTTAAAAAGCTCAGACACTGTTTGAAAAAACTCGGAGCCTGTTTGAAAAAGCTCGAGCCTTTGGACAAAAGGCTCGAGCCTTTAGAAAACAAGCTCGGAGACTTGAAAAAAGCTCGAGACTTTGTAAAACAGCTCGAGCTTTTAGAAAACAAGCTCGGGACTTTGTAAAAACGTTCGGGACTTTTGTGAAAAAGCTCGGGACTTTTGTAAAAAAGCTCGGGACTTTGTGAAAAAGCTCGGGACTTTTGTAAAAAAGCTCGGGACTTTGTGAAAGAGCTCGTGACTTTTGTAAAAAAGCTCGGGACTTTTGTAAAAAAGCTCGGGACTTTGTGAAAGAGCTCGGGACTTTTGTAAAAAAGCTCGGGACTTTGTGAAAAAGCTCGGGACTTTTGTAAAAAAGCTCGGGACTTCTGTGAAAAAGCTCGGGACTTTTGTAAAAAAGCTCGGGAATTTGTAAAAAAGCTCGGGAATTTGTAAAAAAGCTCGGACTTTGTAAAAAAGCTCTGTACTTTGTAAAAAAGCTCGGCTCTTTTGGGATCTTTGGAAAAAAGGTTGGAACCTTTATTAAAAGCTCGGAGATCATAGTAAAAACCTCAGAAACTATTTTAAAAGGCTCTGAGCCTTTTCCATAGCTTTTATGTTTGTCATAATGGTTTGTGGTGATGAATGTTACAGGAGAATGAATAGGGTGAGAATAGTAATATCTTACAACGGTCGATGGGAGCAGTTACCCGACGGAAGTCAGAGGTTTGTTGGATCCGACAACCAAGGAATGTATGTGTCAAAGAATATGAGTTACGAAGAATTGGTGTCGATCGTGCATACCGTTGTGAAGTATGATGTAAACAAATACAATGTTGATCTACAGTCAATATCAATCGTTCCTGGCGCTACATGTCGCACATTTGTAAGAAATGACGATGATGTTCAGTTTATGCTAGGGGAAGATCGGGTGATCCCTCAAGTATGTGTTAGTCTAATTGAGAGGGCAACTGGAGATGTGATAAGGAATGATATTCCTGCTCCTGAAAATACCCAACCATTTGGATCCGCTAGCGGTAGCAACCAAGTGTTCACACAAAGGAGTGCCACTGAAGGTGGGGAAAACATATGTGCTGTCCAACCGGTAGTGGTCGACCATGCAGATGTTTGTGAACCTCAATTCGATGATGTGTTTGGTTGTCGATTTGAGATGAATGATGAGCGGTACAATGAGCAATACAATGAGATGTACAATGAGGAGAACACTGAACCGAACCTTGGGCCTAACCAGGAGGTGGATAATGAGGCAAATATTGATCTGGTAGATCATGTAGAGAACACTGATGAAGATCATGTCCAAATTCAAAGACGTGGAAGACGTGTAGAAGGAGTTAGTTGCACTGGAGCAGATATGCCTGGTACTTCCGAGGTCTGGCATAATGTATCTACAGATGATTCTGATAATACCACAACGTGGGTTATTCCCGGAGCAGATTCATACTCGTTTGGGATTGGTAGAAGCACAACCTTGGTAGCAGAAGAACCTACATGCATGATTTATAAAGGTCAGTTCTTTCCGACAAAAAAGGATCTGAAGAGACTAGTTGGCCTTTTTGCAATGCGGCGAAACTTCGAATGGAAGGTGAAAAGGTCCAATAAGACAACGTTACATCTTGTTTGTTTGATTGACAACTGTACATGGAAATTAAGAGCGGTGAGAAGAGATGAAGGGACGTACTTCCAAGTAAGAAGTTTTGTCAATGAACACAGTTGTCCATTGGAGGAGATTCACCGTCGCCACCGACAAGCTAGTGCAGTTATAATTGGAGAAGTGGTTGCACCTAGACTTCAACAACAAGATGGTCGTCTCATGCGTCCCAAGGATATAATCGCCGATATGAAAACAATGTATGGCATCCAAATCATGTACAGTAAGGCATATCAAGCCTTGCATTATGCATTGTCACTGACCTATGGGACACATGAAGAAACCTTCCAACTACTGCCGTCTTTTGGTTACGTGCTGGAACAACAAAATCCCGGCACAATCACTGACTTACAGTGCGCTGACGACGGTAAATTCCTTTACTTTTTCATGTCATTAGGGGCCTCAGTTAGAGGTTTTCAGAGGTGCATGCGTCCGGTTATTGCAGTTGATGGTACCCATTTGAAGGGAAGATTCGGGGGTACAATGTTTGTTGCAACTGCCCAAGATGGAAACGAACAGGTGTATCCAATTGCTTTTGGGTACGGCGACTCCGAAAACAACCTTTCATGGGAATGGTTTTTGGATTGCCTGAAGGGTGCCCTTGGTCATATAGATGATCTGGTTTTTATTTCCGATCGACATGCAAGCATTGAAGCAGGGATTTCTAAAGTGTTCCCTTATGCAACCCATACCATATGTTGTTGGCACTTTGCTGAAAATGTGAAGAAGCGATTTCACAGAAAAGATGTTGCCAGCTTAATGGGCAAAGCCGCTAGAGCGTACACTGAATTCAAATATAACCGGTACATGGGTGAGTTACGTAACCTGCACAAGAATGCTTTCGATTATGTTGAATCTGCCGGTCCACACAAATGGTCTCGTGTACACTGTCCCCAACGAAGGTTCAGGGTGATGACAACAAATGTTGCAGAGTGCATAAACTCATGCCTTAAATTCGCACGACAACTCCCTATGTTGACATTGGCAGAGTTCATTAGGAATATGTTACAGCGTTGGTTTCACGATCGACATCGAGCTGCACAGTCCATGCGTCATCAGTTGACCGACGCATCACATCTTGTGATGCTACAATGGGTCGAGAAGTGCGGTTATATGACCGTCAATCCAGTGGACTGGAACATTTTCTCTGTCAAACGGTCCGGAAAACAGTGGACTGTTGACTTAGCCCGGAAGACATGCACATGCAACAAATTCCAAATGGATCATTTTCCGTGTTCTCACGCACTCGCAGCTGCAAGGTACATTAACAGTATAAAATTATACCTTATATTAAGTTGGACATAACAAACAGACGTGCCCACATAAGGAATCTGCCGAGGAGTGAACCGAGCCGTTCATACTTATTGTTTAATTAAGCTGGGGTGTTAATTATTACTTGTGTTATTGTATGATATGAAATGCGTGTGTTGTACTTGTAAATGAAAACACTTTAAATTTTAAACAAAAAATTTATAATTTGAAAGTTCATTACTATAATTGTTTGTACATCGACAACTACAACATCTAATGTGGCTTGGAGTTACAAAAAATCTCCACAGCCATCTTCTCCCGTATGGTGCACATATCTTCTTCTGACCAGTCGAACGTCATCCTGTTCGCCAGTACGTACTCTATCAATCTCAAGGTATGAGCACCACAGTTACCCCTGCGACTCAGCACATGAACAACCGTTACAATAGAAGTTGAATAAAACAAACTTAAAGTTTAAATGATGTTCGTATAGTCATACCCTCTAGTCTGTTGGGGCACATGTGTTGTAGACACCATGCTTACCCCAAAGGGCCTATTCCGCTTCTCATACTTCGCCTCGCCCGTTGGTCTGGCATCGTGAAACCCCACCTGATGCAACATCGAGGGTAGAAACCATCGCAATGGAGCGACCTGCTCTTTCCTGATCTGTAGGGGGACTTCCTGTCTGAACGGGTCTAGCAGGTGGATCGTCCCGACAGTAAGGTCAACTCTGGCCACGAGCCAATGCTGGCCACCAACGTTGCACGGAATAAGGACCTGTACCAAGTGTTCAAGATATTGTTATGGTCAAAATAAGAATTTTTAATTAAACACATTGAAACCATAACTGTATTTTGCTCACCGCGTCAACCTCGTGCCATGGTCGGTTCCCTACCGGGAGCAATCCACGTACCGTCATCAGATCTTCAGGGGACCACCTGTACTTCAACACAGACCACTTTTTTGGGGCTTTGCCCACAGCATCGCGAGGCATGATTCTCCGCCACTGAAACTCCAGCATTGACTGAAAATAGACAACGAACTGAAACGTTAGAAACAGGATGAAACACAACAAACAGACGTGTGAAAACAGTACATTTGAAACACTTACATAGAACTGAGAATCTAGTAGGTTCATCCTCTGAATGTAGACAGTGGGGAATGCTCGTTGACGCTTCCCTAAAATATGCAGGTACGCGTCAATATGCTGACAATATAAACATTATACATTGTTAGTATTCTTCCATAAGTTAAACAAACTTAAAAGACAATCAAAGTAAGGAAAGTACCGTGTCCTCCAACTCCATAAAGTTGGTTTGCAACCGGTGGAACCAAGTCACAGGCACGGGGGTCATCAGATCCACATCACGTTTGTGTAATTTTCAATTATTTAGGAAAACAACTAATTTAACTTAGGTGTTTCAAAATAAATTCACAATATTTTAATACTTACAATTCCCCCTTCACGTTCCTCTTGTAGGCTTTGTAAGCCGCAAGCTGGTCAGCGTCTACCAATCCATTGGGCCTGAATGTATGTGCTGATGACATGGGCAGTGTCCTTGGCCTCTTCGGGCGACAGGGGTCAGTGTATGGGCTCATCAACTGCCAGCCTCGTTTGCGCATCCGCTGCTGCCTATGCTGACTGTGGACTGAGGGGTGTTGGGAGAAGGAACTCTATCCCCGTGGATCACGTCGAGGGCTCTGGTGGGATGGGTTGTGTCGGGATGGACCGGCAGTGTCACTAGGGGGTGAGGTGTGACGGGATCGAGTAGAGGAGAGCGGTGTCGGATGGACCGCAGGGGTGCTCCCTATGGATCGCCTGGTCAGGTCAGGAGTGTGGACTGTACGGGAGGAGGGACTCTGACCCAGTGGACTGAACGGGTCCGCTGTGTGGTCCTGGATATAAACAGGAGGATCCACATCCTGTACCTCCATAAGCAGCGGATACTCTAATATCGCCTGGGTAACTGTCTCCCCAAATACTCCTGTATCCGTGCCACCAGGGACTTGCATCTGCTGGTCTCGTACTGTATCTCCAGCTGTTGGACCCTGTGTCTGAGGTCCATCAGCCTCCGTTGTAGGTCCGGTGGCTGGGTCTGTCCCTCCGTCTCTGTCTGTACGGGGAGAGTCTTGATCATGGGAGGGTGGACCATCCCTGCCAGACTGTGATGTCGAACCCCACCGCCCCCGGAGAAAGTCCATCACCTCCCTATGCTGCCTATCCCGTTCCCGATCACTCTTCCGGATATCCTCCCGTAACGCAGCGACTGCATCCATCACATCTTGGATTTTCTGTTCCAAACGATCCTGAAACAAAATCATTATTGTCAGTACTAAAACCCAACACTTGTTTCAACATAAATAATGCATTACACCATTTTTTACATACCTGGCGATGCCCTCCAACGTCTTCTCGTGAATGTACTCCACTGGGCATCGCAAAGCGAACCTGTCTGCGCCTAAGAGGACTCCCAGCGACAAACTCCGGGTCCGAACCCTCCGTATCCGGCCTGTGCCTGAGGGGACTCCCACCGCCAAACTCATGGTCGGAACCCTCCGTATGACTGGGTCCGGCAGTGGTATGATGTAAGGGATCCGGTACCGAGCCGTCGTGTCCATCGGCAGCCATATATAGACTGCCTCCCTCATTTATGCCCTCGTAGTACCGTGCAACCCTCTCAGCTGCTGTCGGCACCAGTGCAGTCCTCGCAAACATCTGAAATCGTGGTTAGACCATTCTATTTGTATAATCGTAATATGTAAACATTTTAACACAATAGATCCTTACCCTGGCTAAGAAAATTTTTTTGTCCAGCTTGTCCGACCTTGTTTGCTTTTGCAACTGCCATTTCAGAATACGGGGGGACAACTCAATCTCCCTACGAGTCCCAAATCGGGTCCCAAGCTCTGGGATAACCTCATACGCAAATATCTATGTAAAAGAACAAGTTATTCAGAATCCAATCATTTATTCCGTAACTCATGGAAAAAAAATTTCAGGTTTTCAAACGATACAAATTCTAAATTCTCACCAATAGTGCGTGAGCTAGACCGTAAATGTTGTACGTCTCCACCGTGTGAACGTCAACGCCCTTTTCCTGCTGTCGTCTCTCATACCGCACACGTCGACCGTTTAAGGCATTCTTGAATCCAATAATGGACTGCCTATACACGTGGGCACCCCACGGGAATGCATCAAAAGCGTCCAAGTCCTCGACTAGCCGGATCTGCCATAATGGAACTTTCTGTCTCTCGTCCAACCCCATCAATATCCAGTTTAGCATATAAAGGAGGCACAGCTTCACAGCATCGTACTGCTCCTCAAATACACCGATCCGTAGAACAGCTTTCAGCTGTTCATAATCCACATCAGCTGCACCATTGAAATACTGTTGTTGTATCCCGTTCTGAACCATCTCATACCTCATCGTGTCGGGAATCACTCCAAACTTCAATCCGGTGATCAGACAGAATTCAACCTTGGAGAACCGTACCGAACGAGTACCTAACATAAATCTCATCTCATCCTGCGGCCCATCGTGATGTAGCTCGCGCAATAGCAGTCGATGGACTACGCTACCCGAAAACTTCATCCCCCGATCCATCCTAAGAAAATGACCAAAACAAGACTCTGTATACTGACGTCGGTCTTCGACCTTGAATTGTTCTGGTACACTGTCTAGTGCGACGTCGATATCTTTAAGGTCGCTGAAATGGTCATGCCGAGTGATTTTTCCATCGTACCATTCATCCTCTGGAGTTTTAAGCAAATCCTTTAGTTCACTACTCATCTGCATTTTCATAGAAAGAATGCATCAGTAAACTGTAAAAGGCTAGGACATAATAATATAAAATAGCAGAGAAGCAGTTTCAAAAGGCTCGGACTCATATTGAAAACGCTCGGACAGTGTGAAAAAAGCTCGGACACAGTTGGAAAATGCTCGGACTCATATACAAAAGGCTCGGGCACAGTTTGAAAAAGCTCGGGCACAGTTTGAAAAAGCTCGGGACCAGTTTGAAAATGCTCAGACTGTTGAAAAAGCTCGGACTCAGCTTTACAAAGCTCGGACACTGTTTCAAAAAGCTCGGACACGTGTTGAAAATGCTCGGACTGTTTAAAAAGCTCGGACTCGGTTTTAACAAGCTCGGACTCAGTTTAAAAAAGCTCGGACTCGGTTTAAACAAGCTCGGACTCAGTTTAAAAAAGCTCGAAAAATGTTTCAAAAAGCTCGGAAACTGTTTCAAAAAGCTCGGACACGTGTTGAAAATGCTCGGACTGTTCAAAAAGCTCGGACTCAGTTTAAAAAAGCTCGGAAAATGTTTCAAAAAGCTCGAAAACTGTTTCAAAAAGCTCGGACACGTGTTGAAAATGCTCGGACTGTTCAAAAAGCTCGGACTCAGTTTTAACAAGCTCGGACTGTCTAAAAAAGCTCGGCAACTGTTTGAAAAAGCTCGGACTCAGTTTCAAAAAGCTCGGAAACTGTTTCAAAAAGCTCGAAAACTGTTTCAAAAAGCTCGGGCTGTTTAAAAAATCTCCGGCACTGTTTCAAAAAGCTCGGAAATTGTTTTAAAAAGCTCGGCCACATTTTAAAATAGCTCGAGAACAGTTTCAAAAAGCTCGGGCATTTTCAAATAGCTCGGAACCAGTTTGAAAAAGCTCGGGCACAGTTTGAAAAAGCTCGGGACCAGTTTGAAAACGCTCGGACTGTTGAAAAAGCTCGGACTCAGCTTTACAAAGCTTGGACACTGTTTCAAAAAGCTCGGACACGTGTTGAAAATGCTCGGACTGTTTAAAAAGCTCGGACTCGGTTTTAACAAGCTCGGACTCAGTTTAAAAAACCTCGGACTCAGTTTAAACAAGTTCGGACTCAGTTTAAAAAAGCTCGAAAAATGTTTCAAAAAGCTCGGAAACTGTTTCAAAAAGCTCGGACACGTGTTGAAAATGCTCGGACTGTTCAAAATGCTCGGACTCAGTTTAAAAAAGCTCGAAAAATGTTTCAAAAAGCTCGGAAACTGTTTCAAAAAGCTCGGACACGTGTTGAAATTGCTCGGACTGTTCAAAAAGCTCGGACTCAGTTTTAACAAGCTCGGACTGTCTAAAAAAGCTCGGCAACTGTTTGAAAAAGCTCGGACTCAGTTTCAAAAAGCTCGGAAACTGTTTCAAAAAGCTCGGAAACTGTTTCAAAAAGCTCGAAAACTGTTTCAAAAAGCTCGGAAACTGTTTCAAAAAGCTCGAAAACTGTTTCAAAAAGCTCGGGCTGTTTAAAAAATCTCCGGCACTGTTTCAAAAAGCTCGGAAATTGTTTTAAAAAGCTCGGCCACATTTTAAAATAGCTCGAGAACAGTTTCAAAAAGCTCGGGCATTTTCAAATAGCTCGGAACCAGTTTGAAAAAGCTCAAAAACCCAGAAAAAGCTCGGAAAACGTTTTAAAAAGCTCGGAAAAACCTCTTCAAAAGCTCGAAAAAGCTTGAAAAAAGCTCGGAATCACCTTGAAAAACCTCGGGAACCCAGATCTTCAACGGATTTACAAACCCTAACCTAACCCACAACCATTCTCAGATCAACAAACAAACATAATCTACAAGTTTAATCAACAACCAACATCAAACATGAACTTATTAAAAACAAAATCAACAACATAATCTGACTCAACTTACCGTCGATTGAAGATGCTCTCGTCTGAACACCCGATAAACACTGTTGTCCTACCGCCGGTTACTTTGACGTCTTTTTCAGACGGAAAACCACTGATCTTCCAACACCGGTTCTTTTTCCAAGAGATGTTTTCTCTCTCTGGTTTTTCTCACTAGGTTTGAAAACGACAAAAACTCACTTGGAAGGGGTATTTTTGTCTGGACACCTATATTGGTGCCTTTTAAACATGAATTAGTAATGTGGTGATATTTGCACAACACTCACCCCAAATAGTGCTATTTATTTTTTGAGCCCGCCACCAAATGAATAGAACAAAAATCTTAATTAATAAATGTAATTATCATTTTTCATGACTCTAACTTCTATTGTTTAAATGCTCTCAAATTGTTTATATTATGCCATGATATTTAATTTTATATTAGTAATCTTCAATCTTTAGCAAGATTGCGATCTTAATTGTTTAATACAATGAATTATAACGTTATTATGCAAACATGCATCCTTAATTCTGACAGATTTGTTTCACAAATAGTAGCGCATTGGCCCCATCTCTTAGATAAAAAAAAATTAATAAATCTTCCTCCAAAATATTATATGATTAGCACTTAAATTTGTATTTTTTTTCGTGTTTGCCCTTTCAAATTTTTTGTTTCATTCAATTCACTTTAATTGTCCATCTAAATAAAAATAATTTTGGCTTTAACAGGTGAAGCCGGATGAGATGAGATGAATCCCATATGAAAAAAATAAAAAACAAGAGTATATATATATATATATATATTAATAGATGTCACAATCAAACAAATTTTGGATTGTAAGGCTACCCACCATTATAAATTCCACTATAATAATGCAATGCAGCGAGATATCACATGTTCCGGTCTTCCACCTAAATTCTTAATTAAAAGAGTAACGTTAGGTTTCTCAAAAAAAAAATTATCAAATTCTTTTCTAAATAGTGTTGTCGCATGAAGTGTTAATATCACACCACTTGTCTATAATCTCATGATTTATAAGATATTGACACATCACTTGTCAACACTATTTAGAAAAGAATTTGGAAAAAAATTTGAACCGCCTAACATTACTCTAATTAAAAATTAAAGAAAATCTTCATATCAGATATCCTCATTTCCTTATTATATAATATCAAGCCTATTAGACTTTCAATATTGGTCCAATAGAAAGCAATTTTCTCCCAAGGTCCAAATCCATAAATAGCCCGTTTCAAAATAAAATTCCATAAATAACCCTATAATTATTGGAAATTTGATAAATTGCCACATGGAAAAATATGGACGAAATATCCTATGGTAACTCTCAGCCCTAAGAAGCATTTAAACAATAAAAACTAGGGAGAGAAATCATTTTAAACATATTTTATATAGTAATCACTATTCACAGAAACATCTTTCACAGTTTTATATTGTTAAAAAACTCATATGTGAAGCCGAGAAGATAGGATGACTTCCACGTTAAAAAAAAACAGATTAGAGACAAGTACGTAAAATAACTGGGTGTAAGAACACGGCAGGTTTTTTTGCAAATGACCATAAAAATCACTCTCCCTGAAATCCTGTCATCCCACATCATCACTGTAGCCCTCCACATGAACGGTTTCACGATGTACTCCGTCAGGCTTCCCCCTTCTTTTACTTTACCGAATGGAGATGGGTGATGGGTTTCTTATTGGTTTACAAATAACCACCCTGCTCCTAAAATTGGTTTACAAATAACCTGCTAAACAATTGATATAGATAGCTTATCAACAATTGAGAAAATAATATTAATTTAAATTTAAATTCACTTAAACATGTTTTGAAAGAGTAATGCTAGATTTGATTTGGTAAATGTTAAAAATATATTATTTGGGAAATAAATAAATAGATTGCCGTTTTGAGTAGTAGTTTGACGATACAAAAAACTTTTAATAAAATATATATATATATATATATATATTTCTCAAAATATACATAATTAAATAATTATAAAACACGGAAGAGTTATGTATAACCATATAAGTGTTTAATTTGTTTGTTTTCTAGGTGCTTCTTGTTTCTAATCTATATATTTATGAGAAAATTCTCTTTAGTGCGCACTAATAAATATTTATCAATGTCTTGTATGTAGACCATTTAATTCAATTGATTTGACCTAGTCTGTATGCACTTGTCAATATGTATCCAAAATCTATGGCCCACATACAATACACTGATGTATTTTATATCAGTGGGCAATGAGGAGAAACTTATATATATATATATATATATATTTATATATATATCAATTATACTGTTGTCAGGTCGTCCTGATATAAAATATATCAGGACGAAGAATGTAGACCATTAGATTTACATACTTTGACTCAAAATGTATGCACTTGTTAAAACTTCTCCATAATATGTGGTCCACATTCTTCGTCCTAGTATATTTTATTTCAAGACGAACTGACAATAGAAAGATTGTATATATATATATATATATATACATAAATTTTCAAGTCAGTACGCACTGATATAACTTCATCAGTGTGTTAGATGTGGACCATTAGATTTACATATTTTGACTCAAAGTGTATGCACTTGTTAAAACTTCTCCATAATCAGTGGTACACATGCAACGCACTGAGGAGAAAATGACTGATATATATAATATATATATATACAATAATTTTCACATAAGTGCGCACTGATATAATTATATAAGAACATTGAATGTGAACCACTCATTTTACATATTTTGACTTGGTATGTATGCACTTGTCAATACTCTTTTATAAATGAGTGGCTCACATTCAATGTCCTTATATAATTCTATCAGTGCGCACTGACAGGAAAAGGACTGTATATATATATATATATATATATATATATATATATATATATATATAAAACCAAGATTTTGACTTTAGGAGGGCCAAGATAAAAACAAATAAAAACAAATATTCGTACAACAAATAAATTAATAAATAAAATAGGGATTTGGATTCTCTACCGATCTGATCTTTTTCTTGACATTTTTAAAGCATGTGATTGGTTGTTGATAAAGTAATTGTGAAAACCAATCACATCTTTAATCACTCATTCATTGCAATGCTTATGTGTCATGAGATTATGTGAAGTCAAGAAAAAAATCAGATCAGCAGAGGATCCAAATTCATAAAATAGATACAGCTTTATGAATTAAAATGGAACCTGACACTCTTTTAAATTTATAAAATCGTATGTATTCGAATATATACTAAGCTGCTATGTGAAGTAAGAAACTTATTTTCCATCTTGTTACAAAGCCTAATCTTGACAATACACATAGCTGGAAACGACATCTAAGTAGTTGCAGTTGAAAACGTTTCAATAACAAACTATATAATAAATGTAGCAAAATCATATTAAAAACCTAAAATATTTATTATTTTATAATCTAGTATCTGGAATTATTTGGATAGAGAATAAGAAAAATTTAGTTGCAACAATAGGAATAAAATTGCTTAAGTGAGAAACATAAAATTTTCATTAATTTACAATTGCCAACCTAAAATCTTGAAAAGTGATAAAGATAATGTCAAATGTCAAATGTCAAATTGAATAATTACTAATAAACAAACTATTTAGAGTAAAGAATTGTGTCAACATAATATAGTATTTTAATGAAATTTTTTTCTTCCTTTTTTAGCATTAGAAATTAAAATTAATGAATGAAAATATATTTATTTTATCTCATTTTATGGACAAAAAAACAGGAAAAATATTTATTAATCAATTTATACTAATAATTAAGGCAGTTTTGAAATGTAATACCATTGATTTACCTAGCCAGAGAAAGCACATACAGTCTCTTTGGTGTACCTACTAGACTTCTTATACTTGTCATCCAAACATGATTTGGCATTTTAAGTTGTGTAATGAGCAACAGTACAATATAAATTAATCTGGTTACTTTAGAGTAATTAAAACTTACCTTTTACATTAATCGAGAGACAAAGGCTGTCCACTCACAACGTACTTCATCTATCTCCTTTTTACTATATCTGTTTTTTCCATGAAACTGTAAAAAAAATAAAACAAACAAAATGAAAATGGTATATTAACAACATAAACAACAATATGAGTAAAATATACAAAGTTATTGTCCCACATTTCTAACAAGTAAACTTGGATCAGCAATGATGTCCTTCATAAATCTTAAGACATAATACCCGCATTCAACACTGCCGGGTTGCCTCGGAACCTACATGAATAAGAGTATCATTATTGATAAAAGAAAAAATACTGATTAAATGTATTACATAGATAACAAGTCCCACCTGAACGGTTTTCCATGGCATATTAACTTGCCCACCACTACAGTTTGAGTTTTGAGAGTGATAAATCCTAAGACCACTATGCAAAAGAATTGTCAGATGCACACTGAATTAGATATGATGGCATAAATAAATAGGTACCTCTAAGAAATGAAAGACACAAGAAACACTTACTTCTGCACAATATTCTTCAAATCATTGCGGAGAATGCCCCTTAGAGAATCCAAATAGTAAATTGTCATCGACAACATGTCAATGACAACCAATATCCAATGAAATCTAGAGACAATTGGACAAAACACATAAGTAAAAAATGTTTGTCAAATGGAAAAATTATCTTGATAGAAAGATTACCCAAGATTGTAAGGCATAAAAATGAGTTGAGCTTGTGTTGCTCTTTGCAAACCACTTGCAATCGCATGTGCTCTTTCATCCCTCCTTATAGCATTATCCAGTACCCCACCTACAACAGAGACTGATGCGGGGTTGATGAACCCAAACTGGCCAAGCATACCATCATCTTTCAACTTGTCATACAATATCCTATGAAAGAAAAGCAAAGTACTGTTTCAGTACAAAGAAAAAAAACCCTTTAATTAAAGCAGATTTGATCACTTACACAATACCTTGTAGATTTCTCTTACCTTATGTATACGTTAATACAGCTAACTGTGAGTTCGGTCATGGAAATAATTATATGACAATCCTCCAGAGTAATAATAGTTAAACATCGGTTACCAAATGTGTCCTCCTCATGGCTCACTTCAATTGAAGTGTTTATATCGACACGTGCAGATTTTTCTACCAGTTTAAGGAACACTTCTATGGTTGGAATAAGTTTCCTTTCCTTTTCCACACAATGAAAGCTGGCCACCTAAAGATGCAAAGACCCTAAAACTGAGTTAAATCTACGCTAAAAGCTAAAGATGATCAAGAAATATTAAATATACAAGTATATTTACTTTTTGAGAAGTATGAACAACAAGATTTTCTTGCCCAGGTAAGTGATGATGATCTACAGTATTATTTATGTTGATCAGCAATTCATCATCATTTTCCAGGGAAAGGAGGGAAACTTGATCAAATTCCAATTCATTGATCTCAATGACATCTGAAGTAGTGTACTCCAAAATGGTCCTTGTGGCTAAAACATGTTCATTAGAGCCCACTGCCGATTGACAAGATCGATCCTAAAACAAGAAAATTAATCAGTAACTACGACATCTTTCAGAGAACAAAACTATTGATGGATAGCTTGCAAAAAAACTATTACCTGATCTTCTGGTGGCAAGTTAGAGCGTGAAACATCATATTCCCTTATCATGGTATTGTTTAGTTGTGCTGCAAGTGCTTGCACTGTGGCCTCCAATACAGCCAACCTTTGCTCTTCAGAACTGCCCACACGACCACTGTGCTGATCAGATGTCCTCAACGCCTGAAATCGAATATCCCTACCACGAACTGTTTCTGGCAACTCCGTTTCAGATCTTTGCATTTGCTCACCCTAGAATTATTTGATAATAATTAGCATAGCACTAAATATATAACCTACATCATGTAGTTATTCAGGTAGAGAAAACTTCCAATCTTCCAGCAATTTTTTCAGTGAGGGAAATTTCAAAGAAATGATAAAATTTTAAACAATCAATAAACAAAAAGGAAACACAAGAACTTGTAGATTAAATTCAATGTATTTTCATTTAAACTAAAAGAAAGAATTTATTTGAAAAAATAAATTCAACCTATCAGTTCTTCTATCTATGTTTTTTGTTCATTTTTGTTTAATGTTTTTTAGAACACTAAAATTCAATTGACAATTCATCTGAATAAGATATCAATGAAGATAAAGTAATGATATACTCTGACAAAGCCAAAACGAACAAAAAATAAAATACATCCATGACATGTATTAAAATCATAAATAAATTCTTTATTGTTTGAAAAAAAAAAATAGATTTGGTTCCACTCATATAGGAATCTAGCATTAAGTTTTGGTTCATTTAGTTTGATTATCAAATCAATAATAGATAAAAATTAATTAAAAAAATAGATCGAAGCAAGTTATACAGCTTGTAAAGTGAACCTGTTTGGTTTCAAGTGAGTACTTTCGAACCAATCATATTTTAAGAGTCATTTCAGACAATCGCATATAAACATGTTTCTTTATTCACGTATGAACGAAAACATGTGAAAAGAAAATGTTTTGGAATCAATTTTAATATTAAGAATCTTATTTACCTCCATCAGAGACCCGTCTTCAAATGAAGCAAAAAGCTTGCGTCTCTTGGGGTCTGGACTAAATGGATCCTCTTCCTCTTCCTCCATATCAGCACCAAACCATCTGTTGGTTCTCTCCTTAGATTCGTCTTGGCTGTAGATTAAACGAACCCCACACCTTTTCACCTCACAACATTCCATACGTTTAGAATGACAATCCTCAAGATAGAATTGCATAGAGACCTCATTACTGTAATATTCTTCACCCAAATTTTCAGGATACATAACGAAATCACATCCCAAGAACACATGATCTGACCCAACATAGAGGATTCCAGGATAATTATCACCCCAATCAATCAAATTGCTTTTGGCAACATGGCAGTAACCTTCTTGGGATCTGAATTTACCTTCACAGACAAGAACCAAACCTCGGCCATCATCATGATGGTCTTGGAATGCCACAACAGCGCACAGAGCAAAACCAGCTAAGTTATCACTAAACCAACCTTGTGGCAGCTGCATGACAATAACAGAAGATCCCATATTTTGAAAAGTAAACCACTCTGGAATTTCGCTGCTAGGGTAACATATAAAAACTCTAGGCATTTCATCACAATCCTGTACCACAAAAACCATAATTTTAACAATAATTATTGACTTCAACATGAGATTTCATTACTAAAAAAAATAAATATAATAGCAATAAAAATGATAAATAACATCATATAAAAAAAAGAGGGTGAGAGAAACCTCATCAAATTCTGTACAGAATGCAGTTGGCATAAGCTGAATTTTCTGCAGAGCATATTCCACAAGGTTTGTAAGAGCATTCTGTTCCAATTGGAGACAATTGATGAAGTTAACTGCCAGTGTTTGTGATGCATTTGATGCAAATGGAATTGATATAACTTCCTCCAATGATGTGCAACCATGTGCTTCCAGTTTTAGATCTCGTGGAAGTGTTGGTAAGGATTGAATCCTCTCACAACAGCTTATGTCGAGCAGAATCAACTTAAGAAGGTGTATGATGCTAGTAGGTATGCTCTCAAAATTGTTTCCACGTAGAAATAACCTTTTTAAGGAGGATAACCATCCTAGACTGTAAGGTAATTCAGTGATATTGCACTCACTTAGAACTAGATTCGTCAGATTGGACAAGCCTAATAAAGGACAAGGCAATACCAAACCCATCGCCTCTAGACCCTTACATCCCTCGAGAGAAAATGTATCAAGGTTGTTCAAACATGAAATGGATGATGGTACTTCTCTTATACCAGTTCTCGCAGCTTTGAGCTTTTTCAAAGGTCTTAAACTTTTCAAGCCATCAGGTAAACTGTTCAGTTTTGAACAACCAGAAATATTTAGATATTCCAGTCGTTTTAACTTACAGATGCTACTTGGAAGACTGTTAAGCCTTGTACAATTTACAAGATCCAATATAACTAGATTGGATAGATATTGAACAGATGAGGGCAGTTCTTCTACGGCAGTTTCGCCTAAAAATAATTCTTCTATGTTACATGAGATCTGTGGAAACCTATTGAAATTTAAGCTGCCAGAGAGAACAAGAATTCTAAGAGATTTCAAATTAATGCAATCTGGAAGACACTTGAGGCTTTTACAATCTCTTAGATTTAAAATAATAAGCTTATTTAGAAATTGAATAGATGGTGTAATCTCAATCAAATTTGTACAGCCTGCTAGAATCAAACTCTCAAGATATGGGCTCCCAGAGATATCTGGGATTTTGGTGAGGTTGGAGTGACTAAGGTTTATAATCCTTAACCTGTCAAAACACTGCAAGCAAAAGCAACATAATCATCATAAATTAATTAGTATCTATTCACAGTTTACGTACCACAGAATAATCATATTGATACAGATATCAAGATATACCTGGTTACCATTCCAAAGTTGTTCAAGATTGCTGTAAGGCATGTCAAGTACAAATAGGTTCTCTGGATCAAATTCTGATGGCAATGATTTCAATGGATAAGCATGCCAATGGAGATACCTTAGTTCGGTAAAAGTAGATTCTAGGCCTTGGGGAATATGCACCTTACTGCTCTTTTCATTTTGTGAGTTATAGAATTTTAAGTATTTCAACTTAGGCATTTTTGTGAAAGTATAGGGATTCAAATGTAGATCTCTTATTTGAGACATGTCCAAGGAAATTCCCTCAATTGATTCAGTCCCCTAATAATCCAGAAAAGATAACTAGTTAGCACCATGCACAAATATACATACGAAAGTATCTCAAACTAAACCCACACAAACCTTTCCCACATGAGATAGAACATAATAACAATTTAAAATAATAAATATCCTCACCATATTATTTCTCAATACTTGATAGATATCTTCGTGATACCACAACCGACTACGTTTTCCCGGATCATTGCTGGATTCTCGCTTCACAATTTCTCTACCCATTGCTTGTATCAAATCATGCATTTCTATCATGTTGTTTGATATGGATATAAGAGATTTATCCAAGAGAACAGTTATTCCGATCTCTGTAGAAAAGCCTCTAGCATCAAGAAATTGTTTTACAAGATCTTTGTCCTCCCCTTTAAAGAAGCATGCAATCTCTAAAAATATATTCTTATCATCATCATCTAATTCATCGTAACTTATTTCCAGCACCTTCTGTATATCCATATCAGGAGTTTTTTCTAGTTTCTTCAATTTACTTACCCAATCCTTTTTGCTCCTACCATATAAAAAGGAACCCAAAATTTTAAGAGCTAATGGAACATCTTTTGCATATACTACCACTTTGTGAGACAGCTCCATATAATCTACCTTTGGATGGTTTTTTCCGAAGGCATACCAACTAAAAAGCTTAAGAGACTCATCATGAAATAATCCCTTAACCTCGTATATTTTATCCACTATACAACTATCAAGCACGTGTTTATCTCTTGTTGTTATAATGACTCGACTTCCTATACCGAGACAATCAAGACCTCCAATCAAATATTCTATTTGGCTTAAATGAGTCAGATCATCAAAAACAATGAGGAGTTTCATATGACCAAGTCTGTTCTTTGTGAAGGCACGTATATTCAGATCTGGGTCTCTTAAAATGGTAGAAATAAGTTTTTCTTGCAAGCTACTCAATCCACCCTTTTTCTCTGATTCTTCCCTAACATTTTGAGCAAAGTAAGAACCTTCAAACAGAACGGAGAGTTTGTTGAAGACAACCCTAGCAATAGTAGTCTTGCCTATACCGCCGATGCCCCAAATTCCTAGACTGCAAACATCCACCGACCCATTGTTTAACAACAATTCTTCAATTAATCTTATGCTTGAATCTACTCCAACCAGGTGCTCAGTATCATCTGAGGACATGTAATTCAGTTTCTTGAAAATATCTTTGACAATTGCCATGACAAGTAGAGACTCAGGCCTGACATAAATGAAAAAAAGAAAGACAATAGAAAGTTGGAAGAAACAGCAAAGACTGGAATTACTCACATAACAGATAAAGAAAGACAATAGTAATAAGTTTCTCCGAATAAACTTTTTCTATCTCTTGGCTGATCTTCAAATTAATCTCCAAAAGACTATTCAAAGGATAATAACTAAATCTGTGGCATACATACTGAAAAATCAATGGCATCAAAATTTAGATTGATGAATGAGATTTAATTTTTAAAAATCAATAGCTGGATTTGGCAACAGGAAATCAACTAAAAATAATCATCAGATAGTAAATGTATTATCATGTACAAAAGAATAGAAAACTTGTTGAGAGTTTAAAAAGTAATTACCTGATAACACTTGAATTCCAACCAGAAAGATTGGCTGCTTCCGTTAAAGCAGCCCTCCATCTGATTAACCTCTGCTCCTCAAAACGCTGTTCATGCTCAGCAAACGCATCACCAAAAGACCCTCTCTGACGCCTCACATTTGATGGATCTACATCATAAAAAACAGGTATAACAATTTGCCCATACCTGTTCTTGCATTCCATGATCTTCACTAGTTCTTCGAGACACCATCTGGAAGATGCATAGTCTCTTGAGAAAATGATAACAGATATCCGTGACTGTTCGATCGCAGTAGAAAGAGATGGAGAAATTTCATCTCCTCTTATAAGCGCGTTATCAATGAAAGTATCAATTCCTTTCTGACGCAAAGCTTCGTAGAGATGGCTGGTGAAACCGTTACGTGTGTCCTCCCCCCTAAAACTAAGAAAAACATCGGACTTCTCTGGAGGAGTACTAGAAGAAGAAGAAGAAGACGATGACGACATCAGTACATCACGATATGCCAACTGATGAGAGATCGACTGAGTGTTGAAGATCAACACAAAGCTAATATAACCCATTCTTCATCTATCTACCAATGTCCTGTGGGATGGCAAAAACCCGGGTCCGGGCCGGGTACCCGGGTTTACACGGTCCAGGTATCCACCAAGGAGAAATCTGGATTTTAAAATCTGGGTACCCAGCTCAGAAAGACCCGGTTGGGTATCAGGGTATCTATATCCGGATTTTATCTGGTTTTTAATTTTAATTTTAATTTTTTTTTTACAAATTTTTAAAATATTTTTTTTTACAATTTAAGTACTACATTAATTAGGATAAAGTAAGCACACTAATATAACAATATTAATAATAGAAACTTAAATCTTAAACAAAACATTAAATATTCTATCGACCCACATTTCACTATCTTTTTTTTCAATTGATTCCAAAACCGGTATTTTTTTATTACTATTTATTTTAACCGGTATTCTTTTAACCGGGTAATGATTTTTTTAATTCAATAAATTAGGGTTTAGTTTTTTTTTTAATTTAATAAATTTAAAAAAAAATTAAAAAAAATAATTAAACCGAATACCTGACCAAGTAACCGGGTATTACCCGTGTATTCCGGCCCAGGTAAGGCCGGGTAATGTTGCCATGCCTAGCTCTATCCCGTTAAGCAACCTCGCGGACGCTTCTCCTTCCATTTTCAAGAAACTTTACACTTTAATATTTTATTAATTAATACGATGGCAGGCTATACTTTTTTGACAAACAAAGAGCATTTTGCCGCTCAATTCACATTACGAGAATTGACGAAGACCTGCCAAAAGGGGGACACCCATTGCAGGCTTTACACGTTACTAAACAAGCCTACTTGACCCAGCCCGGGCTTAGCCCAATTGACTTATTGACTTATATATTTTAAGGTACTGTTAACTAAAAATTTAATAAAAATGAAAAATATTTATTATAAATATATTTTTATTGCATTGACTAACACAATTGATGTAATTAATATTTTCTTTTTTTAGGTATTTTTCTTTTTAGTTAACATTACCCTATATTTTAAGCCTCTTGACTCTGGCCAAATTGGTCTTATACTTTGAAGCTTGTCAAGCACGCTAAAATATTAAGTTAATAAATTATAGAACAACTATTTTCTTTTTAATTAAAGTATAGAATAACTATATTTACACTCATCTAAAGCTGCATAAACTGCATGTACATGTCCAATAATTATTTTTCTAGAAATTCTAACATTACCCTTAAAAAAAACTATCAAAAAGATTATAATAATAATAAATGTACATCATATATCAAATAGGTACAATAATTAATATTCTGACGATAAATAAACTCCTTTGATCCTAATATAACTATTTATTAATTAAATCTAAATAGTGATAATTTAAAGGGAAAGTATCATTTTTCCCCTATATTTTGACCTATTGGTAAATCTACCCCATGTATTTCTATTAATGGTTGTTCTGCCCCCTTGAAGCAAACGTATTCACCATATAACCCTCTTTTGTTAGCTTTTCCGTTAAAAAGGTTTCATGTTAAAAGAAATTTTTGCCCTTAAATAACAATGAATAAATGGGTTTAAAAAAAATTAATAACAAATGGAATTTTCTTAAATGGATCTCCACCATCCATCTAAAAGATGGATGGTGGGGAATACAATATAATTAAGCAAAATAAAAATAAAAACAAAAACAAAAACAATAAGCAAATATGAAAACAAAAAAAATTGATGGTCTTCTTCTTACGATGGATGGTGAAGATCCAATCTAAATCTCCACCATCTTCAATGGAGATAAACAAAAAATAATGAAAAAAAAAATCATCTTCCAAAAACATATCTCTAGAAATCAAATAAAACACCATCAGCTAATATACAAACTGAACCAGATTCAACCCCCTAAACACCAAAATCATTATCCACCATCCTCAATCTCCACCAAATCATTACAAAAAAAATAAGCAAGAACTCAAAACACCAAATACGAACCCATTCGCATTCAAATCTCTATCAAGATCCACCAAATCATTTGTGTTCTCTATGTGTCTGTCTTCTTATTCTATTTCGTTGGGAAGCTTCGCTAGTATAAAGCTAGCTGCATGTGTTTTTTAAGTGAATCATGGTTTTTTTTGTTGAGTACTTTGAAGAATTTGGTCGGTTTAATGATTTTAAGGCTTTGATTTCTTTGATGGCAGAAAAATTGGTCAAAGTGTTTGGTGTATGGGTTTGGGTATTTGGTTTCTACGTTTGGTTAGGGGTTTTGATTGCACAATTTCTATATATATTTTATGCCCCATTTCCTACTGTTTGCACTCACTTCCCAGGCATTCTCATGTATTTAATGGGTTTAAATAAGTATTTCAAGTGATTTTGGGAATTCAGAGACATTGGAATAATTTTGGATGAATCAGGAGTAAAAACGTAAAGATTGAGCAATGACTAAAATTTATGTGATTATGGAAGAATATAGAGACCTTTACGTAATTCACCGTACAAATCAAGCCAGAAATTCCAGTGATTGCTGCTAGGGGTGGGCACGGTTTGGTTTATCTAAAATTGAACCGGTTTAAACCGAATAAGAAATGGTAACCGAACTGAACCGAACTGATTTTAATCGGTTCGGTTCGGTTCGGTTCATTTTGGTTTTGGGTCTAATGGGCTTTATGGGCTTGATGAGTTTAATGGGTCATTTTAATATGTTTTAAAATTTGATGGGTTTTTGGATTCTAATTTTGGGCCAACGTTCATAAATTTTAATAGTCCAAGCCCAAAAAAACTCAAATCAAACATAACTAATAAATAATAATATTTAATAAAAGAAAAGAAGTAGGTTAGGGTTTTTTTTTTACTTATATAGGCGGTTTAATCGGTTCAAACCGGTTTTTGGGAAACCAAACCGGTTTGAACCGAAAACTTTTCTTTTTTCAATTTTTTAAACCGGTTTAAACCGAATTCATTTTATGAACCAAACCGAACACCCTTTTTTTGGTTCGGTTCGATTCGGTTCGGTTCGGTTCCGAACTTAGTGCCCACCCCTAATTGCAGCAGGAGAACTTGTGCGGCCCAGGTGAACGAAATTCATGACTGCAAAACTACGGTCAGTGACCTGAGGGTGTTTTTGTAATTTTCCTCGGAGGTTTTTTTTTAACTTCCTCTTTCGAGCCCTAATTTCGTGGACATTATAAATGCCCTGTTTTGAGCCCTTGAGCAGACACCAACTAGATCTCACACCATACACAAACCTTTTCTACCTCTTTCATTTTCTTCCTCAAATAAAAGAGATGCTTCAAGCTCGCATCGAGGTTTTTTCATCATGGAAGCTTACCATATACTCACCAGCCTCTTACGATTGTAAGTAGCCATTTTGATGTGATCAATTTTTGACGCTGCTACCAGGGAGATGGCATACTTATTAGCCGTTACTAGTTTTAACTAATAATTGTGTAGTATAAATATTTGTGTTTGTATTTGTGTGTTGTGAATTCGCATCTTTCTTACTCATGCTTTCGTTGTTTGCACAAGCAATGTTTAGGTTAGGTTAGGGGTGTGAATTTTTTGTATAAGAGTGCTATAAATAATCTTCATATAATCTGCAAATCATCAAGAGTACTCCTGCCTGTAAGATTTTTATATTTAATAAGAGATATATAAGGCCTATAAAGAAAGTATAGTAAAATACAAATTAGTCTTTTTTTGAGCGTAAGGTTATACACGAATATATATATATATATATATATATATATATATAGAGTTAGTCTCTCATGAGAGATCCCTTATTTAATTTCAGTAAGGACCTTGATGAAAATACATCGATTTTAATGAATTTTGATGCAGACGTGGCGAGTCAAGAATTTTATATTAATTAAAATTTAAAACTAAACAACTAATTAAAAGGAAAATAAATATTAATTTAAAAAATTATCATCATAATCAAAAATAAATAATAATAATAATTAATATCATCATCCTCCCAAACATCCACATCAATACCTTTTTTATATATTATATTATTTAATATTTTTATTTTTAATTAATTAACTGATTTTATATAATTAAGTATTATTTCTATAAGGGCAAAAACAACAATTTTTCTCATTTGTGACTAACTAACGGTGATCAACGTTAGTCAACGGATCGGAGGGTATATTTGTGTTATTTTGATATTTTCACGGGTTTTAATGCAATTATATATATAATCGGGGTAAGTTACTATAATTTGCCCAATATTTTTCTATAAAGTAGTAAATAAGATACAAATTGTATTTACTTATTAAACCTTGTATATTTATTTACAATAAGTCCAACATTTAATATAAATTTTAAATTGTATAATCGTAAATACAAAAGCCCAAATAAAATTCAGAATTGTTGGACCAAATCTAACCGAACCGGACAAATCTAATTTGGCTTGGTTTGGTCTAGAAAATGGATATATGATATATCCAAATTGGTCAGACTTTTCAAAAGAACCAATTTTTGGTTTGGTCTGGTTCTAGTCGAAACCAGACCAAACTGGACCATGCCCAACCCTATCGAAAACTAGTATTGATTCGGGCTTCACAGCCCAACAATAATATGGCGAGCTTAATGTAGTTTTACTTCTACTTCTTGTGATATTGTTGACTCATTTGTCTATGGCATGCCAGTAATTGGCAACATAAAATGTACGTAAATATTTCAGGTCTGAATAATTGCATAGGTAGTACATGGATATCATACAGGTCCCAATTTGAAAAGGCAGTGGCCGGGGCCATATGAATTAGCTACCTACTTTTGACAAAGAATTTCAAAAATCTCCTCTTATTTATCAGGTATGGTTGAAAGCTTCTAATCATTTTAGTGACGGACTGACGGTCATGTCAAATTTCCATACCTTGGATTCCATTTTTACAAAGAATTTCAAAAAGCTCCTCTTAAAAATCAAGTATAGTTGAGAGCTTCTAATAATTTTAGTGATGGTTATGTTAAATTTATACTATGGATTTGTTTTTTCTTTTATGTTTGTGATAAATTATATATATATATATATATATATATATATTTGATGTGTTGGGCGTGCAACCAAAGTCCTATATTGGCTAGACATGGGGATGATCTTAGGTATATAAGTATGGAAACAACCTCCATTGGTATGACTTATGAGGCCTTTTGGGAAGTGTCCCAAGAGCAAATCCGTACGGGCTTAGTCCTAAAACGGACAATATCATACCAATGTGGAGAATATGAGTTCCGTACTTATAATAAATTTACAACCTAAATTACTGGTTTACCGTTGATATATATATATATATATATATATATATATATAACACTCAAAAGGGGAGGCTCTGTGTTCTTTCTCAGCTTTTGTAGGAAAGGTGGATGCCTCCATTGCTGAGTTACTGGCAATTCATAAAGCCTGCACCTTGTGTGTGTCGAAAGCCTCTTTGGTTGGGAGAAAAATCTTTATTGAAAGTGACTCTAGTGAGGCGGTCTCTTGGGTGTATGATGAAGATTTTGGCAACCTGTCACTTGTGGATACGATATACGACATACGTTCTATGTTATGCTATTTAGGCAATGTTACCGTGAGCCACATTTCTAGAACCTCAAACTCTGTTGCTGATTAGATTGGGTAAGAGGGGTTCGGTGGCAGATGGGGAAAATGTTGACTGGAGTGTGGTTTAGTCTTGTTGGTGAGGCTCTGTTTTGGTCTCCTCTGTCTTTAGGGGTTCTCGGTTGTTTCTGGGTTGTTGTCTGGTTTGTTTGTTTTATTTTTTGGGGCTGTTGTGTGGGTGCCTTTCTTGGTCCCTGGTTTCGTTTTTGCTCCTGGTTGTCTTTGTGGTTGTTTTCCTTTGTTTGGCTTTTGTTGAATAAAGTTTGCTCTCTCTCTCTCTCTCTCTCTCTCTCTCTCTATATATATATATATATATATACACTTCTCTTACATTTTATCTTTTCAATGTTGGATTCATTATATCCACTGTTGTTGAGCTTCGTATATGGATTCTCCAAATTTGTGGTGTACTGGGCCTAATCTTTTTTCTTTTATAGAAACAACTCTGTTTTTTTTCTTTCTTACTTTTTTTCCTTTTTAATTTTGGCTTTCATGACCAGTGATATATATGCAATAAATCGGTTATATATAGTAAGAATGCGTTTTATCTGTTAGGGTTATGGGATGATGTTGGCATAACTTGTGTTTCACAAAGTGATATGCAATAATAACAATTGCAGTTCTCTTCTCTTGTTCCTTGGATGAGAAGTCATCAGGTCCTGCTGATCAACAATTAATTAATAATATGCTCAGATGTCAGATGCTCTTTAGAGGTACTATCAAGTAGGTTATTCTTAGAATCATATGCTGAATATTATCCAATTGCAAGTTCTGAATATTTATTTGATCTCGACATTGCTTGCCTTTAAAGAGAACAATTATTCGATTACTATAGTAAATTCATATGAAAGCAAATTGCACTAATCCTCCATGAGGTTTGCCCTCTTGTACCCAAAAACAATTTTATAATAAATTGACACTCACACCCTTTACCGTTAGTCAAACTTAATTGTCAACAAAGTTTGAAAACCAAAAGACTAAACTACCTCTAAATTAAATTTTTTTTTTTTTTTATAAAATGATCTTTGAATTGAATTTTAAAAAATAAAAAAAAAAGGGAAATTAAGAACAAAACAATTTTAAAAAATAAATAAATATTGAAAAATTGAATATATATGTATATATATAAATATTTATTTATTTATATATATTAAATGGATCCCACCATCCATCTCAAATATGGATGGTGGAGATTAAATATTTTTTTAATTGATTGGATTAAAAAAAAGAAACAAGAAAAAAAATTTGATGGATCGGATCTCCACCGCCATCTTATCTCCATTAACACAACCATCCACCACCATCACCAAACCCATAATCATCAAACCCCAAACCTCAATCATCCACTATCATCACCAAACCCTTATTTTGATATGTTTGAAAAGTCAAAAATACCCTTATTTTTTACGTTCAAACTTGGTCAACAGCTAAGTTTGATCAAGTTTTACTAACCGGAAGGGGTGTGAGTGCTAATATATGATAAAGTTATTTCTGAGTGCAAGAGAACAAACCTTAGGGATATTTTGTGCAATTTACTCAAAATTTAAAGTATAACTGGTAATATTTTCTGTTTTATCAAAAAAAAATTAAAAACAGGAAATTGATTTTTATGATTTCATATTCTGATATAAATATATATATATATATATATATATAAATATATATATATATATATATATAATCTGTAAATCACCCATCTCTGTCTCTACTAATGATCTTCAATGACAAGACTCATGAGTGACTGATCTGTGATTCACCTTGCTAGACATATTAGTTATAATTTTTCGTGTAAAAATAAACCTATATATTAGTTATTTTAATCCAGGGGATCACCCATTCTTATATATCTAAAATGTTATTAAATTTTGATTATGAAAATGGTAAGGATGCAGGTTCAAGCTTTATATATATATTCCTTTTCGTCCAGCTAATTGATTTTAGGGGTATTATTACTAAAGTCCCTATTTTTTTTTTTGAATTGTCACATTTTTAAACTTTTTTGCCATATTAGTCATTTTAATCCATTGTTTTTTCAAAATACATCACTTTAGTCCATTTGACCAAAAACTAAGGGTCAGCTATAATATAATATATAAAAATACAATTTTACCCTTTAAAGTTATTTTTAAAAATTTTCTTTTTAATCCCTCTAGTTTCAGTAATAGCCAGTCAATCCCTAAAAAAATAAAATGCTTTTATCAAGAATTGAACCTTCAACCTAGTGATTATAAGGAACTACCTCTAACCAATTGAGCTACTCTAATTTATTGTTGAGAATTTGTTGATTTAAATGTATATATATATAATCTGTTTATATAATTTAAAATGAACTTATATTTAATAATAATAATAATATATAAAAACATATTTATGAAAATAAAAAAGAAAATAACAAAATAAAAGGAAATCCAAAAAATCTAAAAAATCAAAGTCTGTAATTTTTTTTCTTTCTTTTTTTTGGATTTTTTTTTTTTTCAAAAAATATATTATTTCAATTTGATAAACAAAAACCCAGAAAATTAAAGACCAGTAAATTGAAAAGGGAAAAAAATCAACAACAGAGACGAAAAATAAATAAAAATTCATTTTTTTTCCTTTTTTTACTTTTATTTTGTTATTTTCTTTTTCATTTTCTTAAATATGTTTTTATATATTATTATTATTATTATTATTATCATTATTATTATTAAATATAAGTTTATTTTTAATTTTATAAACAGATTTAAATTAGTTTAAACAAATTATATAAATATATATATATATATATACACACACATTTAAATCAACAAATTCTCAACAACAAATTAGAGAAGCTCAATTGGTTAGAGGTTGTGGCTTTTAATCACAAGGTTGAAGGTTCAATCCTTGATAAAAACATTTTATTTTTTCAGGGATTGACCAACTATTATTGAAATTAGAGGGACTAAAAGGAAAATTTTTAAAAATAACAATAAAGGGTAAAATTGTATTTTTATATATTATATTATAGTTGACTCTTAGTAAAATAAGGGACTAAAATGACTAGTATGGCAAAGACGTTTAAAAATGTGACAATTCATGAAAAAATAGGGACGTTAGTGATAATACCCCATGATTTTATATTGAAATGTTGGAGACATATATTGAAATCTGGTTTTACCATAAAATCTTTAATTCTTTATGTAGTCTATGTTGTGAATATTGTGTGGATTTACACCGATTGTTCCTGCCGTCTAAGACACCCGTTCACTTCAGAGAGACTCACTTACTATAGTTTACTTCATCCTTAAGTTAATAAGGTAAGTGAGGTTAGTTTTAAAGAATATATATATATATATATATATATATATATAATATGGTCTCTTCATTTGTAAAACTACTGCTGGAAAATCAATACACAAAAAAGCAATATTCTCTCTCTCATCTCGATCTCTCATTTCTCATTCTTTATTTATTACTCTCATCGCCTGCTGTGGAGAGTTCCCGGTCTGTGTAGAGTCTGAAGCTACTACCGTTGTGAAATGGATTAATGATGCTAGTCATTTGGCCTCTGACTGTGGAGTTATTCTCTCTGACATTGCTACCATCTTAAATCGCCTTGGCATCTCTTCTATCCTTCCTGGTTCCAGGGGGACCAACAAAGTGGCTCTTGGTCTTGCTAAAACGACCCTCATTCAGAAAAAAGATTCCACATGGATGAACGACTTCCCCCCTTGCATTTATGGAGAGATCGAGGCAGAGAGGAACCGATGCTTTTGTTTTGCCTTTTGTTCTTGCTCTGCCTCCTCGCCCTCCCTGTTTCTTTCCTCTTTGCTCTTTCTAAGCTGTCTTTTTTTTTGAACAGCGAAGGTTTATTCATCGGCAAGAAACCGGAAAGGAAAAGAAAGAGCAAAAAGGCAAAAGAATAAAACAGCCCAAAAGAAAACACCAACAACCTGCATTAAAGGGCAAACAAAGAAAGACAAAACAAAACATCTTGAAACAAAAACAGAAACATTGAAGCTTCAACAGAATAGCCACAGCTAATCATCAGCCCCCCATCCATTGTACTCTGTCCGCAGCACCATTTGAACTGAGCTTTGCTAAGTTATCCGCCACTCTGTTAGAAGCCTTTGGGTTGAAAACAATGGAAAGGCCTGTCATACTTTGGAGATGACCTCTGATATTTGAAATTGTTCCCAGGTGCAGGAGACTTCCAAACTCCTCCTTGTTATTTACCCATGAAACAGCTATCATAGAATCACTTGCTATCTGGATATAACAATCCGCCAGCCTATGATTCGATGTGCATAACTCACAAGCTTTCAGAATAGCTAGGATCTCCGCTGTAATTGCGTCTTGAATCCCAACAGATAAGGAGAACAGGCAAAAAGTCTTACCATTTGAGTTCCGCAGAATCCCTCCAATACCGGCCAGACCTGGCTTCCCCTTGGCCGACCCATCCACGTTAAATTTCAGTTGATCTCCCACCGGAGGAGACCAACAGTCGAGAGTCGACTTCTTTGACTTAACAAGATTGACACAGCTCTCTTTTATATTGAGAACCATTATAGAAATAGGTAACTGGTTTCCTTTGCCATAACACTTAAACCACAAAGCCACCCTGAATTTCACGTCATCTACCGCCTTCTCGACAATAGCCTCTTGGCCTTTGAAGATCAAATTATTCCTAAATTCCCAAACTGTCCAAATCACTGCGAAGAACAAGATGCTCCATGCTTTCTCGGTTTTGACTGCAGTACATAAGCCCACCCAACTGTCCATCCACTCCATAAGAGAAGAGTTTGAGCAGCAGCTTACCTCCCACCAGTTCATGCAGCTCTTCCAAACTTTCCAAGACCACTGACAGTGAATAAAAAGATGATCAATGGTCTCAATTCCACCACTGCACAGAGGACAGTTCGAAGGCATCCCCTGCGTCATTCCAAAACGAAGCAGGACATCTCTCACCAAAATCCTTCCTCTCCGCAGCTGCCAAGCGAAAATCTCAACCTTCGGAGGGCACAAACCTTTCCATAAGAGATTAGAGTTGTCAGGAAAATCTGTCACTATGGATTCTAAGCACTGCCGGAAGGATTTGACCGAGAACAAACCATTTGTGTTAAAAGCCCAAGCCATCGTGTCGTTAACGTTTCTCCGGATAGTAATGCCTTCCAAAAAAGACAAGAAACTAGTCCACTGCCCTACTTCCCAATCAAACACCGATCTCCTGAGACTTACATTCCACGACCAACTAGAATGTTGCCAAAACCCAAAGTCCTGTATTGTTCCTTTCTTAGCAGTGGCCAGTGCGAAAATCCTTGGAAAATATTCGCTCAACGGAATCCCATCATGGCGAAGGTCCTGCCAAAACCGAATTCTATCCCCACAACCAAGGACCACCTGCATACCATCCTTGATGACTTGATCAGTTTGTGAGCCTTGAATGAAAAGAGTCCCAATAGCTTTCACAAAGTGGGAAGCTTTACTGCCTCCTTGCCACCTCCAGTGAAGAAGCTTTACGTCCAACCCATAAATAGCACATATCACCCTTTTCCACAACGGTGAGTCCTCATAGCCAAATCTCCACACCCATTTGGCTAGAAGACTAAAATTTTTGTCCATGATGTGTCCGATTCCAAGGCCACCTTTTTTTTTACTCATACAAAGCGAGTCCCAATCTACCGAGTGAAGCTTCCTCTTTTGAACACCATCACCCCAAAAAAAATCCCGTTGAAGTTTCTCGATTTTTTGAGCCACCCCTATAGGAATTTTAAAAACCGATAGGAAATAATTCGGGACACTTGACAACACTGATTTTATCAACACGAGCCTGCCTCCTTTGGAAAGAAATTTTCTCTTCCATGGCGCTAAACGTTGTTCAATTCTTTGTACGATCGGGTTCCAAAAAGACTTCGAACTTGGATTAGCACCTAGAGGGAGACCGAGATAAACTATAGGGAGAGTGGCCTGTTTGCATCTAAAAATCTCAGCCCATGCCTCCCCCATATCCGATCGTTTACCAACTTTCACAAGGCAAGTTTTGTGGAAGTTTATCTGTAGACCAGAAGCTAACTCGAAACACTGAAGAATCCTTCTAGCGTTCATGAGCAGATCAATGTTTGGGTGCAGGAAAAGCATCGTATCGTCGGCGAATTGTAAGTGAGAAACATGAACCTCACTTTGCCCGAAAGCCGCCCCTCTCACCAAATTCATCTCCGATGCTTTTTTAAACAAGCAATTTAGCGTCTCAATCACAATATTGAAGAGAAAAGGGGATAATGGATCGCCCTGACGAAGACCCCTTTCTATCCCGAACTCCTCCGTTGGACTACCATTTACTAGAACTGAGAGCACCGGCGAAGAAATACAGTGGTACATCCAACTTCTCCATTTACTTCCAAACCCCATGTTTTCCAAGGTAACATCCAAGAAGGCATGGTCCACAGTATCGTAAGCCTTCTCGAAATCCAACTTCACAAGAATACCTCCCACCGAATCTTTCTTCCATTGGTTAATATTTAGCTATAATTATATGGATAGTTATATAAAAGAAAGGGTTATTTATCTATTAATTTATATATATATATATATTTAATTTTTAGAAGCTCTTATATTGAAATCCGATGATAGATAATAATTTAGTAATTATACTGAAAATGTATAATAGCTGAACCCAAAAAAATACGTAACAGGAGAGAAAAAATTGTGTTAAAGTCCAGACCAACTTGTGTTCCTAAAGTATTAGTTAATATCAGCCATTGATAATATCTTAATCCAAGAATCAAAAATGGGTGTGATATAACGTGGGTACCGATCCAGCCATTGGTGTTTTTATTTTACGTGTGGCCTGAAATAGCCGATCAAGGAATATAAAAATTAAGAGTAGTCAAATTCTTACTCATGGAACATTTCCACTCATCAAAATATAGAAATTTTACTTGTGCTCGATGGTAACATATTTATATAGTAACCTAATCCAGCCACTAAATGTATAGAACAAAAATCATAATTGATGTGATTATCATTTTTCATGAGTCTAATTTCTGATGTTTCATTGCTCTCGAATTGTTTATATTATGTCCTGATATTTAATTTTATATTTGCAATCTTCTGTCCTTTAGCAAGGTTGCGATTTTTTATATTTTTAACAGAGTAAGATTGCGATCTTAAATTGTTTAATACAATTCAGTATAACGGTATTATATATACAAACATGCATCATTACATCCTTCACAAACAGTGGGTGCCCTGGCCCCCATCTATCAAAAGAAAATTTATATCTTCTTCCCAAAAATTATATGATTATCGCTTAAATTTGTAAATTTTTCAGTTTCAAATTTTTTGTTTCATTATTGTAATGGTCCCTCCAACTATTGTTTTTATTCCATCCCTATTCATAGAATTGTCTTTTACAACTTTACGTATTTACCTTGTTAAAAAATTCATATGTGAAACTCAAGAAGATGAGATGAATCTAACATTAAAAAGATAAAAAACAAGAAAATTATATATATATATATATATATACATATATATATATATATATATTAATGATATCACAACCCAACAATTTAGTAATTTGGGACTTGGGAGACTATTCTGTATTTGTCAATGTGTAATACTACTTTACTTAAATTTGATGTCTAAATCTGGTGTCCAAATGATATGGCGACACTCTAATTCATTCATTTAAATTATATAAATCTAATACAATTTAAATTAATGGATTATAGTGTTGCCATATCATTTGGACAATAGATTTAGACACCAAATTTAGATAAAGTAGTATTATTGTTAACATGGATCCTCTCCTCACCTTGTCATCACCTGTACAATCTATTGACACGAATATAATATAACAAATCAATGGTCTGGATTATTTATATTAATTTTTAAGTTTTACACAACTAAAAGATAGAATTAATCCAGACCACTGATTTAGGTGAGGACAATGTGAAGATAAGATAAGGTGAGGAGACGATCCAAATTCATTGTTATAATTATACTATTGATTGTTTTGCCAATTTTCTGTCTTTATTTTTAATTGGTTCCTATGTCATGATATTATCTAGTCACGATGAAATTTTCACATGTTCCACGCTTCCACCCAATCCTTAATTAAAAAAAAAAAAAAAAAAAAAAAAACGCTTCATATATCAGATTTCCTCTTTACATAATATGTAGACTATTAGACTGGACTTTCAATTTTGGCCCAAGAGCAAGCAATTTCCTCCTCAAGGCCCAAATTCAGGAATAGCCATAAAATTATTGAAAATTTCATAAATAGACCCTGTGGAAATTTTTTCAATTTTTATCCATAGTTTACACTTTCAGACCAAAATACCCTTTAGTAATTCTTACCCCTCGAACACCAATAAACAATAAAAAAAATAGAGGGATGTCATTTTGAACTTGCCGATTGAAAATAATGAGATAAGCCCATTGAAACTAGAGAGAAACTTATTTTGGTTCTTGGTGTGTAACATGTTTTAAAGAAATTTAGTGTTAATGTGTTCTAGTTATTCCTAACATGAGAAGATTTTTACTTTTGCTGTGTGAACGTTTTACTCTTGGTGTGTAAAGATTTTTCCCTTTGGCCCCTGAAGATAACTCATGTTTTAGGAGGGAAGGGAGTTAAAATTGCCAAATGGGTAACTAAGTCATTTCTCTCATTATGTAGGGGTATTTCTGTCAACTAAGTGGAAATGTTGACAAGAAAGGAACAAATTTAGGGTGATTAGTTTTGAAATTATAAAAAATTTGAGGGCCAAAGCAATCAATTTCCTCTTCAAGTTTCTAAGCTAGGAATGTGAACTAGAAATGTCTTATTTTTTTCTTTTTAAAAAATTGCATGCATTCCATACTTCCAATTAATCCTTAATTGAATAATAAAAAAACAAAAAACAAAATCAAAAAACAAAGAAACACTAATAATTTGATCGTAATCTTTGGAAAACAATATGATTGTGATATCTCCAAACATTATAAATTTACAAAGTAATTAGAGCTCGAACAATAGTAACAAATAATGCAATTCAATTTGAAATACTTCATAGATTGGTGTGTGTATATATATATATATATATATATATATATATATATATATATATGGACATGTTGGAAAAATTAAAAATTAAAATGCATTTTCTTATATATAAAAAAATCAAATAAATACACTTGCGTCATTACAATATTGGAACTAATTCAAGCATGACAGACTATATTTGGATATATGGAAAAAACACTATCTGTAAAGGTCCAGTTAATGCATATATATCATCTTCTGGCAAATTTAATCTGCATTATTTATTTGTATACCAGGAACGATGCATACATATTCACATGGAGCTTAAAGGCAGACTCATTTTTGTCAACAAATTATATATTATGACACAAGAAACGATGCATATATATATGTAGAGAGAGAGAGAGAGAGAGAGAGAGAGAGAGAGAGAGAGAGAGAGTACATTAGCATAAAAGGAAGTAGATATTGACATAATAATTGGATGTATGGAATGCATGCAACTTTTTTTTAAAGATTTGAACCCGAATATTTTTACTGAAAATAATATTTATTTTATAAAAGGTAATTAATGATAGGTATTCTAAATTTTTTTACAAAATCTTTTCCAAAGATGTTGCATATGATTTGTGAACATATCATTTACCACATAATTTCATGATTCACTGGATGTTAAGAACTCATTTACCATATCACATGTAATTTTTTTTAAAGATTTGAACCCGAATATTTTTTCCAAAACTAATAGTTATTTTATAAAAAGTAATTTTAGGTGTTCTAATATTTTTTCATAAAATCTTTTTCAAAGGATATGGCATATGAGTTGTGAACATATCATTCACCATATAATTTCATGATTCACAAGATGTTAATAACTCATGTATCGTATCATTTGAAAAAGATTTTTGAAAAAAAATTAGGATATCTAGCATTACTCATTTATAAAACACTAATTTTGTGCAAACAAAGGAAAGAATATATAATTACGTTAAAATGTGGCTTGATCAAACACAAGTACCAATAAATTTAAAATTAAAGATATTTAATCTTTTAATATCCTAGTATATAACTTTTTATATTTTAATATAATAATAGAGCAAATTGTACTCAACGTCCCTGAGGTTTGACCTATTGCAACCAGAAACAATTTTATCATTTATTGACACTTACACCCTCTGCTGTTAGGTCAAACTTAAATATTGACTAATTGTTACCTTTAAAAGACTAAACTATCCTTGATCTCTAAAATAAATTAATAAAAAAATATATTTAAAAAAAAATGGATCTCCACCATCCATCTCAAACATGGATGGTGAAGATCAAATAAAATTTTAAATAACTGAAAATTGAATTGAATTAGAAAATATATAAATTAAAAGAAAAACATAAATTTAAAAACAAAACAATTTTAAAAAGCAAAAATAAAAAATAAAATTGAAAAACTGGAAAAAAAAATCATATTTTATAAATATCATTGATGTGCATCTCACTTGCATAAACAATGATGTTTTTTTTCCATTTTTTCCATTTTATTTTTTATTTTTGCTTTTTAAAATTGTTTTGATTTTACATTTATGTTTTTCTTGTAATTTATATATTTCTAATTCAATTCAATTTTCAATTATTTAAAATTATATTTGATCTACACCATTCATGTTTGAGATGGATGGTGGTGATCCATTTTTTTAAATGTTTTTTTTTATTAATTTAATTTAGGAATCAATGATATGTTAGTCTTTTAAAGGTAACAGTTAGTCAACAGTTAAGTTTAATCTAATAACAGAGGATGTGAATACTAATTATTGATAAAGTTATTTATGGATGCAAGTGACCAAACCTCAGGAAGGATCAATGCAATTTGCTCTACTAAATAACATATACTTTGAGCTGAGTGTATGATATACACCTCTTTCCAATTTGCGGTGAAGATTCAAGTCCTGTCATTATATTATACCAATAAAATGTCAGACTAAACATGAAATGCTTATTTGATTTCAAAATATAATTTTGGGGTATTATCATTTTAATCCCTAAGTTTTAGGGAAAGATCAACTTTTTAAACCAGTTTGCTTTTCTAGGACTAATGGTCCCTTACATTTTAAAAATGTATCAAATTGATCCATCTGTTAGTCTAACTTAACGGTTCCAAAGGTATTTTTGTCTTTAAACCAAGAAAATGCCATATGTCAACAAAACAAAATTAGAATATAAATAAATAAAAACTAATACTAAAATATTAAAATAAATAATTGTTAAAATAATTTAAAATATATATTAAAATCAAAACAAGATCGTCTTAAAAAAATATCAAAACCTTATTCACTAAACCTCTCCATCTTCTTTCTCTAAAAAACCCAGATTCTCATCTTAAAAAAAAAAAAAAAACCTTATTCATTTATCTAAACTTCTCCATCTTATCTCTAAAGCCACAAGTTTTGTTAAAGTGATCATCTTCATCTTGACTGAACCTCTCCATCTTCCCTCATAAAAAACCCATTCTCTCTCTTAGGTCTCTCTTCTTTGTCGCCCATTAACTCTTTTTCTTGGCCGACGGTGAGAAGCTCCGATCTCCTCCGGTGAGAGGAGACTGGCGCTCTTTTCACCGGATTCCGTCTCTTTGGGGTGGGGATCTCGCATGGGTTTGATGGTGGGCGTTGGCTTGGTTTCTGGATGATGGTGATGATTTGGCTGAGTTTCATTTGAGTTTGAATCTGATGGAATTTTTGTTTTTTCAATTATTGATTTGGGTTGGAACTGAAAGGAATCTGATGGTGATTGTGTTTTTGTTTTTAAAATTTTTTAAACTCTGTTTGGATTTCTCTGCAATCTATAGGAAATCTGAGTGTGGATTCCACCATTTCCATGCCCGATTTGTGTGATTTTTTTTTCTCATCTTGGTGTTTATTTGATTGAGTGTATGAAGATGTTGAGTTACAAAATTTACTGATGTAAGATAATGAAGAAACATAGGAAGTGATGAATTAAATGTAACTGTATTTGTTTTTTGTTTTTTGTTTTGTTTTTTATTCAAATGTATCTTGATTTTTTAACTTAGGATTCTTCAATAATTCCAAATTGTTGCTGGGAGTTGGATAAAACAAAAATTGGAATAACTGGATTTTATATTTTAAAGAAAAAATTTATTTTTTCTTTTCTAAATACATCTTTAATCTTTTTAATTATTAGTTTTTTAATAACTTTTAATATTTTGATACATCATACATTTATATGATTAAAAAAAATTGTAATATTTATATGATATTATTTATTTTAATGGATTTTATTAGTTTTCTTTTATTATTTAATTTTTTGAATGATTTAAAAAAAAGTTTTATAACACTTGTCCACTTTTTATTGGACAATAAAATAAGTAAAGTTGTTAAATTGTAAAAGGTTGGAGGGTAAAACTGTAAATCTCATTCAATAGTTTAATACAAAGGGTAATATGGTAAATTTGTATTTTCTGTTACATTTGACTGTTAAAATTATGGCCAGAGTAGAGGTGCCCACGGTTTGGTTAAACCGTGTGTACAAAACCGAAACCGACCATCCAAAACCAAAACCGAAACCGAAACCGCCGGTTACGAAATCGGTTGAAAACCGGTTTCGAGCAGGTTCGGTTACGGTTAGGGATGTCCCAAAACCGGCGGTTTGGGGCGGTTTTGGGCGGTTTTTATAAAAAATAAAATAAAAAATCAACCAATAGAAAAGTGCCACGTGGACAAAAATACAAAAAAAAAACAATAAAAACCGAAACCGAAACCGTCCAAAACCGAAACACAAACCGCCCAAAACCGGCGGTTTGGGACGGTTATGGGCGGTTTGTATATTTTTTTTTTAAAAAAATCTAACCAACAGAAAAGTGACACGTAGCCACAAAAATTGAAAAAAAAATATAAACCGAAACCGAAACCGAAAACCAAACCGGTTTTCTCGGTTCGGTTACGGTTTGGGTGGCCACGGAACCGAAACCGGCGGTTTCGAAACCGAAACCGCCCCGAAACCGAACCGTGGCCACCATTAGGCCAGAGGGACCAATTTGATATGTTTTTAAAAAGTAAGGGACCATAGGTCTTAAAAAAGCAAATTCGTTTAAAAAGTTGATCTTTCTTCAAAACTTAGGGACTACATTGATAATACCCCTATAATTTTACATGTAGTATTTGTTTACAATTTCCAATAACACGTGCATACCGTGACACCTAAATCCATGCAGCATTACGTGGCTTGTAAACAAATAACAAAAATAACAGACCTGAACCACTTGGGAATGCCTGCCTGAACCCATAACAAATTTTTTATTACATTTATGGTATGTAAGGTTATAATGAGGTAATGCATTTATTATAATATATGCGAAATTCCACTCTTCGACAATTAATTCATTAGTTACACAAACACTCATTGATCAGTACAATCATGGAGCTCGAATTCTTCTCCATCTCAATATTTCTCATCACTTCTCTTCTCTTTGTCTTCATGGTGCTGAAAATAGTGAAGAGATCCAAAACCAATGAAGAAAAATCTTTGAATCTACCTCCAGGACCATAGAAGTTACCTATCATTGGAAATTTGCACCAGCTTACTAGCCCTCTAGACAGGGCCGGTCCTGACGGATTGGAGGCCCGGGGCGAAAATTCTAGAAATGGCCCCTTTATTCATATATTTTTTTTGATACAAACTAAATTGGGCAGTCACCCATAACAATAACTCTACAGCTGGAGGGAAATCCTCAATCCAGTATTGGTCATCTACATAATTATATAAAGTAAGACTAGCATAGCAAATGCATGAGCCACTGTATTCCTCCTCCTAGAAGCAAAACAAATAAAGATAGGGAGCTTAGAAAGCCAACCCAAAATATCCCACCGATAACAACTTCTAAGTCAGAACAGGAGGCTGCACCCAAGTTGAAATTGAATGTACTCCTGCAAAACAAAATAACAACAAATTGAACATCATTGAAAATGTTTTTTTCTAGCATTTTGGGAAATTATTACCTTGTGAATGACTTGGCAAAGTCAACGATCTCCAAAAACATAGGTGTTTCGGTGACTGATACTCTGAGAGATGAGTAGAGATGGTAGAGTTTCCACTCAGAAGAATAAGAATAAGAGAATGAGAGAAGTGAATAAATATTTTTTTTCATGAAACAATATATCTCAGATCTGAGTAACAGGTGAAATTTTTTTTCTAATTTTTTTAATAATAAATTGTATATTAAAAAATAATTATTTTTTAGAGCAAAGCACTCAAGCAGACTACATCTAGAGTGGTGGCGTGCGCTTGTCAGCCTCCACTAGCTAATTAATAAAATATATTTTTTCTGGGCTCTCTTAGAGTTATAAAATTTTAATATATTCCATATCTATAATTTAAAAAATGAAATGGGCCCCTAACAACTCACAAACTACAAAAGCTTTAATGAAAAAAGTTTGGGGCCCAGGGCGGTTGCACTCCGTGCACCCCTCCAGGGCCGGCTCTGCCTCTATACTCTAGTCCATAGACAACTAAGAGACTTGTCAAAGAAATATGGTCCCTTGATGCATCTACAGTGCGGAGAACTCTCTACAGTTGTTATTTCTTCGGCGAAATTCGCCGAACAAGTGATGAAAACTCATGATGTTATCTTTGCATCCAGGCCTGTCCTTCTATCAACAAAAATCTTGGATTATGATTTTACTATTATATCTTTCTCACCTTATGGTAGTTATTGGAGACAACTACGAAAAATTTGTCTGGGAAGAAAAGACAAGACATTGAAATGTTCATTTCGGCTTTCATGGAATGTTTGTCGTTGTCGGCTGGTTTTAATATTGCAGATCTGTATCCTTCTATTGAGTTGATTCAATGGATCACTTGAATCAATTCTCAACTGATGAGGATGCATCATACAATGGACAATAAACTTGAAGATATTGTCAAAGAACATATTTAAGAGCAAGATTGGTGAGAGTAGTGATGATGAAAATGAAGATTTGGTTGATGTTCTTTTAAAAGTTCAAAAGCGTGGCGATCTTGAAGTTCCTTAATAACTCTGATAACGTCAAAGCATTGATCCTTGTAAGTATATATATATATATATATATATATATATATATATATATATATATATTCAAATCTATAAGAGTTTAATATTCAAACAATTCAATATTAAAATTCTCAATTCCATGGTTGTTTGTTTTTATTCACTTGGGACGCGTTTATTAATTGCTAATAAAAATGGAAAGAAAAATGGAAAGAGAGTTAGTAAAGGGAACTTAATTGCTTAGGAGAGAGTATAATACAATTAGATATTTTCCAATTTTTTAAGCCTAAGTAGTGCCTAACCCTGCCCTTAAGTCCCACGAGCATTGATAGTCAAGCTCAACCCTCAATTGGAAGGCCGGGCTCAGTCCATTCAACTCAATGGACACCTCCATTCTTTAATATAAATTTAATGCTCTATTTGTATGTGATGACCAAATAATTTGATTACTAATAGTTTTTGGTAAATAATGTAATCATAAATTATAAATTAAATTCGGTTTTGCATTTTAGGATTCAAGATTAATAAACGTACTCATTTCTTTTGCAAACATGGCTTGCATACACGTATGTCTCACACCATTTATATCCATGTTACAGGATGTTTGGATTGCTGGAGGTGAGACTTCTGCTACAACTCTAGACTGGGCGATGTCCGAATTGCTAAAAAATCCTAGAATGATGAAAAGGGCACAAGCTGAAGTGAGAGAAGTCTTCGACAGAATCGGGAAGGTTGACGAAACAGCCATTAGCGAGATGAATTACCTGAAGCTAGTTGTAAAAGAGACCTTGAGGTTTCACATTCCTGTCCCTTTGTTAGTTCCAAGAGAATCCAGAGAGATGCGAGCTTAGTGGATTTGATATACCTAAAAAGGCCAACGTCATTGTTAACGCGTGGGCGATTAGCAGAGATCCGGAATATTGGAGTGAACCTGAGTTCGATGATTGTCCATCTATTGACTATAGAGGGACTAATTTTGAATTCATTCCTTTTGGTGCTGGTAGGAGGGTATGTCCTGGAATTTCATACGGTCTTGCCAATGTTGAGCTTCCACTCGCAATGTTGTTGTACCACTTCGATTGGCAACTTCCTAATGAAATGAAGAGTGAGGATTTGGATATGACAGAGGCTGCCGGATTAGCAGTCAGAAGAAATGATGAGCTGTGCGTGATTCCGATTCCTTATCGTCCTTCTTCTATCTGATCATGAAAGGATCCAATGGCTCTGATGACTCCATGTATTGTGGTTTTGTGACTAGTGAAATAATTGTATCATCGCAGTTAAGTTTGTTTTGTGTGTGTCAATTTCTCTCCCTTTGGAAATTTTATGATCAATTTCGAAGTTTTGTTCTTCCATTAATTGTGTACGTAGTAATGATATATTGTGCATGATCTCAAACGTAATCTGTATGAGATTCTGAATCTATATCGTTACAAATCACGAAAAATAAAATGACAAATTATTGTCTATTTTAGTGATGAATATCGATATTGACGGTGGAGATTGTGACACTGGATACCATCCAAGGGAGTTGAAATGTTACTCTCGAAGAAGAGGAAGAAATTTTTTATGTTATTTTAAATTTTTCATAAAAATATTAATTAAATTGTCTAATAGTTTTAAAGAAGAAAAGAGAATTAAAAATCATTTAAAAAAATGATATTTTATTTACTTAACATAAAATAAACTGTTAAAAAAAATAGGGTCAGTGATATCTAAAACCACTGATTTTGAAATGGTTTTTAAAAGGTTTTAAACTGGGTTTTTTACCTGTATTTTTACTATTTTTTTACCATGATTACTTTATAAAACAGAAAATATTGCCCATAAATTCTTATAAGCAAATCATTACTTTTTATATATAATTAAATAATAAATTAATCATGAAATAAGTTTGATGTCACCCCAAATTAATCAGGGAATAATAATAAGTTTTATGTCACCCATAAACAGGAAGTATTATCCATAAAAATAATAAATTAATCAAATCATTAATTTTTATATATAATTAAATAATTAAAATACATGAAATATTGCCCATAAAATTCTTTATGGGCGTCATATCATACATAACGGTAGCTTTCTGTTAGATTTTAACAGAGTGGCTTCCAAGTGAACAATATTTTGTCAAAATGGTGATTTTGAAACAATTTAAACAGTGAACAGCCTTTTTGGGACTTGACCCACCAATTAATGGTGTCTAGTATTATTTTCTTAAAAAAATATATAGGCCATAGGTAGAGATCCAGAATATTGGACTCAACCATAGAGTTTTATTCTATGGAGGTTCCTTGACTTGGAGAACCCGAGTTTCGATAGTTTCAGATTAAAACCAAATCCATTGAAACAACCAAAACAGATTCTTATATGCAAGTAATTAAAATAACTAATTTTTCATTTGAATGCTTTTGTTACTAATATTTACATTAAATATGTGTTCCTAGCCCAATTAGTACTCATTTTCTGTAGCTTAATTATTAAAAACTCAGTTTCGACGTATTAGAGAACCCACATGTGAATCTTAAGAAGATAAGAATGAATCCCACATTGAAAGCATGTATAATAAAAGAAGGGTCTATATATTATATACTAGTGGATGTCACAATCCATCAGATTAGTCTTTTGAGTTGTAAGACTATTCACTAATATATCTACTTATTCTCACAAACACAAAAACTTACAAATATCAAGATTTATCGGGACGGATTCGGATTCTGTTTAAACCACCAAAAGGGTTCTTCCATGCTCTGCTAATATTGATAATAAACTTGTATTCGGTACAATTTATAGTTTTATACTCATTTACAATTCAAACTCACCTGAACCTGTGTTTGACTGTTTGGTGGTGTTGGTGCTGTTCTGTGTACGTGTTTGGTGGTGGTGCGCTAGGTGGGTGTGTGTGCATGTGCACAGGAAGCAGATGCACTGCTCCATCACCATAATCATCTTTGTTTTTAAAACAAAGGGTGCATGATTAGATAATGCAGAGCAGCAGAACATACCCTCTTTTTCTTCTCTCTTTCGATGCCTTTTATAGGCATCTGATCTATGAATAATTTGGAGATAGCATCTTTAAAATGTGTGTATCCATCACCATCTTTTTAAAGTTGTAAGTAACTTCCACAAGTCGAGCAAGGTTAACAACTCCAAGGAGGATTTCCATTGAGACAAGTGTGAAGTGTCGGTTTTCAGCATTTCTAGTTGATATCTTTCCACACATTTTCAAAAATAAGGTTAAACCTTTCAGTTATTTCATCCAACGACAAGCTATAATCTTACTTATAACATTCGACACACTTATAACATTCGACACTGCAGACTACATGTCATCTCTCTTTTTGTCAAATTACATGAAAATAAATAAAATTATCAAAACACAATATAATTAACTCAAAATAATGGATAACACATTACGCATCCCAAATTTTTTTTTTATCACAACTAAAATATATATAGATAATAAGATAAGAAAATGTTATAAGATATCCGTGAAATCAATAATTGTCACCTCAGTTGAAATACAAAAATAAAGTGAACAGAAAAGTTAAAATCGTAATCGTACCTTGGGCTGATTAGCTCATTTTTAAGACGGGCAAAAATTGAAATAGATAAATCATATTAACTTTCTCAAATAACACGACAATCGTTCGAGTTAAAGTGTTTGTGTACAAAAATTGATGGAGGTGGCAGCCACGGAGTCACAGTGGTCCAGAGCTTGAGCGTCGTCCCCGCTGCAAAGAGCTGGAGGAGGATGGCAGTGACGGAATCACGTGGCGGCAGCGGAGCCGTTACAAAGAGTTGTGAGCCTCGTGACAACGACTTCAAGAGAAACAGAGTCATGGTGAAATTATGTCTGAGAAGATATTTTAGAGAAATCTACCTCAAAATAGCATTTTCTTTAATAATTCCCGCAATTAGTATCAATTTCAGCAATTTTCTATTTAAAGGCAGTAAAGCTAATGCAGTAAAAGATCAAATTTCTTATAGTGAAGGCTGTGAAGCTCATTATGATGCAACATTTTTACATCTTGATTTCATTAATTAAAAAAAAATCTAATTATCAGAAACCCAACAAGAATTATAAGATATACTAACATGACTCAAACTTAAGCACAATTATTTGGAAATCAATAAGTAGGCCCTGGTGGAGATTGTGACACTAGATACCATCCAAAGGGACCGGAGTTGAAATGTTGCTAGCTAATTTAAAAAAAGAGAAAATTTTATGTTATTTTTCCAATCAGATACCGTTCATACTACAACTAGCCATGTTGATTTTTTTTTTTAATGATGTAGGACAATTTCTTTAATTTGGGTTTTTTCTTGTTTATCAAGTTTATTTATTTTAGTTTGATTAGGAATTAAATTTATGTTTTGGAAATAAATCAAACTTACCTTTTGGGTAAGATTTGATCTTTGTTTTCCGGTCAAGTTAGGAGTCATGAATCGAAAAAGATTCTGATTAGTTTTGATATTTTCTTGTTTTAGTCTTTTTTTAGGAATATCGTATTCAAGTCGTATTAGGATTAGTTTATTATAAATAGTATTATTAATTCCAATTATTGTAACTTTTAAAACTTTTAAACTTTTGATTGATTTTAATAAAATCGTTCCTTTGGAACATTTATCTGTCGTGGATTCGACATGCTCTTTGAGGATTCGAGAGCACCATTTTCTAACGAAGATTAGGGAATGATGGCCCCTGCATGGCGGTCCATGCTTGGGTAACTACCGGTCGCTACGTTAAGGTTCATCTGAGTGTGTCTCAGGGTTCGACGAAGTGATCATTCTTATTTTCGCCATACACCGCTGCGTCAATTGGTATCAGAGCGACCGAGTCTACCTCTGTGCTAGGCTCAGCGTCCACAGACCACAACCAACTACCTTCCTAAACGCCATATATTCACCCTCCATATCTCCCCGTAAAAAAAAAAGAAAAAAAAATAGAGAAACGAAATTGAAATAGAAAAGACATCATAAATTGTGGATCAGCCTCAACAGTGCCAGAAATTTCAGATCAGCCTCTCGAGTTCCAGACGTGCCCTAAATCGTCATCACCATTATCGCGTGCCGCCATTCATATCCACCACTTTCAATTTATTTTTCGTAACCAGTTCTCAGGATTCAATTGTTGGTACGTTTTTTTTTTCAGACTTTGACTTCGGTTCTCAATGGGTTTCAATGGTTCTCTTGGTTCCAATAATTATTTTTCGAGCTATAATGATTATCAACCAAGACTTCGATTTTTTTCTGGACATATGAAAACTGAAGAATTTATTGATTGGTTGGAAGAAGTTGAAGAATATTTTGAATATCAGAAAACTGAAGAAAGTTTGAAATTTTTATTTGTAGAAATTTATTTGAAAAACGATGCATTAATTTGGTGGGAAGACTTTCAAAAAGATCGGAAAAGATTTGGAATGGATAAGATCCAATCATGGCCTGTTATGAAACAAGTAATGTGGGAGGAATATCTTCCAAATGATTATTTTGAAGATGTTTGTCATGCAGAAGATACAGTTGAAGATATTTCGTATGAAGTGGAAATTGTCCAAGGAATTGAAGACGGGCCTTGGATCTTAGAAGTTGAAGACTACGATCCAACCATTGATATTGATTGCACTTTAGATGTGGCTGACGCAAAACTAGAAGCTAAATCGATTTCCATTGATAAAGTTTCCAAGGGTGACAACTTGTGTGATATTATTGATACGAGTCATAACAGAGCTCGGAGTACTTTGTTTTTCGCCTTGATTTGGACAACTTGGGAGTCAAGGAATCATTTAGTGTTCAAAGGCATTATAACGCCAGTTGACCAAGCCGCAACCAATAGGCATCACCAATGGCAAATAGCTTGGGCATTTTCTGCATTTCGTTGGACGATTGCTTTGGTGCCATTGTGGATCTGGGATGGACTACGGAGAGAATTTTCGGTTGGGGTTTACCACTCCCACAAGAAGAATAGGGGTTCTTCCTTGTTTACTTGTCTTTCCGCATGTTTCAACCGAACTCGAGGACAAGTTCTTTTTAAGAAGGGGTGACTGATGTAGGACAATTTCTTTAATTTGGGTTTTTTCTTGTTTATCAAGTTTATTTATTTTAGTTTGATTAGGAATTAAATTTATGTTTTGGAAATAAATCAAACTTACCTTTTGGGTAAGATTTGATCTTTGTTTTCCGGTCAAGTTAGGAGTCATGAATCGAAAAAGATTCTGATTAGTTTTGATATTTTCTTGTTTTAGTCTTTTTTTAGGAATATCGTATTCAAGTCGTATTAGGATTAGTTTATTATAAATAGTATTATTAATTCCAATTATTGTAACTTTTAAAACTTTTAAACTTTTGATTGATTTTAATAAAATCGTTCCTTTGGAACATTTATCTGTCGTGGATTCGACATGCTCTTTGAGGATTCGAGAGCACCATTTTCTAACGAAGATTAGGGAATGATGGCCCCTGCATGGCGGTCCATGCTTGGGTAACTACCGGTCGCTACGTTAAGGTTCGTCTGAGTGTGCCTCAGGGTTCGACGAAGTGATCATTCTTATTTTCGCCATACACCGCTGCGTCACCTTCGCTCTTGCCAATCTTTAATCTTGCTTTGTCTTTATGTTCGCTGATTATGCTGTCAAGTATTTTGTCAGCCTTTCTGTGCAACCGTTCTACACGAGGCCTGATTTCACTGATCCATTGGAGCAATCCAATGGAAGGAAATAGATCAGCGATATTCAATCCCGTTGCCAATATGGTAGCCCCCTCGATACACGACATGAATAATTCTTGGTCTTTGCATCTCTTACCAAAGGCTGCCCTTGATGTCACACTATGCGCTAGCGAGTGAATTTTCTCAGTAAGGTTAATAACTGATCCTGCTTTTGAATCAATCCAACTAATAAGGTCAGATGTCTCTTCTTCTCTTATTGATCGAAAGGATTGGACCCGTTTCTTGTTTAGAAACTCCAGCATACAAATTTTTCTCAGTTGTCTCCAATATTCACCATAAGGTGCCAATGCTATATCAGTACAATCATAAGTCATGATCTTTAAAGCTATATTATGACCCCTTGATGCAAATATAGCATCATGAGTTTGCATTACTTCTTTGGCTACCTCCGGTGAAGAAACAACAATAGTTGAAATCTCTCCCAACGTTAGATGCATCAAGGGTACTCCATATTTCTTGGCCAACTCTCTCAGGCCTAGATGGGGCATAGACCCAACAAGTTGGTGCAAATTTCCAAAGATAGGTAATTTCCATGGACTTGGGGGCAGATTTAAAGTTTTTTCAGTGGTTTTGAATATCTTCCCTAGTTTTAAAACCAGGAAGACAAAGAGAAGAAAGGTTAAAATGATTGAAATGAAAGAGAGTTCAATCTCCATGAACAACATGATAGAGTAATTGAGAGAATAATGAAAATGTAATACTAGAGTAGTATTGTAGGTTGCCAATATATGTGCATCATGCATGCTGTAGTCCTTTTATATTGTTTCCTTCTTTTTTCCATGACTCGAACTGAGAACCAGATTGAATGAGTGCTCTTACCACCAAGCTAAGCAGTGGTTTATATTGTTTCCTTTCACTTTGATGTTTGTGGCTTAATTTGCTTCTACAAGCTTTGACCTTCTATTTTAAACAATTATCTCATGTATATGCTGATTCAAACTGGATCATGGAGTTGGAGTAAGATTTGAGTTACTTGACCTGGAAATCATGAAATTGGAATCTTTCGGGATCAATTATTAGTATATATTATTTGCTTTTTCCTTCCAAAAGTTTGACTCAAATATATTTAACATTATAATTTTAATACATGGTAAGTCATGGAATCTTAACAATATTTTATAGTTACTGAATCACACTACTCAATTTAACTATTAATTCCATGACCATGATCATATTAAATGACGCAGCGGTGTATGGCGAAAATAAGAATGATCACTTCGTCGAACCCTGAGACACACTCAGATGAACCTTAACGTAGCGACCGGTAGTTACCCAAGCATGGACCGCCATGCAGGGGCCATCATTCCCTAATCTTCGTTAGAAAATGGTGCTCTCGAATCCTCAAAGAGCATGTCGAATCCACGACAGATAAATGTTCCAAAGGAACGATTTTATTAAAATCAATCAAAAGTTTAAAAGTTTTAAAAGTTACAATAATTGGAATTAATAATACTATTTATAATAAACTAATCCTAATACGACTTGAATACGATATTCCTAAAAAAAGACTAAAACAAGAAAATATCAAAACTAATCAGAATCTTTTTCGATTCATGACTCCTAACTTGACCGGAAAACAAAGATCAAATCTTACCCAAAAGGTAAGTTTGATTTATTTTCAAAACATAAATTTAATTCCTAATCAAACTAAAATAAATAAACTTGATAAACAAGAAAAAACCCAAATTAAAGAAATTGTCCTACATCAGAAGGAGATGAAGATTTGGTTGATGTTCTTTTGAAAGTTCAGGAGCATGGTGATCCTGAGTTTCACTTAACTACTGACAACATCAAAGCAGTAATTACAGTGAGTATATATTTTTAACTTAATGTACATGCTTTTATACATCCTCGTAGCTCCATAAATTTAGCTAGTACTGACAACATCAAGGCAGTAATTACAGTGAGTAAATATATTTAATTAACTTATGTACTTGCTTTTATACATCCTCGTAGTTCCATGAATTTATTTATCTTCCAATAAATTTATAATTTGAAACTCCATTAATTCTTCAAATTTTTTTTAAAAAAAACTGGGAACTCCGCTGATGATTTTTATTGGTTGTTAGAGTGTTTAAACATTGATTCATTTCTTTTTTCGGTATAATACAGAGGACCGAAACATAGAGAGGGAGTGATTCACCATTGTAAGTAACGATTTGATAGTAAAAATATATTTAATTGCGCTTCACGGGTGTAAGCTTATACCGAACGACGTAAAATAGTGTGTTTCACTTTTTTTTTTGTTGCTTTCTTTAGTTGCTTTCGTATGTGATTGTTTTGATTATTGTTTTGGGTTTTCATATTGTGTAACACCAGGATCGTCTTGGGTTTGAGTCCCTTCACATGCCTTTCTTTCTTTCTTTATTCAATAATGTGCATCCTGAACGTGGGTGTTTTTCTATCAACTTAAACTTTTGATGAGTCTATTGGTTACTAACAGTCATAAGTTTATTTATAAATTCCTTGCAGGATGTTTTTTCAGGTGGTGGTCTCTCATCCGCCACAACTATAGACTGGACAATGGCGGAATTGATAAAAAGTCCTAGACTAATGAAAATGGCACAAGCTGAGGTGAGAGAAGTCTTTGATAGAAAAGGTACCGTTGACGAGAAATGCATAAACGAAATGAAGTTCTTGAAGCAAATTATAAAAGAGACCTTGAGATTACATCCTCCAGCTCCTTTGTTAGTTCCCAGAGAATGTAGAGAGAGTTGTGTGATTAATGGATTTGACATACCTGCTAAAACAAAAGTCATTATCAATGCTTGGGCAATCGGTAGAGATCCGGAATATTGGACCGAACCTGAGAGTTTTATTCCGGAGAGGTTCCTTGATTCTCCGATCGACTATAAGGGGAAATTTTTTGAATACATCCCATTTGGTGCTGGTAGGAGAATTTGTCCAGGGATATCATTTGGTCTGGCAAGTATCGAGCTTCCACTAGCAAGATTGCTCTATCATTTTGACTGGAAACTCCCTGCTGGAATGCAAGCTGAAAAACTGGACATGTCTGAGGCCATTAGAGAGACGCTCAGAAGAAGAGATTCGCTGTGCTTGATTCCCATACTTTATCATCCTTCACACCTTGCATGATTCCAAAATTTTTTTTTTTTTTTTTGCTATTTCATATATAAGTTATTCTGATATTGAAGTATTATTTTTCTCTGCTTTCTATCTGAAGAATAAGTCATTTAATTTCTTCTGAGTTCTAAGAATTCAGCAACATTAATAACAAAGGTTGCTTTAACTTATTTAATGGGTTCATGCGAATATCAGAAATTAATTATACTACTATTTAACTATATATTTGTTGCCAATCTTGTTTGAGTAAATCTAAATTTTTAAAATTTTACACAGATTATATAGTAATTGTTGAATTTCTGCGATTACCAAGAACGAAGTTGTTTGGTGGTTGGACTTTGGAGACTTCAAAGAAGTTCCAACCACGGTTCGTGCCTTTTATTGTGAATATTATACCACTTTTGCCTACTAAATCGTAAAATGCGGTGAGATCCCTCCCTTGTAAGAGTTATATTCCATCAGATAAACACATAACCCAATTGGTGATCAGATTTTTTTTTTTCATAAAACAAATGTTGAAATTTTGCTGGAATATGAACTATATACACAAAGGAAACCTGCCCAGAGTCATGTTGTATAGTCATTTTAATCTATATAATATATAATAATAGAAACTTGCCACGTACATGTTGTCGTGAGAAACTTTGGACATAAATTCTTCATTATTTTTTTAATACTAATATTTTTTTCCATTCCTTTAATTTAATCTATTTAATATATGATCAATAAATATATTTAATATACTATTAGATATTTAATTTTTCTTAAAATTTATATTTTTCATATTCTTTTGGCATTCCTCTTATTTAAGGTATTTAATATATGGTTAATAAATCTATTTACTATAGCATTAATAAATATATTTAATACTATTAATGAGTATTTTTCTTTGGCAACCTCATTTTGGCCAAAATTACAAATCCTATGCTTTGGGTACTTTTCGAGCAATAAGTAAAATTTTACAAAAAAAGAAAAAATCTTCTTGATGTAGCATTTGTTTTTTCTTTCGGAATTAGATTTTTAACTAGCATTGATCTTATTAATAACATAAGAAAATGAAAAGGAAACCACTCCGTGATCCTGGATGTCTAGTTTCCGGAAAACTTTACGGTTCACGATTCTAAGCTTTCTAAAGGGGGTTTTACCCGTTTTAGTGACTGGTGCGCGGAGCTGAAAATGATTGAAGGAGAAAAGGCGATGTTTAGGCGCCCTACGTACTACGCCCAGACACGAAAAATCAATTCCAGAGATTTGGCACTGTACAAGCTCTAATGGTACAACGCCTAACACCCTGAGGGTATTTTGGTAATTTTCTACCAAGGGTATTTTGGTCATTTTCACATTCATGCCCTAATTTCATGAAACATTATTTAACCCCCATTTTCAGTCACCAACTAGACCTCACACTCTACACAAACCTCTTCTTCCTCCTTCATCTTCTTCCCTAAACAAGAGAGAAGCTTTAAGCTCTTATGAAGGTTTTTCCTCCATAGAAGCTCACCATACATCACCATCACCACCTCATACACTTCTTCCACCCATCTTAGAGTAGATTACAAGAAGAAAGGCGGACTCTAAGGACCAATTTCGAGCCATGCTTGCATTAAGGAAATGGAGAGGCTTTGGAGGAGATTTATTCAAGGGTTTTCTCTGCAACTCATTTCTTCTTTGTATTTATTGTTTTCTTTGATGTATAATCCCCATTTGGGAACTTTGTAATCCTACACTTGTGTTTTTTATTGTTCTTAAATTCATTTAGGTCTTGTTCTATTCTATGTTATATCTATGATTTAAATCTCTTATTGTGACATCCATGTGTATCAGAGGTTTGTAATTGATATTTATTCATGAATGAGATTAGGATAGGAGTGAAGTAGCTTAGTTTAAGAGTAGTGTAATGTAACATTCCATGAGTGTATTTATGTTGGTGGATGATTCAAAAAGCCATGTTTAGATTGATTTGAGTATTTTTTTAACAACAAAATATTATTGAGAGAAACAAGGCTGAAGCCACAAGCGACCATAAACAAACAGGGGAGCTAGAAAAGCCCCGTAACAAAATAGAAACCCAACAAGGACACACAAGAAGAGTCCAAGAAAGCAAGAGAAAAACGAAAAACAAAGCACTAAAGCAAAAACATGGCATTATCAGATGTCTCCTCACTCTATAAAGTCCACAACCATTCTTGAACCCAATTTCGCCACATTGTCTGTAAAGGAGTTAGAAGCTCTAGGATTATAAGTGACCACCGTGCCCTCTAAACGACTCAAAATGTCTCGAATGTTGTAAACAAAATTCACATGATTGAGACTACCAAAACCTTCCGTATAAACCTAAGAAATTGCCATTTTTAAGTCACTTACAATGTCAAACTCGCGACCCTCAAGCGCTGAGTTGGAAACACTAATTGGAAAGCTTTTTCTATGGCCATAATCACGGCTGAGTTAGAATCTTATACGCCCACATGTAACGAAAACATGCATAAGACCTTGCCTCTCGAATCTCTAAGAACTCCTCCAACACCAGCCAGACACAGTTTCCCTCTTGTCGATCCATCGACATTGAATTTCAAACGATCACTGATAGAAGGGGTCCAAAACTCATCCTTAGACTTCTTCTCGACTTGAACCTCTGAATATGGATTTTTGACAGTGAGAAGAATCGATATAATAGCATCGGTATACCCTTTGCCAAATTGCTTAAACCACCAATCTATCCTGAATTTAACCAAGCCAAAGACTAGCTCGACTCGAACAAATTCATTCTTGAAGACCACTTTGTTTCTTGCTTCCCAGATCGACCACGCCACAGAAAAAAAAAGTGAGATCCATGCTCTGGTGTAATTCAAAGAAGGACATAAGGCAGACCAGCTACACCACTGGTCTAAAATAGAGCTAGAAGCGTAGCTGCTCGCCTCCCACCATCCTATACAAATGGACCAAAACTTCAATGACCACCGACAATATGGAAAAAGGTGATTGATCGACTCTATTTCCAATCTACAGAAAGGGCATTCCATGCTTGTAATCTAACCCATGCCAAACTTGTGAAGAACTTCATCGACCATATTTTGCGCCAATAACTCTCTTCCATAAAGGCGCTTCCTCCGATCCAAACCTCCAAGCCCATTTTGCTAAAAGACCTTTGTTTTTGACAAGAATCGACCCAATTCCCACTCCCCCCTGCTCTTTACTTTTACTAAGGACTTCCCATTTTATCGGATGAATTTTCTTTTTCTCACTCCCACCTCCCCAAAAGAAATTTCGCTGAAGTTTTTCTAACTTGTGCGCTATAGCTACGGGCATCTTAAATACCGACATATAATAATTTGGAATACTGGACATCACTGCTTTGATAAGAACGAGTCTACCTCTGGAAGACATTTATCCAAACCTTAAGTCCATCCATCTATTAGCTGAACTATCCCTGGGGCAACCATCTACTTAATTACTTGTCTATGCGGTTTGAGTGACTTTATGGAATCTATTAATTTCATATAAATTAACGAAGGATAATCAATGCAATAAATATATATTTATAATAAATGTTTTTCCTTTTTAATAAATTTTTAGCTGGTAACACGTGTCGTTAACACTACCCATTAACAAATATCTACCATACATCTTCATCAGTACCTTCCAGGTCTTATAAGTATTCTACCACCTAGCTATATATATATATATATATATATATATATTCATTTTCTCCTCAGTACGTACCGATATAAAATACATCAGTGCATTGTATATGAGCTAAACACTAACAAGTGCATACAGACTGGGTCAAAGCAATTGAATCTAATGGTTAACATGCAAAGCATTTATCAGTGCGAACTCAGGTGAAAATTTTCATAAATATATATATATATATATATATATATAAGCTTAATTACTCTCTCAACAATTTATATTATTAAGAGATATTTCTCGCATATATCCAAAAAAATAAGGGCAAAATTAATTTACGTATTGTGGAATATTGTAGAGAATTCTGGAATGTAATGGATTCATCATCACACCAACAAATTGCATAGTGTTTTCATGCGTTGAGAGTAGAGACAAAATAAAGATGAACTTTATTCTAATGACCGGTGGCAATTTGGTGTCATTTTATGATCAATTGCAAAGCCTTATAACTATCTTGTTTTGTTGTTTTGTAGATTGTTTTTATGCATGTAGAACCAAGAGCTGATAAGCTGCCTTTGAATTAATACAAAGAGAAAATAAAAGTCAATAATAAGAGTAATTTTACTCTCTCATCTTTATCTCTACTTATTATTATTGCTTATTAGTTTATCTATTATTTAATTTTATTATAACACGTTATCAGCACGATGCTGTTATTTTCATAACTCGAAGTTTTGAATTTATTACCACAAGAGCCTGAAGTTTCTAAATTTGTTACTAGAACCTGAAGTTTCTGAATTTATTATTATTAGAACCTGAAGCTTCCAGATTTTTATTTATTAAATACCAAGACCTGTAGTTCCGAATTTACTTTCTCGTGTTTTATTTTTAAGCAATTTACTTCCTCGCACTTTATTTACTTTTATGCAATTTTTATTTAAACAATTTGATCACCCCTCCAGAACCTGAAGTTCATGGATTTATTTATCATTTTCGGAACCTGAAATTTCTGGATTTATTCCTTTATATATCTGAATATTTAAATTCCTCGAATTTTATCAGACCAGAAGTTCTGACTCTTATTGTGATTTTCAGATAGCTAGAAGCTGTAATAATGGCAAAGCTTGCAAGTTTGAAATTTACTGCACTAGAAGTGTCCGGGGGAAAGTACATGTCCTGGGTTATTGATGTCAGACTACTCCTAAAATCAGAGGGCTTATATTATACTATTGAAGATGAGGGTGAAGCAAATGAGCAAGATAAATCTACAACCATGGTCATTATCCGTCGCCATTTGCATGAGGATCTAAAATACCAATACCTAACTGTCACAGAACCAGAAGTTCTATGGCAAGAACTAAAAGACCGATTTGATAACCAACTCGATGTTGCATTACCAAATGCAAGGTATCAGTGGCAACATTTACGTTTTCAAGACTTTAAATCAGTCTCTGAGTATAATTCTGTTTTATTCAGAATCACTACACAGCTGAAATTGTGTGGTCAGGATGTAACAGAAAATGATATGCTGGAAAAAACATTTACAACCTTTCATGCCTCTAACATGATATTACAACAGCAGTATTGAGAACGACGATTCTCAAAATATTTAGAGCTAATCTCATGTCTCCTGGTTGCAAAGAAAAATAACAAGCTTTTAATTAAAAATCATGAATCACACCCGACGAGCTCTACAGCATTCCCAGAAGTGAATGTCAACACTATTAGAGGACATACGCGCGGTCGTGGTCTTGGTCGCGGTCGCGGTTCCTACCGTGGTCGTGGTCCTAACCGTGGTCGTGGCTGTGGTCGGGGTCGTGAAAGATCATATGATTATTTTAGTCCGGGTGGTTATAATCAAAACACTCCCCAGAAAAGGAATGTTTATAAAGCCAGACCAGATAAAGGGAAGGGTATCCAAAATGGGCCTAAGAAGAATGGTAGCGTTTGTTTCATATGTGGCTGTCATAACCATTGGTCACGTACATGCCGCACACCTAAACATCTGGTTGAGTTTTATCAGGCATCGATCAAAGAAAAGGGAAAAGAAAAGAATCTTGAAACCAACTTCATGGAAGATTCAGATCTTATGGATATCACCCAGTTTAATGTTTCTGATTTCCTAAATAATCTGACTGATAAAGTGACCACTTCAACTGGTGATGGAAATGTCCATACCAATTAAGTACTGCTTGCAATTTTTTTTTTGTTATCATGTGAAATGTTTATGTATATATTCATATTTCTTTTACCATTCTATCTGATATGTACTTTATTTATTTTTGTTTTTGTTTTGTTGTTTTTGTTGCTGTGAATAGATATGTCTTTAAACGATAAGTTGGGTGACATTGAAAAGCAAAATACAAGAGATATATGTCTAGCCGATAATGCGACGACACATACTATTCTGCGGAATTAGAAATACTTTCTGAATTTAACCTTGCTGAAAGCAAATGTTAATACAATATAAGGTCTAGCAGATCTGATAGAAGGCTCCGGTAGAGCCATGATATTGTTACCAAATAATACTAAAATATGTATCAATGATGCTTTATATTCAAGCAGATCCACAAGAAATATGCTCAGTTTCAAAGATATACGTTGTAATGGATATCACCTAGAAACTATAAATGATAAGAATATTGAGTATCTGTGCATTACTTCTCATAATTCAAGCCAGAAACTCATTATGGAAAAGCTGCGTGTTTTATCATCTGGAATATATTACAGTCTTATAAGAGGTGTAGAAGTTTATGCAGTTATGAACCAGAAGTTCTCAGATCCAAAAATATTTATGCTTTGGCATGACCGTCTAGGTCACCCGGGATCTACAATGATGCGTAAAATCATTGAAAATTCTCATGGACATCCATTAAAGAACCATAAGATTCTTTTATCCCATGAAAATTTATGTACTGCATGTTCACAGGGGAAATTAATAATAAAGCCATATCAATCTAAGGTTGGCTTTGAATCCCCGTCTTTCTTACAAAGGATTCAAGGGGAAATATGTGGACCTATTCATCCACCAAGTGGACCGTTCCACTATTTTATGGTCCTAGTTGATGCATCCATCAGATGGTCACACGTTTGCTTATTGTCAACACGCAATGTTGCTTTTGCAAGGTGACTCGCACAGATTATCAGGCTTCGGGCACATTTTCCTGATCATTCGATTAAATCAATACGTCTTGATAATGCGGGTGAATTTACTTCCAAGACATTTGATGAATATTGCAGATCAATTGGGATTGATGTTGAACATATAGTTCCACACTTTCATACTCAGAATGGATTAGCAGAGTCACTTATCAAGCGTCTCCAGGTAATTACAAAAACTTTATTATTACGAACACAATTACCAATTATTAAGAAAAATCTTTTTCCAGGGAGCTAGCCGTCCTTCCACCCGTCTCACCAAATCCGTCCAAAAAATCTTAGAAGACGGTCGCCCCCCCAACGGCAGCCCTAAGTACAAAATAGGAAGCGATCCTTTTGCACTTCTAAAAATGGTAGCCCATTCCACCTCTCTATCCCCTTCTTGCCCAACTCTCACCACACAAGGTTTTTTAAAGTTTAACTTCAGTCCTGACGCCATTTCGAAACATCTCAAAATTCGTCTAGCATTTAACAAGTACTCCTCTTTTGGTTGAATGAAGAGCATTGTATCGTCTGCAAACTGAAGATGTGTTATGTGAATCCCTTCTCTTCCAAACTCCGCCCCTTTCATCATACCTTTCTCCTCTGCTTTTCTAAATAAAGCACTCAACCCTTCCACCGCCACAATGAAGAGAAAAGGAGAAAGAGGATCCCCCTGACGGAGCCCCCTTTGCATTCCGAACTGTCTTGTTGGACTTCCGTTAACCAAAACCGAAAGCTCCGGGGTTGACATACAACAAAACATCCATTGCCTCCATTTCCTACCAAAGCCCATCTCCTTTAACATATTATCCACGAAAGAATGATCCAAACTATCATATGCTTTTTCAAAATCCAATTTGACCAATAAACCTCCCTCTTTGGATCTTTTCCAATGATGAATGATCTCTTCGGCCACAATAAAACTATCAAGAATTTGTCTATTATTGACGAACGCTGATTGAGATTCTCCAATTACCGACCCCATAATTCTCTTCATCCTATTTGCTAGAGTCTTTGCCAGAACTTTATATAGAGAGCTCACAAGACTTATTGGTCTGAAATCCAACATGTTTTCCGGTTTGACAGTTTTGGGGATCAGTGCTATGAAGGTTTTATTTAGCTCTTTCACCACTGAACCGTCCTTATGGAAATCTTCCATAAACATCATAAAATCTCTCCCTACCACGTCCCAGTTGGACTTAATGAAGTTCAGGTTGAACCCATCAGGTCCAGGAGCCTTGTTGCCATCACAACTGGAGAGAGCAGCCCACACCTCATCCTTGTCGAATTTTGCCTCTAATAAAACCCTATCCACCTCAGTGAGCTTCTTAATCGGTAAGCCTCTAATGTTCGGCCTTCTCCAATTCACATTTTTGTAGAAGTTTTCAAAATAGACAGCTATCTCTTCCTTGATCTCATGAGGTTTAGATTTTTTGATGCCCCCAAACTGGATGCCCTCAATGTGGTTATTCCGTCTTCTCCCATTGGCCATACAATGAAAAAATCTGGAGTTCCGGTCCCCTTCCGTCAACCATTTGACCCTCGACTTTTGCCTCCAATCTTGTTCTTCTACCCTTAGAATTTTCCAAAATTCTGCCATAATCGATACACGCTCTTTTCTTAAAGAGTCAGACCATCCCTCCAAAACCGCCTTCTCCTCTAACTTTCCCAAACGGCTTTCACAATCTTTGGTGGATAATCTGTCCTTGCTTTTTTCCACTGCCCACTTTTTGATGACGTACTTAGCTGCCTTCAATTTGAATTGTAATCTACTGCTGCTTGACCCTTTTACCTTACTTCCTAACCAGTTTCTCTTAATCTGGGCTGTCAAAGACTGATCTTCCATCCACCCATTAAAAATTCGAAAAGGACTTGGACCCCACGATTGTTTAGAACTGCCTAAAATAATGGCCTTGTGATCTGAAATGGACCTTGGTATCCCTCTTTGAACCAGATCAGGGAACCATAAAAAAATTTCTGGGGAAACCAAAAATCTGTCCAACCTTGCCCACGATCCAGCCTCCCTATTATTAGACCATGTAAATTCCATCCCTCTCAAAGGAGTGTCGATCACTTTTGCATGAAGAATGAAGCTATTAAAAGCTCTTGCCGACCACTTGTTAAAAACCCCCCCTCTCTTTTCCTTTTCAAGCAAGACAGTATTGAAATCACCTCCCATCACCCATGGCACTGTGAACGACAACTGCAGATCAAGAAGGAAACCCTACAATTCTTTTCTCTCTCTCTCTATTGTGGGAGCATACACATTACAAAAAGCTACATGTTTGTCCTGTTTTAATAGTTTTCCCACCAGGAAAATGCACCACCTATTAAAAATACAGTCTGTCGGTGTGAAAAGACTCTCATTCCAAAGGGATATCAAACCACCAGCAGAACCTATGGCCTCTACTCCTACTCCCCTAGACAGAAGATATCCTCCGATACTCCTGATAATGTTCCTGTCGAAAACATTGAGTTTTGACTCCTGAATGAACAATACCATCGGCTTTTGAGATAAGACCACACTTCTGACTTTCCTTCTTTTAACCTCTTTACCCAATCCTCTCACATTCCATGACATAGCTAACATGAAAAGGGAAGAGACCACTCACAAACAAAGGCATGAAATTATTGTTGAAATCTAACCTCATCCTCCCTTTCCTTGGCTGTCACAATTTATGTTATCTCTGTCTCATTTCCGTGGAAATCGAACCCCAACGATGTCCCTGTTTCTATTATCTTTGCTGCCTCCTCTTCTAGGTTCCATCTGTTGTTAGATTTCGGATCCGGCTTATCCGTGTTAGACATATTTCCAGAAGAATTCTGACATTTCTCGTGAACGGTAATTCCCAGCTCCATTCCTTTCTCTATAGCCTTAGCAATCTCCACTTCCATATTCCACACTACTCTTCTCTGGCACCCTTTCTTTATCTTCGAAGTATTCTCCAGGTGATTGTTCGAAGTGTTAGCTTTCAATTTTCTAGTTATCATCGGATGAGTTTTAATGTTCGAATCTGATCCTCTACTTCTATCTTTCTTTTTGAATGTCTCCACCTCTCCCATTCCGCCTTTTGCCAAATGCTCTGTTCTACCCGCCTGTTCTCCATTTCCCAGCCTTTCTTGAGAAACATCATCCTGAGTAGCATCAAACGATCCTACTGCTCCTTTATACTCTTCCCTATATTGTTCAAAATTCGACTCTAACCCTTTATCTCTCAGATCAACGCAGATTTTTATCCCTTTCTCATTTCTTCCTTCGTTTTCCATCGCTACACCAGACAAGTGTTTTTCTTTCAAATTCCCATCTTCTTTATGAGCACAAAGTTGCTTTTCAGGCCACTTCTCATGACCCATATTGTTTTCGTCTGACTCAACTTGGCCCCAACTAGCTGAGTCACTGTCTGTGTTCAGCTCTGTATTCACCTCTCTCATATGTTTACTTATGCTGCCCACCTGCCTGGGCTTAGAACAGTCCCCCTTTACTAACTTTGGGCCTAAAAAAACCCTATCTTCAGGCCCAGAGTCAGATGAGCTGTGGTTCTCCGCACTGCTCTCCTTCCCATTAACTCCCTGGGCTTCACCAATCCTGATACCTCCATTGTAATTCGCTCTTCTTCTGTACTTTTTCTTCGATTTTTGTATCCACCTCCCTTTCCCTTTGTCCAACCACCCACTTTTCCCACCTACTACCTTCTGATTTGCTTTCGAATAGCTGATTGATGGGATTTTCTCCTCCTGTTCTCTGGTTAAAGAGTGTCTCGATTCCCTCTTCCTAGGACTTTTTCCTATGATGTGACTCTCTATTTCCGGCAACCCTATGATTTCCTTCTGCTCTTGAATTTGAGTAACCTCTTCCGATAATGTCCCGGCCTTCAAACCCAGAAGTTCATACACCCATCTATTGGATACCAGATCAGAGCTCTCTACTAGTCTCACCGTCATATTACTCTTTCCTACTTGCACCTTGACTTCGGATGAAATGTTCTTGTTTTATGCTCCCAGGACCATGATTCTACCTTTGTCGAACCTGCCTCTGTTTCTCGTCTCTCCGTCTATCCAAAATAGCTCACCCACTCGATTCCCTAGCTTCCGGAAGAACGAAGGGCTCTAACAATTCAATGGTACCCCATATACGTCTATCCATTTTAGCGAGGTTGAAACCCCTATCCCCTCATTCCAAGTGGACATGGAAACAAAATGATCTCTCCAGAAAAACTCATTATTGATAAAGCCATCTCTATCATACTCTGTTTCAAAGGTCCACACTATTCCTTTTCCACCCATGTATGAAGATGAAAAAGCAAAGCCTCTTGATTCCAGCTTCCTGTTCACTCCTTCAACATTCACAAAGTCCTTTAACCACCCTATAGCAATTCTAGAGAGCCAGGCCATGTACTCTACGGACCCATACCACTGCATTGAAGATTCTTGCTGTTCTGATCTTGTGTATATGTCTGGTCTTTTTTCTATGTCTTGTTTCGTCGCTTCTGCATAAGATTGGCCTGCCTGACTTCTTGCGTTTCGAAACTGCTCCCGAAAATTGACTCCTCCCTCCCCTTTTCCGTCCCTCTGTCTAGTGTCTCTAACGTTAACATTATCCGTTGACAAACGGAGATTATTCCAATTACGATCTGCAACCTTGGCTCTAATTTCCCATCCGTAAATATGCATCCCATCGACCCTCAAAGCCACTTTCCTAGCCTCCTCTAAGGACTCGAATCGTATGAAGGCATAACAGCTGCGTCTGAATATGTTTTTTACAGAGAGAAAAACATCCCTTACCCTCCCAAAGGGTTTGAAAATTCCCCACAACCTGCTGTATCAACCACTGGATTGATATTATCCACATAAACAGAGAACAAACTCTCTCTGAAATCTTTCCTCAAACCCCATTCTGCTCTGCCTTCTCTCCTAACTCTCGCGGTTTCTGACGAACGGGAACTTCTCTCTCTAACCCTCCTTAACCCTTTAATTAATTAAACATACATATATTCAAAAGATATCATAACTCTTGTCGCGTGATCCGATTGACTTAGCATCGATGGTTATCTGCAAGATCTTCCAATCCGATCACGAACGTATTCGAATCACCTAGGAGCGTGATCTCCCTATTCTTTGAATTGCGTACCTGAGAATGGAAAAAATGAAATCTTCTTTCCTGATCATTAATCACAAAAACTCCAAGAGCCTAGAAAGATCGTTCTGGTCACTTTTGAATTCACAATCGTTATGATTGAAACTTTCGTGAACCTAAATCGGAAGTGTGCACAAAATCTTTTTATGTAAAGGCTTGCAAGTGCACTGTCGAATTTAAAACTATCTTTCTCTCTTCTTCTTGGCCGAAATTTCACTATGTTCTAGAGTTGGATTTTTTTTAAGCAAAAGAAAAATCTCTCTCGCAAGAAGCATTCCTTAGCCGAATTTTATCCCATCATATATATAGGGTGGCCGAATTCTATTGCATATTCAATTAGGGTTGGCCGAATTCTCTTAATAGGAATTCTAGGGTTGGCCGAATTCCTCACTTCAAGAGGATTTGTGCTTTACCCAAATTCCTATCAACTCAAGAATCCTAACCCTAATCTAACTCATAAGTGTATTTGTGATTATATTAAAAACTTCCTTATTTGATTAGATAAATAAATTCTTTATTTATCTGCTTACCAAATTAAGTCTTTTCTATTTATTATACTACTATAATAGTATACTACTAGGAAACATAATTCTTAGTCAGAAATTTTTTTTGATTTTTAATTAAATAATTAATTAATCAATTAATTAATTTCCATTTAATCAAACAATAAAATAAAATAATATTTTAGGCTATTATTATAGCCTTGCCGCCCACACACAAAAAATGTGGGCAGAATATTATTTTCTTATTTTATTTAATCCATTCAGGCTTTAAATAAAAGCCCACATGTGAACTAGACCCATTCTTACTAAAAGAAATAAGCCCGCATGCCTCTCATTAATATAGTAATATAATTCGAGCAGCTCATTAAATAAATAATATGCAAATTATATTCTTAATATATTAAATACAATTCTAGATGGACTCATAACAAGTTCGTGTGGATTGAGGATCTTGGCGGGCTATCTAAATTTAAGCTTCAATAGACATAACCTAATCACATTCAACAAATGATTCACTTAGGTCCGATCTATTAATTTTAGCTCATTCCACTAAAGAACTAAAATTGAACTCTTAAATAAAGATAAAATAAGAAGATGTTTCTCATTCATACCTTAGACAATCTTATTGGAGATAGTGTATCCTCGTGTAGAATATCAATAATAGCCAAGAGCTCATAGACCGCCTATAGCTCTCATAGTTACCATATTTACTCATATGACCACGTTTTGAACTTGGATATTTTGACTTATCCAGAAGCCATGTTTTTAATAGACATTATTGAAAACTTAACGTTGAGATTTAATATCCAACACCTCAAAATATCCATATGATAATATTATACTCTCATTCAATAAATTGAACCACGATGTCCATATCTATAAATGAAGTCCTCTATCGATTAACAAATGAATACCACCAAACTATCAAGGATAGACTATGCTATATAATCGTAATTATTGATAGCTCAAATGATAACACTTGCAATCATAAGTCCATCATTTATCTCAGGATTAAGATAGACTCTCCGATTGTCCTCATAATGAAAAGGCTTGTATCTACTGACGGTTCTAGATAAAACATTTCATTGTGATCATGTTCAATGCACCCACTGCACTAGATTCTTTTACTCGAAGACCCTTTCCATGATTTTAGACTCATCTTAACTCATTTGATCCCACTCAAATGCTAGCAAAAGAATTCTACAACTTTATCAAGATAAAAATGCCCAACCTTTAACTTAAGTTGTGAACGTTTATTCAAGACTAACTAAAGAATTGTGTCTACCTCATACATATCCAGATGTACGAACAATTCTTCCTTTCTCATATTCTTTTGACCTTATGAGTATTTACTTTGACAATTATCATTATAAATGCTATAAGATTTTATAAAACCAGAAATCACTTTATTAATATGAAAATATTGTCAATTACAATATTACACTCTTGCTATTGAGCATAATACTAACACTGGGTTCAATAAGGGTGTTGAGAAGTTAGAGGAGAAGCATGAGAGTTTTTCATCAGGTCCCTCTTTTGTGGAGTTGATGAGGCGTTCTCAGAAGATGAATGTTAACAAAAGCTCTGAAGAAAAGGAAAATGTGGAAGAGGTAAAGTGGAATGATGAAAGATGGTTGAAGTTTTGTGGTGTTGGTGTCCTTGAAGTTTTCTCAGATGTGTCTCCCGTGATTAAAAGGTTGGGCAATAGACATATCACCACCTCTACCTTTTATCTAGGTGATAAGAACATCTTATGGGTTTTTCAATCTATTAAGGAAAGAGAAGTCTTTGTAAAAAACAGATTTTTGTGGGAGGATAACTTTTTTTCTGAGGGGATGTTGGTCTATTGCAGTAACACCGCAATCCAGACTGTCTTAGGTCGAATTTTGGGGAATTCATTTGCACTGTTGGTGTGACGATTTTTTCATGAGGTTGGGTTGGGCCTTGAGCGAGCCATTATTGGTAGAGGAATATAGTCTAAAAAGAAAAAGGCTGGACATAGGAAGGGTATTGGTCTTGATGCCATACGGTTTTGGGTGTCCTAGAAAAATCAAGGTTGTCACCGGAAATAGGCCATTTTCGGTTTAATCAATGAAGGATCAAGCTCCGGAAAAATTCGCATGGTTATCGAGGTGGTTAGGGTTAGAAAAGGATGACTCTGCAGATTTTTTGAATGTAGGAGCATAAAAGGAAAAGATTCATAGCTGTTTTGAAAATGAACCTCTACTAGCTCTTCAGAATTTCGATGGAAATGAGGTAAGAAAGGGGACATGTGGAAAGTTTTTGTCCATTCATAGTTCTGTAGAAAGGTTGGTAAAGGAGTATCAGATGGGATAGACTAGTAACGTGATAGGCAGATGTAGGGTTGTCAGCTTTTTAGGTGAGGTCATCTTAGGCCATGTAGATCAAAACAAGATTAGAGAAGCCAGTGGTGATTTAAATTCAAAAATTCAATTCATTGGAAAGGGTGGGATACCAAGGAGTAAGTGTGGTATACCACCTTTTCAAGTCATCTCTAATGCCAAGCTTGTCTTGCAGAGAAAAATTGTGTGTACTGTCAAAAGAAGCGACATAGGGAGGATCGAATTGTAGGGTCAGGTCAGTTTATGGGACAGAATTTCACTGTAGACCTGGGATGTGGGTCGGGCCATGTTGAGGGTTTTGGAAAGGGTTTTGCAAAGGTTCTAACTAGTCTCAAAGGCCTAATTTTGTTAGATCATGATGACAAGGAGGACGCCCATTTTTGGAGGAAGTGGATTTTTCTACCAAAGGTCCGGCAGAGGATGTTGTGATTAACAATGAAGGTATGTTAAAGTCAGCATCTAATGGTAAGATTGGAAAGATAAGTTCTTTATTGCTCAAGAGTCATTGTATGAAAACTAGGAGTTCTAGCGTTCATGATAAAATTCAGTATCAAATTCGAGAGGTTAAAAACAGGACTGGGTGGAGTCTTGAGGAAGAGATTGTGGAGGTTTTGAAGAAAGGTATGGCCTTGGGTTTTGATTTCAATAGGAAGAAAAAGGGGCTGCTTGAGATTATCAATAGTAGGAAGAAGGAGAATGATACAAGGTTTCATGCTTTGGTGAAAAATTTGGTGCAAAAATTCACACCTTCTATGTCCTAATTTTTTGGGGTTTTGTTTTACCAGTGGTGTGTTGGCTTTCCTTGTTTGGACAGAGTTGGTAGGTTTTTGATTTGATATCGCTGCAACAACAATGTTTTTTCTTTGTTTTTGGCTTGTATGGTTTTTTGTTGTTGGCCTGTTATGTGAAAATTCACAACTCTAAATAGCTCAAGCGTGTGTCTAATAACCTAGAATTTGGGGGGGGGGGGGGGGGGGGGGGGGGGGGGGGGGGGGGGGAATAGGTTTTAATCAAGTTAATTACCAATTTTTCTTGATTAGTCAATATTAAAAATCACTCCACAATCAAACATACAAAATCAAGTGTAAAATACGGAAATTAAATAACACACTTGATTTTTAGGTGAAAACTCTTCAACAAGGGAAAAACCACGGGCTATCTTTCTAGCCACATCCGGTCACCGAAATCCACTATATGAATAAAAGGTTACACCCTCAAGTGATACTCGGACTTTCACTCTCGACAACCTCAGGCTATGGATACTACCACTCACCACTCTTGGTTCAATCCCTAGTGATATCCCCTGATCCACTACTTTTGGCGTGAGCACCTTCTACACTATCCCGCGGGCCTTTTACAGTGGTACTTGACCCATGCTTGCCAACCCACCCTTGGTTGCAAGACTTGAATGCTTGTGCAACTTCACCTAAAAGCCACAAGACTTTGACACAACGAAGAGTATAAGGTCTAAGTGAACGATCAATGAATGCTCAATGCAAAATATGCTAGACCAACATATAAGGCTTAACTAGATGTAGATAATGCAATACAACATCCTAGTCATCAAATAATGCTCACATGCCCACATATAAGGACTCAATTAGATGCAAAAGGATTCTAGCAACCTAATTGTCAAATAAAGTCCAATCAACACAAGTTGTCACAATGTATAACAAGGGCAATAAATATGCAATCAAGAAATGCAATTAATGAGGCATAAATATCAAAGTCTAGATGCAAGGTATAAATACTTAGCTAGAAGGGCAATATGGTCCTAAATTCTAGCTATCACAAACAAGCTCAATTAGTTGTGTAGAGAATTTCCAACAAACTAATTGTTACATAAATATTCAATAAGCTTAACTAGTTGATTAAAAGACAATCTATCAACCTAGTCATCATAAATCACAAATGAATGTTTTTGACCTGGCTTTTAGGCAAAAATGACCTAATCAATTAAGCTATCAAAATACAAACCCAATCATGTTATCTATTAATACAACAATGCATTAAAAAATGATTTCTACAAATCCTATGTATTAAAAACGAAATCTTGGACTTAAAGAACAATAAATGAAGATGAGATGTTTATTCTTACTTACCAAGTCAAGAATGATGAAGACCCATGAATGATTGATGCAATGGATGCATGGGTTTTGGGTTTGGAGAGTTAAAGAAGCAATCTTGATGCTTTCTCTCATTAGGGGAGCTCTTTCTCTTACTAAAATATGAATTTGTGAGCTCTAGGTAAAAATAGGGAAGAAAATGAAGTATATATATGATCCAAGTGAAGCCACATTGTTTTGAATAAGGAAAGATTGATTTCCAGCGACAAAAAGCGACCTTAGGGCCATCTGGAGGTCAGGTCGCTATTTTCTAGGGTAAAAAAAAGTGACAGCACAACAGCTCCAGCTTCGAGCACCCAAAACATGATGAAACGACATTGAAACGTTTCGTATAATATACCGTTAGAAAGGTATAGAAGTTAAATTTCTAATCCAATAGACAAAACAAGATTTAGATGTTTGTAGAAATATTTATGGTCAAAAGAGTGACCAAAGATCAGAATTGGTCAATAACAAAAATCCCCAAACTCATGGTATAAGACCATGTAACCAAATACCAATCCAAGAGAGCACAAATGGAGCCTCTCTATGGTCACAAATCGTGCTAAGACTCAAGCACACCAACGTGCAAGCGCGGACACAACACAAGCACACTATCATGCCTGTGAGGACGTTTCCAAACACACAAGGAAAACGTAAAACAAAACAACCACACGTAAAGATAAACAAAGACGTGCTCATGTGAGTTGTGTAATTGATGCACACATATACACAATAAAGAACACAAATGCAAGATGAACAAAGCATGCATAAAGTGTGTGTGTGCACCTAAACTCTTCAAGAGACAAAGTCAAATGAGTATACCTTTTGCTTTTGAAGTCATAGAGATGTTTGAAAGCTTGCCGACAAGGACCTAAGCTACCCATTACACAATCATCCCCGATGTGGTGTGGTTTGTCATGAAATAAGTCAATCATAAAATCGAGGTCCTTACATTATGTTTGGGGCTTTGTTTTGTTGTTTTCTTTCTTTGTAGTCTTGTGGGTGGGTTGTTGTTCTGTCGATTGTTGTGATCTTGTTTTGGCTATTTGAGCTGTGTGCTTGTAGCTCTTCTTGGCCTACTTGGCCTTTTGATGAATAAAGTTTTGCCGTTAAAAAAAAGTTAGGGTTGTGCTTTGGACATAATCTTAACTATTTAACTCCAACGAATCGGAAAAGTTTGGTTAATGCATTAGCATGCTATATTAAGCTTTGGTTTTATATTCTTGTGCTTTATATGTCTTTGGTTTAAGACACAATTGCTCATCCCATGGCTTTGGCTGAGTGATGAATTGATTTTGGTAATTTCCTTAATCAAGAAAATGAATCTTTTACTTAATTTGAATGTACTTAATATTTAACAATCAACTTGATGTGCATTGTTGTTTGAACAACTTATTCTCCTTTAAGCCATCTATCTTAGGGAGATTAGAGAGAAAATGAGAGAGTTTTCTCATCTATGAGAGAGTTGGGCATTTAAGAAGATTGGAGACTCGCCGTGACCATCTAGTGGTCAAGACATTTGCTTGACAACCGAGAAAACCCGGCGTTTGAATCTTGGTAGCGGATGAGTTCTTATTTTCTTTGTATATCTTGTCTCTTCTTTGATGTGTACTTTCATTCATTAGGGATTTAATGAAAACCTAACATTGTTGTCTCTTTTATTAAATATGTATGTTGATGATTGAGTGGTTATTTAAGTTTTTAATGTTTTTGAGTAATTAGTCACCACTTGAATGAACTTTGGTTTTTGTGTTATGGATCAAGAGGGGACGCGCACAACGTACTTGATTAAATTTCCACTGCATGTAGAGTAAGGTAAAAATAAGTGAGGCTTTACATGTATAGTTGCTAAATGTGTCTTATTGTCCTTAATAAACTCGTGTGTAGTTTGGGTAGCCATAGAGAGATAGGTTATTAGTGCATGTGGGTATAGCCTTTGTTGTTTGAGAGAGAATATTGGGGAGGATTAAGTGAGCACGTCTTTCAACTTTGATAAGCATGTTTGTATGAATTTGTGTAATTGTTTTGGTGGAGTCATCTACTTAATGTAACCATGTTATTCCGTATCTCTCCAATCCATTTTTGTAAATACTATTGTATATCATTTATATTTTCATAGCAATAATTTAATTTAGTGCACACACAACACACACCCTAATTAGTTTTCCAATTCAATTAAACTAGGAATAGTTGGCGAATTATACCTCTTCGTGGGAACGAACTTTATTTATCATTGTACTATACTCACCGGCCTCATACGATTTTGAGTAACCATTTTGGTGTGGTCACTGCATACTAGTATTTCGAATTTTACAAGAATCATGAAAATCAAAAGCCAATTTTTTAATTTTTTTTACACTATTACGTAAATTTAGAGTTTTTGAGGAGGGGTTACTCGAACCTACAACCTTGTGATGATCAATTGAAAGCCAATTAATGTATAAATAAAACATAACATATCGATCTACAAATAATAAATTTACAATAACAAAACATAAGCCTAATGTAATTAAGATGGCAATTTATACTCCCATTTTTTTTTTTTATAATTTCTTCATTTTGATTGGTGGTCATACTTCCTTTTTTATTACTGACATTTTATTATCTCTTTATATATCACAAATCTGATGAGAATATAAAGTTTTTTTTTTTTTATGTATTACAAGAACTATCACTATAGGACTGTAGGGATTTGTCGATATCAAACAGTACATGTGTGACCCGAATATTTACTCACATAACGGGAGACAACTACCCTATAAACTGGGGAGAAACCTTGACACACATATATGTAAAATGTGTATGGTAAGATTTGAACCCATTACCACTAATGTGGAAGTGATGTGCATAACCACATGTGCAAAGAGGTGATGTGCATGAGAATATAATGTTAAAAATCAATCTCTGGCTTGTTTGTACTAGCTTATGCGACTGATTAAACTATGGGATGGATTATTAAATTAATGTTCACTTTCAAGTTTGGTTTACATGAATTATCCAGAAGGTTTACATGAATTATCCACAAGATCACAATAATGAATGGTAGTTGTTACAATAATTTTAATGCCCACATTATAGTCATGAAAATATGGAATGTAAATAAAATAAGAGAGTAGTTAAACCTTCAATTATAAATTGTTAACAATATTTTCTTATCCATGAATTATTTACAAGATCACAATAATGAATGGTAGTTGTTACAATATTTTTAATGCCCACAGTATACTAATGGAAATATGGAATATAAATAAAATACGAGTCTTTAAAAAATAATAATAAGAGAGTACTTAAACCTTCGATTACAAATTGTTAACAATATTTTCTTATCCATGACTTATCCACAAGATCACAATAATGAATGGTAGTTGTTACAATATTTTTAAGAGAAAATAGCACTAGACACCATTAATTGGTGGGTCAAGTCCCAAAAAGGCCATTCACTGTTTAAATTGTTCTAAAATCACAATTTTGATAAAATATTGTTTCAAAATCACTATTTTGACAAAACATTGTTCACTTGACAGCCATTCTATTAAAATCTAACAGAAAGCTACCGTTATGTATGATATGACGCTTATAAAGAATTTTATGGGCAATATTTTATGTATTTTGATTATTTAATTATATATAAAAATTAATGATTTGATTAATTTATTATTTTTATGGATAATACTTCCTATTTATGGGTGACATAAAACTTATTATTATTCCCTGATTAATTTGGGGTGACATCAAACTTATTTCATGATTAATTTATTATTTAATTATATATAAAAAGTAATGATTTACTTATAAGAATTTATAGGCAATATTTACTGTTTTATAAAGTAATCATAGTCAAAAAATAGTCAAAATACAGGTAAAAAACCAATTTAAAACCTTTTAAAAACCATTTCAAAAACCGGTACAAAACATATTTTACTATTTTGACCCGTATTCTAATAATTTATGATATAAGCAAACGGATTTCAAACAATTAATGGCCAAAGTGGCAACAATTGATACTTTTTTTCTATAAAATGGCTAATTTGAGCAATTTTGAAAAATTAATGGTGATTTTGGGATTGTATCACCAAATCAGTGGCTTTAGATATCACTGACCATTTTTTTAATGCCACATTATAGTAATGGAAATATGGAATATAAATAAAATAAGAGTCTTTCATAAAATAAATAAGAGAGTAGTTAAACCTTCAATTATAAATTGTTAACAATATTTACTTATCCATAAGTTAATAATTAGAGATATATAATATCTCAAATAACAATACAAGACTTCTCCTCTATATATTGTGGAAGTAAATATACGTTTGATTTAACAAGTCAGGATATTTAACAGAACGTTGGCTCTTATACCATATTAAATAACTATATAATTAGACTCAACTCCTTAAAGCTTGTCGGTGAGGATCAGAACAATAATTAATATTTTTAAGTACAATTGAGTGCTTTGCTCTACAAGCAGACAAGTGTGGAAATTATTGGCACGGCAGATGCCTTGCAAATGAAGTTAAAATTTACTTTTAAATAAAATTTTAATTATTATTTAAAAAATAATTATAAACAAAGTCAACCTAACACATGTTAAAACAAGAATATAGTTCATCTCCCAACCCCAAACGTGGCTGGATGGAAAGAGCTATCGTTAACTTGAAAATGTCTGATGATCGAATTACTGAATTTGATATATCAATATATAGATCCGAATAATAATTAATATTTTTGAGTTCATTTGAGTGGTTTGCTCTAAAAGCAGACAAGTGTGGAAATTATTGGCATGGTAGATGCCCTGCAAAGTGCAAACGAAGTTAAAATTTACTTTTAAATAAAATTTTAATTATTATATATAAAAAAATTAAAAACAGAACCGATCCGACAAGCGGACTTATGTTAATGAAAACAAAGTCAACCTTGCACATGTTAAAATAAGAATATAATTCATCTCCCACAGCAAAACATGGCTCGATAGAAAGAGCCCTTGCTAAGGTAAAAATGTCTGATGATCGAATCACCGAAGTTGATATATCAATATATAGATCCGAATAATAATTAATATTTTGAGTGCTTTGCTCCACAAGCAGACAACTGTGGTAATTATTGGCACGGCTGATGCCCTGCAAATGAAGTTGAAATATACTTTTAAATAAAATTTGAATTATTATTTTCTTAAATTTTTTTAAAGAACCGATCTGACAAGTGGACTTACATTAATGAAAACAAAGTCAACCTTGCACATGTTAAAATAAGAATATAGTTCATCTCCCACCCCCAAACTGACTTGATAGAAAGAGCCCTCGTTAACTTGAAAATGTCTGATGATCAATATATAGATCCAAATAATAATTAATATTTTTAAGTTCAATTGAGTGCTTAGTTAAATTCCAAGGAGGTTTGGAACTTGAAGGATGAAGTCATGAGGGTTCTAGAAAAAGGTTTGACCCTCAATATCAACTTCAATGGGAAAAAGAAGGAGTTGTTAACATTATCGCTACGGGGGACAAGGTGAACGACAATTGGTTCCAGGATTTGGTAAGAAGGTTGGTGCTCAAAATCAAGGTTATGGGGTGATGAGCTTTTCTGTTTTTTGCGTCATTTTGGTGTTGGTTTTAGCTTTAGTTTAGTGTTTTTTGTGTGGTTTTGCTTTTGTGCCTTGGGTTTGTTGAGCTGATGGGGTTCTGGTTTCCTGATGCTGTGTGGTTTGTCTTTGTGTTTTGGTGTGTATTTTTTGATCACTCTGTTTATCTGCTCGTGTTTTAGGCTGGGTTTCTTGTTGCTTTTGTTCTGCTCGTATGTTTGGATTTGTCCGTGTGGTACGCCTCTGCTTTTACTTCTTGTAGTCCTTTGTGATGTCTTTTTCCTGGCTTTGGTTTTCTAGGTGCTGAGGGGTCAGCTTGTAGCTTCTTGTTGTGTGTTGTTGCCTTCTTGGTTTTTATAAATAAAATTGCTGTTAATTTTTTTTTATTTTGAATGCTTTGCTCAACAAGCAGACAAGTGTGGAAATTATTGGCACGGCAGATGCCCTCCAAATGCAGTTAAAATTTACTTTTAAATAAAATTTTAATTATAATTTTTTTTTTAAAATTAAAAAAAGAACCGATCTGGCAAGTGGACTTATATTAATGAAAACAAAGTCAACCTTGCACATGTTAAAACAAGAATAGTTCATCTCCCAACCCCAAACGTTGGCTTGATGGAAAGAGCCCTCGTTGACTTGAAAATGTCTGATGAGTGATGATCGAATTACCGAAGTTGATATATCAATATATATATTCTGCAGGTAGGCTGCAGAATTCATGTGGAAAGAAACCATTTAAAAGCTAAGGTATACGATAAACCTTCAGCCAAAAATAATTTGTTTCTAATGGAGGTTGAGCACCCCTTTGTTTCAATCTTTGTCACCTTTATTCTTCTCACTGTTTTCATGTTGTTAAGAAGAGGAAAGTTATCCAAAACCCCTCAGAAAAAATTAAATCTACCTCCAGGACCATGGACATTGCCTCTCATTGGAAATTTGCACCAACTTGTTGGCTATATTTCTCTACCCCATCATGGATTAAGAGACTTAGCCAAGAAATATGGACCCTTGATGCACCTACAAGCTGGAGAAATTTCCACCATTGTTGTTTCTTCACCGGATGCCGCCAAAGATGTGATGCAAACTCGTGGTGGTATCTTTGCAACGAGAGGTCATTATCAAGCGGCAGATATTGTATCTTACGATTGTACTAGTATATTTTTTGCGCCATATGGTGATTACTGGAGACAACTAAAAAAAATGTTCGTATCAGAGATTTTAAGCAAGAAACGAGTGCAATTTATCCAATCAATCAGAGAAGAAGATATGTCTAATCTTATTAATTGGATCGCTTCGAAAGCAGGATCACCGGTTAACCTTACCGATAATCTTCACTCATCATCTTATAATATAACTTCAAAGGCTGCCTTTGGGAGGAAATCAAAAAACCAAGTAATATTGATGTCGCTTATGAAGAGGGTTATGATATTGGCTACAAGAGCTGATATTGCAGATATGTTTCCTTCCAGTAAATTCCTTCAATGTATCAGTGTAGTAAGGTGTCAACTAGAGAGGCTGCATCAAGAAGTGGACCAAATACTCGAAAACATCATCAATGAACATAAAGACAAAGCAAGATCAGAATTCGGAAAGCGTGAAGTAGATGATGAAGATCTAGTTGATATTCTTTTGAAAGTCCAAGAGCATGATGATTCTGAATTTCACTTGACTATTGACAACATCAAATCTGTAATCATAGTAAGTAAACTTTTTTCCATTCTACATGCTTATATATATATATATATATATATATATATATATATATATATATATATATATAGTCTATCATGAATGATCCCTTATTTTAGTTTCGGTAAAAACCTTGATGAAAATACATCGATTTTAATGAATTTTGATCTGAATTTTTTTGTAGATGATGAGTTTATTGAAATCTACCTATGAACAAAATTTGAAAATTTTCTATTTTTCTTGAATTTTCCTATATCTCGCTTATTTCCCAATGCCTTCATATTTAACAAAATTTGGATAAATAGTTCTAGTACTCGGAAAATTCTCAAATTTTGTTTATATGTAAATTTCATTGAACTTATCATCCAAAAAAAAAATTTAGATTAAAATTCATTAAAATCGATTTTTTTCATCATGGTCCTTACCGAAATTAAAATAAGGGATCCAAAAATCACTGTATATATAGTGTTTCTCTCATTAGGGATCCTTTATTTTAATTTCGGTAAAGACCCTAATGAAATCACATCCATTTTTATGAATTTTGATCTGATCTTTTTTGTGGATGATATATTCAATAAAATCTAACTATGAATAAATTTTGATAATTTTTCAGGCTCTACAACTATTTATTCCGATTTTGTTAAATATGAAAGCATCGGAAAATGGGCAAAATGTAGAACAATTCAAGAAAAATGGTTGTAGAGCTTGAAAAATTCTCAAATTTTATGAAAGATCCTTACAGAAATTAAAATAAAGGATCTTTTATGAGAGAATCACTATATATATATATATATATAAAACTTCCATTAGGTAAACTAAAATTCAAGCAAAAAATAATGGTTATTGAAAATTCTAATTTTGTGATTTAGTGGTAAAGTACACTCGTTCAGTCCACAATGTCTTAATTTAGAGAAGAAAAAAAAATAATTGCCGTTCAGATCAATTTTCAAATTTTCAAATTTTAAGTAGAAATTGGTCCTTATTTAATTTATATATATATATATATATATATATATATATATATATATATAAAACTCTATTGATGTTTAATGGTGTAACTCTTATTCATATATCAATCTATTTCCAGGATGTTTTCTTTGGTAGTAGTGACACATCTGCCACAATTGTAGATTGGGCAATGTCTGAACTGATGAAAAATCCGAGACTAATGAAAAAGGCACAAGCTGAAGTGAGAGGTGTCGTAGGTAATAGAAAAGGTGATAAGGTCGATCAGACGGGCATAAACGAAATGAAATTCCTGAAGCTAGTTATAAAAGAGACCATGAGATTACATCCTCCTGCTACATTGATTCCAAGAGAATGTGGAGAGCAATGTGTAATCAATGGATTTGACATACCCATCAAAGCCAAAATCATTGTTAATATATGGGCAATAGGTAGGGATCCTGAATATTGGACTGAACCAGAGAGTTTCGTTCCAGAGAGGTTCCTTGATTGTCCTATTGGTTATAAGGGTACTAATTTTGAATACATCCCATTTGGTGCCGGTAGAAGGATTTGTCCTGGAATAGAAGTAGGTGTGACCAATGTTGAGTTTTCACTGGCGTCGTTGTTGTATCATTTTGACTGGAAGTTCCCCAACGGAATGCAGCACGAAGATATGGACATGACCGAGGCCATGGATTCGACAGTTCGAAGAAAGGACGACTTGTGCCTGATTCCCATTCCTTATCATCCATCATATGTTGCATAAGCTCAAAGTATGCGAGCAGCAGTATCCCAATTTCATGAAAGCAAAATAGAGACAACATTGCAAAAGCTATTGTCATATCAAATTAGTTTCTCCAACTGATCAATGTCATTTTATGGCTTTTTCAATGGTGATCTTAAATATTGTTTGATTAGGTTTTGTTTCTTGATTGTGGAGCTATGGCTACTGGAATCCTGAAACCGGCCTGAATGTCATTAATTATATGTGGTATTACTTCTGGTACAAGTTTTCTTTGCTTCTAGCAATGTATAGATCATAAGACTCATTTTTTTTTCTTGCTTTTAACTAATCAGAAGCAAGAAGTAACTTGAGAATATTTCAGATGAATGTATCACTATTTGTTGTATTTTATTATTGATAATATTAAAAATCACATTTATTTTCGTGATTTGAAGACTCTAGGAGTTATCAGATAATATATTTTCACCATCTATTTTTATTTTTGTATCCTAAACAAAAATAAAATAAAAAAATAAAGTAAATGAACTAACAGAGAAAAAATTTGTTACTGGTCAGTTTTAAATTTTATAAAAAAAATAGAAAACTAACCAAGAACTCTACATCTAAAAAGCGAAAGAAGAGAGCTGTCAAAGGAAGCAGGCATTTAAAATTTTATTACTCATGGAGTTTCAATTTCCTTCTTTAACATTCATCTTTGGCTTCCTCATTTTCATGTTAATGGCAGTCAAAATAGTACATCTAAAAAAAGCCAAGAACACGAACACAAAGATGCCTCTAGTGCCCATGGCCATGGAGACTGCCTCTGATAGGAAACATGCACCATATGGTTGGTGCACTACCCTATCATCGCCTCCGAGACTTTTTTTTGAAAGGCAACTAAAAATTTATTAAGGCAACAGCCAGAAGCAAAACAAACAACCGAGAGAAAAGCCAACACACAACAAAGGCCAACCCCAGCAGCAGAAAGCAGAAAACAGAGCAAAACACCACCAAACGGGGAAGCCAAAAACAACGGACAACTCAAAGAACCAAGGAGAAAAACAAAAAGAAGGCCAGAGCACACAAGCAAGATCAGAAAACAATCCAAGACAACATGTCCCCGCCAGACGCTGCACCTTTTTTAGCCAGGCTATCAGCAAAAGAGTTGGAGGCTCTAGAACAAAACACAACAGATTGGCAAACACAGCATCGCCTCCGAGACTTGGCAAACAAATATGGACCCTTGATGTACCTGCAGCTTGGTGAAGTTCCAATCATTGTAATTTCTTCCGCAGAGATAGCTGAAGAGGTCCTGAAAACTCATGGCATCATCTCTGCTAGTAGGCCCTTTCTTGTTTCCACTAAAGTCGCGTTAATTTTATGATTTTACTGATATTGTGTTTGCACCATACGGAAATTATTGGAGACAATTACGGACAATTTGCACATTGGAGCTATTAAGTACAAGCCGATCGAGTCCAGTTGATGTAGGACAATTGGCTTTGGACTTTGAAGAAGAGTTGGATAGAAAATTGTCCAAAAGAGGTGTTTCAATGAAACAGGCATAACTTTTCGCTCGGTTGACAGATTTCCTATTATAATATGTTTTCGGAAAGGGTTTTCGAAGCTCCATAGCAGTACAACCGGGCTCGCCCGGTTGACGACATTTACTCCTTCAACGGAGCTGTTTAAGATAGGTTATCGGGCATCCGAAGATTTTATGTTTTTATTTGTTTTCCGTTTTTATTTTATTTAGCTGAGGATATTTTAGTCTTTTCCGTTTTTAGGGTTTTCAAAGCCTATTTAAGGGCTTTTGTTATCAGTTTCGAAGTATTGAATAAAATTTACAATTTGGTTTCAGTTTCTTTTTTTTTTTCTGGTGGATTCCAGTTTATGTTCTGTTAGGGTTACGCTTGTGATCCTAGAACTTCCGTTCTGCGTCAATTGGTATTAGAGCAAAAGGATTTGCCTTGTGCGATGGCCAACAACGAAGCCGGAAGAGTTAACCCTGACGACGCTGGTCGAAGGGATACCGATTTATGGGCAGCGATTGACGAACAACGACAATCGATGGCGAGGCTGGAGACCATGATGCAGCAACTGATGGCGCAGCAGCCTAATCCCAACGCCCCTGCCCCTGCCCCTGCCAACAGAGAAGGAGTCGAGGGAGTTGCCCTTGGCCGCCCTGTAGGTAGACGACCGCCTAGGGCTGCGAGACACGAGCAGTTCGAAGAATGGAGCGATAACGATTCTGAAGAGGATTTCGTGGGTTACCAAGGAGATCATCGATTGAACCAAAATCAACCTGGTTATCGGATCCGTGCAGACATACCATTGTTCCATGGAAAGTTGCAGATTGAAGAGTTCTTGGACTGGATTTCAGAGGTTGAGAGATTCTTCGAGTTTGCTGAGGTAACAGAAGAACGTCAAGTCAAATTGGTAGCGTACAAGTTGAGAAGCGGGGCTGCTGTTTGGTGGGAGAAATTACAGATGGATAGACGGCGACAAGGCAAAGTTCCTATACGATCCTGGAGGCGAATGAAACAACTTATGATGAGCAGGTTTTTACCTCCTGACTATGAACAATTTATTTTTCAGAGTTATCAGAATTGTGTTCAGGGTAACAAAACCGTCGCGGATTATACTGAGGAGTGGTCCAGACTTTCAGTTCGTAACAACCTCAATGAGACAGAAGGACAGCAGGTTTCGAGGTATTTGGGGGGTTTAAAGTCGACCATTCGAGATAAAATTGGGTTGCAAGTCGTGTGGACAGTAGATGAGGCGCACAACATGGCCTTGAAAGCGGAGTTAATGGAAAAACCACCCAATCGTTTTTCTCATTACAAGAAGGACATGGGTGAGTCATCCAACACTGCCGCGAACATGAGTAGATTTTCACCAAGTGATGGACAGGGTCAGGCTAAAAATACTGCAGATCAAAGGGGTTTGGGGCCAAATAACAATTTTGGCGGGACGCGATCAACTGCAGCAGCAGCAATGGGTACAAAAGAAACTCCACGAGGAGCGCCAAATCCATACAGTAGACCAGGCGGTATGAAGTGTTACAGGTGCGGCCAACCTGGCCACCGTTCGAATGAATGCCCAGCCAGAAAACCGGTGAATTTCGTAGATGCTGAAGAAGAAGAAGAACAGAATTTTGAAGATGAGGGAAACATGGACGATTTCTTAGAAGGTGCAGAAATTGCGGAGGAACAAGGGGAGCCGGTAAACTGTGTGATTCAGCGAGTCATGTGTGCAACAAAATTGGAGGGTTTATCGCAACGAAACAGTATTTTCAAGACTTGTTGCAGTGTGCAAGGAAAGGTTTGTGATGTGATTGTCGATAACGGGAGTTGTGAGAATTTTGTGTCTAGAAAATTGGTAGAACATCTGAATCTGCGTACAGAGAAACATCCCAAGCCTTATGCGATTGGGTGGATTCAAAAGGGACCCAAGGCGAATGTGACAGAGTTGTGCAAAGTTCCTATTTCGATTGGGCAATACTACCGGGAAGATGTGGCATGTGATGTAGTCGACATGGATGCTGGTCACGTTTTACTGGGGCGTCCTTGGCAGTTTGATGTGGACATAACGTACAGAGGACGTGACAATGTTTGTGTTTTCAATTGGGGTGGCAGGAGAATTGCGATGGTTCCGAAACGGAATCCAGTAGAGAGTTCAACTAAAGCCACGGTAAATGAGCAGTCTTTGGTCACTTTAATCACGTCTGTAACTGATTTAGAAGCTGAGATTAAGGAGGCACAAGAGGTACATGTTGTAGTAGTGCGGGCTTTGGTGACAGAAAGCCGAGGAGAGCAAAGAATTGTAGTGCCCGAGAAGGTGCAGACCCTGCTTACTGAATTTAGTGATTTGGTGACAGAAGACTTGCCGGATGACCTTCCACCGTTGAGAGATATTCAGCACCAGATTGATTTAGTTCCGGGAGCAAGCTTACCGAATTTACCACACTATCGGATGAGTCCCAAGGAGAATCAGATTTTACAGGAAAAAGTGGAGGAGTTAATGAAGAAGGGATTCATTCGAGAGAGCATGAGTCCATGCGCTGTTCCCACATTACTTGTTCCGAAAAAAGATGGCAGTTGGAGGATGTGCGTGGATAGTCGTGCGATTAACAAGATAACCGTCAGGTACAGCTTTCCCATTCCGAGATTGGATGACATGCTAGATATGTTGGAGGGGTCGAAATTATTCTCTAAAATCGACCTGAGGAGCGGGTATCATCAGATTCGGGTCAAACCTGGGGATGAATGGAAGACAGCTTTCAAAACTAAGGATGGGCTGTATGAGTGGTTGGTGATGCCTTTCGGACTATCCAATGCGCCAAGCACTTTCATGCGGCTTATGAACCAGGTGTTGTGGCCTTTCATTGGAAAATATGTAGTCGTTTATTTCGACGATATATTGATTTACAGCCGTAGTGAGGAAGACCACATGGAGCATCTGCGAGCTGTGTTAGAGGTATTGTTAAATAACAAATTGTTTATCAACTTTAAAAAATGCAGTTGGATGACAGCGCGGTTACTATTCCTTGGATATGTGGTCAGTTCGGACGGAATTTTGGTGGATGAAGAAAAGATTAGAGCCATTCGTGATTGGCCTACACCGAAGACAGTTGGAGAGGTGAGGAGTTTTCATGGGTTGGCGACGTTTTACCGTCGATTTGTGAGGGATTTTAGTAGTATTGTGGCCCCTATTACAGAGTGTCTGAAAAAGGGAAAGTTTCAGTGGAGTGAGGCAGCCGAAACAGCCTTCGCAGTCATCAAAGAAAAACTATGCACCACTCCTGTTCTTGCTCTACCCAGTTTTGAGAAGTTATTTGAAGTGGAATGTGACGCTAGTGGAGTCGGGATTGGAGCAGTGTTGTCACAAGAGAAGAAACCGGTGGCGTTTTTTAGTGAAAAGCTGAGTGATGCGCGACGAAAATGGAGTACCTATGATCAGGAATTCTATGCAATTATTCGTGCTCTAAAGAATTGGGAGCATTACCTAATTCAGCGCGAGTTTATTCTTTACACTGATCATCAAGCTCTGAAGTACTTGAACAGTCAGAGAAGCTTAAGTAATATGCATGCTCGGTGGGCAACTTACTTGCAGAAGTTTCCGTTTGTTTTGAAGCACAAGTCTGGAATGTTAAATAAGGTGGCTGACGCACTGAGTCGGCGTGCAAGCTTATTGGTGACTATGCAGCAAGAGATTATTGGGTTTGAGTTTCTGAAAGAATTGTACCCTGATGATGAGGATTTTGGAGAGATATGGGAAAAATGTGTTCTGAAACAGACTGAAGGGGAGTTTCATATGACCGAGGGCTATTTGTTCTGTGGCAATCAGTTATGTATCCCGCGGAGCTCTCTGAGAGAGAAACTGATTCGAGAGTTGCATGGTGGTGGTTTGGGTGGTCACTTGGGACGTGACAAAACTATTAGTGGGGTGTCCGAACGTTATTACTGGCCGCAGTTGAAACGCGATGTCGGTAACTATGTTCGCAAGTGTTACGTCTGTCAAACTTCTAAAGGACAGGCTCAAAATACGGGATTGTACTTGCCGCTACCTGTTCCGAATGCCATATGGGAGGATTTAGCAATGGACTTCGTTTTGGGTCTTCCACGAACTCAGCGTGGGGTAGATTCCGTGTTTGTTGTGGTTGACAGGTTCTCAAAAATGGGGCATTTTATTCCTTGTCGGAAGACATCTGATGCATCACATGTGGCTCAGTTGTTCTTTCGGGAGGTAGTTCGTTTACATGGTGTACCCCATTCTATCACATCTGATAGGGACTCGAAGTTTCTTAGTCATTTTTGGGTGACATTGTGGCGACGGATGGATACCACTCTGAAGTTCAGTAGCACTGCGCATCCACAAACTGACGGACAGACAGAGAATCTAAACCGAACACTGGGGAATTTAATTCGGAGTATCTGTGGGGATAAGCCAAAACAGTGGGACGTGGCTCTGGCACAAGCTGAGTTTGCATATAACAATGCTGTTCATACTGCTACGGGTAAGTCTCCATTCGCTTTAGTGTATCGACAATCTCCTAAGCACGCGTTGGATCTGGCAAAGCTTCCCAAGGTCACTGGTATGAGTGTTGCTGCTGAGGCTATGGCTGAGCAGGTTCGTGATGTTCAGGCTGAAGTGAAGGCACGGTTAGAGGAGAAGAATGCAAAGTATAAGGCTGCAGCAGATGTTAAAAGGCGTGAGAAGTTGTTTGCTGAGGGAGACCAAGTTATGGTGTTTTTGCGTAAGGAGAGGTTCCCGGTTGGTACCTATAATAAGTTGAAGCCAAGGAAGTATGGACCGTACAAGGTGGTCAAAAAGATCAACAATAATGCCTATGTGATCGACTTGCCTACTGATATGAACATATCCCGAACTTTCAACGTAGCTGACCTTTATGAGTTTTGTGATGATGTTCCGCTCTATCCAGATTATAACTCGAGGTCGAGTTCTTCACAGGTGGGAGAGACTGATGTAGGACAATTGGCTTTGGACTTTGAAGAAGAGTTGGATAGAAAATTGTCCAAAAGAGGTGTTTCAATGAAACGGGCATAACTTTTCGCTCGGTTGACAGATTTCCTATTATAATATGTTTTCGGAAAGGGTTTTCGAAGCTCCATAGCGGTACAACCGGGCTCGCCCGGTTGACGACATTTACTCCTTCAACGGAGCTGTTTAAGATAGGTTATCGGGCATCCGAAGATTTTATGTTTTTATTTGTTTTCCGTTTTTATTTTATTTAGCTGAGGATATTTTAGTCTTTTCCGTTTTTAGGGTTTTCAAAGCCTATTTAAGGGCTTTTGTTATCAGTTTCGAAGTATTGAATAAAATTTACAATTTGGTTTCAGTTTCTTTTTTTTTTCTGGTGGATTCCAGTTTATGTTCTGTTAGGGTTACGCTTGTGATCCTAGAACTTCCGTTCTGCGTCACCAGTCATTCAGATGCAATCAGGGAAGAAAAGATGTCAAATCTCATCAAAACTATATATTCGAAAGAAGGATTATTAGTCAATTTTAGTGAGAAAGTTTTTCCATTAACCACTGGTATAATTGCAAGGGCAGCCTTTGAAAAAAAGTGCAAAGATCAACAAAAAATCATATCAACTGTCATGGAAGTCTTACGGATAGCTTCATGTTTTTCAATTGCTGATCTATACCCTTCTATTGGATTGCTTGAAGTGATTAGCGGAATGATGTCGAAAGTCGAAAAGCTCCACCAGGAGCATGATAGAATACTTGAAACCATCCTTGATGGGCATATAGAGAGAAATCGGACAACGAAAACAGGCCAAGGAGAAGCGGAGGAAGATTTAGTTGATGTATTTTTGAGACTCCAGAAGGATGGTGATCTCGAATTTCCCCTAACAAACAACAGCACCAAAGCAGTAATCTGGGTTAGGATTTTTTTTTTTGAAACTATCTTGGTTAGTTTGTTGATAAAATTAAAGTGAACGAAAATTAACGAGTGCATACTGCATAGTGTCAACAACAACAAAACTTCAGAACAATGAATCTGCATCGATATAAACGGCTAAAACATAAAAACTCACGTACTGAAATTTTGTTTATTATTGAATTCTTAACTATTCTTGTCCTATAATTTTTTTTTCATGTCTTAGTATTTGGTGATAGTTAACGTACAATGAACACAATAAAGACAGGAATTTAGTAGAGAAATGAATATAGAAAATAAGGAGCTTATTATCTCCTTTACAAATACACTGTTTTTATTTAGAATGTGAACTCTCTGAATTTCAAAGTTTCAAAGTGGTTCATATTACGAACAAAGAATCCTATTAATTGGCTCTTTATGTCGGTTATAAGGTCGGTTAACACTTATACAATTCTAACTACTTGAAGTTTCTAGCAGCTAACTTACATCTAATAAAACAAAATAATTTTTGTTGGTTAATAATTGTTTTCAGGATATTTTTGTTAGTGGGAGTGAGACATCGTCAACAACCGGAGAGTGGGCAATGTCAGAAATGTTGAAAAATCCAAGGGTGATGAAGGAGGCACAAGCTGAGGTAAGACATGTCTTGACAGAAAAGGAAAAGTTGATGAGACTAGCATAAATGAATTGAAATTCCTGAAAGCAGTAATCAAAGAAACCCTGAGGCTACACCCTGCTGGACCTCTTTTAGTTCCAAGAGAAAACTCGGTGAGTTGTCAGATTAACGGTTATGATATACCTGCCAAGACGAGAACAATAGTGAACGCTTGGGCAATTGCAAGAGATCCCAAGTATTGGACTGATGCTCAGAAATTTATTCCATGGAGGTTTCTTGATAGTCCTCTCGATTATAAGGGGACATAATGAGTTGGTGGACAGTATCGCTACAAGGAAAGATGGTGACATAGGCTAGTTTTGCCGGTTTTTTCTCTTCATGTTGGTAGTTGTCCCCTGGATCTTTGAGGGCTGTGTTCTTTTCTGTTTTGGCTGTTTTGTGCTGTTTGTTTCTGTTCTCTTTGGCATTGTTCTTGCCTGCCTTGGGTTGTTTTTGGGTCTTGTAGCTTGCGTGTTCTTCTGCTGTGCTTTTTGGCTCAGCTTTTAATATAATTACCATTAAAAAAAAAATAAGCGGACAAATTTTTCGTACATCCCATTTGGGGCTGGAAAAAGGATATGTCGAGGCATACAATTTGTAATACCAAATGTCGAACTGCCACTCGCACAACTATTGTACCATTTTGATTGGAAGCTCCCAGATGGGAGGAAAGAAGAAGATCTGGACATGACTGAAGCTTTTGGTATGTCTGTAAGAAGGAAAAATGACTTGATCTTGATTCCCGTTCCTTGTCGACCTTTCTTGGATGTCAAATGAGACCATGAAATATGTCTTGCTGCTGTTTCCTTTGGTTTTGTGTTAAGATTACAATCTTCTGGTAAATTGATGTTGTCTCTATGTGTACAAGGTACAATGATAAAAATGTTAATAGTTCGCCTTTTTTTTTTGGGACTAACTGCTGGTATGGTGACTCAAACGTGTAAAATTACTAGATTGAATAGACGCTCTTTACCGTCAAACCATATTAAGCAATGATGTTAACAGTTCACTTTTACTGCATACATGTAAGTATGTAACTCCCTATAAGTATTATATTCTACCTACTTTTATGGTCCCTTCAAATGAAAAATAGGATACTTGAACCAATTAAAAGGGGTAAATTTTACAAAAAAAAAAAAATAGCTTTAGTTACAAGCCAATATTAACTGATGTAGGTAAATAGTGCATAAAGGTTGAATGGGATGGAATTAACAAATGAGGTGCCACAAAATATTGACAGTGCTGCTATTGGCTTCTGGAATCCTGAGACCTGAAAGCCATTACCTATGGTGTTACTTCCCGTACAAGTTTTCTCTTCTTGTAGCACAGTAAACAATAAGGCTTTTTTTTCTTGCTCTTGACTAATCACCAGCAATAACAAACAAATGCTCTTTTCACACATTTAACGGTTTTACGAGGATATATTAGAGAGCGACAATATTTACATCCCTTTGAAATTGTATGTGCGTCCTAAAAAATTATATTTTTAGAATTTCCACAATACCCTTAAATAAATAATTAAAATGATTAATATAAATATATCTTGTATATAATAGTAATAAAATATTTAAAATTTTAACAAATATTATAATTAATTAAACAAATTTTAAAATTATAATATCTTTCGGTTAAAATATTATTTATTAATTAAAACTTAAATAGTGATTACTTACAATTATAAATATTAAATCACTGTTATAAAAAAAATTAAAGAGAGAAAATAATTGAATTGAATTTTTAAAAAAAAAAACTAATTAAACTCAATTATTAGACGGGCAAAAGTGTTACAGCTTTCAAAATCTCCAGAATAAATCTCCTTATATACTACCACATTATTAGAGTTTTTTTAATTGGGGCATTATCGGATATTCAAGTTAAAAAGAAAAAATATAAAAAAAAATGACGAAAAGAGGAGGCACCTACTCCATTTTGAATCTGGTGGTTTTGGATTTGGGACGATGACCATGAGAGGTGTGCTCCTCCACACCTTTTTTTCTACCTCCTTTTTTTTTTTTTTACTATTTATAATCTATTAATTTATAATATTTTTCTAAAAATGAAAAGAAATGATATATTTGGTAATAAGTGAGATGTACTTACAAGTTACAATATTTTAGACTCCATTAGAAGGCACCTACTCCATTGTACTTACAAGTTACAGTACTGTACTTACAAGAAATGATAGATGTACTTACAGTATTGTACTTACAAGTTACAATACTTTACAAGTTAAAAACACTCCATTAGGATAAATTTGTTATATGATAAAATTGTTTAAAATGGATTGTAGAAAAATAATTAATGGATTGTCAACAGTATCATTCATATATATATATATATATATATATATATGTACTCACATACAAATATGGGTATATATACAACTAGTTGCCATACAAGGTATTTATAGCACTCTTTAAGTTTATCGCTAGATAAAAAATCTGTGAATATAAAAGATTCTTATGTGAAATGAAACCAACGCACAACCCATTGACCTATGGCACATCCTCACAAAATACCTGCAAGTCTTCGAACAAACCACCAAATTGCTGCCAAACAGAAATCAACCCACCGTCTTTTATTTTTTTTTACATTCATTTTCTTTAAATTATATGTATTTTTTTATTTGATTTCATTTAAAATTATATATTTATGATATCCAATTTTTATTCAATTCCAGTTAATTGATTTTGTATATATTCTTTTAAGATAAATTGATTTTGTTTTGTATATTCAAGGATATTCTTGATATTTTATTAGTCAAACTTGGTCAATTAAAAATAACTACAAAGTACCTTCAAATATGAGGGTGTAAGTGTCGAATAGTGAAACCTTTCCATTTGAGTGTGTTTAGGTAAAACCTTAAGGTCGTTCAGCGTAATTTTTTTAATTTTTTTAATAAAAGCTGAGACGGTCCCCATACATTATGTTTTGTAGTTGGATGATATTTGATAGGTGTAGGATTTGAGTAGTTGGGCTGCAACCAAGTTTTTCTCCCCTTGGAAAGCTATAAGCCTCACAAAAATTAAACAAAATAAATAACTGACCCAATCTAGAACAAGTTCAATGAAAAAATAATCTGAAGAATATTACATTTGCATCCAAAGTGGCTGTTACTTTCATCCACATAACAACAATTGTTTCAATGTGTTGGGATTACGCTTCTTCAAAAAGACCCAATTATGGAAACTTAAGTGTGCTATAAGTATACTCACAGTTATGTGCCTATCAGAGAAAAATTCGTTTAATGCGGTTTAGTGATAAATTTCTTTTTTGTTCAATCTAGCAATATCTCTGATTCAAATTTGGTGGTAACCACACACATCTCAATTAAGTAAAAAAAAAAAAAACTCAATAAGAATTATATATTTATTACATGCATTATTATGACCATGTATCTCAAGAAGTCGAGAACATATATCACTGCAATCCTATTATATACAATTATTTTGATAAAAAGTTTAAAAATAAATACCTATATTATATTGGAAAAAAGTCATCTCATATATTTTTTTTAATCATCAACAATGTGGGGTTAGATTTGTAATTCTCGTAAATACATTGTTTTTATATAATAATTGATTCTTAAACTTTAATTTGATTAAATTATATTACTTTGGACAATATAATAAGTGTACGGATATTGACACCCATAAAATTTATTAGTACACTTATTTTTATAATTACATCCATGTCTAATTTTTTTTTAAAATATATTATTATAAGCTCTCATCCTAATGCCAATACTACCCTCATTGAAATAAATATATTCATTTTAATACATATTATTTATAAACACTGTTAAATTATTATCACACCTAATTTATAAAAAAAAATCATATTATTTTTGGACTCAAATCCTCTTTTAATAATGGTCTAATTTACTTTTAGAAATATCTCGAATGCAGGGGCCTTATAAAAGAGAATATTTGGAACCGCACAAGAGGTTAAGAAAGAGATTTTCAATCTGGAATTCTCTTATTTATACGGATATCTTAAAAAAAAAGTATTGATATCTAAGACTATCTTAAAACAAAAAACTTGTTGATATCTATAGATATCATTAAAAAATATATTTTGTTTATTGATAGAGTTCATAACTATAAATAAAAGAAAAACAAAAACAAAATAATAATTTTGTGATGATGAGAAAGTTTGATGCTTGAAATAAAATTAGAATTTAATTAGGGTTTATCATATGTTTTTTTTTAAAGATAAATTTTTTTTAATAGAGAAATATAATTGAAGATATTGATGTAATTAATGAGTGTATATAGTATTTAGTTTATTTTTAATTAATGTAATTTGTCCTTAATACTAAATATTTGTTGAGATATTTTTTTAATTAAATATTTTAATAAAATATGAGTGTACGTATCAGCACACATATAATTACTGTTGATTAATGAAATCTTAAGCTTAGAAAACCGAAAACATTAACAATAAATTAGAGTAAATGGCTTTGATAAGATAAATCATGCAATTTGAAAATAAATAAATTCCATAGATCCATTTAATCCAAAAGATGTCGTGATTGAGTCATTCAAATAATCTATATCATATATTCCTAGTAGAGGTTATTACTTTACTTTTTTATATATAGTTGTTGATGCAAATTATATTTCAAGGAGATCCCTTCATAAATTGTAATCTATTTCATTTTCCTTGACAAAAAGAAGAAAGGTTATATATATATATGTAACAACTATAAAATGAAGGTATTTAGTGTACTTTTTAGGAAATATTTTAACAACTATAAAATGTAGGTATTTATTGTACTTTTTGATTTAATCTATACAATAAATGTATGTATAATAAATACTTTCTTTATATAGTAATTATGCAGTTGTTAATCTATACTACAAGAGCACGGGTTAACACTACCATATATATATATATATATATATATATATATATATATCGCTTTCAATGGCAATACTCAAACTTGAGACATTGTCAAACTGAATAAGTGTTCTTACTATTGATCCACGTTGGATGGTGGAGATAAAAAAGGGTTCAATGCATGATTCATATAGATATCCATCTTTCGATTAATAATCATTGTTGCAAGTGACTAAAACAACCTTTTATTCACTTTTCCACCAATACATGTGAATTTTTCAATAATACAACTATCAATTATTGATGATTAACATTTGGTGATCATTATTTGTCCCCATATATATATATATATATATATATATATATGGGGTAGTAGTGTTAACAACTTTTTTACAATAAATAAAAAATAAATATTATATTTATTGTGATAAGATAATAAATACATACAGTAATATGTGTATTTATGGTTATAAAAAGGTGGTATTTAACTACCCTATATATAGAGAGAGAGAGTTATTTGTACAAAAAATACATATAAGAAGATAATATTCCCTATTTTAAAAGAATATAATATCAGTTTTTTTTTACCTAAAAAAGGTATATTGATTTTGTGACTTGTATATAATTAACAAAAGGAAAACGAAAGAAAATGATAGAATATAACTATACAAGTGGAGAAATGGACAATATACAAAGAAGTCCAAAGAAATTAACAATATTGGAATTAAGATTCACATCTTTACAAATTAGACAAAGCACGAGTTGAGAAAAAATATTTCCATATTATATCGTGATAATTGGGTTGGTCTTTGAAATTTCGAAGGAGGCAATTTTAATTATTAGCTATATGTTCTACCGCTGATGCGCCACTAACTAGTCTACTTTTGAAAATTATTTATAATAGCATATCACTGTCTGATGTGGTATGGTGATAAAGAATATCGATACAGTCGAACAACCTCACATGTTTGAGTCACTATATCTGCAAGTTCTGTATATTAGAAAAAAGGATGAGAATCTACTCTTGATCAGAATCTTTATTTTTTATTTCCCTTATACTCTAATATCGAGCAAGAGTTAAGGGTATGTTACGATTTATCGAGATAAAGTACTTCGATGAACTAAATATTGATGGACTTGACAAGCTCAAGCACTATATGTGCGGTCTAAATATCAACACTGGTAACCGAGAGTTATTTACTCTCATGACATTGAGAATACAATTTCTTACACAATTTGTAAAATACTTACGGCAGGACGAGTTTGGGACTTGGAAAAATCACTCACAGGTTCAGTGGCTCGAATCCGAAAGCTTTCAAACAAACACCTAGTCCCGAATTAATAGATATTGTCACAAAAAAGAGAGAAGGAAAATGAAAGAAAATGATAGAATACAATGATACAAATGGAGAAATGGACAATATACAAAGAAGTCCAAAGAAATTAATAATATTGGAATTAAGATTCACATTTTTACAAATTAGTCAAAGCACGAGTTGGGAAAAAATATTTCCATTTTATACCGTGATAATTGGGTTGGTCTTTGAAATTTCGAAGGAGGCAATTTTAATTATTAGCTATATGATCTATAGGCTACAGCTGCTGCGCCACTAACTAGTCTACTTTTGAAAAGTATATATAATAACATATCACCATCCGATATGGTATGGTATTAAAGAATACTCATTCAGTCGGACAAGCTAACAGATTTGAGTCACTATATCTACTAGTTCTGTATATTAGAAAAAGGATGAGAATCTCCTCTTGATCCGAATCTTTAATTTTTTATTTTCCTTATACTTTGATATCGAGCGAGAGTTAAATGTATATTAGGATATATCGAGATAAATTACTTCGATGAACTAAATATTGACGGACTTGACAAGATCAAACATTATATTTATGGTCTAAATATCAACACTCATAACTGAGAGTTATTTACTCTCATGACATTGAGAATACAATTTCTTACACAATATATAAAATACTTATAGTATGACTCAAACCGTTCACTGCAAACATGAAAGGAAAAGTACTCAATTTCAGTCAAAATATTTATTTTTAGAGAATGTTCGTATGGTACATATATTTGTGATTGATAATTATAAAATACTTATGGTATGACTCAAACCGTTCACTGCAAACATGAAAGGGAAAGTGCTCAATTTCAGCCAAAATAATTATTTTTAAATAAAGATTTTCACACGATATTAATGGTGATAGCAACGGATCAGGAGGATTTTTCAAAGTTTGAAGAAGTTCTTGTGGTAGAGAATGTTCGTATGGTACATATATTTGTGATTGATATTTAAAAAATTAATTCTTCAAATATATATATATATATATATATATATATATAAATATGTGTGTATATATATATATATTTACATTTAAAAAATGAATATAACAAAGAGAGAAAAAAAATTGTTAATTATAATAGACTAATATCAAAATGTGTAGAGAATCTATGGAACTCTAGTTTTGTAAGATTATATGATGCCACATCATTTGGACACCAGATTTAGACACTTAATTTGGACAAATAATATTACTCATTTAAAAATAATAAAATTTTAAAAAATACAACTAAGTAAATCTCAGCCATAATAGATCGGTTGAGCTGAGCACAAACATCAACTGGCCGGTCATATTATCCTAATCCAAAATTGCATTATTATGTTTGAGGACAACTCAAACAAATAAATGCATTTTTTTTTATTCATGTGATTATCTTGAGTTTTAATATATAGTCAGGAATGGCAATTGTATCCAGTTTATATATATATATATATATATATATATATATATATATATATATAATAATAATTTTCACACAAGTGCTCACTGATAGAATTATATAAGGACATTGAATATGAGCTACTCATTTTATATATTTTGACTTGGTATGTATGCACTTGTCAAAACTCTTTTATAAATGAGTGGCTCACATTCAATGTCCTTATATAATTCTATCAGTGCGCACTGACAGGAAAATGACTATATATATATATATATATATATATATATATATAAACTTGTGTTCCCTGGTAAGTGCTAATAACAAGCATATATAGATTTTATCTGAAAACTTATGGAGTTTCAATTTCCTTCTTTAACCTTCATCTTTGGCTTCTTCATTTTCATTTTCATGACAGTCCAAATAGTACATCGAAAACAATCCAAGAGCTCAAGCACAAAGATGCATCCAGGGCCATGGAGACTCCCTCTAATCTGAAACATGCACCAGCTGCTTGGTTCACTACCCCATCACCGCCTCCGAGACTTGGCAAAGAAATATGGACCCTTGATGCATCTGCAGCTTGGTGAATCTTCAATCATTGTAGTTTCTTCGGCAAAGATAGCCGAAGAGGTCCTGAAAACTGAAATCACCATTTCAATAAAACATTGTTCATTAGCGGCCATTATGTCAAAATGTAACAGAAAACTGTTGTTATTTGTGACATGGCACCTATAAAGAACTGCAATTTACACACTAATTTCAAGCATTGCAGTTGGGAAGCGTTTTTGAGAACAAGGCCACACCAATCACGGAAAACTTAAATATAATTTAGTTCTTTATGACATTTTTCATTTTGTAATATCGTACTAAAATCTTATGATGTTTTTTTATCGCTTTTTGAGTATCCAAGATGTCTCTTTAATTTGTTGTTTAAATTACCAATTTTACTAAAACTTGTTCTTTTGGAGCTTGTTGTTTAAATGACATAATGTTAAATTCTGGAAAAAAAATTAAAGGGTAAAATGGCAACAATTGATACTTTTTTTTCTACGAAATGTCTAATTTGAACCATTTTGAAAAATTAATGGTTATTTAACCTCACCAAATTAGTGGCTTTAGAAATCACTGGCCCTTTTTTTTATTTGATTTCATTTAAAATTATATATTTATTATATCCAATTTTTATTCAATTTCAGTTAATTGATTTTGTATATATTCTTTTAAGATAAATTGATTTTGTTTTGTTTATTCAAGGATTTTCTTGACATTTTATTAATCAAACTTGGTCAATTAAAAATAACTACAAAGTACCTTCAAATAGGAGGGTGTAAGTGTCGAATAGTGAAACTCTTCCATTTGAGTGTGTTTAGGTAAAACCTCAAGGTCGTTCAGCGTAATTTTTTTAATTTTTTTAATAAAAGCTGAGATTGTCCCCATACATTATGTTTTGTAGTTGGATGATATTTGATAGGTGTAGGATTTGAGTAGTTGGGGTGCAACCAAGTTTTTCTCCCCTTGGAAAGCTATAAGCCTCACAAAAATTAAACAAAATAAATAACTGACCCAATCTAGAACAAGTTCAATGAAAAAAAATCTGAAGATTATTACATTTGCATCCAAAGTGGCTGTTACTTTAATCCACATAACAACAATTGTTTCAATGTGTTGGGATTACGCTTATTCAAAAAGACCCAATTATGCAAACTTGTGGGGACAACTCAAACATAATTGATAAATGCAATTTGTTTTTATTCATGTGATTATCTTGAGTTTCAATATCTGGTCAGGAATGGCAATTGTATCCAGTTATATATATCAACTTGTGTGATTGTCTCTCCCTGCTAAGTGCTAACAAGCATATAGATTTTATCTGAAAACTCATGGAGTTTCAATTTCCTTCTTCAACCTTCATCTTTGGCTTCTTCATTTTTATTTTAATGACAGTCCAAATAGTACATCGAAAAAAATCCAAGAGCTCAAGCACAAAGATACCTCCAGGGCCATGGAGACTCCCTCTAATCGGAAACATGCACCAGCTGCTTGGTTCACTACCCCATCACCGCCTCCGAGACTTGGCAAAGAAATATGGACCCTTGATGCATCTGCAGCTTGGTGAATCTTCAATCATTGTAGTTTCTTCGGCAAAGATAGCCGAAGAGGTCCTGAAAACTCATGGCGTAATCTTTGCTAATAGGCCCTTTCTTGTTTCTACCAGAGTCTTAACTTACAATTATACAGATATTGCTTTTGCACCATACGGCAATTATTGGAGACAATTACGGAAAATTTGCACAGTAGAGCTATTAAGTGCAAGCCGCGTCCAGTCATTCAGATCAATCAGGGAAGAAGAGACGTCCAATGTGATCAAAACAATATATTCGAAAGAAGGATCACTGGTCAATCTTAGTGAAAGAATTTTTGCATTAACCTATGGTATAACTGCGAGGGCGGCTTTTGGAAACAAATGCAAAGATCAACAAAAGTTCATATCAATTGTCATGAAAGCCACTGAGTTAGCTTCAGGTTTTTCTATTGCTGATCTTTATCCTTCTATTGGAATGTTTGAAGTGATTAGCAGAATGAAGTCGAAAATCGAGAAGCTGCATCAGGAGCGAGATAGAATATTTGGAGACATCATTGATGAGCATAAAGAGAGAAAGCAGACAACAAAAACAGGCCAAAAGGAAGCAGATGAAGAAGATTTAGTTGATGTGTTTTTGAGACTTCAGCAGGATGGTGATCACGAATTTCCCCTAACGAACAACAACATCAAAGCAGTCATCTGGGTTGGTTAATTGATTTAATTAACTGCAAATTTAGAAATGAATAAATATTATCTAGTGTGGACTGTCCATAAAAATAAATATCATACTAGCGAAAAACATTTTTTTTATATTGGCTTTTAGTGAATCTTTAAAAATTTGTGTCCTGTAAATTTTTCACCCTAACAGTGGTTATTAATTGTTTTTTAAGGATATTTTTACTGCTGGGAGTGAGACATCGTCAACGACAGTAGAGTGGGCAATGTCAGAAATGCTGAAAAATCCAAGGTTGATGAAAGAGGCACAAGCTGAGGTAAGGCTGGTTTTTGACGGAAAAGGCAAAGTTGATGAGTTCGGCATACATGAATTGAAATTCCTGAAAGCAGTGATCAAAGAGACCCTGAGGCTACACCCTTCAGCACCTCTTTTAGTTCCAAGAGAAAACTCGGATAGTTGTCAGATTAACGGATATGAGATACCTGCCAAGACGAGAACACTAGTGAACGCTTGGGCAATCGGAAGAGATCCCAAGTATTGGACTGAAGCTGAGAAATTTATTCCAGAGAGGTTTCTTGATAGTTCACTCGACTATAAGGGAACAAATTTTACGTATATCCCATTTGGGGCCGGAAGAAGGATATGTCCGGGCATACAATTTGCAATACCAAATATTGAACTTCCACTAGCACAATTGATATACCATTTTGATTGGAAACTCCCAAATGGGATGAAAGAAGAAGATCTCGACATGACTGAGGCTTTCGGTCTCAGTGTAAGAAGGAAAAATGACTTGATGTTGATTCCCATTCCTTATTGTCCTTGCCTGGATATCTAATGAGAATCAACATGATTTAATTTGTCCCATGCTTTGTTTCCGTGACTTGCTTTTTATTCAATAGTTATTGATTTTGAGCTTTATTTTGTTGTGTTTTAGCTTTTATATTATGACTTGGGTTGTATTATTGTTTCTGTTTTGTTAATCCAACCGATTCAAGGAGTCAATCCAACCCAAGTTCGGTTAACAAATCTATAATATTATCTCTGTTTCCGTTTTCTTGTTTTTGTTCTTGTTCTTCTATTGGAAAGTTGAACATGTTAAAAGCTTTGTTTTGCTCCATAAGAGCTTTGAACATTTTACAATGGAAAGCCCTCGGAGACAAGGAAATCTCCCAATATGCTGCTCATCTTCATCCATAAGATTCCAACACTCCCATTCTTGTAATCCTCAAAACAAAGAATCTCCAATGATTGGAAAGAGCAACCCCCTCCACAAATTTCAGAACCTAGGCTTTTTAAATTCAATATTCCTTTGATGCTGAGGTCTTTAAGTGAGCTTAATAACCCAAGTGACGGCAAGAAAGTGCATTTCTGACAATTTTCCAATCTTAGCACCCCCATATTGCAGAATGATGGATCCCCAACCCAAGATGGAAATCTTCTGCCACCATAGAACTTGACGGAGAGCTCCGTATGATTTTTAAGAGGTAGAAGCATGCTTTTAAAAGGGGTAAGCTTTGTCCCTTCAAATGAAAAATACGGTACTGATGTAGGTAAATAGTGCATAAAGGTTGATGGAATGGAATTTACAAATGAGGTGCCATAAAATATTGACAGTGCTGCTATTGGCTTCTGGAATTCTGAAACCTGATAGCCATTATCTGTGGTGTTACTTACCGTACAAGTTTTCTCTTCTTCTAGCACTGTAAATAATAAGGCTTTTTTCCTTGCTCTTTACAAATCACCAGCAATAACAAACAAATGCTGTTTTCACACATTTAACGGTTTTATTAGAATATATTAGATAGTGACGATATTTATACCCTTTTGAAATTGTAAGTGTACACCAAAAAATTATATTTTTAGAATTTCAACGATACCCTTAAATAAATAATTAAAATGATTAATATAAATATATATTTGTATATAATAGTAATAAAATATTTAAAATTTTAACAAATATTATAATTAATTAAACAAATTTCAAAATTATAATATATTCGGTTAAAATATAATTTATTAATTAAAACTTAAATAGTGATTACTTACAATTATAAATATTAAATCACTGTTATAAAAAAAATTAAAGAGAGAAAATAATTGAATTGAATTTTTTTTTAAATAAAAAAAACTAATTAAACTCAATTATTAGATGGGCAAAAGTGTTACAGCTTTCAAAATCTCCATAATAAATCTCCTTATATACTACCACACTATTAGAGTTTTTTTAATTGGGGCATTATCGGATATTCAAGTTAAAAAGAAAATATATTAAAAAAATGACGAAAAGAGGAGGCACCTACTCCATTCTGAATCCGGTGGTTTTGGATTTGGGACGATGACCATGAGAGGTGTGCTCCTCCACACCTTTTTTTCTACCTCTCTTTTTTTTATACTATTTATAATCTATTAATTTATAATATTTTTCTAAAAATGAAAAGAAGTGACATATTTGGTAATAAGTGAGATGTACTTACAAGTTATAATATTTTAGAAATTTTTAATGGATATATAATAAGATTTTCTCTTTACAATCCAATTTTATCTTTTCACACTTCTTTTCGAAAGATACTCAATCATAAAAACTCATATTTTATAAAATTCTAAAAACACTCAATTTTGTTCTAAAATTAGCTCTATACTTTCTTCCATCCTAAAAATCTATTTTTTAATATATATATATAATTGGACTCTTTTTTCAAAAATATTGAAAAGTCAACACTTAAAAAAATATGCAAAAGGGATTTATTATTATTATTATTATTTTATGCAAACAAAAAAAAAACTACAAAAATCAATGCCTTAAAAAAAATTTAAACTGTTCCAAAAAATATATATATTTAGCGAATGGAATTGGTCCTAAGTTTGTAATTCATGATGCAAAAATAATAGTACAAATTCACATGTTACATGAACAAGTCTAGACCTCTCGATGGAGCTTTCATTAATTCAAAGTTTTTTTTTTATAAAAAAAACAGAAAAACTTCATTAAGCAGAAAACAAACAACTGTATTGTATATTTGTTAAGTTAATATTCAAAACAACCCAATGTTTAATTAGAGAGCAAAGTCTGTAAACCCAGTATTTCATAGTGAAACTATTTACCAGTTGTCGACGGCAACCGTGGATGTTTCCCTACTTTTTAAGGTTTTATCACGTAAACTACTGTGTTATCTCTTTTTTATCGCTCTCCTTCTCTTTGCTTGCTTGATAGGTGGTACATAACAACTTTTTGACCGGTTGACTTCTTGCATATGAGAAATCACCGTCAACAAAAGTAAAATGGATAGTTTTGGAAAAAATAGAATATCTTTAGAATTTTTTAAATTGAAGTTTTTAGAATAAAGTACATTTACAGAAGGAGTGTGAAAAGAACAAAATTGAATTGTAAGGAGAAATCTCTTACTGTTAGAGTTAACAGTTTGTTTGACCACTAGTCAAGAGTATTCTTTTTCTGGTAATAAGTTAAGGGTATCTTTTTATAATCAAGGAAAAAGTTCGATACGGCAGTGATAGGCAAACGTGAGGGTATGTTATTACAATTTAGTGATTTACCAAAAGAAAAATAAATAGGTAATGGTGGCAAAATGGAGAAAACATGAACGTGGAAGAAGAGGTTGACAGACTCAAGGAAGAAATCCAAAGACTCGGCAAGATCCAACCTGATGGTTCTTACAAGGTTCCCTCTCTCTCTCTCTCTCTCTCTCTCTCTCTCTCTCTCTCTCTGAATCTTCATTTTTCTTTTTCAATGCTCGATATTGTTCTTCAATTGCGTTGCATTTGATCTGGATCTACATTACTTGGAACCTGTCAATGGTGGATCTTTAGTGTTTAAGTTTTGTTTTTTCTTCATTGCTTGCTGGTATTTTTTTTCTGCAAATGGGTAAGTCTAATATTTATAAATAAAATTTATAGAATTTTGACTTAAAAGCCAAAAGCATAAACTTTTGGGATTTTAATAGACAATTTTAGGAAGTAAAAGTCTGGTGGTATTGGATTGAGACTTTTAATAAGTTAGATAAGTTTAGTGGTATTCGATCAGTACTTATAAGATTTTTTAAAAAAAATCCATAATATCTTGTGGTATTGAATCCAGACTTTCTAGAGATATCAAATTGTCTGGTGGTATTGGATTGAGATCAATATTTATAGGATTTTATGACAAAATGAATTATCTAGACTTTTTATTGATATGTATAAATACTTAGACCCCAAAATTGTTTTGCCCTCTCCCATCAGACTTTCTAGACTTTTCATGCTCTCAAATCTGCTATGCAAATCAGCTCTCAGTTTCAGCTTCAATGGTTTGTCTCTCAACAACCATCACTCAAAACTAACGCCTACCACAAATCTCTCTGATCATGTCGATGGTTCGTGTGTAGTTTCACACTTTTCACAAAAAGTTCTCTTTTGAGGACATGGGCTACAGTTTCCGCTCAGAAAAAGCAGAATCGTTAGAAGTTCTGATCAAGCATAGCCTTTTATTATTGGCTAGTCTCCTACTTTTGCTCATATGAATCCAAGTCAAGTATTATAATTTCTCTATAATTTATGAAAGGAATATATTAAAGGATGTTTGATAATTGAAGTTGTTTTGTTTTGGACTAATATATATTCGTGACTTTTTTTTTCCATTTCAGATTCCAGTACTCAAGACAACTGATATTTCACTATTGTCCTGTCTAGAGGTGTATTTTATTTGTCACTACTCAGATAACTGCTGTTCCAACCAATCAGCTAAATTTGTATGGATTTCACAATATATTATTAATACACAAATATCCATAGAAATAGAAAGATTCTTGTTCATAAAATTTTCACAGAAAAAATTTGTTTTTTCTAAAAGCCAATGAAGAATATGATATTATATACCTGCTCTAAAATATATTCTTTCATGGGTTGTTGTTTCCTAGACACCACTTGCATTGCAAAAAGTGGTGGTGCTATTTTTTTTATACGCTCACTCTTTAACCAAATGCTGCTGTGTAGAAGATCGTTCTTTGGGTTTTTTCAGGTCTGGTCAGCTAGTTAGTTTGGGTTTCTTATCTCAGGTCTATGGGTTACCTAGCAAATTTAAAGGGCTTATATTTTAAAAAGTCTTGAAGTAAAGTCTAGATAATCCTCATAGTCCGTAAATAAAGTCCGAAAACTCTTTTAGAATATCTTCTAGAATTCTGAAAGTCTAGTCCTTATAATCCTAATAATCTTTAAAATCATAAAAATCTATAAAATCATTACACCCTAAAATTGTCTGTTAAAATCTCAATCCAATACACTCCTCTTAACGAATGGAATTGGTCCTAAGTTTGTAATTCAAGATGCAAAAATAAACAGAAAACTTCATTAAGCAAAAAACAAACAACTGTATTTTATATTTGTATCAGTGTTCTACAAATCGGCCTAGGCGGCCGACTAGACCTTAGGCAGTTCCAACCGCCGTGATTAGGTCCTAATCAGCCTTTCGAGGCAGCTGACCGACTGGTTGCCTACTAGTGCCGATTAGTCGGCCGCCTAAATCGATTTTTAGAGCCGATTAATCGGTATAATCGTTTTTTTTTTTTAAATTCCAGATTGACCAGACGAACCAGATTTCTGCCGGTGAGGAGATGAACCAGTTGAAGAGAGCACCAAAGAGGACGAACCCGGTTAGGGAGACGAACCAGATGGCCGGTGATTGGAGAAGAAGACGTCTGTTGAAGATGTAATGGATGAGAGAGAGATTGCGCTGAGTGTTGGAGATGTAATGGAGAAGAAGACGTCTGACTGTTGAGTGATAGAGAGATGATAAGAATGAATAAAAATAAAAAGTCAAAGAAATGATGAGGGCGTTGTACGTGTGGTGAAGAGTTAGAGAATTGAGTGGTGGTGGATTACTGGAGGGCACCGGAAGGATTGATAATAAAAATAAAATAAATAAAAAAAAATGAAAATGGTGGTGGCTTAGAAATGATAGTTGTGCCCCATCAAATCAGTGAAAAAGTATAAATTACAAAATTTTAAAATAAAGTGCAAAACAGTTGGGAAAAAAATTATCTGTTGGGGAAAAAACTCCCCGTCTAGTCAGTGCCTTGGCGCCGACTATACTGTCTAGACTCTAGACGCCAGTTTACTATATAACTAGCGATCAGCGTATACTAAAACACCGATTTGTATTTAATCAGTTTGAAGCCATGAAGGAAAACCGAAAACCCTGAAAAAAGAAAAAGCAAGGAGAGAATGACAAAGGAAAACCATTTTGCTAACATTTATATATAAAACATTAATATTATAAAAAAAAATGTTTTAAAAAATGTTTTATGGTTTGTGTAACAAAAAGAAAAAAAAAATGGGTAGTATTAACTTGTGCTCTAAGGGTACATGTTAAGATACTATAAATAGAAAATCAAAGTGTATTTATTGTGATATTTATGTATTTATTATGATTAAAAGCAATCAATATAGTGTTAAACTTTCCATTTATAGTGTCTTAACCTGCCCTTAAGGCACAGGTTAATACTACCAAAAATAAATAAATAAATAAATAAATAAATAAATAAATAAAGTTGGAGTTTAGGAAAACTGGTTTAATTTGAGTGTTTAGAATTTTTTTTTGTCTTCTTTAGCAATTTTAATTAGGATAAATTTGTCATATGATAAAATTGTTTAAAATTGAGTATAGAAAGATAATTAATGGGTTGTCAACAGCATCATATATATATATATATATATATATATATATATAAAGACGGGTATACATACAACTTTTAGAAAGCGTAAATATCATAATTCTATATTAGAATATATCAAAATGGCCCAGCAGTCCAAAAAGACCCGGCCTTATAAAATGCAAATGGATCCAAAGGTCTATGTACTTATCTCAAGTTCTTTTTCTGTGAGTATGTGACTTCCCATTTTCTCTCTAATAACTTTTTTTTATATATAACACTTTTCACATTGGGCAATTGGGCAATGGTTCTCGCAACTAACATGACCATTTTAAATTGAGTAGTGCTAAACATTCTAACATATAAGGTTTCAAATTTCATTTGATAAATTGATATACATTAATTATAATTTATTTTACTTGACATATATATTTGATATATCATATGATTTAAGTTTACACCTAACAAGTTTATGACTAAATAAAAAATCTGTGAATATAAAAGATTCTTATGTGAAATGGATAATATATGAGCCCTGTTTGGGACACGATTCCGCTGCTGATGATTATAGTCTTATAGATTTTTTTTCCGGGAGCACTGCTGATGAATATAGATGTTACTAGTGGCAAAGAGCATTCATTCAGAACCTGAATATACAAGTTCGAGTCGCCACACATCGGATAGTGTATCAAAAGATCAACCACGACCACACCTGGCTTTCGAATCTAGAACAAGTTCAATGAAAATAAAATCTGAAGATTCTTACATTTTCATCCAAAGTGGTGTTGAAAATTAAACCTGACTTCCAGACATCCACCTCCATTCTAGAAGCCACCAAGCTTGACTTCCAGCAGCCACCAAGCTTGACTTCCAGCAGCCACCAAGCTTGACTTCCAGCAGCCACCAAGCTTGACTACCAGCTGCCACCTTCTGCCAACCCCCAACTACCACCACCAAACATTTTGAAGCTTATCTTTGACTTGTTTGATTGTTTTAATTTATTTTGTTTGTGTTTTTCTCATCTCATTTCCCTATATAAAGGAATGAAGATTGTATTGTAAAAGTGTGGAGTGGTGTAAAAAAATATTGAGAGATATATAAAGAGTTTTAGAGTTTCTCTTTCTGTTGAGTGCCCGAAATCTCTTTCAGAGGTGCACCACAAGTGACTTCAACCACACCATCCCACCAATAAGTGGCTGTTACTTTCATCCACATAACAACAATTGTTTCAATATCTTTGTCTGGAGTGACAGCTGTTGGGATTACAACTTATTCAAAAAGACTCAATAATGAAAACTTGTGGGGACAACACAAACATAATTGATAAATGAGTATGCCAAAATTGCACGCTCTCTCTGAAGTTGGAGAGTGCATCCACGCGCCGCCACGCGCAGCCAATCCTCCGGCGCGTCACCGCCACGCTCCGATTGTCTTCTTCGCCCGATCTACAGGATCCGACCCGAGATCCGGCCCAATATTTGACCCGTGACCCGACCCGGATCCGCGCCTGCTGACGTGTGCTGACGTCACTAACGGCGTTAATTGCCCAGAATATTCCGTCCGCCAAAAAGGAATATTCCGTTATCTCAGTTGACTTTTTGCCAAAAGTTTGACCGCTCATTTCGGACGCTTCCGAACTCGGTTTCCGATAAAATCAAACTGGTTTCCAACATTTTGGACCATTCTGGACGCAACCGTGCACTCGGTTTCTACAAATTCAGACTCCAGAATAATGTTCTAAGCATTGCAAGTCTCAATGGCCAACGGAAACGTGCATATTGTCATCCCGAAACTCACCAAAGACAACTATGACAATTGATGCATACAAATGAGAGCTCTACTAGGTTCTCAAGATGTCATGGATATTGTGGAGGATGGATACACTGAACCCGCCTCCAAAGAAGCTGAAGGAGACTTGACAGATGCTCAGACAACAACTCTCAAAGCCGATAGAAAGAGAGATTGTAAAGCAAAGTCCATAATCTATCAAGGAATAGACGGGGCCACATTCGAGATCATAGCATCCTCTCAGTCGTCGAAAGAAATCTGGGACACTCTTCACAAGACCTACAAAGGTGCTGACAAAGTGAAAAGAATCTGTCTTCAAACTCTACGAGGTGAGTTCGAATCCCTACGGATGAAATCTAATGAATCCATTGCTGAGTTCTATACACGAGTTATGGTCGTTGCGAATCAGCTAAGAAGAAATGGAGAAACTCTCATCGACATGAGAATTTCAGAGAAAATTTTGAGATCATTGGATCCAAAGTTTGATTTTATAGTTGTGGCACTAGAAGAAACAAAAGATCTGGAGATAATGTCTGTTGAAGAACTAGTGGGTTCATTGCAAGCCCATGAGCAGAAAGTCACAAGAAGAAGTGACGACAAAGTATTGGAGCAAGCTCTCCAGTTAAAGTTCTCCCTAAATGAAAAAAGATACGAGCAAGGGGGAACCTCACAACAACGAAGAGAACGAGGTAGAGGATCTCGTGGAAGAGGTTTTGGAAATGTTAAAACCAGAGGTAGAGGCAGAGGAGGAAGAGACACACATAGAGGAGGACGTGGACAACAGAACTATGTCCCACGAGGAAGAGGACGTGGAAGAAGAGACGTCTACAACAACCGTCCAAACATTGACAAAAGAAATGTTCAATGCTATAACTGCCACAAATATGGCCACTATAGCAACGAGTGCAGAGGTAATCCAAATGAGGTAAATGAAAATTCTAACTTTGCAGAGAAAGAGCAAGTTGAAGGAGAATCGTTGATGTTGATGGCACACAACTCAACATATCAAAACCAAAATGTTTGGTTTCTTGATTCTGGAGCCAGCAATCATATGACTGGCAGAAAAGACTTATTCACAGAACTTGATGAGAAAGTTCGTGGAGAAATCTCATTTGGCGACCTCTCAAAAATCCCTGTCCAAGGAAGAGGAGATGTCATGATCAAGCAGAAGAATGGAGATCATGCATTCATCTCCAATGTTTACTATGTTTCAGACATGAGGATAAACATCCTAAGTCTCGGACAACTCTTAGAGAAAGGTTATCATATTAGCCTCCAAAATATGCAGCTCACCATCACAGATGCTCGAGGAAAGCTAGTGACTCGGGTCCAGATGACGAAGAACAGAATGTTTCCTCTCGCAATTCATCATGATATGCCAAAGTGTTTGACAGCCATCATCAATGACAAAGATTGGTTGTGGCATCTAAGGTATGGACATCTCAACTTTGAAAGTTTAAAGCAATTGGGAAGTAAGAAGATGGTGAAAGGATTGCCAAATATCCATCACCCAAATGAGATGTGTGAAAGCTGTGTTCTCAGTAAACAACACAGAAAAAGCTTCGGAAATGAGGCAAATTGGAAAGCAACCATGCCACTAGAGCTCGTTCACACAGATGTGTGTGGTCTATTGACGCCAATATCAAATGGACAGAATCAATACTTCCTTACATTCATTGACGACTACAGCAGGAAGACCTGGGTCTATTTCCTAAGAAAGAAGTCTGAAGTATTTGATCACTTCAAAGAGTTCAAAACTCTTGTAGAGAAGCAAAGTGGCTATTACATCAAAACATTGAGATCAGATCAAGGTGGAGAATACACTACAGGTGCTTTCCAGGAATTCCTTAAGCAACAAGGAATCAGACATCAGTTTACACCAGCTTATACTCCCCAGTTAAATGGTGTAGCTGAAAGGAAAAATCGAACAATTCTTAACATGGTCAGAAGCATGTTAAAAGATAAAAACATGCCCAAAAGCTTTTGGGCTGAAGCAGTTTTGTGTGCGGTATATCTACTAAACAGATGTCCTACAAAGAGTCTAGATACAAAGACACCGGAAGAAGCATGAAGCACTCACAAACCAAGTGTGAGTCACCTCAGAGTTTTTGGCTCCATTGCCTACATCAAGGTTCCAGAAGCGAGAAGAACCAAGCTTGAAGATAAAGGTGAAAAGTGTATCCTTGTTGGATACGGTGACAGAACAATAGGTTACCGGCTATACAACCCTGTCACCAAGAAAGTTATCTTCAGCAGAGATGTCATTTTTGAAGAAAATGAATCCTGAAATTGGGATCAGACCAAAGCTTCCAGAAATGCAGAGTTGATACCTGCAGAAGAGACAAGAGAAGTAGCTAGAGAGCCACAAATACCCAGAGATCAGCAGACTCCTCAACGTGGTTCCCATTCACCACAAAGGTATGATGCTCAATTACCAATTGATCGTGATCTTTCAGATATGAGGCCTAAAGCAACACGTAGCCTAGAAGATCTGTATGAAAATACAGAATAGGTGGAAGAAGATATTACTCTGTATTGTCTACTAATGACAAGTGATCCAGTTAGCTTTGAAGAGGCTAATCAAAAGGAAAATTGGAGAAGAGCAATGGATGAGGAGATTCGATCCATTGAAAAGAACAAGACATGGGAGTTGACTACTCTCCCAAAAGGCCCGAAAACTATCGGCGTGAAATGGGTCTACAAGACCAAAAGAGATGGAAAATGAGAAGTCCAGAGATACAAGGCAAGACTTGTAGCAAAAGGCTATAAACAAAAGGAAGGAGTTGATTACGGAGAAGTCTTTGCCCCGGTTGCCAGACTAGAAACCATCAGATTGCTGATATCATTGGCAGCTCAGAAAAGTTGGAAAATTTACCAACTTGATGTAAAGTCAGCATTCCTGAATGGCTTTCTTGAAGAAGAAATCTATGTGGAACAACCACCTGGATATGGGAAGAAAGATAGAGAAGATAAAGTGTGCAGACTGAAGAAAGCTCTATATGGTTTGAAACAAGCACCTCGCGCATGGAACATGAGGATTGATGATTACTTCCAAGAGAGCGGATTTGAGAAATGTCTGTATGAGCATGCACTATACATGAAAAAGGAGACTGACGGAAGCTTGTTATATGCTTGTCTATATGTTGATGACTTGATCTTCACCGGCAACAATCCAGCCATGTTTGAAGATTTCAAACGGAGAATGGTGAAAGAATTTGAGATGACTGACATTGGTCTAATGGCTCATTTTCTCGGCATTGAAGTTACGCAAAGCGAAAAAGGTATCTTCATCTCTCAGAGTATCCATGCAAAAGAAATTCTGAAAAAATTTGGTATGGAAAAATGCAATCCTGTCACAACTCCAGTAGAAACAGGAATAGAGTTAAGAAAGAATGAAAGGGGAGATATTGATCCAACCTATTTCAAGAGCTTGGTTGGAAGCCTGAGATACTTGACGTGTACAAGGCCAGATATACTCTATGGAGTTGGACTAGTCAGCAGATACATGGAGACTCCTGACCAGTCTCACCTGAATGCAGCAAAGAGGATACTCCGGTACATAAAAGGTACTGTTGATGATGGTATACTGTATACCAAAAGTGAAGATTGCAGGTTGATTGGCTATTCAGATAGTGATTGGGGAAGAGATCTGGATGAACGTAAAAGCACGACAGGCTTTACGTTTTTTATGGGAGATGCAGCGTTCACATGGTCATCCAAAAAGCAAGCCATTGTGACACTGTCATCATGTGAAGCTGAGTACGTTGCTGCCTGCTCAGCTGTTTGTCATGGTATCTGGATCAGGAATGTGTTACAGTACTTGGGATTTCCACAAGTAAATCCCACAGATGTCTACATCGACAATCAGTCAGCGATTGCACTAGCAAAGAATCCAGTATTCCATGAAAGAAGCAAACATATTGATACGAGGTATCATTTCATCAGAGAGCATGTGAAGAATAAAGAGGTGGAACTAGTCTCTTGCAGGATATATGATCAAGCTGCTGATAATTTCACCAAGCCTCTCAAACACGATGTGTTTTCAAGACTAAAGACAATGTTTGGTATGACAAAGCATGGAGAGTCAAGTTTAAGGGGGGATGTTGAAAATTAAACCTGACTTCCAGACATCCACCTCCATTCTAGAAGCCACCAAGCTTGACTTCCAGCAGCCACCAAGCTTGACTACCAGCTGCCACCTTCTGCCAACCCCCAACTACCACCATCAAACATTTTGAAGCTTATCTTTGACTTAATTGATTGTTTTAATTTATTTTGTTTTTGTTTTTCTCATCTCATTTCCCTATATAAAGGAATGAAGATTGTATTGTAAAAGTGTGGAGTGGTGTAAGAAAATATTGAGAGATATATAAAGAGTTTTAGAGTTTCTCTTTCTGTTGAGTGCCCGAAATCTCTTTCAGAGGTGCACCACAAGTGACCTCAACCACACCATCCCACCAATAAGTGGCTGTTACTTTCATCCACATAACAACAATTGTTTCAATGTCTTTGTCTGGAGTGACAGCTGTTGGGATTACAACTTATTCAAAAAGACTCAATAATGAAAACTTGTGGGGACAACTCAAACATAATTGATAAATGCATTTTGTTTTTATTCATGTGATTATCTTGAGTTTCAATATCTGGTCAGGAATGGCAATTGTATCCAGTTATATATATCAACTTGTGTGATTATCTCTCCCTGCTAAGTGCTAGCAAGCATAAAGATTTTAACTGAAAACTCATGGAGTTTCAATTTCCTTCTACCTTCATCTTTGGCTTCTTCATTTTCATTTTCATGACAGTCCAAATAGTACATCGAAAAAAATCCAGGAGCTCAAGCACAAAGATGCCGCCAGGGCCATGGAGACTCCCTGTAATCAGAAACATGCACCAGCTGGTCGGTTCACTACCCCATCATTGCCTCTGAGACTTGGCGAAGAAATATGGACCCTTGATGCACCTGCAGCTTGGTGAATCTTCAATGATTGTAGTTTCTTCGGCGGAGATAGCCGAAGAGGTCCTGAAAACTCATGGCGTAATCTTTGCTAATAGGCCCTTTCTTGTTTCTACCAGAGTCTTGAGTTACAATTATACATATATTGTTTTTGCACCATACGGCAATTATTGGAGACAATTACGGAAAATTTGCACAGCAGAGCTATTAAGTACAAGCCGAGTCAAATCATTCAGATCAATCAGGGATGAGGAGACGTCCAATCTGTAGAAATTAATACAAAGAATAAGAGATTTGAGAAGGACTTATTTTTTATTATGATTCGAATACTTTACAATAGAAGAAGACCTTCTCCTTATATAATTACAATTACTTGGATGCTAAGTAAAAAATTACATATATGGGATAAACATTAATGAGCGTTTATTATATCCTATATTTAGAGTACCCTATATTTAATATATCCTATATTAAGTATATTCTATATTCAACACTCCCCCTCAAGATGGAGCATAGATGTCAATCATGCCCAGCTTGTCAATCACTTTGTTAAATATTCGTCCACAAACTCCTTTTGTAAGAATATCTGCAAGTTGATCTTCTGACTTCACGAATGGAAAACATATGCACCATTTGTCAATATTTTCTCTGATAAAGAACCGATCCACTTCAACATGTTTCATACGATCATGTTGAATTGGATTGTGTGCAATCATAATCGCTGCTTTATTGTCACAGTGAAGATCCATTGCTTTCACGAGTTTAAATCCAAGATCCTTCAATATATTCTGTATCCATAATAGTTCACATACTCCATGAGCCATACCTCGAAACTCAGATTCTGCACTTGATCTAGCAACAACCTTTTGCTTCTTAGCTCTAAATGTCACCAAATTCCCATATACAAACGTAAAATAGCCTGAGGTTGACCTCATGTTCGTCACATCTCCTGCCCAATCTGCATCGGTGTATCCCATTACTTCCATATCACCACATTTCCGGAATAAGAGACCTTTTCCCGGAGATTTCTTCAAGTACCTTAGTATTCGAAAGACCGCCGTCATATGTTCGTCACTTGGATTATGCATGAATTGACTTACAATGCTAATGGCATAAGCAATATCCGGTCGAGTATAGGAGAGATAAATTAGTCTTCCTACTAAGCGTTGATACCTTCCTTTGTCACATGGAACTTGGTCGGGGAACATTCCTAAGTGATGATTCGCTTCATTCGGTGTATCTACCGGTTTGCAATCAAGCATCCCAGTTTCTGCAAGAAGATCTAATATATACTTTCGTTGAGACATGAAAATACCTTGACTTGATCTTTCAACTTCAATGCCTAAGAAGTATTTTAACCGTCCCAAATCCTTCATCTCAAATTCCCGTGACAAATAGTTCTTCAGTGCCTCCATTTCTACTGAGTCATTTCCAGTAACAACCATATCATCAACATAAACAATAAGAGCGGTAAGCTTACCTGACTTCCGTTTTATAAACAAGGTATGATCAGAATTACTTTGTCTATATTCAAATGCCTTCATGCTCTTCGTAAACCGTCCAAACCAAGCTCGTGGCGACTGTTTTAACCCGTACAATGCCTTCTTTAATTTGCATACTTTTCCTTCTTCAGGATTCGTGACTCCAGATGGTAACTCCATGTATACTTCTTCTTCTAAGTCTCCATTGAGAAATGCATTCTTCACGTCAAACTGTTGTAATGGCCAACCTTGATTGGCTGCAAGAGAAATGAGTACACGAATAGTGTTTATCTTTGCCATTGGAGCGAAGGTCTCCTCATAATCCACACCATACGTCTGCTTATATCCTTTGGCAACTAGTCTGGCTTTATACCTATCAATACTTCCATCTGAGTTCATCTTTATAGTAAAGATCCAACGACACCCAACAATACGATATTCGTGGGGTTTATCAACAAGTTCCCAAGTGGAATTCTTCTGTAATGCATTCATCTCTTCATTCATGGCTTTCTTCCATCGTGGATCTGATAGTGCTTCATGCAAATTACTAAGAATAGATACAGAGGATAATTGATTCATAGTGCATGTAAACGACTTAGACAACCTATGGGTGGACACATAATCAGAAATTGGGTATTTGGCTTTGGAATTGATATCTGGTTCATAAGTAGATTTTGGAATACCTTTAGTAGGCCTTTCTGAACGTCTAGGTTGAATATCATTAACAGTGTTAGGATTAGGTAATACCTGAGGTTCGACATTCTGCGGCAGTGCTTCGGTAGATGGTGTTAGAATGTTGGAGTCACGGGCAACTTCTACTACTTCAACTTGATCTCCACCTGTCGTCTGATCCTCTCCATTTATATGAAGTTCATCTTTAATACCCTGATCTCCCCCTGTCACCTGCTCTGTTTCACTTTGAAGTTCATCTTCAATACCCTGATCTCCCCTGTCATCTGTTCTGCTTCACTTTCCTTTTCATCATCAGTTAGGTTACTACGCCTGTTCAAATTACTCGTCAAATTCTCTAGTTCCTGAAACATATCCCCAATAATAGGGAACTTTCCGTCACCATCAATATGTTTCTCCCCCTGAAGGGAAGATCCCATAAAATACGCCTCCAATTCTCGAAACGAAACATCCAAAGAGATATACACCTTCCCCTCCATAGGATCATAACAACGATAACCCTTTTTAAAATCAGCATATCCAATAAACACACACTTCCGAGCACAATGATCCAATTTTCCTCGCTGATGTTTAGGTATATGAACAAAGACAACACATCCAAAAACACGTGGTTCCAGGTTTGGCATTGCAGGGATGGTGATAAGATCATGAAGTTTGTGGAAAGGGGTCTGAAATTCAATGACCCTAGATGGTGTGCGGTTTATCAAGTAAGCAGCAGATTTTAATGCCTCTCCCCAGTAATTCAATGGCATATTCATTCCAAAAAGAGATGCACGAACAACTTCTAACAGCTGTCTATTCATTCGTTCAGCTAACCCATTTTGCTGTGGGGTATAAACATTAGAGGTTTGATGTCGAATGCCGTTATTTGCCAAGAACTCTGACATGTCAGTACTAGTAAATTATCCTCCATTATCAGATTGATACACTTGTATCCTCCTTTGGAATTGGGTCAAAACCATCTGATAAAATTTTTTAAATACTTCAAAGACTTCACTTTTATGGGTAATTAGGGATACCCATATCATACGAGTACACTCATCAATAAAAGTCACAAAATAACGAGCTCCAGACAATGAAGGAATACGTGCAGGACCCCATACATCAGAGTGAATAATACTAAAAGGTTCTGAACTTTTATTAAAACTTGGAGAGTATGTAATACGATGACTCTTAGCGAGTTCACAAATATCACACTTAAACTCTGAAATACTACAATTCGAAAATAACGATGAATTTAATTTCTGAAGATATCCGAAGGAGAGATGTCCCAATCGCCGATGCCATAACCACACATTAGCTTTTGCTTCTTCAATTCCTCCGACTTATTCACCTGATGAATTCTCTGCTCTCCACTATTAGTCAGGTCCAAATAGTAGAGATTGCCTTTTCTAACACCACAACCAAGAACCTGCCGAGTCACTATGTCCTGAAAAATACAGAATTGTGGCCAAAACGTCACAGTACATGTAAGTGTAATAGTGATCCTACTGACAGACAAGATATTGTACTCTAGAGCAGGAACAATAAGGACAGAGTGTAATGTCAGGGAGTCAGATATGTCAGTGGAACCTTCTCCAATTACAGGAGAGGAACCACCATTTGTTGTGTATATAGAGGTTTGGGTTGAAGGTGTAATGGATGATAATATGCTAGAGTCGTTTACCATGTGATCTGATGCACCAGTATCAATTAACCAATGACTATTCAAAGAATTTACAAATAAAACACTACCTTTAGTTTCCATACCTGACTGGGCAACATTCACTGAAGGAGGACTTTTAGCAACATCCTTCTTCGCAGCTATGTTCTTCTTTGGTCACTTTGTAAAGTCCCACCATTCCGGATACCCGATGACTTCATAACACTTCTGTTTTGTGTGCCCCTTCTCTCCACAGTGGGTACACTCAAGATCAAGGTGGAGAGGTCGAGTCTCTCTATGAGAATTCCAGGAACTTTGAGGCTGTCCCTTTTTATAGTTGAGTGCCATAACTGAAGACTCAGTTAAAGGTGCTTGAGTTCCCATCACCTGTTTGTGAACTGACACCCTTCGTACTGTCTGATAAGACTGTTCCAACGTAAGTGGTGAGTCTTTTCGAAGAATTTCACCACGCACTTGATCATACATACTATCCAATCCAGAGAGGAACATGTGAACCCTAAGACGTCCTACATATTTTTGTAGGAGGGCGATAGACTCAACACTTTCTCCTTTCACCGTGTTGCGCTGGTCAATCTCTTGAAAATTTGCTGCTAATTCATCATAATAAGTCGCAAGAGATCTACCAGTTTGTTTTGTTGAGAAACACTTCCTATGTAACTCAAAGATTTGAGTTTCATCAGATGTGTCGGTATACATAGCTTCAAGAGAGTCCCAAACTTCCTTCGCAGTTTCCAAACAAACATACCTGTTCATAAGTGTTGTGGACATCGAATCACACAACCATCCCTTCACCTTATCGTTCTCCGAGCACCAATTTTCATACTCTTCACTCCCTTCTATAGGCTTCGTTTTTGTACCACTGATGTACCCCCACATCTTCCGACCATTAATCTGCATCTTCATGACCTTCGACCAAAGGGTGTAATTGTTCTCATTCAGGGTATTGCCAGTTGGGAAGGGTGCATCGATGTGGTTATGAACAATGTGAGGATTAGGGTTTGAGTTTGACGATACCATTGTTGTATCATCTTTGGAACCCATTGAGCTTTCAATTTGAGATTCGCAGCGGAATTTAATTCAATTCAATTCGAAAGAACCAGGTTCAATTATCGAACCCGCTCTGATACCATATAGAAATTAAAACAAAGAATAAGAGATTTGAGAAGGACTTATTTTTTATTATGATTCGAATACTTTACAATAGAAGAAGACCTTCTCCTTATATAATTACAATTACTTGGATGCTAAGTAAAAAATTACATATATGGGATAAACATTAATGAGTGTGTATTATATCCTATATTTAGAGTACCCTATATTTAATATATCCTATATTAAGTATATTCTATATTCAACACAATCTCATCAAAACAATATATTCGAATGAAGGAGGATTACTGGTCAATCTTAGTGAGAAAATTTTTGCATTGACCTATGGTATAACTGCGAGGGCAGCCTTTGGAAAAAAATGCAAAGATCAACAAAAATTCATATCAATTGTCATGGAAGTCTTACGGATAACTTCAGGTTTTTCAATTGTTGATCAATTCCCTTCTATTGGAATGCTTGATGTTATTAGCGGAATGAAGTCGAAATTGGAGAAGCTGCACCAGGAGAAAGATAGAATACTTGAAAACATTCTAGATGAGCATAAAGAGAGAAAGCGGACAACGAAAACAGGCCAAGGAGAAGCGGAGGATGATTTAGTTGATGTATTTTTGAGACTCCAGCAGGATGGCGATCTCGAATTTCCCCTAACAAACAACAGCATCAAAGCAGTAATCTGGGTTAGTTTGTTGATTTAATTAAAGTGAATGAAAATTAACTAGTGCACAGTGTCAACAACAAAAATTTCAGAACAACGAATTTGCATCGATATAAACGGCTAGAACATAAAAATGTACTTATTAAAATTTTGTTTACTATTGAACTCTTAACTATTCTTATCCTAGAATTTTTTTTCGTGAGTTAGTATTTGGTGATAATTAACGTTCAATGAACACAATGAAGACAGGGATTTAGTAGAGAACTGAATATAGAAAATAAGGAGCTTATTATCTCCTTTACAAATACTCAGCTATTGAAAACACTGTTTTTATTTAGTATGTGAACTCTCTGTATTTCAAAGTTTCAAAATGGTTCATATTACGAACAAAGAATCCTATTTATTGGCTCTTTATGTCGGTTATAACTTATAAGGTCGGCTAACACTTATACAATTCTAACTACTTCAAGTTTCTAGCAGCTAAGTTACGTCTAATAAAAAAAATTATTTTTTACACTTATACAATTCTAACTACTTCAAGTTTCTAGAAATGACTTAGAAATCTGGTTACCTTCTAGAATGTGCAGCACCGACTTCAACAATATGTATGTCCGCACTAGAGAATCTCCCTAAAATCTAACACCACTTGTAGTAACTCGTGGTTAATAATTGTTTTCAGGATATTTTTGTTGCTGGGAGTGAGACATCGTCCACAACCTTAGAGTGGGCAATGTCAGAAATGTTGAAAAATCCAAGGGTGTTGAAGGAGGCACAAGCTGAGGTAAGACATTTCTTTGACAGAAAAGGAAAAGTTGATGAGACTGGCATAAATGAAATGAAATTCCTGAAAGCAGTAATCAAAGAAACCCTGAGGCTACACCCTGCTGGACCTCTTTTAGCTCCAAGGGAAAACTCGGTGAGTTGTCAGGTTAATGGATATGATATACCTGCCAAGACGAGAACAATAGTGAACGCCTGGGCAATTGCAAAAGATCCCAAGTATTGGGCTGACGCTGAGAAATTTAATCTGGAGAGGTTTCTTGATAGTCCAATTGATTATAAGGGAACAAATTTTTCGTACATCCCATTTGGAGCAGGAAGAAGGATATGTCCAGGCATACAATTTGCAATACCAAATGTCGAACTGCCACTCGCACAACTATTGTACCATTTCGATTGGAAGCTCCCAAATGGGATGACAGAAGAAGATCTAGATATGACTGAGGCTTTCGGTTTCACTGTAAGAAGGAAACATGACTTGACGTTGATTCCCATTCCTTATCATCCTTTTTTGGATATCTAATGAATGAGACCATGAAATATGTCTTTGTTGCTGTTTCTTTTTGATTTTGTGTTAAGATTACAATTTTATGGTAAATTGTCGTGTCTCTGTATGTACGTGGTACAATGTTAATAGGTCTCTTTTGCTGCATATATGTACTCCCCAAAATTAATTATTATATGCTATGTAATATTATGGTTCTTTCAAATGAAAAATGCAAGCCTCCCTACTCGTACCAATTAAAACGGATAAGTTTTTCAAATAAAAAATAGCTTCCGTCACTAAACCATACTAACTGATGTAGGATAAATAGTGCAAAAAGGTTGAACGGGAAGGAATTGACAAATAAGTTGCCATTAAAAGCATTTTTGACAAAAATTAGAATCATGCAAGGGAGTGAGAGGCTTTGGGGATTTATTTCGATGACAAGGGAGTGGAGATGGCAGATATCTATGCAGAAGACTGGAAGAGAGGAGGAAGTAGACGTGTGGCTGTTGAGTTTTCTCAGTCTTGGCATTGGTAGGTTTCTGGTTTTGTTTTTGTGAGCTAGGTTTCTGTTTCAGTTTTTGTTTTTGAAGTGTAGCACTTCGGCTTTTGCTGGTTTGAAGATTCTGCATTTGCATTTTTGCTGGTTTGGAGTTGGATCTGTCTTTCAGAGTTTCAGACTTTCAGGGTCTGTTTATGCTGTTTGCGTTTGTGGTCGATTTTTTAGGTGGTTGTTGGGATTGTTTTTGGTGGGCTGTGTTTGGTTTTCTTGGTGGCTTTGGACCAAGAGAAAGGTGAGGGCAGATTTTTAAAATTAAACAATTTTGTTTTGGGCTTTTGTTTTGGTACGTTTTTGTTGTTTTGGGGTGGGCCTATGTTTGGTTTTCTGGGGCTTTTCTCTTGTGTCTGTGTTGAGTTTTGTTTGGGCAGTTTGCTTTGCTTTTATGGGCCTTGTGGTGGGTCTTGCCTCTTGGGTGGTAGTTGGTGTGTGCTCTGTTGACTTTTGGGCCTGTGGTTGTTGTAGCTTTTTGGCCTTACTTGGCGTTTTTAAATAAAGTTTGTCATTAAAAAAAAATACAGAATTTTACATAAGTCCTATCTTTTTGGTGATTTGTTATCTTTATAAATGCATTTCCATGTTCATTACTTTAGTCCTTACCTTTTATAAAATTCATAACTTTAATTCATTTGACTAAATATGTGAAAGTCAACTATTTAAAAACTTATGAAAATATATTTTTATACTTATTACTATTTAATTTAGATAAAATGACTATATTTGCTTTAAATTAAAATGAAAAATAATAAATTCTCAATAATAAAATCTTAAATAAATATATTACAAAAAATTCTTAAATAAATAATAATAATAAAATCCATTAATTTTTTTTTGTATTTTTTTTCTTAATGGATATTTATTTAGCTAAAATGATTATTTTAGATTTAAATGATTTTTTTTCATAATTTCTTTTGTAATCTATTTATTTAAGGTTTTATTAATGAGAATTTTATTGTTTTTTCATTTTAATTTAAAGCTAAGATAATCATTTTAGCTAAATAAAAATCCATTATGAAAAAATACAAAATAAGAAAAAATTAATGAATTTTTTAATTATTTATTTAAGATTTTATTTTTGAGAATTTAATTGTTTTTCATTTTAATTTAAAGCCAATATAATCATTTTAACTAAATTAAATAGTAATAAGGGTAAAAATGTACTTTCATAGATTTTAAAATAGTTGACTTTCACATATTTGGTCAAATAGACTAAAGTGATGCATTTTGAAAAGACATTTATAAAGGTAGGACTTATGTGAAATTATACACACACAAAAAAATTTATATTTTTAGATAAAATGTTGACGGTGCTGCTATTGGCTTCTAGAATCCTTAAACCTGAATGTGATTATAATCTGTGGTGTTAAACCTTGGACAAGCTTTCTCTGCTACTTGCAATGTAAATAATAAGCTTTTTCTTTTCTTGCTCTTAACAAATCACCAGCAAAAACAAATGATGCTTTCACTTATTTAATGGGTTTATGAGAATATATCAGAATGTGTCAAAAAGTCCCAGTCCTTATAAAATGCAAATGAATCCAAAGGTCTCTGTACTTCTCTCAAGTTCTTTTTATGTGTCTCTTCACAAAAATAAAAAACCTCTTTTTCAACGACTTCCTATTTTCTCTCTACTAACTCTTTTTTTTATATACACAAACAGATATGGCAGTTCGAACTTGAGGTATCGGCTGGAAGTCTGCATTAATGTTATTTATAACCGAGCCTTATTGGACAGTGGTTCTCGCTATTAACATGACCCTTTTAAGTTGAGTAATGCTAGACATCTTAACTCACAAAATATCAATTGATTCATTAATTATGATTTATTTAACTAGATATATGTCATATAAATTAAATAGGCACCTTACAACTTGAGATACAAGGTACAATGCCTATATTACTTTTTTAAGTTTATGACTAAATAAAAAATCTGTGAACATAAAAGATAGTTGTGTGAATCCCTTAACGGCTAATATACGAGTGCCCTGCCTGTTATTAAGAGAGAAAGAGGTGAGTTAGCACGTCAGTTAATATATTTTTGGAGGTGTTTCCACTTCAGAAACGATTCCCATATTTATAGCCTTTTCCTTTTTGACAACTCACTTCTCACCCTAGAGGTACTAAAGTTTATATCTGTTGTTAAATGCAAATACGATTCCCATGTTTATAACCATTTTTTTTTCTTTAGAAATAGCATTTTCCTCATGCAATGAATTCTATCAGATAATGTTGGCATTCGACATCAACATGTGACAGACAGAAAATTAATTACTGTCTAACAAAATACAGAAAAAGATGAGTTTGACGAGGCTTTCTTACATAGACTTGATGTAAAGAATAGTTTTCTACTGTATAGGTTATAACCACCATATGATGTGGATAGATGGTAAAATGTATTCAGTCCGAAAATGTTATAAGTACACCATAAGATATTAAATATACATTAAAAAAAAATTATCAACCACCGACCACACCTTTCAAAAGTCAGTCTTCAGAAAAAATAAAAATTAACCTCACCCAATCTAGGACAAGTTCAGTGAATTAAAAAAAAAGTCTGAATATTCTTTAATTTTCATCCAAAGTGGGCCATTACTTTCAATATTACATATAGCAATTGTTTCAATTGAATTAAATTGAATTGTAAGATATATCATTTTTTCTTTTACTCATTCTAAACAATTAAACCCTTCATCTTCACCAGTTCAAACACAGAAGTTGAACAGTTAAACAAGTATTCAAACTTATATGTATGTGTTATAATTCAATTGGACCATATCACTGGGTCAGTATTTTGAGTGTTGACCGATCAGCACCAAAGTATTATCCAAATTATATTACCGTGGAAAATATAATAAATGTAGATGTTTGCTAGAAATGAATTTGTTTTCTTGATCTTGAGTTCATCTCGATTTGATTAATAAAATCTTAAGCTTAGAAAACCGAAAACATTAACAATAAATTAGAGTAAATGGCTTTAATTGATAAGATAAATTCATGCAATTTGAAAATAAATAAATTCCATAGATCCATTTAATCCGAAAGATGTCATGATTGAGTAATTCAAATAATCTATCATATATTCCTAGAACTTATTACTTTACTTATATATATATATATATATATATATATATATATAAATATATAATTGTCTATGCAAATTATATTTTAAGGAGATCCCGTCATAAAATGTAACATATTTCATTTTCCTTGACAAAAAGAAAGTCTATGCAAATTATATTTTAAGGAGATCCCGTCATAAAATGTAACATATTTCATTTTCCTTGACAAAAAGAAAGTCTATGCAAATTATATTTCAAGGAGATCCTGTCATAAAATGTAATCTGTTTCATTTTCCTTGACAAATAGAAAGGTTATATATATATATATAACAGTCTTTCTATTGTCAGTTCGAACTGATATAAGATTATCAGTTCCTTGCATATGGACCATTGAATTTAAAAGATGTTTTGACAAATGCATGCAGCTAGTGGTGGCAATTTGGGCCGGGCCAAAACGGGCCGTCCGGCCCGGCCCGCCAGCTAAATGGGTCAGGCCCAAGCCCGTTTAGCTGGCGGGCCGGGCCGAGCCCCCTTTGAAAAATTCCGGGCCAGGCCCGGTAAGGCCCACAATTGAAATAAAAAATTCTTGGGCCCACGGACGGCCCGTCAAGGCCCACCAATTTTTTTTTTCAATTTTCTGGCGGGCCTTGATGGGCCGCCCGTGGGTCCGGCCCATGGGCGTCCCGTCAAAGCCGGCCAGAAATTTTTTTTTAATTTTTTTCAAATTTAAATTTTTTTAGAAAAATTTTGAATTGAAAGGTGGCTTTTATAATTAGCCAGGTGACCGTTAGGGGGGAAAATATTCAAAACTTTTAAAAATTACATTTTTTTAAAATTTTTTAAAATTTTAAAAAAAAAAATTTGAAGCCCGACGGACCTGTGACAGGCCGGCCCGTTTAAGGCCCGTCGAGCCTGTAACGGGCCGGCCCGTTAAGGCCCGGCCCGGCCAGGCCTGGCCTGCCCCCACACGGGCCTTGGGACCGGGCCAACCTTCCTCTGTCGCCTGGTGGGCCAGCCAGGCCCGGCCCGTTTTCCATGCGGGGCCGGGCCAGGCCCGGCCCATTTAGCATACGGGCCCGGGCCAAACGGGCCGGGCCGGCCCGTTTTGCCACCACTACATGCAGCCAAGTCAAAACATTTAAATCCAATGGCTCACATATAAGGAACTGATATATCTTATATCAATTCGAACTGACAATAGAAAAATATTTTATATATATATATAGATGATACCACTTGCACTGCCAATACTCAAATTTGAGACATTGTCAAACTGAATAATTGTTCTTACCATTGAACCACATTGGATGGTGGTGAAAAAAAAAATCAATTCATGATTCATATAGACATCTATCTTTCAATTTATAATAATTGTTCTAAGTGACTAAAACATCCTTTTATTCACTTTTCAACCAATACATGTGAATTTTTCAATAATACAACTATCAATTATTCATGTTTAACATTTGGTGATCATTATTTGTCAGCATATATATAGAGAGTTATTTGTACAAAAAAAAAATACATATAAAAACTAAAAAGATAATATTCCCTATTTTAAAAGAATATAATATCAGACTTTTTTTTACCTAAAAAAGGTATATTGATTTTGTGACTTGTAAATAATTAACAAAAGGAAAACGAAAGAAAATGATAGAATACAACTATACAAGTGGAGAAATGGACAGTATACAAAGAAGTCCAAAGAAATTAATAATATTGGAATTAAGATTCACATCTTTACAAATTAGTCAAAACACGATTTGGGAAATTTTTTTTCCATATTATATCAATTGTAGTTGACCAATAAATAGCCAGAGACAATTATTTGAATAAGATATGGACAATTACATCAAGTCTGTTCCCTGTCTTCTCCTTTCTTCACTACACTCTATTTCTGACCCAAATTATTACGTATCAAAATGTTGGCATACAACATCAAGTGATGACAGACAAAAAGTACTGTGCATTAAATAGCTCAGCCATTTTGACAATTAAGAAAGATGACATATGTTACTGCCTCACAAAATAGAACCAAAATATAGGAGAATTCGCGCCAGAAGGCTTTCTTACATAGTTGTTACAACCGCGGCACTGCCTAATGTTACTAGTGGGTAAAGAACATACATTCAGAAGCTGAATGTTCAAGTTTGAGTTGCCGCACATCGGGTAGTGTATCAAAAGATCAACCACAGACCACACCCTTCGAAAGCTATAAGCCTGAGAAAATTAAACAAAATAAAGGACTGACCCAAAATAAATGAATGACCCAATCTAGAACAAGTTCAATGAAAATACAATCTGAAGATTCTTAAATTTTCATCCCAAGTGGCTGTTACTTTCATCCACATAACAACAATTGTTTCCATGTCTTTGTCTGGAGTGACTCTGTTGGGATTACAACTTATCCAAAAAGACTCAATTATGAAAACTTGTGGGGACAACTCAAACATAATTAAGAAATGCAATTGTTTTTTATTCACGTGATTATCTTGAGTTTCAATATCTGGTCAGGAATGGCAATTGTATCCAGTTATATATATATATATATATATATATATATATATATATATATATGATCAACTTGTGTGATTGCCTCCCTGATAAGTGCTAATAACAAGCATATAGATTTTTTCTGAAAACTCATGGAGTTTCG